>JADRCH010000029.1:12066821-12189960 GCA_019843965.1 Rhynchomys soricoides
AGAGACAGAGACAGAGAATATATACATTTATGACCCTCTAACTATGCTCCAACTCCCAAAATCTCCTCTTAATCACCAGCAATGCCATCGAAGTATTAGTCCACCAAAGTCCCTTGAAGTCAGAGTCTTCACTGATCAGTCAGCTCTCAGAAGTCCTTCTATGAACACTGCTGCACTATGGACTGGGACTTCAAGACAAGAACATTTGAGTGACATTTAGGATACAAGCCACATCTTTCCTTTACTATATATTTAAAATTTTTACATATTCAGGTTCTAGTTGTGTTATCAGTCAGAGTCCCAGCAAGAGTCTTATGGTACAGTTGGGTAAAATATTTGATCATGGTGTTTTAATGTAAAGAGAATTTCTGGGAACATGGATATAATGTATTAACAAGGAATGCATGTAGTTACAGTTGTTCAGGGACTCATAAGGATAGGAATTTGTTTCTTCCCTTAGAGTTGAAGGAGTGAGAATGGATAGTGTAAATCCACTCTTTAATAGATTCATTATTTTCAACTAATTTTAGAAAGGCTGATATAAGTATTGCTCATTAATTGTATCAAAATGTATCAAATCATCACCTCAGAATTAATATCTTCAACTGTTTTGAGGCAATATCTTCATGCATTTCAGTAGTTTTAGGAATTCCATTGTGATTCTCATAAAATATAATGTCAGTGTCTACAAGCTGAACTTATCTATGGTTGCCTGATTTTATAGGAAAGTCTCTTTCCAGGATGAAGCGGGAGAGAGCCACTGCTGTACTATGGTCATCAGATCATCTTTAGTGATAAATGAAAGAGTCCAGCTAAGCCACCTGGACTCTGTGAGGCTGTAATTCCCTCTTTAACAGAGAAGACCAGAGGCCGTACCCATGTCCACACATGTGTGCATGCCAGCACATGATTGTGTGTCTCTGGGCACATTAGCTCTTTGCTGACTTCCTTACAAATAATTTTATACCATCTAAACTTTTTTGGATTCGGGTCTGCATTTAAATCTTTTTTGTTGAGGGAGGATCATAGTAACTATGCTGCTTTTAAGGAAGATCCATCCCCAATAGAATATAAACTTGGCTTCTTTGCAATCAGGTGAGTACATACTCAGCTGGGAAGTGAATGGAAGAGAGTCTTAGGACTTTTGGAAGAAGGTTTAAAATAATCTGTGTGTGGAAACTGTTTTATTCTCTCTCTTCATCTGTAGACTGGATTGTGGGTGGGGTATATGTTATCTGGGTTTGATTAGGCAGGTAAATATAACTAGGTGCTAAGATAGGAACAGAATAAACGTACGTTAGCATATGTCTTTCTAAAACTAATCACCAAAGTGGGATTGTACATGAAAGAGGTTTCAGGGCTGGGGTTCAAAGGATACATGTTAAAAGTGGGGAGTAGGTTTGTGGCACCTTCAGAGGTCCACGGAATTTGTCACTTATAAAAATAATGAGAGAAGGAGGGAGGTTCAGTCAGTGAGCATCTCGTTATTAGAACATTTCAATGTGATTGACAGGGATGGCTCTTGATGAAACCACCTGGTCCACCTGGTCCTGCAGAAATGGATAACACTAGAGTCTCTGACATACATTCACTGAGTGATGGCATCTGGTGCATAGTAGACTGGGAACCATAGAGTTGATAGAACTGTCTGTCACTCTGCTTCTTGCTACTGGACATGCAAGGAATGACAGGGAAGCTTTAGGAAGGATTAATTGGTTTGGTGATTAACTGCAGGAGAAAAGCCTCCTTCTCATCTGAACCATGTTCCTCCTGCTTTGTTCCAGAAGTAAATTTGTTTCATCTATAAAAGAAGTATATTTTGGGGGTGCTCTGTTATAGCTACTTTGTATGTGCTGTAAGCAGTTTCTGCCACATTTCATTGGCAAGACAGAAAAAAATAAATAAATACCTTTTCCTATGTTTCTTAAGCTGTGTAAACCAGATTGTTCATTACTGAAAAATGTGACCATTTTTGTAAATCTTGAGAAGAGTTTAGGTGCTATTTGAAATTTCTGTAAATATAAATTTAAAATGCTTTCTTCATTTTTATACTTACTTTTTAAAAAAATATTTTGCATTGTTTTAATAGCTGTAGAATATATGATAACACCACCTGGATATTAAGATTTTGCATGTTTTCTTTCTTTTTTTGATATTTACTTTATATACATTTCAAATGTTTTCCCCTTTGGAAACCCCCTATTCTATCCCCCCTCCCCTGCCTCTAGGAGAGTGCTCCTCCACCCACCCACTCACTCCCCTCTTCCCTCTCTAGCATTCCCCTACACTGGGGCATCTAACACCCTCAGGCCCAAGGGCTTCTCCTACCACTGATGGCCAACAGGGCCCTAGCTAACTTTTTATTGTCCAAATTGCAACTAAAACACTAAAATTTATAGATACACAATTTTAAATGTTTAAGTAAGCATATTTGAAAAAATAAGAGGAAAACTTAAGCCCCTTTAAAATATTAAGTTATCACAATTTCAACATACAGGGAAAATAGATCATAAATACAATATTTTATGTCTATTATGGTAATAAATGCAATATTTAGATATAGTTTTGGTAATAAGTATTCAAAGTCTGACTTGATTTAAAACATAAGGAAGATCTTAATTCATGCATCAAGTTTTCATCTAAAATAATTTACTTGTATTTGGATTTTATCAAGTTTCTTGTTGATACAAATTTTTATTCATAGGTTGCTGCAAATATACTTAAAAATACAGTGAATTTAATATAATTTTAAGTCAAAATAAAGTTAATAAAAATAAAATTAAGCCATATTTAAATGCTCAACTATGTATGTGCTATGGGTACTAGTGACTTCTGAATTGGATTCCAAGACAGATTAAGCCAATTAGAGCAATCTCATCACTGTGTATCAGTGGTTATTCAAGGCCCAGATCCAGGCTCAGGGCACTTGGCAGCGTGGCCATCGTTTCCCATTCGTCCTTCAAGCCTATAGTTACATTGTGTGTTCTGTCATTTGGAACAGCTACTGGAACCTGCAGACCAGTCTCCCCTTGAATCAGTCACATGTGACTATGAATGGGGAGAACTGTTGAAAAATTTAAAACACCAACAAACTTAACAATATTCATGGGCCATAGGAAAAAATGGCAGCTGATAACTGTATCTGCAGAGTTGCTTTGCAGAGACATGTTCCATTGCCTTAGACGAGAAGACACAAGCAAATATGAAGCAATTGTGAGAAAAGATAATATAAGGGTGAAGATCACATTTAAAAATGGACCAGGTCAAGGTACTTGAATTAAATGGATGTAGAACCAGAACTGAAGCGTGTCTCTGTGCCATTTTCCTTCTAGTCAGTAAATACCCTTCATTATATATTTTCTGTGGCTTTTAATACAGAGTCCTGTCTTACACAAAATAATGCCTTATATTTTAACTCCCTGTAAATTTCCGTAGTAGGACTGATGCTAAACTTAATGAAGTCAATGGTACATGGCATACTTAACATTGTACAAGTTCTTTTGTTTTCCAAGTGTTTGCTTGAAGCCCACTGTTTGCCTTTGTCCACAGATGATGATCCCACCTGTGTCCCCCTAACCTCACCCCTGCCCCTGTCAACACTTAAAAAAAAAAATAACAAAGGAATAGTCTGGGAAGCTCAGTTACAAGTTTTTGGCAGCTGATGCAACCTGCCAGCCCACCCAAGAGTGCCTACTCATGGGGCTCTCAGCTTTGGACCAAATACGGGCACAATACCAGTTACAGGCTGATACATCATCTCCTGCCTCTGCCCTGGACTACTTGATGCCCGACCCTACCTGTCCTTTGAGGCTGGAGGTGGGGTGGTATGGAGTCAACACACGGATTCTGTTAGCAGGTGAGAAACTCTGTAGCAAACTCAACTGCTGCAAGCTCCTTTAATACCAGAGCCGCATTGGTCCCAAAAAAGTGTCTCTTCTAAACAGTAGTTCCTGATTATTGGCTGGCACTGTCTGCATCAACAATCCTTGGTCTCTCAGGCAGTCTTCAGTCAGGTACTCCTGCAGGAACTGCCTTTGCGGCTGCCTGGCCCCTGGCGTTTACATACAGGTGGCTGCGCAGTTTTCACTCAATCATTTTTCACCTAAGATCTATAAAACCTCCTTTGTCTTAAACAGGTCACAGGCTTTCTAGGCTCCATTTACTTGGACCTCAAACCTGCCCAGGAGAAGTGCCTAACAAAATTGCATTTTTGTGCTTTTAATCTGGTCTGATCTGGCCTATTTTTGCATCACTAAGAGAAAGAGAGAGAGTCTATTAGCAAGCTATTCAATAAGCATTCCACACCTTGGGATGTAATAGCATGTCATGAGTACACGTTGAAAGTGAAGAAAATTGAAATATTGGTGAAATTGGCTAATAAATTAACCACAGTTTTAATGACATAGATCTCAAAGTAGACTGTTAAATTTAAAACAGTTTTAAATAACAAAACAAAAAAATTGAGATGTAAACTGAGCGACTTGATGGAGGAGACTAATACTCGGAATGGAATCATCGGCATGCTTAACCCTGAAGTTGGGATGCTTTAATACACTGTACTGCTGCAAAACTGGCTAGAAACTCTGAAATGGGTCTGAGTCTTTGAATTTAGTAATTTACTACAGTTATTCAAAATATTGATGAATGAATTCAAATACAAGATAGAGAAGAGTAAGCTCTACTTTGAACCAAACAGATGAATTTTTTGAGTAAAGTGTTATATGTAGAACTATTGTTCCAGAGGTTAGAGGAAATTGGAAAATTGTCAAGATCCATGCTAAAATTTATTAGGATAATGATAGCTTTCTTCCTAGCCAGTGCTTATCAAAATTAAAGCAATATATTCATTTCCAGAGTTTCGTATCAAATGAAGAACGGGTTGAAGAAGTCAGGATGATCTAATCAACATTTGCACCATATTCACTCGATAAATTCTTGGTAAAAGCAGTAATTTTTTTCCCTTAAGATTTATTTTGCTGCTTTTTATGTGGGTTTAAGAGCAAATGACTTCTACTCCCACAATGAATTTTACATACTGTTCACTATTTTTACATTTCTCTTTGAACACCAACCACAGCATAAATATTCAAACTCACAAAGTCTGATATAAATATGAATTTATCTCTCTGCTATTCAAACTCACAAGCTCAGATATCAATATGAACATATCTTGTTGCTTTCCAGATTTTAATTCAAAATTTAAGGCTATATAAGAAATAATGTGCCTGAAGTTTTCTTGAGAACAGTCACGATATTATAATCCCTGCTAAATTGTTGATGGCATAACTCATCAGCTAATTTGATTATTGTAGCTATATCTATATACTCATCAACTATAAGTATAATTCCAGGAAAAATAGCTATAAATTCATCTGATTCTTACATTTAAGTAAGATTATATATTTTATCAAATTATCAGTCAACTAAGCCTACATCTAGTGTGAATAGTTAAGTTTACTCAACAGTCTAACCATTTCAGGCATGAAGATTTATTTTCAATTGGAAAACCTTGCCAATTTCATATTGTAAAGCTAATTAATTGATTCAATTTCCAATTTTCAACTAATTTCAATTTTTCAATTTAATTTTGAGATCAATATTAATCTCTGTGATTTTGCCAATTTACCATATATGTCAGGAAAACATGGTCTCAAATCATAGATATAGCTTGCAGACAGGCAGTTGGCACCCTATGCTTTTTTTGTACATAAAGCATATGTCCAAATGACTTTCTCTTTAAGCATTTCATTTCCATACTGTAATGATGGGATCAAAGTTATCCCCTGGATACTTTATGTGGACATTAAACCATTAAAATAAAATGTGTATCTTACAACAGTCACCCTCATTCATCCTTCATTTGCTCCAGAGTTCAGGCAGTGATCTAAATAGTCCTGTAAAATTAAATTTTTATTTAGTGTGGATGAAATATTTATTTATTAAAAATGTAGTCATCTGCAATCAAATGTTTCCCTCCGTCTCTATATTTGGATTCTGCTGATAGTTACTGGAAGCTGTTTGGGGATTGAAACACTCAGCACTATTGTATTGTGATCAATAATTAAATTTAGTGCTGACATGCATCTAGTTTATGCAGCCGTCTCTGACAATCCCATCTTGCAAAATTAATCCTTTCCAATTTATTTAATAGGGGACATGGACAATAAAATAATTCAGATGAGTACCAATGCAAGATTATTTCTGGTCAATATTACTTTATTATAAATTGGGTCCACATACTCATTAGTAAATTAACTGTCAAATCTGAAAACAGCCTTTTTTTGTTTAAAGGTAATTATTGGTACTGAAGACAAGAAGGCACTTAACCTTGCTGTACAGTTGTCCTTACCACAGTGTTTTTTTATTCCAGGCTATAACTAACCCATCAAAACTGCAGAGGGAAAATAATTAGTGATATTAAATTGATGAATTTTAACCATTACAAGGCTGTAACTGTTTAGATAAAGGGCCTATGACTGTATAATCATAAGGTTTTATAATGATTTGAAGTCTGGGCTCATTTTGGAAATATTTTAGCTTCTGCTAATTTAAGATTCTACTAGAAACAAATGAAACACTGATATCAAACAAATACTCTTTTCAGAACTTGGGCTAAATGAGGTTGATTTTTTTTGTTGTTAAAAAAAAAATCTTGTATAAAAACTCCTCCCAGTTACCAGTGACACTTGATAATGTATAGATTATTTTAATGTGAATTTTAGAAAAATAAACTTGCATATAAAGTGCTTTGTCAACTTTGTGGCTTTTTGTCATACCAAACTAACCAGTTACTTCTTGAGTCTACTAATCATTTTAAAGAAATATTTTACACAGATGTACGAAAGTATTCAGTTTTTCTATTTTGCTTAATGATCTGCACACAGGTTCCCGGGATCCATGAGCAGAAACATCCCATTGCATCAACACACAAAATCCTAATTAACACAACTTACTTTCAACATGTTATCTTTCTCACACATGTGCAAATGCACAGAGCACCATCTCCATACAAAGACTGGAATACCCTCACACTATACCTTTTTCTGTGTAAGACAAGTCAGAGATATTGTTTTTCGGTGCTTGTGCCAAATACAAATTTGATGGAAAGTGCTGAGTCTTGCTGTATTGATCTCTGTTACACCTAGCAAAGAATTGAAAAGAGTGGCATATATTCATTCTATTGATGTTGCATGTCATCAATAATCTGCACCTTAAGATGTCCCCACATCACTTTTGTTAACTATTTCATCTTTTTATTACATGGTGCAGAATTCACAAAGCATACCTGTGCACTGTTAGTGGTGGTAACCAGCTAAAAATGTAACCAGCCTCACATTTTAATAACTGAACTTACATTACACTGGAGAGACCAGGAACCAGATGATAAATAATACAAATTCAGATTGTTAATAATACACTATTGACTGAAATAAAGTGACTCATTTATTCAACTTACCCACACAGGCTCAGAAATACCATGAAAAACAAAATAACCCCAGAGATATGTCTTGCAGGTATTAAAATATATTTTCATAACTGAATGATGGTGTAAAATAGTTCCACAAATATTTGCTTCTTAAATATAATAACTATACAGATGAAATCTTTGAGAAATATGATAATTTCTATTTCAGTGTCCCTTGCAGAACACTGCTGACTGATGAAGGGTTGGGGATACCTTGCATCATTTATTCTTGAATGGTAGACATTACACATTAGCAAGATATTCTTTTCTGTATTGAGTTCTCTCTCTCTCTCTCTCTCTCTCTCTCTCTCTCTCTCTCTCTCTCTCCTTCTTTCTTTTTGTAAATTGTTTGAGAATTTTACTCCTATACATGATATGTTTTGATTGTTCTCATCAGTACTGTGGTGGGGTGCACAGAAAGGGAGAGGTAAAACCAAAGATCTGCTTTCTTTGTGTATGATAGTGCAAATTTCAGTGCTGATGTATTCTGAACGTGTTGGCTTTGTGTGTGAGTGCACAGCAGCTTCCATGAAAGCTCCTTGCTTCTGACTGCATCTTTACTGTGAGTTCTAGAGCCATCAGAGCTCCATCTTTTGTGCAGATGAGAAAAGACTCATCCAGTTACTGGGCTTAAGATTTATCTCTACAACTGGAAATTTGGCTCAGCAACTCAGAGACCCTGTTCTTGCAGAGAACCAAGGTTCAGTTCCCAGCGCTCATGTCAGCTTGTAACTGCTTGTAACACAATTTAAGGAGTCCCAGCTTTCTCTTCTGTCTTCTGCGAATGCTTGTATGCCTGGAAATTTATATAATTTATTTTGAAATTGCATCAAGTCCTTTAGTATTACGATGTTTCAGATTGTTCCAAATATCAGGGAAGCATGATTTGTAAAATCTTTTCCATTTATAAAATCACTGTATAAAAATAAAAACTTACAATGATGTAGCTTGCTGGGAGGAGGTAACAAAGGCTGCTGTCCAGATTTTTTACTTCCGTCATGGCTTAGCACTGAGTTTCATGCTATGAAGCATGGAGGAGAATATATGTGGGTCCCTCTAATTTAGGCAGTTGGCAATGAGTTCGGGAAAGGGTGTGCAAAGCAATGGCTGCATGCAGCCTGGAGTGGAAGATATTTCAAGTCGAGTCATATGTGCCTGGGAGTCAGTGTTGATTTCCTTTGTTCATTTTTTTATTAGGAGGACTCGGAGGCGATGAGAATCAGCTCATGAGAGCTAATCACAAAAGTCAAGCATTTTAGTTTATTGATGTCATAGTACAAAAATTACATTCAGGAAAAAATAAGGTTCCATTCACCCCTGAACCACCGGTATAGATATTGAGAGAAGGACCATATGTCACGTACTGTGGACAAGTTATGTCATTGTGCCCCCAATCTTAATAACTTCCACTTTCATGTAGCACAAATCATAAAGAACCCCTAAATAGAGGACTATTACACTTTCAAATTTTGGTTGTTTCACTCATGAAAATCATCTCCTATATCCACCTTCCTGCAGCTGCCCTGCTGTCCTAGCAGGTCTACTTGTCTACTCTACTCTCACACCACCACACAATGCTCACCTGATGTCAGGACTCTGAACAGACATCTTTTATTTTACTCGAGTCTTAACTCTCATCAACTGCATCGTGTGTGCTCTCTTTATTTTCTGTATCTCTTGTATGAAATGTAGCTAAATGTTGTGGGTTTTATCTATAAGGCAGTGGGCAAAATTATCTTCTTTCTGTAAAATATGAGTCCTGTGAGATATAGATAGATCCAATGATGTCTGGTAATTAGAAGAGAAAGCCATGAATGATAACAGAGTAGTTGCTGTGGAGTAAATGCTCCCAATCTGCTTGCAGAATTCTTGAAATGTACCGTGAGCTCCTGAAGGCTGGAACAAACTAGAGGCATCTATTCTTTTTGTATACATCTCCCCATGCTGCAAGGTATCCCTTTCATATCTAGAAAGTAGGGTGTGTCTTTGATGTTTTCCCAGTTCCTAACACCATGCATGGCATATGGGAAAGCCAAATACATGCTTGGCAATGGTGACAAATCTATCAGGCTTGGAGGTTAGATTGCGACCATGTGGAAGTCATTTTGGAACAATTGCAGAGTGATCAGTAGCCACTGTTCATTTTCTTCTAGACCATAAAAGGTATAGTTATAATAATCCTGTCTTCTAACTGTCTTCTTCGCTCTCATTAGTGGAAAATCTTGTCTGAGAACAGTTTTTAAGTGTCATTGATAAAGTGGGTTCAGAACCTGGATGTGAGGTCTATAATGCATTAAATGTATGGGATCTTACACTGGCTAAAGTGTTTATGGAGGGTTGCTGAGTGAGGTATCTCATTATACAGGAATACTGCAAATCTCAATTACGGACTGCATATTGTACAAAGGACATAAGTAAGTGATTAGGTATACATAATTTGAAGACTCAATTTACAGACATTAATGCCGGCAAAGGAAAAAACGGAGGCTTCTGTTGAAGCACAAGGGCTGGATTTGAATCAGTTATGATAATCTCCAGCAGGCGCATCCTTTATCTCCCTCAGCTGTAGGCTTCATTACCTTGGCTCTGCAAAGGTGAGAAGTTCTGCCTTAAAGTGTGTTAATAAAAGTGTTATTCCTTTGAGTTTAAAAATATACTCATTAGCACTCACCACATGCCGGAAACTGTCAGAAGCATTTAATAAGCATTAACTCATTTAATCTGCTGTATAACCCTTTAAGCCATGAACAGTTTTTATCAGAGTCAATTTGCAGACAAGGAAACTTCAGCCTAACATAACTTTCCCAGGGCCACAAAGCGCCAAATCCTGAGGCCCCTTGAAACCCATAATTCCTGTTTTCTGCTCCACCAAAGATTATTTCTGTAAAAGAGTTTTTTACAAAATGTAAAGAGCTCTTAAAATGAACAGTATAATTATTACAAATTAATTGTTCAGTATCAGTGTTTGGTTCTCTTTACTTTTTTCCCAGTTAATAGGCTGTAGGGCCAAACATGAAAATAACCTCAGCTACTATAATTTAATATTTTGTGACAATATTGTTGTTATTACAAATAATAAAATGTTATGTGAAAAACAGAATTTATCTTTGCCCAGAAGTAAAGGGCAGAGGGTAAGCAAGGGTCAGCATGGAGAAAGTCTAAGCTGATTCATAACACTTTAATAATATTATGCTCTCAAGCACTTGACCAAGCCTGGGTTGGGGAATTGTTTGGTAGTTTCAAAAGCTTTCCACTTCCAAATTCCATTTGTATGTAAACAAAAGTAAAACAACCAGGCAGAAAATGTGGATGTGTTAACAGCTTGTCTCTGATTTTCTGGCCATCTTGTCTTGTGTTCAAAAGTCTTGGGGAATTAATGAAATAGATTTGTTGATATTTAAGATCCATAGGTCAGATCCATAAGCATAGGTTTAGAAGAGGTGGGGGTGGAGGAACTCATAGGAGCCTGTTCTGCCCAGGGAGCTGGTGACAGTCCAGGCTTGTTGGAGGAGAGGAAGTAATTTCCCACAGTAACATAGCAAGTGTAGCGAATGGGAGAGTAGATTGCTTCCCAACCATGCCCATGCCAGAAACCTTAGTTAAACACAGGGGATCACAAACAAGAAAAGAAGCAAAAGAAAAACTTGAAAGTGGGAAGGGGAACTGCTGGGAAGGACCTCAAATGACAGTGAGAGTCAGAAAATGGAGATGAGAGTGATCGGAATGTATTAAATATATGCATGGCATTGTCAAAGAATAAAAGTATGAAATAGTGTTATTAATGATTTAATACAATCTGACAGGAGGATTTTATACAATAGGTGAAATCAGACAAGCTACTAGGACTTACAAGAATGTCAAGGTAAACTGTAGGATGGCAAAAGCATTCTATATTAACAAATGCAAAATGAGACTTTTAAGAGTAATCAATACCATAATTACAGGACTCTGACTCCTAATGATCCTCAAGACTTATTAAAATTCTGATTTAGGTATGGTGATGTCTACCTATAATCCCAGGACCTGAGAGGTTGAGGCTGGAGGGCTGAGAGTTCTAGGCCAACCTGGACTTCATAGTAAGTTCCCAGCTAACCTGATCTATAGAGTGAAACCCTTTCTCAAAACTAAGAAATTAGCTTACAAGAGTTATAAACGTTTTAATCAAATGTAATATATTGCTATGACTAAAAAGTACATTTTAATAAAGAAGAGCATTGCAAAAAGAACCATCCAGCTATTAAGAGCATGGTACTTTATCAGTTGAAGTAGTACTGGAAAATGCTACAATATGTCAAGATAGACAGTCTGGTGAGGCTCAGCTAAGACTAGCTTGAATCATCTTCAACATCATATAGGGCAGGAGAGAAGGGGAGACTTCTACTTTAAGTTAAAGAGACATGCATTTAGAAGAAGGGAAAAGAACATCTGAAATATTGCTTGTGAGGAAAGGTAAGGAATGTATCACTTTGGTAGTGAACATTTAAAAATAGAAAATCAGCTTTGATTGTAATGTAAGGCCTATATTAGATTTGCTACAGCAAAGGAATGCAGAGGGAAGACATATTTGAAATTTGCAAATCAAATGCTAGGGCTAAAGGTAGGACTCAGTAGTTAAGAGCACTTGCTGCTTTCCCAGAGCATTTGGGTTTTGTTCTCTGTACTCTCACACCTGTCCAGCTACTCCCACACACCTATGACTCCACTAGGGATCTGATGCCTCTGACTTCAATGGTCTCCTGCTGGAAATGTACAATATCCTCCAACGCATATGCACATACCTAAAAATGAAAATAAAATATGTAAAAAAAAATACCTAAAATAAAAATAAAAGTAAAAGTGAAATTCTAAAACAAAGAAATCCTATTCAAAAACAAATCGCTACCTTTGGAGTCCCTTTCACTTTATCCATTAAGCTGGATCTCACTTTTGCCTTTTGATGTGCCATAAATAGTCTTTATCCATTAGATGCTAGCTAGTGCAGTGCTGCATCTCAGTAACTGAAACTGGATCATTATGGTTCCAAATCTGAGAATGTTAAACTATCATTTTAAGAAGTTATAATTGGTACTATGAGAGGGAAAGAATGTCCCTGAATTGTGAGACAAGAAGAACTGATGATGTTCAGAAGCTAAAATCAAAAGCATTTGAACGAGACATTAGAACATTAAGGAGAGGAAGTAGAACGAATTTGAGTCTAGATTTCTCTTTTCTGATCTGCATGCCTCACATACATTTGACAATGGGTTAACACATAATGTTTTGAGCCTCTACTCTCTGATATGAGATATGTTAATTAGTAAGATGAAATATAAAATGCCTACCCCAATATTTGAAGCAGAGTAATTACTCAAGAAAAAAAAAGTCCGAATAGAGACTAAGATAAAACTTAGGCACTCTGCGTACATAATATTCAGAGACAGTGTCTTTGAGATCATCTAGATTAACATCATCCTTTTATAGGTAAGACAAATACAGACCAGAAAAATGAGCAGTCTATGATCTATTCCTGGATATCAAGGCTCACTCAATGACAGGTATGACACAGACCATCTGCAGAAGCAGGTCTTTTAAAAGTCCATGGATAGTTAGAGATGTGTTTCTGGCTTAGAAATTATTGTAGAAAGACTGGAAATCTGATGTGTTCTTAGAAGTTTTGTCATTTTCTTGATTATGTAGAATGTTCCAGGGACATTTTACACCTGATCTCCTCTGATCACTGTAATGGCCCATTGAGGCAGCTATGGTTCATATTTCCTCCCATTTTACAGATGAGGGAAAGTTCAAAAGGGTGGAACAATTTTCTCGAGTTCTTACATATGGAAAGTGTGAGAGGAACATTTTTAGTCCAAATCTGATTGCCTCAGGTCATGATTTTCACCAATATTCTATTAGAGCAAGAAAAGAAGACAGTCCCCGGGAAATGTTTTATCAGGATTATTCATGCAAGTAAGCGTGGCAACTCAAAATAGCTGATGAAAACAGTTTCTTGCAGACAGGATGCTTGATTTCCATTTTATTACAGTGTAATGAAAACATCTCAGTAGCTCCCAGTACATTATTGCCATCTGCCTCTTTCCCTACTCTATAAAGTGTGGGTAATTATACTTCAGCAAGATGTTTAGAAACTTAATTAATATTATTGGTTAGATATCTTTAGATTAACAACCCAATTTTGTTCATAATTTACGTATCAGGACATGTCCACTGCCTCCTCTGTTTCTTCTAAGAAGGGAATACAATTTACAGTAATATCACTTCTTCCTACTGACAGTCATCACAGAATATCTGTTTTTGTACTGACTGTATATAAACATCTGGGTGAGGTAGTTGTGCTTCTAATACACAAATCCTGTCTTCAAAGAGCTTGTTATTTAGGGAGTAGGGAACTTTTATTGCATATTAAATAACAATTGAACACATTCAGATAAGGGCAGCCATCAATGAAATGCATGTTGTTAACATAAACCCAGCACAACATCTGCTTGGCTGAGGGAAGGCATGTTTTTGTTTTCAGAATTACCACTTAACTGCCATTTTGTTGGATAAGTACAACACCATATTATGAAAGAGAAAGATAGCATTTAATTTAAGATTGTTTTACATTCCTGGCACCATTTAATATATTTGAACTGAAGTAATCAGATGGGAAGTGAGACATTAACCAAGGAAAGACATTTATTGTAAAGGAAGTGATACATTTACCAATCAGATTTTATTTGGCAGTATGGTGTGGGAAGTTGAGAATGGCCTCTCTCTGGGTTAAGCATTCAGATAAAGACATTAGCAGTAAGATAAAGAAATACTATGCATGGCCAGGAGAAATTTTTAGTAGGTCTTAGGAGTGCATAGTCTTAAATATTTGTTTTCTATAATTTTAAAATAAATTCAGTGTTGAGTAATTTTACTACAAATTAGTTAGTAAATTTTGCACTATAACTCTAATTTGGGATCTTATTTACAATGATAAGACCTTAAAAATAATTTATTCAATTAACCCAATTCTGCTATCTTTGAGACAAAATAACAACCTAGATCATGCATTTAATTCTGCCATCTTAAAGGTGGCCTGCAGGCCTTATACTAAGACCTTCATTTATTACCATTGTCTTTCCCCTAATTCAAAAGAAGTAGCATAATTTGAAGATCATGATCTCTTGTGCATTGCTGCCAAATTACATCTCTTAGTTGGCAACCATTTTACGTATCGCCTCCAACATGAAAAGTGTGCTACTAATTATATCATTGAATCAAATTCCTGTTGAGAAAGAAAAGGGTACTTCAAGAATACAAAGGAAACTAACTTGTGAGTGAACACACAGTATGACAACACCACTTTTGAGGGAATAACAAACAGCCCCACCCTTGCTCTACTATTTTGGGATCCTTTAGAAACAAGACTGCCTTTGTTCGTAGAAGGTTGGAATGTACTCATGCTTAAAGGGAGGAAGATAGGCACCTTGTCCTTATGATTTTGTGAAAAGCTCTTACAAGGCATTTAGTATATCATAGCATCAGTATTTGCTAGGTTCTCTGGATAGTATGTGAGTTTTAAGAAGGAAAGTGCTAAATATTATTCATCTTTTTATTTCAGCACTTTGCACACTTCTGACATATTGTAGAAGATTAATAAATGCTTGTAATTAATGCTGACTTTCTCAGACCTTTGGTAATCCTATTTCTTTATACTTACATAAACTATTTTAGTAATACATTCTTCACATGAGATCATTGCTGTGTAGTGCTCATGGGTGACATTCTTACTTTCTTCTTTAGTTTTAGAATATGTGCTTTTTCAGTTCTGTGTAGTATATTTTAGTGTATGTTGTATACCATATACATTCACTACTTTTCTTATTGCTGTTAGAAATGAACAATAGAAAGGCGATTTTGGCTCACAGTCTTAAGGGTACGATTCATCTTAACAATGGGAGACATGACTGTGGAACTCTTCAAGAATTTTCTATATTTAAACAGTTTTAACATTGGTCAAAAGCTCAAATTGTAGAAAATCTATTGAGACTCAAGGAATCTCTTAACTATAAACTTCTGTAAAATAATAATAATAAACCTCAAATTTCATACTTATAATTTAGAATGACACAGAGAAAGCATTCCCATTACAAAAAGGAGGAATCAGGACACAAAAAGACTGAATAATTACAAGACTGAAACTCAACAGAGGGCAAACACCAAATTCTTTAACATTGGGTTAGATTTATAAAGCTCTTGGTGGCACCATCTGTATTCCAGTAGCCTTGTGTTCATCTTTCCAGTTAAGCCACTATTGGTAAAAATAGCTTGACTTTTGGACCACCTATGCTCCATGCCTGTAGCTTTCCATGCTGAATATCTGTATCTATTCCAACTAGCCATAATTTATTCAGTTTAACTCACTCAGTGATGCCTGTGAGACTCCTTGAAGGTACCATTGTCCATGTGTTACTTGTTTTGCAGGTGTGAAAAATGCAAACTGAGAGGTTTATAGAGGCTTGTCCTGATGTTTTAGAAAGCTACTGAAGCTACTCAACATTCATGCTTGCAAAATAAGTGCCACATGGACAATGATACAAGTTTCTGCTACCACTGTGTGATGTAGCTCGCCCTTTTCCTTTCATACCAATTGTAGAATATAAGAGTTATGGCTGAACCCAAGAAACCACTTCCCTAAGTAGTTGTTTTTGGTAGAAGACCTTTGGGGGAGAACTTTGACTCAAGCTTCAAGTTAGAATCTTTCCTTTCAAATAATGTGAATGTTTACAAGATAAACACTTGTCTTTCAGTGCATTTTCTATGACTGCAACATAAAGTATAGAATTAGCTTCTTATTGGTTTTAATGTCATTATCAAATACAGCCTTTTTTCTAGACCTGCTGTGGTGGTTATCCTTGGTTGTCAATTTTACTACACCTGAAGTTAACTAAAATCTGAGCAGCTGAGTACACCTCTAAGGAATTTTTATAATTAAATCGCTTGAAGAGGAAAGACCCACCTTTAATCTGGATCGTGTGTGTGTGTGTGTGTGTGTGTGTGTGTGTGTGTGTAAACAAAGCTTATTGGACAATCAAATTGTGTTGGAATTTTGGTGGGAATTGCAATGAATCTATGGATTTCTTTTGGCAAGATGGCCATTTTCACTATGTTGATCCCACCAATACATGAGAAGGAAGATCTTTCCATCTTCTGATAGCTTCCTCAATTTCTTTCTTCAGGTACTTGAAGTTCTTGTCATAGTGTTCTTTCAATCACTTGGCTGGTGTTACACCAAGGTATTTTATGTTGTTTATGGCTATTGTGAAGGGTACTATTTCCCTATCTCCTTTCTCAGTTAATTTATTGGTTGTGTAGAGAAGGTTTACTGATTCCTTTGAGTTAATTTTGCATCCAGCCACTTTGCTGAAGGTATTTATCAGCTGTAGGAGCTCTCTGATAGAATTTTTGGGATCACTTATGTATACTATCATATCATCCACGAATAGTGATACATAGACTTCTTTTCCAATTTTTATCCCCTTGAATTCCTTTAGTTGTCTTATTGCTCTAGACAGAACTTCAAATGCTATATTGAGGAGAGTGTACAACCTTGTCTTACCCCCGATTTTACTGGAAATGCTCTAAGTTTCTCTCCATTTAATATGATGATGTCTATTGACTTGCTGTATATTGCCTTTATTGTGTTTAGGTATGCCTCTTATATACCTGCTCTCTGCAAGACTTTTACTATGAAGGGGTGTTGGATTTTGTCAAACACTTTTTTCAGTTTCTAGTGAGGTGATCATGTGGTCATAGCCAGAATCGGGAAGCAATCCAAATGTCTTCCAACTGAAGAATGGATACAAAAAATGATTCATTTACAAAATAGAATAATATTCAGCTATTAAAAATAAGGACATCATGAATATTTCAGGCAAATAGATGGAACTAGAAAATATCATTTTGAGTGAGATGACCTAGTAACTAAAAGGACACTACTCAATGATAAGTAGTTATTAGCTGAAAAGTTCACAATACCGTTGATACACTCCAGAGACCCAAAGAAGTTAAACAAGACGGAAGGCCCAAGTAAGGATGCTTGAATCCCACTAAGAAGGTGAGCAAAATAATCATGAGAGGTAGAAGGAAGGAGGAATTTGGGTAGGTGATGGGAGGGCTAGGTGAAGGGAGGGGCGGAATCAGGCATGGGGAGACAGGAGAGAGTCCAAGAGGGAGAGGAGAATGGATGAAAATACTTAGCTGCCAGGGCTCAGTGATGGGGTATTCTCAAAAAAGTTCTGGAGACCCAGGATGATGGAGGGTCCCAAAAGTCAATGTCAGTGACCTTAGTAAAAATGCTCAACAGTTGGAATGTGGAACCTGAAGAGACCACCTCAAGTATCTAGGCAGGACCCCCAGTGGAGGGATGGGGACACCAACCCACCTACAAAACTTTGGACCCCAAATTGGTCCTGTCTAAAAGAAATGCAGGGACAAAGATGGAGCAGAGACTGAAGGAATGGCTGACCAGTGACTGGCCCATTTTGAGACCTATACCATGGGCAGGCACCACCCCCTCACACTATTAATGATGCTATGTTGTGCTTGCAGATAGGAGCCTAGCATAGCAGCCCTCTGAGAGGATCTACCCAACAAATGACTTAAGCAGATGCAGATACTCACAGACAAACATTGAATAGAAGTCATGAACCCAAATGGAAGAATAATGGAAAGCATGGAAGGGCCTCATGGAGATGACAACTCCACAGGAAGATCAACAGTGTCAACTAGCCTAGACCCCTGGAAGCTCCCAGAGATGGAGCCAGTAACCAAAGAGCGTACATAGGCTGGTCTGAGGCCCCCAACTTATATGTAGCAAAGGGGTGCCATGACTGGACTCAGTGGGAAAGGATATGCCTAATCCTGCAAGGCTTGATGCACCAGGTTGGGCTGCCCTCTCAGAGATGATGGGGAGGGGGGTTGAAGGGAGAAACTCTGTGAGGGGTTACTGGGAGGAGGGCACATTTGGGATGTAATTAATTAATTAATTAATTTTAAAAAGGAAAACAGTCTTCTTAGGGATCATAATAAAATAAAAAATATAATATGATAAACAAAAACTAACAGAAGAATTGGAAAATCAAACAGAAGAAAAAAGGCCCAAGACAAGGCACAAGAATAGCAAACTCAGTGATGTTCTCCTTTTCATCATTCTTTTCTCACTGACTTTACATTTAAAGAAGTTGGTGGGGTGAATGGATTGAGTCGTTGCAGTGCCCTTCTTACTGTCCCAATGAGGGACAAGATGTTTTTCTTTAGTGAGACACATCTCCTCAACAATTGATGGCTTCTTTATCTGCAGCTGCCTTTGTGTGACTCTTTAAACTCATTCAGACACTTTTTCTCTTTGCCAGAGTTCATATTTTCTTGTCTTTCTGTTCCTGTCACTATTCCGAGCTTTATCTGTGTGGACTGGGTTGTTAGTGAATTATTTGGGCCAGACTTTCAGTGCAAGACTGAAAACCATCAGGGTAAAGCCATTGTAAAATGTCTCCAGGGATTGTGAATCTATTCGAGCAGACAATCCAGATTAAACATCAAGTCATGTGTCCCTTAGTATATGGAAGGGAAATTATTATATTGTCTAGGAATAATGACAAATTTAAGTAAATTGTTATATTTTCTGCATAATTTCAACGTTAAGAAATACTCAAGAACTGTGTTCTTCAATTTCATCTGTAATAGCAAAACCAAGAGAAGATGAAATTATCAGAAAGCAATCCTTATCCCCCAAGGAATTTTCCAAATATACTTTTCCTAATTTATCCATAGACCATTCCTGCTGTTACAGAAAGCGTGACTTCTTTAGACCTTATGAAAGAGTTAAACCACAGCCCTTAAAATTTCAAAGTAAGAGCTGTGGCCAAATTCCAAACTAATAAAAATATTACACACCATGCATGATTTTTAGTATCTCTATAGTAGCAAGAAGGGTGATTAATTATTATAATTTAAATATATTTGATATCAAATCATTTGTGGGCTCTTTTATTATTGACACAGACAAGTACTGTAAGTTAGCATGGTATGAACTATCATTTGTGAAATCTGAATTTTTTTTCTCTTTAAAAGTTTTGATGAATACTGAGATTTTGTAAAATTTTCCAAAATTCTCTATTAATCGTATGTTCTGATCATCATATAATTGTTCTAGAAAAGGCTTAAAATGTTCATGTACTTGAATAAGCTATTTTCAGTTAAATCATGATCTTGTTCATGTCTCTATTGATTCCAAGGAAGCAATGGATCTATCCAAACAACAGAAATTAGATTTCATGGGAACTCTGCTTAATCTTTTTCTCATTCAGCACCTGTGTTTAGTAAAATTCATCTCTATTGCCTCACCCCTTACTAGCCCTTCTTTTTCTTTCTTTCTTTCTTTTTTTTTTTTTTTTTTTTTTTTTTTTTTTGCATATGTTCAAATATCTCTGTTATATGGCTCTAGGCTGTTTTCACCTAGTGGCACTTCAGTCTCTTAGGGCTTCAATATGTCTTTTGATTAGAGACAAAGAGAGAAAAACAGAGATATAGACACAGAGACCGAAGAGTTATTCACATCTTTCCATTTAAATTCCATTATTAAAGAACCATACACAACTGTAATTTATGCTGTAGATATTTTACATTCCTTTAATTTTAATTTCCTATGTGATGTTATGTGAATGAAAGATTACTTATGTTGGTGATGATTAATCTTTCAATTCCTAGGAATATTTCATAGCATGAGGGGAATTTAAAGAATAGAAATCAACTCATACATTTTGCTAGTTTATGTAATTTTTATTAATAACTAAAATAATATAATTAAAACTGCAGTCCTTTAAAATTATATTGAATGCTTGTTAGATTATATGTGCAGTTAAATTGTCATAGTTTATACACTAGTTATGTTGATGTCTGTATCATAAAATAAATTTAGTAAAGTCTTAGCTGTTATCTTTTAATTCTGACAAGTTTACTGCCAATTTCACTTCACATAATTTTTTTTCAAGTCCTTGTACTCAGGAGTGCATATTTGATCCTGTTCGATTTCCCCACATCTGGACAGAAAGTTTTAAAATGTCCTATGTAGCTTTAGTAGAACATAAAGAAAAACAGGACATGTAAAACTTATTATGCAGAGGGTTCTTGAGCTTCAGAGATCAACTTGTCTCTACCTTTCCAGTGCCTGAATTGCAAAGGTGTGACACCATACCTAGCCTTTGGAAGTTTGAAGTACCTTGTCTTGATTTATCTAAATTTTCATGCAACAGTATTGTCCATGTTAAAGGAAAAGGAAGAGAAACATGTATGGAGGCCTACACAAAACTTGTATAGAAATTAAGTAACCTACAAGATCGATCTATCTATCATCTATCTATCTATAATATTTTATGTTTATATTTTATACAGTTTATATTAGATATTCTAATATAGATATGTTTATATTAATCAAACATTAATTCAAAAGAAATTATTCAAGAAAACAATGACATGATTGCTGTCTATAAGAGTTATTAGATTAGATTTCTTCTCTGCACTGGTCAGGTTCCTAAGCATGGAGAGACAGGTCAAATATCAAGAGAAGTAGGAATCTATGACGTTTGAGCAAAGGTTGTACTGCATTGTGTATTCTGTCCACTCATATTTATTCTTTTAATTTACTCAATTGTACTGACATAATGTTTTATATTTAGTTATAACTGTTTTATCTAGGCCCATGGAGGTTCATTAATAAGAAAGAAGCAGATTAAAGATATTTCTGGATTTGTCCAAAATCTTCATTTAAATTATGTCACATAAATTAATAAAATAATAGGTATTATTTATTTACTGCCAATTATCATTCTTATTTGTAAGGTAGAATGCAACAAATTTATTCAAGAATTTAATTACAGAAAAATATTTGTCTCTTCAAAATTTAACATATTTCTGAGATAACTGGTATCAGAACAGTTCCATTTTGTTTTGCTTCCAAAGATCTCCAGTCAAAATTTAATGAAAGATTACATCATAAACATACACCTGCATTATTTTTTATTTACTCTTCTGTGTTTGATTTTTGTCCTATATTCAATTTCAGCATTATATAACTTTAATATGTTTTTTAATATTCCTTTTGGAAAGTTCACCCCAGAGTTTTGAAGAGCCATAAATTAGGCAAACTATTTTCCATTATAGATATACTAGGGGCTGGAAGTTGTCTCAGCGTACAGAACACTTTATGCACCCCTGAGGAGTTGATTTTTGATCCATAGGATCACTCATAATATTCAAGAAGGGCAATAACCAGCTGCTATCCTACTGCTGCAGGTGAAGGTGAGGTGTAGACAAACCTCGGGAACTCTATTAAGCAGTCAGTCTAGCCCAATGATGAGTTCCAGCATCACTAAGCTATCATCTCAAAATAAAATTATAAGGAACAACAGAGGAGGACACCCAAAAGTTGATCTTGGACACATTCAGGCAGGTACATACAAATGCACCTTGCTATACACAGTATGCACACAGGAGCATATGTCAAGTGCACACACATGCATGCATGCGCTTACACACACACACACACACACACACACACACTCACTCGGATGAACAAAATATATTTGTTTAAAGTCTTGAGACTTAGAGCAAATATAAAATAACAAAGAATGGTAGGTGTATTTTTTAAAAGAAGTGACTTTGAAATATTAACAGAATGAAATTAGTGTTTCTATACTAGTCAGTCTATCTCCTATGATTGCACTGTGACACTATCTCTTTTGATGGAGTTGTAACTAGTATGCTTTTCAATCTGCAGCACTATAAAACAACAGCATAACCCAAGGATCACATAGGATCAGCCTTCCCCTACTCCATTCATTGTGATAGCAAATTAAATGTGAGTTAAGTTTTGTAATAGTTTAGAGATTTGCATTCCTGCTCACCTATCAAGTTTAATTATAAGCTCTCTTATTTGATTATCTGGATTACGTTCTTTGAAGTTCTGTTTTCAAAAACAGGTCTTTGTGGTGTTTTTAGGGAATAGCTTCAGCAATGACAAGAGTCAAACTAATCTCAGTAATTTGTCTCAGAAATTTTATATATAAAAACATTCTTTCAAGAAATTATATTATTCTTATGAAGAAAACAAAATTATCAATTAAACTATGGGGTATCTTCCTTAACATATCTCATAGAAATGACACATGCATGCCAGAGAGAGAGAGAGAGAGAGAACAAAGAGACCTGAAGAGACAGAGGGTCAATGTTATTTACTCATAAATGAAAAATAGAAGATCTTATTCAAATTGGAAACAATAAATTATTACTACTGTATTTATGTTCTCTGTTAGTACAGAGTATTATTAAAAGAGAGCATTAATTTGAATTTAGATATGGAGACAGTTAACCCTTGGTATTTGAATGAAAAGCTTAAATACTCAGTGTTTTCTACAATCTTTGATATAATTTTACATGTCTCTCAGACTAATTATTCACTACTTTTTAATAAAACTTTTTATTGGTGATTTATAAGTGTATCATACATGAAGATTTTTCAGGTTCACTTCTGAACTTGCATTTCTATTTAATGCCACTCAGTATGGGTGTGTGTTCTTGAGTTCTAGTCTTTTCACATTTATTGAAACTGACAGCTGCCACGCCATCTCTGTTGTAATTGTATAGAACCAATGCATGTATGGATTTACGTACTGTTTCTGCTAGCGATTCTGTTTTTACTTTGTGGGTTATGAAGCTGTGCTTTAGGTGCTTCACTGCTTAGAATCCATGTGATTTGTGTTAGAATTAACTCATTGCTCTTTATTCATCATCTCTGCTTTTCTTAGTCCAACATGTGCTTCATCAGATACTGATTTAATAGACAGCAACCACCCACTGACTTTGTTTCTTTATATTTTCAGAGTGTATCATGTTTAACATGGATATTGGTCATCATTTCTTAACCACTATAATGTTCACTGTCTTTTAATTAGTATCTAGCATAAAAACGGGCATGGTCCGACTGAAATTTACTTAGTTCTTTTTATTTAATTGTTGCACCATCCTTTAGTTCATTAATTAACTCCCCGCCAACCCCCTTCATAACCGTCCTCATCCACAGTTTACTTTCATGTGTTCCTTCTCAAAGAAGATTAACACTATTGACTCAAATGGCTACTTATCATTTAGTATAACCAAGCAGATGTTGTCTGCATTATATGTACCCATAGAGAAACATTCATTTTTCTCTTTACTCTTCTGGGTAGATTCAGACTCATGTGTATTATTTATCTTCCTTTGTTCATAAAATGTATCAGGATGCTTTCAGGGATGATGTGATCTCTCTCTCTCTCTCTCCCTCTCTCTCTCTCTCTCTCTCTCTCTCTCTCTCTCTCTCTCTCTCTCGTGTGTGTCTGTCCTTGAAAAGACCTTCAGAATCCCAGGCTAACATTTTTTTTTTTCATTCACTGCTGCTCAGAAGTTATTGTTCTACTGTCTCCTGGCTTGAATCATTTTTTTCTTTTCTTTTTGAAATTATAATTATGTCATTACTCCCTTCTCTTCCCTCCCTCCAAACCCTCTCATATATCTATTCTCTGCTCTCTTTCAAGTTCATGCCTCTTTTTTCATTAATTGCTGTTGCATGCATATATGTATATGCATATATGTATATATTCCTAAGTGTGACCTACTCAGAAATCATTTTTAAAATCAGGTATGCTGGATTCATAGTCTATGTGGTATCTAACGTACCAGTGTCTTTTGCATTTTTAAGATATGTTTATTAACAGTTTTAAACAATGTGATCTTCATGAATTTGTTTTATTTGAATTTCATTGAGGATCTTGGGCTTATGCTTTGTTTTCAGAACAATGTGGCCATTATGTCCTTAAATTTTGATCATTCCCCTCTCCCTTTCTTTTGAAATGTGTAATTATTTGAAAATCAAATCATTTTTCATGCTCCTACAGATCACAACAGATTTTCTAGTGTCTTTTTCCATCTCTGTGTTTTATTTTTACATAGGATACACTGCATGAAATTCACTAATCTTTTCTCTCCCCATTTCTGCTAGACTCATTTTATACATATATATGAAAAATATTTATATGTAAATGTATTTACCTCTGGCTTGTAATTTTTATTTTTATTGGTTTTGTTTGTTCTTTTCTATCACAATGTCCCTAGCCAGTCATTCATCCTTTAGCTTATTGAAAGTTTGAGATCCTTTTAACCTTTTAGAAATGTTTATCAATGTTTTCTGCTGTATAATTTTTTTGGAGGATGTTTTAACTGACCTTTCTGCTCATTTAGACCTGTTTCTTAGTTGCTTGCTGGTAATTTGTTGGTTTTTGTTGTATAGAAAGAAGATATCTTTTTTATATTTTAGGGTGAGACATATCATTCTAGGTCTTCCTCTACTTATACAGGCAAGGTCACAGCAATCTATAGCCACAACTAATATTTCTTCAGTTCTTTGGTAAAGTCCATTATTTGTTTGTTTGGTTTTTTTTTTCTTGTCTTCTTGGATGGAGCAGGAATGTCTTTTGGTTCATTAGGAGCTCCTATTGTTTTCTCTTCTCCTTCTTTGACATGGGTTTTTTCCTTGGCTTTCAAAAGCTTTCTTAGATGTTGCACCCCTTTTGTTCCTGGCTCTCGTGTGTGTTATATGGCTTTCTGAAGCCCTCTCACTATACACATTCTTGTTCTTGTATCTTCTGTTGCAACATCTGGCCTACTTGACCTTCCCAAATTCTTAGAGAAAGTCTTCTCATTTTATTTTTAAATACAATGAAAAGTTACTTTATGTTAAAGAGATGTGAGTGAGCAAATAACAGTAATGATATGGCTTGAATAAGAAGTGTCTCTCCAAAGGTCTCATGTGCCAAAGGCTTGATGGTACTATTGAAAGTTGACATCAAAAGGATGTCAAATTTATCAGTGAATTAATTTACTCATGGATTTCCGGCTAAAAGGTTTATTGGGATGTAGAATCTAGTTGAAGGAAGTAATCACTAGGGGCATACCTTTGCTATCCTGTCCTCAATAACCCCCTTGGATCCTGCCATGAAATAAACAGCTTTTTAAAAGGCTCTGTCCTTTCCACTCTGAGCTGGCTAATTTTGTGTGAATTGGGTACTACAAGCTAGTGTTATTGGAGAAGATGGATCCTCTACAGAGAAAAATGCCTCCATAAGATTAAGCTGTATTCAGGCCTATAGGACATTTAATTAGTTAGTTAATGATGTCGGGGATGCCATCCCTGCGTAGATGGTCCCGGATTCTGCAAGAAAGAAGGATGAGCAAGCCATGCTATGGGAGCAAACTAAAGAAGCAGTATCCCTCCATTGGCTCTGCATCACCTTCTGCCTCCAGGGTCCTCCCCACTGTGAATGTCCTGCCCTGGCTTCCCTCAAGAACTATGACCCAGAATATGTAAGCCAAATAAATCCTTCCATTGCTAAATTGTTTTGGCCATGGAATTTCATCACAGCAATAGAAACCCGAAGACTAAAACTAGGCCATTCTCTATTGCTGTAAGCCTGAACAACAGAGTAAGCAGATCACTCACTCATTGGAGTTTCTTGATGGTTACATAAAAAGCAAAACTTCTCTCCTTTAAATAAGTTTTCTCAGTTGTTTGTCATGGTGACAAAAAGGTGACCTGCACAAGCCACTTTACGGAGAAATATTTCAATGATTTATTCAATAATCATGGAAATACCAAATAATTTAATTTTGGAAAAATAATTTATCTTATCCTTGGTAATAGGGTGTTGTAGCATGGAAATATATGCTTTTGGTGCAAGAAGAACTAGCCAGGAGATATTCTAAAACTAGCCAGGAGATATTCCAAAACTAGCCAGGAGATATTCCAAAACTAGCCAGGAGATATTCCAAAACTAGCCAGGAAATATTCCAAAACTAGCCAGGAGATATTCCAAGAGTCAGAAGAGCTTACAAGGCAAGTATTTCATGAATAGAAAGACTCATAGTTTCATGGCTAAATATACCCCGTAGGTGGCCATGGGATCCACAAGACTGGACAGTTAATCATCTGAGTTTTCCACTCTTACTGCAGAGTCCCTGCCACTAGACTCTGGGAGTCAAGATAAAAGCCATATTACACAATCTTCACTGGGGGAATGTTCTGTTTGGACTTTTTTTTTGTGCAGCAGTAAGATATGAATAGTTTGTTCATTCAGATATATTGTTTTATTCTGTTAGAATAGCTAGCGTCAGACAAATTCTATATTGGGAGGTCAGCAAGTTCTGAATCTCGTAAGTATATTCATTTGGGAGATAGTATCATCAGTGCCTGCTGTGTATTACATATCTACCACAAATTTGTTCAGAAGATGCCATTGTATTTTCCTTTGTGAGGCCCCTTAGGCCTCAGAATTTTAAGACAAAACTCAAATTTCCCTTAGTAATGTAAGACAAAACTCTAAAACCTGCTAGGCTGTGGCTACCATGTAGGCATTAATCATGGTTAAAAGCTCCAGTAGATTGCTATTGATTTTGCCACAACCACTTTAAACAATGTAAACATTCTTTTTTCCATGCTCCCACTCATCAATTTCCCCTTGTGTTCTAACTGCTTAAATTTTCCTTAAATTATTTGACTAATTCTGATTCCAGGCAGTGAGCATTTTTCTACAACTGGTCCTAGTTGGAGTTGCCAATTTGACACTGACTTCACTCAGGTGACATGGCATTTTATGTAAACAGAATCAGTCACAGCATGGCCCATATTCCTGTGTTCTGGTTTCCTCTTCCCTTTGCTTTTCTTGACTATGTGATTCTCATTCACTGCACATCTAAGTTCCATACAGTTACCATATTACCTTTTTCCTTCAAAAACTATGTTTTTGTTTTTAACTTAGTAAATTGTAATTGTGTGGGAAGTCACAGTGTAAAGAATGAAATTAATCTATCTCCTGCCTACTGTCTCCTCCCTCAGGAGTTAACCCAATGGGACAGGGCATGGACCTAGCTTCTGTAGAAGACTTCCCCTAGAAGAAGGACTCACAATAATGTAATTTATTTTCATAGAACATTGAAATTTCATTTCTTTTATTACTTACTGTTTAATGTGCTTGACTGTACTAGACATTTAGTCTTTCTAATGTAAAGATTTGTACCATTTGATTCTGGAAAATTCTTTGCTAATTATGACTTAAGTACTTATAAAATTCTTCCATGATCAAATAATTTTGGAGTAATCCTTTATATTGTTACAATGATTTTTTTCCTATAGTTTGTGTTTTTATTTGTATTTCTTGGCCACTAATGTCTCTCTTCAATTCTTTCCACAAGATTTTTTTAATTTAATGTTTTTCATATTCACTTTTTATCCTGCTCACTGCCCACCTCCCAGTTACCCCCTCCTTCAATCCTTCCCTCATCCCCCTTTCCTTCTTCTCTGAGTGGGCAGGGGCCCACCTGTGTATGCCCTGGCATATCAAGTCTCTGCAAGGCTAAGTGATTCCTTTTCCACTGAGGCCAGACAAGGTAGCCCAGTTAGTAGAACATATCCGATGTACAGGCAAAAGCTTTTGGAATAGCCTTTGTTTAAGTTCTTTAGGACCCATGTGAAGATCAAGCTGCATATCTGTTACATATGAACAGGGAGGCCTAAGTCCAGCCCACGTATGCTCTTTGGTTGGTGGTTCAGACTCTGAGAGCCCCAAGCCTCCTCCTTAGCTTATTCTGTTGGTCTTCCTGTGAAGTTCCTATGCCTTTTGAGACCTGAAATTCTTCCTCCTATTCTTCCATAAGAGTCCCCAAACGCTATCCTTCGTATGGCTATGGGTGTCTGTATCTGTCTGAGTCAGCTGCTGGGTGGAGCCTCTCAGAGGACAACATGCTCCTGTCTGCAAGCATAACAGAGTATCCTTAGTAGTGTTAGGGATGGGTCTTAAGCTGGGCTGGTTACGGGTTGGCCATTCCCCATGCCTGCATTTCTTATAGACAGGATTTCAATTTAGGGTTGAAAGATTTATGGGTGGGTTGGTGTCCCTATTGCCTCACTGAGGTTAATGTTGAGCTATACAAGGTGGCCTCTTCAGATTCTGTAAGGGTCCATGATTTGCTGAAGAATAATACCTTGGATTCAAATAGTATGTAAACACAAAGAGTGTTTTATTTGCTTAAGTCCAGCATGCTGAGGTCTCCCCATTACCAACATAGAGAGACACCCAAGTGAGATTACAGGCCTGACTTAAAGCATATTAAGGAATTCCAGTTAGGTGACCTCTATGATAATCTGTTGGGTCCATCTCTATAGACATTCCATTACTGGGGTGTTGGGGGCTGGGAACTTGCTGGGGAGGTCTGGGAGCTATTACTGAGGAAGTAGCTGAGGAAGTCTAGAAATCGCTGCTGACCCATGGTCCTTGCTTCAGAACAGGTGACTGGGACATTCCATTACCTGAGCATGAAGGCTGGAGCTTGGGTTTTGTTTTCTATTAGTAAGTGACTTGCCTGGGTGTGCCTGGACTTGCCTAGTACTTGGGCTTAGTCTCCTTAACTGACAATTTGAAGCCTACTATGGATTTGGAGTTCCCATCCCTCTCAGTTCCATTCATACAACCACTTTGAAAATCAAATGGCATTTTCTTAGAAAACTGGGAATAGTTCTTCCTCAGGACCCAGCTAAACCACTCCTGGACATATACCTGAGATGCTCCAACATTCCACAAAGACATTTGCTCAACTATGTTCAAAGCTACTTTATTCATAATAGCCAGAAACTGGAAACAACCAAGCTATCCCTCAACTGAAGAATGAATAAAGAAAATGTGGTACATCTATACAATGGAATACTATTCATCTATTAAAAATAAGACATAATGAATGTTGCAGGCAAATGAATGGAACTTGAGAATATCATACTGAATAAGGTAACTCAGTCCCAAAAGACATGCATGGTCATGGTCCTCACTTACAAGTGATATTAGCTGTAAAATACAGGCACCATGTTATACTCCACAAACCCAAAGAAGCTAAACAATAAGGAAAGCCCAGGTGAGGAAGTTTGAACCTCTCATAGAATGGGCAATAAAATAGTCGTAGGAGGCAGATGGAGGGAAGAAACTGGGAGGGAGGGAGATGGGGAGGGAACTGGAGGGGGATTGTTCAGGATCAGGTGTGGAGAAGGACAGGAGAGATGGCCAGATGGCCATGAAAATGAATGGAAATGTGCAACTGGTGGGGGTGAGGAGATGTGGGGCATCTCCAGGATGAGACAGACACCTGGGATAAAGGAAGTGCCCAAGAATCAATGTGCGTGACCTTATTTTACTTTTATATCAGAATTTAGTCTGTACTTCTTACAGTTTTTTTTATACTGGCATACATTTTGTGGTTAGAATTTCTCTCTCCTCCTCCACTCCTCTTTCTCTTCTCCAAACAAAAATCTCAAACCTAGAGTTTTGCACAATCTGGGGAAGCATTCCACAACTGAAGCCTTCCACAGACTCCTTTATTTTCATCCACATCAATATCTTCTGTTTCCTCTGATTTTTTTTCTTCGTGTATCTCATATTGGACAGAGCGAATTAGAATTATTTCAACTATCAGTTCTTCATTAGTAAGTCACCTGTATTTATGAACAAGAATAAATGGAAAATGACATTGTGCTGGCAGAGGAAATCAATGTGCCAGAGTGATAATGAAGAGAATCATACCGAGAGTCCTCCATGTGATTGGTCAAGGGGAATCTTTCTGTTTTCAGATCAGCAAACGAACCACCTTAATTCTTTCTTATCTTACATCAGAGCTTCACTGAATAAACAGAAGTCTTGAGCAGTTTTGTAGAAGTTTTCCAAGTGCTAGGAGGAATAATGAAAGAAAAACAAGCAGAGATATCATCAGAGTCTGGTTTGAGAGTCCTGTCAGTTAACTTTTATTATCTATGACACAAATTAGAGTCACCAGAAATAAAGAATTACTTTGATCAGATTGGCCTCTAGCTATGGCTGTTAGAGATTGGTACGACTGATGATTTCTGAGGGAGCTCCCAGGCCACTCTGGGCAGCACTATCCCTAGGCAGTTGGGACTAGGACATATAAGAAAGTTAGCCAAGCAAGTCAGAGAGGAATAGAAAGATGGGGAGAGAAGAGGGTGGAAAGAAAAATAACAGTTACGTAGAGATCATCTTGAAACTTTAAATTGTGCCTTTGTTAATTGTTTTCCCCCAAAGATATTTTCCAAATTACAGCAAGAAATACAAACAGGGTGTGTTTAAGAATGACACAGACATTGTACTTGGCTAATGCATAAACAAGGCTTTTGCTTTGTCTGGTGACTGAGTCACTCCAAGTAGCCTACCCTTACCCAGTGGCAGAGACCTCTCTGTGGACAGGAGATTGCTATCTGCTGGCTGTTTTTAACAAGGCTAATTAAGTTCATTCACAATTCTCCTTTATTAAAGATTTCACACAGAAATATCTCTAAACATGCAACAGGACACTATTATTGAAAAGTCTTTGTTTCTAATCACAATACCAGGGTGATAATTAAAGACAGTACAAAGTACCCCATGACAGTAAGGATAATGAACATCTCCACTATCTGCTAAAACACTCAGGACACAGGTGGGACCAGTACTCTGCTAGCACATAGCCTAGACATGGCTTTTAAAGTAAAAGTCTAGAGTCTACAAATTTCAGACACTTTAATCTAAAATTTATAAATACATGTTGTGGTAAATGTAGCCTTCTTTGTTAATGATATTTAGAGTGCATTGCATACAGATTTCCAAAGATTCTTCCTTGCAACCATGTTCCTGTTTATGAGTAGCAACCATTTCCTTAAAAGAAAAATCAACATTTTAGATGCTTAAGCCAGTACTCCTCAATATTTTAAAGCACCTCGAAGTGCTAAATAACTGTTTAAGGAGGGCATTCATTGAACCATCAGCACTCTCGGTGACATGGAAACCACACAGCCACTTCTAGAAAGATTAAATTTAGAAAAGAAAACATATCTTAATTGGAATCTGTTATTCTATTTTACATGCTTGTATTAAAATATGCCTTTCTCCAGTTTCTTAAATAAAAGAATTTTGTTTTGATACCTGAGAATCTCAGGCCAGGGAGTTTTTCTCACATCCTCCATGAAGTCAGTTTAAAGTGCATTAGTGGTGCCTGGGGGTTTAGTCAAGAAATCAAGATGTAAAATTTCGAATGTATTTCTCTAAATGTAGACTCTTCAAATGATGGCTTCGAAAGCAATTTATTCCAACCAAACACACTTTCACATTTTTTTTTTAACAGCACTGTGTGCTTCAACTCATTTATCAGCTTTTTAATTCAGTGGTTATTCGGATTTAATAGAGTCGTGTCTTCATCATTTTGCATTTAGTAATAAATGGTGCCAGAATTTATGATATATTAAACTGCAAAGGACCATGTTAAAGTTATCTTAAGGGTTTCACATAAAAGAAACCAGCACCTATTTTGTTCAGAACAGGTGTTTGAAAGTTCACATGGTGGGAAGAGTGTCTTACTGGGTATAAACTATGAAATCCATTTGAAAGTTAAGTTTTAATTATACTTTTCTCTGCCCACTTTCCATTGGCAGTAGCTGTCCAGCTGGGAAACTAGCAACATGGATGCTTTAAACTAAGGATTCTTTCTTGTTTTAATATTGGTTTAACAAGTAGAAGAACATTCAGGTTGAAGCTTTGATGGAAAAAAAATCCTTACATAACAAGGCACCAGATACAGGGGGCAACTTTTAAAAAGTTTGGTGGAGAGACAAGGCATCACGGGGTGTGGAAGAGATAAATTGGGCAGGGCCAAGTCGTGGGGGAGAGGAGCGGTGTCAGTGGACAGCCCTGCCAATTACTGTTCTTATTATCCTTGCAACCTCTTCACTGATGCACGGGCTTAACAGCTACTGTAAAGGGATAGAAGGGCTGAATTCACAGCCTTGTTCCTTCTGCTCCTTCCCATAGGCACATTTTATAAATGAAAAAAAAAAAAATCCCTTCAATAACGTCTAAAACATGGTTTGCAGCCATTACCTATTCCTCTTTCCAGACATGTTAACGTGTATAAACTAGCTTAATTAGGTCCTTTTCCCTGCTCAACTGTACTCAAAGGGCAGGCAAGTTGGACTGGTTAGTCAAACAAGGCAAAGTCTATCAGGACAGAGATCACGGGGAAAACCATGTAAATGAAAGACTCTGTCCTTAAGGTTAAAAACCTTTAGGTTACTCTTGACAACTAATGAGAGACCAGGGAGAACCTGAGTACAAATATGTTCATTTGTGCTGGAAGATATGTTTTGGTCTGTGACACAGTCAGAAATAACACATCCATCTCCTTAACTGTAAGCAAAGCACATGGAAAAGAGCTGTGTGCAATCTGCATTTACTCATGGAAATGAAATGAAACATAGCTCTATTACCCATATTTTATTAACCATAAATTTTTTTACTTCATGATTATTCATATAATATGGATTTATATATTCATGATGGAGTGCTATTTGTTGAGGACCTACTATGTGAAGGGGGTTGGTGTGCAGAGATGAGTGACACCGTCCCTTCTTGAGAGCAGCACAGGAAGTTGGGGATGAAGCATATCGGTTGTCAAGAGCCTGTAAGAGTCGGCACAGTGCAAGCTGGTTGGTCTTGATCCACCATAAAAAAGAAATCTCCATGGTTGCATAGAGAAAAGGCTCCATTCTTTTGAAAAGCAGCACCAAAGTCATTAGTCCTGCCTGTGTATCTGTATCTTTTCTTTCTGTCAAAACTCATGTATGCATTAGTGCATACACTTGTTTGTGCACCTATGTCTTTTCTGTGTGCTATTGTGTGACTTTACAGTAATTACCGATGCAGTGTTTCTGCTAGACTATTAACTGGACATGATTAATTCCCCATTATATTTGATGAAAAATTATAATGATGTACTAGGAATCTGGGAGCTTTAATCATGAAACTAGAAATAAAATATTTTGGATTTCTGCCTTTAAAAATGTGCAAAATGAGGTAGGTCTTCTCAGGGATATTTCCTGAACAAATCTATAAGGCTCTGATTCTGAATGCCTTTCTGTGTTTTGAAAGGGCAAAGTAATATTTTCTTCTTCATTCTGAGAGTCTTTGCTCTACACATACCTATAAAGTAGAAAGGAGGTTAGTTAATTACTGAAAAAAATGTTCAGTAGGTGAATGTATTGGGCTCTCTCTCTCTCTCTCCCTCTTTCCATTTCTATATAATTTACAAAATCAAACTTATATCAAAACAATTTTCAAAATTAGAAACAGTTTTCATTTATTGATTATTGTATGAAGGTATATATTTTTAACAGATGACAAACTATTTGCCTCTTAATAAGATGATTTTATTATCTATCTGTCTGTCTTCTATCTATCTATCAACTATCTATCTATCTAAGTATCTATCTATCTAAGTATCTATCTATCTAACTATCTAACTATCTATCTTGAAAACTAAATTACTTGATAGGTAGCTTTCAACTCAGGATTATTCTATCTCAGAGACTGAAGTGTTTGATTACAGACATTTGCAACTATAGGTTCCCCAGTAGTATTATCTCAAAGTCCTAAAACTATTTACATAATCTCCCCTGTTATAAAAATGACATTTTTTAAGGAGCCACCACTGGGCATTACTTACCCTGTAAAACAGAACACTAAGGCTTATCTAGTCATTAACTTGCCCATTGCCTGGTGTAGGGCCACTTGCTACCTTCTTGCTGCATATGTTGCTTGTTATTTTTTTGTGGGCTGTTTATTCTGCAAAGAGCAATTGCAAAAGAGTTGGAAGCACTTTTTAGCACAGGCTATTCTCCAGCGCAGGTTCATGCCCTTGGTTCTCATGCTTAACAGAAGCTCACATCGCCTGCAGCATCTGTCCTTTTGGTTCCCTTCAGGATTGTGTACATTTCTTTGTCGTATCGTCATTTCTCAAACCACAGAGTTCCTTTAAATAGCAGCCCTGTCCCAGGAGGATTATGGGGAAGCATAATGCTATAATTTAAAGGGTCTCCTGCTCAAAGTGCACTGTCCTAATTGACTTGAATATTTGAAACATCTCTTATTGTGTTTCACTGTTAAAATGACCATGCTTATTCGATGAATTAGAAACGGCAATAGGGAATTTTTATTTCAATTCTAATGGGTAGTTAATAACACTGTCTTCCCCCCATATAATTGGAATACAAAGCATATTTGGTTATCATGAAAGGTGCAAGAAAAATCAAGCTGATAATATCAGGTATATTAAGGAATAAACACCTGAATGTGTTTTGGATTTGTTTCTACATTTTAATTTATGTAAATTATTGTTTTTTCACCACTATCATCATTAAATATATTATGATTATTTAAATTAAAATTCATGTTTATAATATATAAATATTTTAAATAGCATTCCGCTTTGAATATTTCACATAACTAAATAAGTAATAAATGTAAGCGTCAACTTACTTTTATCATTTATAGGTAAGAGGAGAATTATGGAAATATTGCTTCATCAGTTTCTAGATTTAGGTATTTTATCTGCAAAGACAGTAATTCTAAAATGCTTTTTTCAGTATTATAAACTGTACTTTCCAGCAAATAAGAAATCAACTGCACACAAGATGCTTAGGTTTTCGGAATGGCTAACTGCTCACAACTTTGTTCTTTTACCCACCCAAACAATACCTGCAGAAGATTAAACAATAACTCGCCTTGTGTCTAGGGGCTATGAGGAAGTATAATAAACTTGAAGTTGGCTACCTTTTGCACATTGGAGCTTTTGGTGGGCACATTTGCAAGTGAAGAATTCTTCTTGTTCAGCCTCGGTGTTTGTTTGGTCTTTGTTTCACAATGAATTGCAAAATGCCATTTAACTTCAAGGTTACTAATCACACAACTGCTTTGCCACCTGCCACCCATCTTTTTATTGACCGCCTTTCCTTGGCATTTTGTTTTACCAGCAAGAGTCTTACCTTACTCCACATGCTTTCAACCTGGTCAACAATATCTAAAGTAGAGAAACCTCTGTGAAGCGGCTGCTTGCAGCAGCATCCCACTTATCACATCTTTCCATCCAAAGAGGAAGGTTCTATCTGCTGCCTCTGAATTGGCTGCAGATGCTGTCTTCACTGTGCCTACATGGAATCCTTTTTTTGTAACACTATTATCTAAGGCTCCCCAAAGCTCAGGGAAGTATTGTCACTGTAGGTCAGCAATGTTTGTGTTTCTTGCCTCTATGTCTGTCTCTCTCCTCCTCTTTCCTGTCCTTTCTATTTGTGACAGTGAGGTTTTTAGTATTACTTTTATAGAAAGCATACAAGGACATGTTTGAATAGACCCAAATATATCTTGGTTTGATTCTCCATTCTAATATATACATATATATCTGCTATTTTGACAACTATCATTAAACATTCTATCATTTAAAAATAAAATTTATGTTTTATGACATACATTTTTATATACACACATTTATATAAAAATACACGTGTAATGTCTACCTTAAAATAAAATTGTGTGTGTGTATGTGTCTTTCCTTGTAGGAAAAAAAAGTTTATTTACAACTTGGCACTTCTACTAAATATCTAGAAATTTCTCCAGAAAATAGAGCATGAAATAGTACATGAAAAGCATATGAAATAATTATGTGTCTTAACCATTATAATGCATTAGTATATATGGTCCCATATGTCATAATATTATACTACCATAACTAACAATAGATTTATGTGAAAAGCACCTTCATTGAGTTTCTTTGTTTTTGTAGTAGGTATTTTCTTCTTTAGCTAATCATATATTTCAATATATTCATAGAACTTCTGCAAATCTATTGAGTTCATTTCATAAATCCAAACAGAATCAGAGTTGGCCTTGCAACATCACTCCAAATATTTACAAACAAAGCTCCATTACTTTCCCCCAGCTACATTTTGGCAACACCACTTAAATAATCACAGAGTGGAAAAATTCATTTTTTTAACAGCTTTTGTTCATTGCAATGTTTCACAAGGAAGGGCCAGGCTACGGAAAACAGGAAAATAGCATAGTGCACCCAGGTTTTCTTCTAAGATGTTCCCATAAAAAGGAAGGCATTAGCATTCATGCTATTGACGTTTCTGTTCATTTCTTCTGCTAAACAATGTATCTTCAACTGTTTCTTTTCAAATGCCCAATGGAACAAAAAGTGCATTCATGATGAAATAACTATATTCTTTAAGAAACAGGATCACCCAGCAGCAAAAGCTTGGCTCTCAGACCCAAGTACAGAGTAAAACGTTTAGGTACAGCTTGTACACTGGCAGGTTACAGAGCAGACCCACCAAGCATGAACCAGTATCTCCAAGTTAACAATGTTACATCATGTTGTTTTTTAAGTCTGCTTCTCTAGAAGTTTGGAGAGGGTAAAATAGACAAAATTCAAATGAATGGTGTTAAGCAATATATTCTTAACTATAAAGGCAAAAGCTATTTTTTTTAAATCTCTAAGATGTATTTTTTTATGGTTAAGAAAATGAAGCTGGAAATGCTGATGTATAAGCTGCTCCTCTGTCCTCTCTCTATGAACTAATTAGAGAGAATAAAATTTAATTTAATTAGGGATTCACAACTCTTAAGTCTTAACCACGAATCCCATACATTTTCCACGAGGCTAGGATTTAATCTGTTTAATGATTTATGTATCGAAACATGTGGAATGAACAAAGACTCATTGAGCTAACTTCTCCAATCCCCAAACGCTGTAACAAGGAATAACAGATTCAAGGACAGATTGTGTGCAGCTCAGTTTTGTGTACTGCTAGCGATATTTTATCAACTCAATAACAGGATTGTAGCATGTGCCCTGCTTTGAGTGAATGGCTAAGCATGGGAAAGATGCGCGTTTGACTTTGCGTATGTGAGAGTGATGGAGAAAAGTGAATAAATGCATCAAGTTCTGTGGGAGAGAGAGACTGAAGACAGGTTCAGAGACATTCTTTCATCATGGATATGCAGCCTCTGAGCATCAGAGGGCTTTTCCCTAAGCTCTCTTCCTCCTGGTGATAGGAGAACATCCCTTCTAGGAGAGTTCCCCAATTATTTTAGCCTTCTCTCTAATATTTTAATTAATCAATTATTCTTCTACATTTCAAATGATACCCCCCTTCCCGATTACCCCTCCACAAACCCCCACCCCATCCACCCTTTCCTCTCTCTCCTTTGGGTCTGTGAGGGTGCTCCTCCATCCACTCACCCACCCGCCTCATCGCTCTAGCATCCCCCTAAGCTAGGCTATCAAACCTCCACAGGACCAAGGGCCTCCCCTCCCATTGACGTCAGGAAGGGAATTCTCTGCTACATGTGTAGCTGGAGCTGTGGACCCCTCCATGTCTACTCTTTGTTTGGTTTAGTCTCTGGGAGCTCTGCGGGGTCTGGTTAGTTGATATTGTTGTTCTTCCTATGGGGTTGCAAACCCCTTGAGCTCCTTCAGTCCTCTCCCTAGTTTTCAGAAGCAATATTAATGGTTCTGCTTCCAAGTAGAGTCGTTAAAAAAAACACAGAAAATTAATACATGGTTTGCTCAAAACCGAAGGAAACGTTGGAAGCATGGCTTGTGATGTTACCTGTCTATCAAGACCCCTTTAAATAAGGATTCCAATTTGGGATCATGTGTTCTATAGTTGACAATTTCAATTTGAAGAGAGAAAATTACTTGTGGTATTCCATCCTTTTCACTGTAAGTGACTAGCCGAAACCAACACACAGAAGTTGACATGGTAAATATTTGCAAGACGCTGTATAACTGTATTATTTTCTCATTTTATTGTTTTTTAATTGTAGCAACAATGCTTAACATTGAAATCTCTCTTCTTAAAATTTTCAGTGGTAAACATGGTGGCAAAAGAGACTGAGGTCAACCTGGGTTACATGAAACCCTATCCAAAAAACCAAAACAGAACAATCAAATGAAAAGTTCAGTGTATTGTAAAATAATATAAAACACAGAACAAAGGCACACAGCATATCCTTTATTTTCTTTTTAATTCTTTAATTGTTTTTACAGTCCCATCTTTTACCCCTCCTCCCGGGGTCCATCCTCTGACTCTTCCCCATCCCATACCTACTCTCTGCCCCCTCCCCCCATCCCTCAGTCCCCATCTCCAAAAGGATGTCCCCACTCCCCCAAACCCCCACTCTTACCCCACCAGACCTCCCTACTCCCTGGGGACTCAAGTTTCTTGAGGGTTAGGTCCATCTTCCCTCACTGAGTCAAGACCTGGCAATTGTCTGCTGTATATGTGTTGGAGGCCTCATATCAGCTGCTGTAACCAGTGGCTCAGTGTCTGAGAGATCCAGGGGGTCCAGGTTAGTTGAGTCTGCTGTTCTTCCTACAGGGTCGCCCTCTTCTTCAGCTTCTTCCACCTTTTCCCTAATTCTACCTCAGGAGTTAATTCTTCCATATAGGACTTCAAATTCCTTTGCTAAACACCCAGAATTAGGATCTCTGGATTATATGCTATTTCCATCTTCTGAGGAAATTACATACTTTTGTATCATGTCTGTACCATTTTGTAGCCAGTCAATAAAAACAGTATAAAGATCCCAATTCCTTCATATCTTTGCTGACATCATCTTTTTTCACAGTAGTCTTCTAAACATACATGAGATAGCTTATTTTAATTTTCATTTATTTTTGATGCTTAGTGCCTGTCTATATATATGCCAGGTATTTGCATGTCTTCTTCGGCCCCCTGTCGACTCAGTCTCCTTTTCTATTTTAAAATCAGTCTGCTGGACTTTTGTCAGAGTTTTGTGAGTCTCTTATATATTTTTCATATAGTTCCTTACCAAATACTGTGAATACTTGTCCTATGAGTTGTCTTTCTGCTTTATAATTTGGTTTACTCCCCAACTACCTACTTTTTCTTTTAATGTCTGTGCTTTGGGAAATGATCTGTGCAGTCCATGCTAAGGCCAATTTTGAAAAGATTTTCTCCATGCTCTCTTCAAGGACTTTGGCAACATTAGGTCTTTTATATATTTTTGAGTTGATCTTTGAATATGTTAAAGACAGCAGATCCAATGTCACTATTTTCCTTATTAGAAAATAGTATTTTTCTAATACTATTTGTTGAAAATATGGTCTACAATCTATGATACTGCTATCAGTGTTGTTATATTGGCAAGGTATGTGTGAGATTACTTCTGGAGTTTCAATTTTGTTTCATTGGTCTGTATATTGGCTTTATGTGAGTAACATAATATGATATAAGTATAGCTTTGTAATATATATGTATATTACAATATAAATTATATATGTATATATATTTTATTTTAATTTAATTTCTTTGGTGTTTTGCCTACATGTATGTCTGTGTGGAGGTGTCCAAGTTCTGGAACTTGAGTTCCAGGTATGAACTGCCAGGTGGGTGCTGGAAATTGAATCCAGGTCCTCTGCAAGAGCAGTGAGGGCTCTCATTTGTTGAGTCTTCTCTCCAGACCCACTTTTTTGTTTGTATGCTTGTTTGGTTTGGTTTGGTGGGTTTTGAGATGAGGTCTCTCTGTGTAGCCCTAGCAGTCCTGGATCTCATTCAGTAGACCAGGCTGGCCTCAACCTCAGTGATCTACTTGCTTTTGCTTCCTGAGTGCTGGGAATAGAAGCATGTACCATCACCACCTAGCTTCATATGTTTGGTCATACTATGTGGTGCCTCTAGCTATTTGCAATATAATATGGTCCTTTGTGGTTCCATAGTAATACTAGAATTATTTTATTTCTTTGTGTGTAATATATCATCGGAAGGACAAAGACTTGAGTCTGTAGATTAGTTTGTATATCAAGTTTTTAAACTATAAATACAGGGCTTCTCTTTTAATTACATCTTTTTTAATAGTATTCAAGTACTTCACCTCCTTCATTGTTTACTCCCAAATATCTTATTCCTTTTAATGCTATAGAAAATAGAATTATTTTTAAACTTCTGAGAAAATCCATGTTAAGTGTAAATTCTGTTGCCTTTTGCATGTTGCTGCTGTATCCTGGGACTTTACTATGTGTGTTTAGTTATTTCCGTGTCTTTTGTTAAGTGGAGTCTCATGAGACTTCTACATACAAAGAGTATGTGATCCGAGGACAATGATAATTCTATTATGCAATTGTTTGAATTCTATATCTGCCAAGTAGTTTTGATTTGACATTTTTCATGGTAGAAACCAGATGATTTAGACAAATATGTGTACGTGCAGGATATCTTGAAGACATCACCTAATACACAAATATACTTAAATGAAAGCGTTCATAGAACACTTTGAATATAGCTACAATGACACCTTTATCTATTTTATTAAACCCCTGTTTAATTTTCTTCAAATACTACATTACAATGTTAATGATTTACTTATATGGATATTGTTCCCATTTTTCTCTTAATGATATTAAAATTTAATGACATCAATTGAAATATCTAACTGGTATCTGTAAGCTTGTGGAGAGCCCAAACGTTTTATACAAATTTATATGTATAAAGCCTTTACTGATATAGTTTGCCAGCAGATATTTTACCTTGAGTAGTCAGCTCTGCAAATCCCTTCCCACAAAAGATTAAAAACATCCTCCTATTACATCTAGAGATTCCTTTTTGTTATTCAAAGCCATGAATAAATTTAGGAAAAATGTATATGATTTTAATGCCTTAAACCAGAAAGCTTCCTTGATTCATATTAAAAAATAGAATATTTAATGTTTTCCTTCTTCTGTGGTACTTTTTTTTGATACTGTGGCAAAGAACAGAAAAGAATCCTGAGAACATATAAAACAAAAACTGTGTTTGAAGTGCTATAATAGGACAACCTTCTTCCTTTAATGCTAAGTCCCTTTTTAATGAAGATCTTCTCGCAGCTCTTGAATGTATAACTAGTTTATATCATGGGATGAAGCTGTCTGTTCTGATGATTGACAAGAGCCTACATTACAATGTGATTCTGAAAATTAGTCCATAGAGGTCCTTTTCAGGTACTCCTCAGTCTGAGAGCTGCCCTCCAACTACAGTAGAGCCTTTTTAACCCCACTCATTGGTATTCTAATCTGGAAGTGCTGTCCTGCCTTTTAAATAACTCAGGCATTCAGGCTCATACCCCCCTTGACACATTACTTAGCCAAAGGATTCAAATGAGATTCAAGAAACATGCAGAACAGCACAAAGGGATTGGAATATGCACAATTAATAATCACACAGTTAATTCATTTTTAATGCAAGGAGGATTTCTGAAATTTCACATTCAGATATATAGCAAAGTATACGCTATCTACTCTGCTTACATTTCCAAAATTCCAAAATATAAGCAGTATTCTTAAATTGTTTTTATTTTAAATAGATTTTACTAAAGGGATAGCTTTAGGTAACATGGAGGTTAAGACCTTAACTGATAAAATTGGAAGGTAAGACTCTCTTCAGTCCACATACTGTTTGAATAAATAAACATGTTAAGGATTTCCATAGGCTTGAGAAGAGGTATCTCTGATTAAGAAGGGGATCAGTGGGATAGAAACTAGGCAAGTACATAGCACAGTGTTATGATTTGTATCTCATATGGTTTTCTGTTGGCTTAGTACTTTTATATGCCATGTTAAATGTCATACTACCCCTGTTTTAGGAAAGTGTGTGTAGTTCATTGCAATAAGACTGTTGGTGGAAATACAACTGTCCAAATATTTTAACTCTACACTCAGAAAGACAAGTAGTCATTGAATCAATAGCTAGTGGCTAAATCTTTTCTGTTCATGTATAATACTCTAATTCATCCATTCTCCATTTATGGATTGCCTGTCATATGTCATATCCAGAGTTATGAAAACAATGAATAAGGAAGATAACATTATGGCTGATACAGAGTATTTTTCAAGTACACCAATAAGTGGGACAGAAGAACCCAAAGACTGCTATATTGTGAGCAGAAAAAATAAAGCATGGCAAGAGTATAGGGGGACAGAGGACAGAAGAGAAAGTAGACTATGAGGAGGAGAGTTGAATGCATCCCTGGGGGATATAAGAGGGCATCTTACATAGGGGCATGAGCAAGAACAAAGTCCCACTGAAGTCATGTCCTTCTCAGCTTTGACGAGATGATACATCTGGAGTAAGAGGAAGTAAATGAAAGATATGTTTCCCATTCAAGAGAGTCACTGCTTTGGAACCTTAATTACATAGAATGTACTTTTCCTGATGGACATGTCTTGGGATTAAAATAGGAGACAGCATCCAGAAAATTAACCACATGTAAGACTTTGCAAATAAGCAAAATAAAATCATAATATCTCCATTTTTAAATATTTATGATTATCTAGCTATACCCACTGTATGAGATAATTAAGTGGCTTCCAGATTCAACATTGTTTTGTATTTTATAATTTTCTATGTCTTACTACAATTGCTTGCAGTAAGACCAATGGAAGCCTCACAGTGAAGTTCTGAATTATGCAAATAAAAGATTAGCATAGGATATTTGCATAAGATTTTTTCCAAAATTATTCACTGCCATACTTCCCTTTACATCATTGGACTTTGCCACTCTCTAATCTAAATTAAAAGATGTTATGTTGATATAATCAATCTTTAAGAGATATAAGGCTGTGTTTGAAAAGATGGTGTTTCTATTCTTGGTATGTTGAAGAATTGAATTTCTGTTGTTTGGGAGGCATAGAATCTTTAGACTCTAGTCAGAGAAGAGTTCTAAGCAGAGACTTGATGATATTTAGCTTCTTGTCATTTCTGTAATCTAATTCTAAAAAGTACAGGCAATCTTTGCCTTAGAATCCCCTGGACCAGTTCAGTATTTCTCATCAAGAATAGTCTCCTCTGTCATTTTCCTTTATTATTTTTCTCATTTTTCTTTACTACATCAGGATTCTCAGTGACTAGCACATGATCTTATGTGGATCACTCTGACAGGTTTCCAGCATGCTTAGCTCTCAAACCCTACACTACTGTGAATATTGAACTAGCTTTGTATGATCACTTAATTTTACTAGTTTCCAAAAAGTTGGAATCATTCATGCATAGGTGATTGCTCTAGTGAGTTTTCCTGATCTCTGAGTTTGATATTAATGCCTAAATAAGCATTGAGTAACTTCTGAGAAAGGCTTTGTAAGTAAATGCTTTTAATGCATGGTTGACGTGTTCCAAAATGATTATAATATTTTCAATATTAATGAGTTTACAATCCTCTCTACCATGAAGGACAATACTAGATTTTCCCCATGCTCAGTAGTGTGACCAATCCATGTTCTTTCCTTGGAGATTGTGGGTGAGAAAGGTTAGGTTTACCTCTCTGGTAGGCTCTCCTTGTAGTACTAGGCACAGCCCATATGTTGGCTTGGTGCACAAAGCTCAAATTAGGTCACAGTCATTAATGCCTTGAATATCAAGTTGAGTGTCTTTTAGGTATTAAACTATCAGTACTACTGTCTTTAATAAGCTTGAATTTTAGAAGTAAAATAATAGCCAAAATTTGTAATAAGAAATAAAATATCCAACTACATTAGCTGTATCTTTTAGAAGATTAGTCCATTAAAATTGTTGCCATTAGTGAATTATTAATGGATAAAATAAATTAAAATCCCTTTAGCAGAAGCTTTCCCCTTGCAGGCTGTGTCAGGCCTAATGTCAAAAGATCCAATTTTATATTCATTAATTTGTGTCCATTGGCATTTCCATTGTTAAATATTCACAACTAGGTTTTTAAAAGTCTTGCCTAATCACCTGGGTAGTCCTTTTGGAGAAGAAATGAACATTACAGTTTCTTGATGCTGAGTTGAATAAATGCCTAATTTATTTCAGTATTACCATTGGATGATAGCCGTGGGCCTCCAAGTTAAAAGAATGGCAGGGTTTGTGCTGCTTCTCTGTCAAAGTGACATACTCCTCTCCATAGCCTTTGCATAGTCTACAACCTGGGAATCAGAGGAAGGAGGTCACCATAGTATTTCTGCCAAGTGCTTCTCCTCTAGCTGCCCATACCTCAAAGGTGATTTCTAAGAGCCTCTCACATATACCCAGATGGAATGTTTAAGAGTATCTTCCTTCCAAGTTGTGATTGCCAACCCTCAGTGGCAAAGAAGACAAAGAGGCATGCTGAAACCTTACAAGTCTTTGCAACAAGTGATTAAACCCTGCTCCTACCTAGAACTGGTACTCTAAATAGGCAAAGAAAAAGGAAAAAATAGATTTAGTTTTTGTGGTTTTAATCTCTCTACCACTGGAGGGAAATCTCCCCAGACACATGGCACCTGTACTGGTTGTTTGTATTTAGGTTATGTAAGTATCACTTTAAAAGTGCACTCATCCTAATTATCATGGAACATTTAATAATTCATAGGTTCCCAAATGAGCTGGCATAGCATGCAGATTAGAAGGGATCCATATGATAATGAAGCCTATTTACCGTCCCTTATCTGAAAGAATTTCATAATGGTCAGTGCTTCAGCTTGAGTGTTAATAGGGATTTAAATTGGTCTGCAGTAGGAATAATGTATTTCTTTTCTAGAGGACATTTTTCTTGTCTTGCCCATTCCTTCTGTCTACTGCTTTGAGTTTATAAATTAGCTAAGGATAAAATTATTTTGGGAGAGTCACCTGTTTATATTATCTTCATCTTCAAATTTATGCTGTTATCTTCCTCAAAGTCATCAAGATACCTATTATGGTTATTGTTCATTGTTACCACAATCTAGAGTCATTTGATAGATAGACCTCTGGGCATGCTTATAGGGAGTTGTCTATCTTGATAATTATTGATGTGTCCATTGTGGAGAGGGTCGTTACCTCGACTGGGATCCTAGGTTACATAAAAGACAGGGCATGAGCTGAGTACTAGCAATTATTGAGATACATATATATGCCCAAGTCTCATAAGCTTCTGCCACTGTCTTCATTGCAGTGCTGAACTATTACCAATAACAATGAGCCAAAGAAATCCTTTTCCACATAATTTGGTTTTGTCACAGTATTTACCAATAACAGTAAAAGGAACTAAGTCAGAAACTGGTACTGAGTGGTGGAATCATTCCTGTGATAAAGTCAACCATATGGTTCTAGACCCTCAGAACTGGCTCCTGGGAAGGTTGTTTGAAGAGATTGGAACATTGGGTTAGAAAAGTTTTGAGTGCTCTTCATACAGCTTATGGGAGTTTAGAAGTCATAAATTCTGAGAGAAATAGAGATGAGTTCTGGTCCATGAGGATTTTAGAAGAAACCAAGGGCATGATCAGTAATGGGAGTAATGACCATTTGTAAAACATTTCAACCATGAATCTGGATTGATTTTTTGGAAAGCAAATTTAAAGATAGAATTGCATTTAAGCTGGTATTTAGGCATAAGTTGTAGTTGTTAGAAAGAACAGCACCAGTGAGCTGACCTGAGATAACTGGGAAAGTATACACGGGTTCAAACATCATCCATTGAAGGTTCCATCTTGTGAACATTCAAGTTCATTTAAAGGAAGGCAGCCTAAGTTGAATGAACTATTTCCTTCTTTAACAAACAAACAAGCAAACACTCCCCAAAAACAAAAAAACAAAAAAACACTGCCTAAAACCATACAGTGCATTTTAAAGTACCTGGTAGTGTTGATGTAGATCTAATTTTGAAGCTGTGGAGACTGCTAGACTGAGGGTGTCATAGAAAGCAGCAGTAATCAGACAGTATGTAGTAGGTTCTGAGTACCTGCTGAGAGGTTACTGTGTAATGCTATGAAGGTGAATCCCAAGATGGACACGAAGGAATTGGAAAAGCCAAGATCATTTTCTATTTGTCAAGGGATGTTGTAGATATGGAGTACAGTTGGCCTAGGAGAAAGTCAATGTATATTGAGGGCAGCAGAACTGGAGGAATAGGGCTGCACAAACTTTTTGGAGCCCAGGAGGTTACATTTCAGGCTCCAGAAGCCAGTCAAAGAATAAGAGGATTTCTTGTTTACTCTGATGGATTTTGGTTTTGCTTTGGTGTGAGTATCCTTTGCTTTGTCTGATTGTTGTGTGTTTGAAATATGTAATTTATTTTTATATTTAAAATCTCACAGTTAAAAAAAAATTGCAAAATAAAGCATTAGAACTGTGAAAGTCTATGAGAACACTTAAAGTTGGGCTATATGTTACATTTTACTATATAATGTATATAATATATAGTATGTAACACAATGCTATTTATTCTGTAGAAAAATGTAAAACTTTGGTGGAAGGTTATTACTTAAAATGATGTGATTTGAGTGTCAAGTTGACAAAGGATGGAATTGTCACAGGTTTTGCTAATTGACAACTTGATACAATTGAGAAACACCTGTGAACACAGACTTTTGGCTATGCCTATGGGGAATTATCTTGATTACATTGATTGACCTGGGGAGATACACCTTAAGGGTGGGTAGGCCTATTCCCTGGCTGAGTAAAGCAAGCTGAGAAGCAGCTTTTCATTGCTTCCTTCTCACTATGGACTTTGACTTCTGACTGTGTCAAGCTCTGTCAAGTTGCTGTTGCTCTAAGCTACTGCTGCCTTGATGTCCTTGCCACGATGAACTGTACCTTGAAGTGTGAGCTAAGGTAAGTTGCCTCTCCTCCTCAGTTGAGTTTTGTTAGTGTATTTCATCACAACAATAGGAAAAGAAACCAATGCAGCACTCTTCCAGAACCTTATGGGTTAGTAATGAGCATTAGTAACAAAAACTCCAAAGAAAGAGAATTGAACGTATACAGAGTGCAGAGAGAGAGAGTCAACAAAGCACTTGACTAAAAGTAGTAATCTTGTCTCTGAATTGAACTTCTCTTCCCTCAAAAAATGTGAGATTGATTAATCTAGCCATCTCATTTCAATTCTTAAGTATTTGCATATCATCAGTAATTAATGTTAAATGACAATTTCTCTTTTTCTTGCATAGATAGAGAAGGCAATTTTGTATCCACCTTGAGGGATTCTGCATGCTTTGATTTCATATCACTTTCCCCAGAAAATTTGTACACTGTTGATTTTAAGTTTGAAATTAGTGTGACCAGAAAATATCTATGAACTGAAAGAGATATTGAGGTAATAATTAGGAGTCCATTGATACGTTAATCAAAAATATATAAAATACCATCATGTAAGAAAATACTAGGCATAAGCGTTTCTGTGCAAAAAAATGTTTACATTCAATAAATTATTCAAAATCAAGTGACCTGGTATTCTATGCTAGCATATATGCAAACACTAACAGTGATTCCTGCTTATATTTTAGTTGGTGCCTTCAGTATGCATTGTGGCTCTTCCTGTCTGCCTACATGTTGAGAGCTATTGCCTCATGGCATTTGTTTCTTTGGATATTTGCAATTGCTTGAGCTGTTCTTGGACAATTGTGAATATAAATGGTGCATAAAAAGGTATTATATCTAGATTATTAAGATTTCTTACCTTAACAGAGATTATACATAGTACCTTTTGCTCACATTGAGTAATCACCTTGATTTGATGATGCTCTTGGGTCTAGTTTCTGTTCTTTGATTTGGGAGCACTATCTACCATAACTATATTTTAACACACAAAATGAGGTGATTTGGCCCATTTTGCTATGTATATAATTTAACCTACAAGGGACTATGGTCTATAGAACCAAACAGGTTAATAGGAAGGTCTTAAAGAGACAATTTCTTTCATCTGATGGGATATAATTGTTCCTAAGGAGCTGTTATGGGCCATTGTATAAATCCTTCAAATTCATGGACTACTGGTGCAAAACATGGTAATGGATCCTGTAGAGCATTGAAAATCTATCATGTTAATAAAGCTGATGCATATGCAGAGTATGACTGCCTCCATGCCTTAGGGGATTTGTATGCAATTCTTATATTAATAGGATAGATTCCTATAACCTACATGGGATGCTTTATCAGGTCCTTTATATGCTTAGGTGAAAAAAAATCAAGCAACAAATCTCAGTATTTGCAAAGAATCCAGCAACAATAACATATGCCTGGAAAATGCTGCCATGTCTAACAAAAATATTTGCTTGTTCAGAATTCCCACAGGAATCACAACATTTCACATTTGTAAAGCAACAAAGAGCTTTTTAAACATTGTTAGTTTACAAATCGACACCTGAAACTTTCAGTTGTATTCAGTGAAATGCCAAGTACCTTCAAAATGTCTTTCTTGATGTTGGCAAGAATAGTTTTATTCTGAACGCATTATGTATGTTTATAATTTTAAAGGCTGATCATTGGATTTTATTTTGGACAATGTAAGAGGCTCATTCTCACACTGCCCATCATAACTCTCAAGGTAAAGGTTATTTACATATTATACTAGCTTATTCATCACTCGGTACAAATCTATAGTTAGAAAAGTCTTAACTCCAACCTTTCCTCCCATCCTAAGATGCATAGACATAATGGATTTCCAGGGTGGGCCTAAAATACAGCATAACAAAATCTGTAATGCCAAATGTAGGCATCTGGTGGAGGGTGGTCATGGTTGAAAAAGCTAAACCAATTTAATCTATCTAAAAGGAAATAAAGGGAATGAAAAAGTATTCCCTGAATATGAACATTTAAAGCATATTTTATAGACATATACCATCCTTATTAGATTTAATATCATGTCTACATTTTAAAATGTTTATGTTTTATCATGCCAATCACTTTGCTAGTGTCATTTTCTTCATTATCATCTTTAATTTTTTGATACTTTATTTACATTTCAAATGTCTCCCCTTTTCCAGATCTCCCCTTTGGAACCTCCCTATTCCCTCCCCCTCCCCCTACCTCTATGGGGGTATTACCCCACCCACCCATTCTTGGCTTCCCTCCTTGGCATTCTCCTATATTGGGGCATCTAACACCTTTTGGCCCAAAGGCCAGAAGCTCCTTCCCCTGATGGCTAACAAGACCCTACTCTGCCATATATGTGGCCAGCACCATGGGTCCTTCCATGTGTATTCTTTGGTTGGTGATCCAGTCTCCCGAAGCATCAAGGGGTCAGGACAGTTGCCACTGTTGCTCCCTCCCTGGGGCTGCAAACTGCCTCAGCTCCTTCAGTCCCTTCTCCAACTCCTCCATCTGGGACCTCACGCTCAGCTCTATGGTTGCTGTGAAGTGACTCTTGGGTATTCTGAACTTTTGGGCTAATAACCACTTATCAGTGAGTACATACCATGTTCATTCTTTTGTGACTGTGTTACCTTGCTCAGGATGATATCCTTTGTTGACTGAGCTTCTACCCCAAGTAGTAATCTAAAGGTTGAGCAGAAATGAAAACAATTATTCGGCCCCTGACATTCAGAACACATATGAGGATAGGTGAAGTTAAACCATGGGCATGCATATGTATGTCATCCAGATGCTGGAAACCTCACCCACATTGAGTTGAGCCAGATGGTTGATCTTGATGACTTTTTCAACATTTTTTTTTTTTTTAAAACAAGACACAGATTCAGTAAGGAGTTACACTGAACACATATCCTGATATTTACATTATTTTTCTTCCATTATAACATTTCTTACTGAAGTTCATTACAGGATATTCACTTTGCTGTTCATTCAGCACAGATGACGAAAAAAGCTAAGAAAAAATTCTCAAAAAATGTTCATTGTCCCTAGCAATTAAGGAAATAAGACCACTTTGAGTTTTCATTTTACCTCAGCCAGAGTGGCACACATCAACAAGAAAACTGACAACATATGCTGGAAGGAGCGTGGGGAACAGAGAACCTACATTTACTATTGGTGGGATTGTGAACTGTGGCAGGAACTATGGAAATCAGCAGCTATGGAGCACTCACAGAAAGGGACATAGCATGACTGCACTCTGGAAGATCCAACAAGCAGCTGAAAGAGTCAGATGCAGATATTTGCACCCAACCAATGGACAAAAGCTGCTGACCTCTGTGGTTAAATTAGGGAAAGGCTGAAAGAAGCTGAGAAGGAGGACCAGCAGTCTAAATTAACCTGGACCCCTGAGATTTCTCAAACACTGAACCACCAAACAGGCAGCATATACCAGCTGATATGAGGCCCCCAACACATACAGCAGAGGACTGCTGAGTCTGTGTTCAATCAGAGATGATGCACCTAACCCTCAAGAGACTAGAGTTCCCAGGGAGTTTAGAGGTCCGGTGGGGTGGGGGATGGGGAATGGAACCATCCTCATGGAGACAAAGGTGGGGAGGAGGTATGGAACATGGAACAGTCAGACGGTGGACGGGGCAGGGGATAAAATCTGGAGTGTAAAAATAAAAGACAAAAATAAATCAACCATATAAACCCATCTATACCAGTCTTTAGCGAATTCCCAAAGGATTTGCTATCCTACTCCAGGGATTCTTGCTCACATATATTTGTTGATGTTCTTTTTATAATAGCTAGAGAATGGAAACAGTGTAAATATTCTTCAACCAATAAATGGATAAAGAAAATATGGTACATATACACTATGGAATAGTATTCAGTTGGAAAGAAAAAGTAATTCGTGAACTTTATAGGTAAATTGATGAAACAAGAAGAGATCACACAGAATTGGATAACCCAGACTCCTAAAGACAAACATCACATGTTCTGTCTCATTTAAGGCTCCTATCTCCAAACCTCCAGATGTTCACATATATCCTAGTGTAATAGCAGAAACTAGGAAAGCATACAGGATCCACTGTGCGAGTGTGGGAGAGCACTAGAGAGAGGGGATAGCAGGTTACAAGTCATCTGATTGGGGAAATGGGGAAAAATACTGTAATTAGGGAGGGGGAAGGAGCTCAATAAATAAAGAAAAGGGATGGTAAAATAACAACAAGGATATTTGAAAACACTGTAAGGAATGATACTATTAAACATCTATCTAAGAAATTATATAATACTTTCAGGTATTATGTATACTTACATGTATTTATATATACTCACATGTATTTAATACATATCCATACATATGCATAATGAAATTTCTCATATGGGCTAACAATGCTCCCTCCAAAAGCCAAAGATCATCTTAAAAATACCAACACTAGGGATGAGAAGCCCACTTTTCTGTTTTGATCAGGGTTATCCAGAAGACTCCAGAAACATTACAGATCATTTCCCTTTGTTGTCTTACAGAAATGGAAGGTAAGTCCCTAATTCTGAATACACTGTGAATTTCAGACATAAGGCCCAGAGGACCCCAATTTAGATCTGACCTGAATGCACAGAGCACTAGTTTTCATGGTACCAGAAAGTACCATTCAAGATTACAAATGGGGGAAACAACCAACAGTTCTACCCAGAAATGATGCATGTGAACCATAATAATGGCCAGCATGTCACTATAACCCTAAGAGTGTTGTCCTGACAAACATACATTGGCAGGAATCAACATCTCTCTAATTGGACTTAAGACCCACTCAACAGTAAGGAAACTATACCCGGAACTAGAAATATAGCTACCATTCATTTCTAGCAAAGTAATAGATCTTGGAAAAGAAAATACAAGCCCTAATTTACTAAACCAACATAATTCCCAACTATATTCTAAGTATTTGTTCTTATTCCCACTGACAAATAATCCTCACCCATTAAAAAAGAAAGAGATGGAGACCATTATAAAAGGAAAGAAAAAAAGGAAAAAAACCCTCAATCAATAAAAATGCAGAGTTATGAATCCCAGTCTCATTGGCTACATCTCTGAAGCAGCCCCTGTACCTAAGGATGACCAGAGAACTTGTGGAACGGGGCCCAGAAAGATTGTAACAGTAAAAGGACAATAGAGGTTTCTGTGAGACTGTCTTTTAGTAACGTCAAAAGCTACACAATAAAATCTTACCAACATGACTGCCTAAGCATAAGCTAACCAGGATAACAACCATAGACTTGGTGAAGTGGACAGGGGAAAGACAATGGCGCATCAATCCTACACAAAACAAGCAAAGAGTACTGAGAAAGGGAGAAATGGTCTTCTGCAGAGAAGAGCACACCAATTGGTTATCCAATACAAACACATACAAGTGACATTATACAGACTGAGCAAGTTATCATTAGGAGTATATATGTGTAAATATATGATTGTATCACCAAAAAATAAAAAAGACTCCTTGAGTTTGAAGGAGAGCAATGAGAGGGAAGAAAAGGAAAAGAGAAATTATGGAATGATAATCTCAAAAGCAAATGAAATAATGAACTGAACAGATATTTCTCAAAATAAATACAGATGACCAATAAATATTTTACAAGTGTTCAATATCCTTAAACATCAAAAATGTAAAAAATTAGGGCTACTTTTGTGTTTTATGCAAGTTAGAATGGCTATCAACAAGAAAACAAATAAAATCAAGTGCTAGTGAGGATGAGGAGAAAGGGTAATCCTTATTCATTGGTGGGTGTTTAGACTCCTCTAGTGAACATGGGAATCAAAGTAGTGGTTTCTCCAAAGACTGAAAAGAGAATTTCTGTATAAAGCAACGTTTGGACTAATACCCAATGCATCTCTGTCCTAGCATGTTATATCAAATGAAGCAACACAGCCTCAGAAAGATACACATAACATGTTCTCTCTCATACTTGGGTTGTAGCTTCTAATTTTTATCTAGGTATGCTTATTCAGGAGTGTGTATAGAGCCTGTGAGACTAGAGAGGAGCTCATGCAAAAGAAATAAAAATTATTCTTGAATGGGGAGAGTGTAGTGGAGCATGTGTGGTAGAAGCAAGAATTCGGGGGATGAAAAGAATTAAGTAGAGAGAGGGTGAGGACGTGGGGTAGAGGGTGCTGGACACGAAAAGAAAATATATTCAACAAAAGAAAACAGGCAAGTTAAAACAAGGTTGTGCCACATTTCTCTTTCTGGTTAGGCCAGTGCAAACTGAGTGGTCTATCTTTTCCAATTCAAGAGTCCTAATGAATTGATTGAGTTACTTAGGCAAGATTACATTCTTTTTCTCCTTAAGGAAAGCAATGATGGTAATATCTACTTCTTGGACATGTCTCCATGTTACCAGGTCATGAGGGGTAAGTAAGTGTTTTCTTAGAATTGGTGAAGGCTATGATGAGAACATGGCTCAGTTGATAAAGTGTTTGCCTTGTAAGCATGTTGACCTATGTTGGATACCTAGTACAGGCACAGTACTGTGTACTCACTCATAAACTTATAATTCTTCTGCTGAGGAGACAGAGACAAGAGGATCCTTGGGGCTCACTGGCCAGAAAGTCTTGCCTACTTAGGTGAGCTTCAAGCCAATGGGAAATCCTGCTTCAAAAGTCGTGGATGCTATTCCTGAAGTCAACAACTAAGACTGACTTCAGTCTTTTTATGAGCCCCCAACCATCACACGTATGTAGTGAGTTTTGGGTTTTTTAAAAAACATAGAAATACTATAGGAATGTTTTCGTTTAAATCCCAAGTGTGGGGATATAGTTCTGTTTCACAGCAGGTGACTATATTGCCTCCTGCTCCAGCTGGGCCATGTTTTACCATATGCAGACAGCTTCTATGAGTGTGTGACATTTGGAATTCTTGTGACTTTTCAGAGATTATCTGGGTGCTAGAACCCCAGTAGCTGTTTGGGTGGTTGATGGTTGCTGTAGGTTGCTGTTTGTCAAGTAGTCATACATAAAGAGATGAGAAGAAATTAGATATCCTGACAGCAAAGATCAAACTTGCCCCGAGGAACCCAATGACCACAATAAGCAGGAAAAAGTCTAATGATACCCCCCCCTTTCCTACTCTTCACATTATTCAGGATTTTTTCTCTTTCTAGCCTCTATCCTTTCTCTCCTACCTAGTGTTGGGGGGGAGGGGTTGAAAGGGAAGAAGAGGGGTGGAAATAGTGGAAGAAAAACTAGACAAAAGTCCAGCTACACACACACACACACACACACACACACACACACACTATAGGCATGAGTTAATGTAATTTTAGCTTTGGCTATATAATGCTCTCTTTTGGACTCTGCAGGTACTTGTACTTTTGTGTCTATACCTAAACACAGACAATCATATATAAACATGATAAAAAAAGGAATTGGCAAAAAATAACTACATAGATACTGTATCAAAAACTAATAACAACAACAAAGAGCCTAGCATACTTGGTAATCTAAATAGTAAGTCACAGATGTTGTCGTTGTTTTTGTTTTATTTTGTTTTTTATTCCACAAGCAGAAGCTGGGAAAACACAAAAGAAACATCTTTGGTGCAAGATATTCAACAGGATAAGACACAAGAAGTTGCACTCATGAAATCTCAGCAATATGGTTGTCCAAACAAGACCTAACTCGTGGAAGCATCTTTCAACTTGCCAAAAGGGATGCGAGGAAATTCACAGGCTCTCATCATATAGGAAGAACTACTGTTACCTAATGGCTGTTGAGGGAGAAAGAACTGGTGTTTTCTGAGGCTATGTCCTTGGTGGATTATTCATTTCCAAGTGGTTAGCTCTAAATGTCCGAAAATATCAACAACATTAAATTGACATTAAATGTTATATTTTAACTTCTTCTAAAATCTGCCTCTGGCCACTATCTAATCTAATCAGGTGGAAATAGGAGGTTACATTTCCAGGAGGATATAGAGACTGTATCCCTACCATGACATCTTGGCCTTTCCTTTGGAGGCTTGGGGAAGAGGCACTGTCTCCTAAGATTTAAATATATTCATCGGAATCAACAAAATCTTCCCAGGTGTTCAGAAATTTCCAAGTGTGAATGTTCAAACTAGAATATTTCACTGGCATGGTATGAATCCTTATAGGCTTCTTGGTATTGATACCTGTAAGAAAGTTCTCTCTCTGGAAGTGAAGACACTATTAGTCTGACACTCCTTCAAAGTGGTAGTTAGGCTCTGATTTCACCTCATATGACATTCCTGAGGCTCTGGGTACATGGGGACTCTTGCAGTACCACAGGTAAGAATTTCTTTTGCTTTATATTTGGCATTGTGCTGTGCCAACACAGTGAAGCTTGAACTTGCCTCTCCATAATTTCCCTTTCCTGATGCAGATAGGTCAGGGATAACTCGGGAGAAGTTTTCACATGAGATCTGCATAGTTGAAGTGAAGAAAGAACCAGGCCAAGCTGGTTGTGTGGATGCATGTCTTTAATCTCAGCACTTGGGAGGCAGAGGTAAGTGGGTCTCTGAGCTTCAGGCCAGCCTATTCTACAAAGTGAATTCCCAGGACAGTCAGGGAAACCTGACTTGAAAACCTGTCTTGAAAAACCAAAAACCAAGATTCAAAACCCAACCCCCACAACACTAAACCTAAAACCAAAATCCTAAACCCCAAACCCACAAATGAAAAAGAAACAAAATTACCAATCCAGGTCTATTTCTGGGTAGATTTTAGTTCCCATGCATTATTGGATTTGTCTACTCAAGTTCCTGGTGTGGGACAGTTGATATGCCAGCAGCAACCTACAGCCTACATCTGTTACTCTTTGGTCATCTGACCCAGCACCACTGTATGGGCATAGCTGCAGGGACCCCAAGTTTATCACAGGCTACTAAGCCACCTTTACTACTAAAGTTAGATTCAGGGAGAAACACAGCAGTCTTTATTCTTCTATGCTTCCTCTGCATTATTACTATCCAGCTGCCTGGCCTGCTGATATCATGCTCTGTGCCATATGCTAGAGCAACAACCTTTATACATGGCTTGGACATCACCAAATATATATAAATAAACTCTACAACCTCATTGAACAAAGGAAAAAGGCAGGATAAAAGAAGGTTGTGCCATATTTCCCTTTCTGGGTGTGAATCATCATTTGATCAGGTTCAGAATGTCTTCTGGGTTCTGGACAATATGAAACTGATCACTGTGGAACAGAGAGGTTCTCTGTTTTCTATTCTCGACATAACAACTTGAGAGGCAAAGCCTGTCCTCTCCTATGCTGTGGATGAATGCTGGCTCCCACCTCCTTGACAGTGAAGATACTGAGCCTCTAGTAAGTATCCATGTCCCTCCTGTACTTTCATGCTTCTGGCTAAGTGGAGACAGTAACTATCTGTCCCTTGGTGGATAAAATGCCAAACCACACACGACATCCACTCTGCACTTCCTATTAAAAATTTACAGGTCAAAAATCTAAAACCCACTTAATAAAAATTGTTCTTCATCATAAGTGACAGAAAAGAACAGGTCAATCTATGGAATAATGGTGCAGTAATTAGAAACTTTGTAGTTGATAAAGTGTGACTGCTGATCAATGTTCTACTAATTAATCAATATTTTAATCATTAGACCTTTTAAATTATTTTAATGAGCATTTCCTCTAATTCCCCTGATCCCATTGCTTTCAATGGCTCTAATATCACTGTAAAAGAACAATGGAATGTTAGTGTGTTCCCTGACTAGGGTATCTATGGCCTTTGTAGAGCAGTCTGCTTCACAAACGTAAAGATGGCTAAGAATGCCTAGCTGTAGACAATCAAACAAGAAGGATAGAAAGTCACATGTTATTATGGAACATTTGCTTCATGGCCGGAAGTTATGGTTTAGAACATAGCATTAAAACCATCAAAACCTTTCCATTCTCAAAGGGTGTTCGGAAACGCGTGGATGTTCCTTTCCCACTATTGAGCTTGGGCACCAGGAAATCACACTACTGTTTTAAAGTTCCCTCTGCCAGCACTCTGTCCCCTAACTTCTATCAGCTCTGTTTCAGATTCCCCTTCTTATAGTGAACTTTCAGCTCTGAACCTGCTTCTTATTTTCCAATTCCTGCTCCTCCGTTTGTTTTTGTTTTATTTTTTCCAGCTCCCATCTCCTCTTATTATTATTCAGCAACACTCTCTCACTTATTGTCTTTATTCTGCCTAAAATCCTCTACAGAAACAGCATCAGAGACTTAGGAGAACAGCATGGATTAGCCCTTCCTTTATTTAAATGAGAAAGGAAGTGAGGTCTGCAAAGGTTCAAAGACGCGGCTGAGGGACTTGCGGTATAAAACAGAACCAGCTCCCCTAAGCACTCTTCTTAAATATTCAGTAATTCTTTAAATTGACTTGGAAATTTGGCTTGGGCAGGACAGGTTTTCAACAAGCTTGAAAGAAAAAAAAACCCAACTAATTCATTTCCCTTCAGTTATGTTTTTGCAGCTGTCATTTTCTGCATTATCCTCTCTAAATTTATTACACTGAAAGCAAAGATACAAGTTCAAAAGCTCTAGCAAGACGTGTGGTTGTCCCTTTAGGGTGTTCTTGGGAAGGTGCCACAGAGACAGTCCTGAGACTGCATCCGGACATCTGAGAATTGGAGTTAGTGTGCTTAGGACTTGCTAAATGATGCTGTGTTAGTCCATGGCAGCACCTGACATGAGCTACAGCAGACTCAGACCATGTGGAATGACAAATCCTAAATGCTGTAGCATGCAGAAAGGAAATAATGCCCAAATTAAAACCTTTTTTTTTTATATCCTGACTATTGAGAAAATTCAAGGTACTTTGTAAGTTATCAAAGTCATTGGAATATAATCTTTTTAAAGTTTACTTATTAAGTCCAACACTGTTTTGCTCTGGAATTTTGGTCATGTCATATATCAAGGTCACTGGTGGGCTTGAGAACATCCACAGAATTCCATCTTCTCTCTCCTTCCACTCAGGTGGGTTACCATCACCTTGGAAGTTAAGTGTGACTATTGATTTGCCTGCAAACACATGCATTTCACTTCTATCTCTTCTGACATTTTAGCCTTTCACCACAAGTGGGTATCCTACAGGAAGGAGCTTGTTTGGTGCAGTTGTATAGTGTTTGACATAGCCAAATACAATGTCCTTCTTTTTTATATCACTTAAAATAACCTTTTTCTCTGCAGTGTTATAGGAATGCTGGACTCTTATCCACAAGATGGAAATCAGAGCCAAGCTTTCTGTGGTTTGGTCAGCTGCCTTACTTTCTTTGTACTAGCCTAGACTCCAGCTCCTTCTGAACCACACCATTGCACCAATGTGCTTGAGCTCATTTTCTCTTCTTTTAGCCACAAACTCTGAAATTCTCTTTTGCTTTGCCTCAAGCTGCCTAGTATTCAATGTTCATCCATCATAAGAGAAGAAAATTTGTGGAATTGGTAATGAAATTCTTATAGTTACATTGGGATATTTTTATGCTTTATGGAAAAGAAATTAATTGATATGGAGGGACATATAGGCATGCCTTCGGACTAAAACTTCTTTTGTACCCCTTATTTTTAAAAAGCATAAAAGTAAGAAATGTTTGATATTTTATTAGATATCAAAATTGATATCTGATTTTGGTCATTTTAAAGCATAAAATATGAGCCTTCCATTGTTGATTAGTTAGCACTATATTTTGGTAGTCTTTGAGTGAAATTCTCTGACATAAAAAGCTAAGAATCCTGGAGGCAAGACATTAAGATCCTGTACCATCAGACAGTAACAGATTTTGGCTTTCTAGGGAGGGGTCAAAAATAATGCCCCTGCTCCCAACCTGAGATCAGAACCAATTTACAGAGAATGATACAGGAGGCAGACAGTTAGAGATCAAAATGTCAGCTTTATTACTGATAAAAGCAATAGTGAAGGACATAGCCTAGATAAGTCCTAATACGCTGGCTAAGGCGCCTCTGAATTGAAGTTGCCCCCTTTCCCATCACCAACAAACAGACAACAAACAAAACCCCTGCAGACCACAGTGGTGGGGGTGCAGCCACTAGACCAACTTTATCACATGGCTGACAGCAGGTGGGAATCCACCTTCTCTGTGGGTTGTACAGTTCCAGAGAGAAAAGCAAAAGGCCAAACTGCAGTGAACAAGCCTGCATTAGACTTGCAAACTAAATAAGCTATTTCCTTTTTGGCAAAGAGAAAGGTGGTAGAGTAAGTATGACTAAGGACCACACTGTCAGGCCAAGTTTCTCTACTTCTGCACTACAGGCATTTAGGATTAGTACTTCTTTGTTTTAGACAGCTGTCCCAGACACTGCAGGATCTACCCAGTGAGTAGCAACAGTATCTCATCACTTGGGATATGCCATCCATCGGCATAGATACCATGGGCAGGTGTCTAGAGTGGGAACAGAAATGCAGAATTTCACATTGGCAGGGATTTTCCCTTTACTTAGTAACATGATAGGGAAATAGTGTATTCTCCCATTATTGAAAGATATGAAGCCACTAGAATCAGTCACTAATATTTTAATCCTCTGATTCTTAGAAAAGTAGAGAATAGTACTTTTTAACTAGCAACTATTTGTGGTTTGAATGAGAATCCTCCTTGCCATAGACTCATATATTTGAATGGTAGAACCATTTTGGTAAGAATCAGGCATTGTGACCTTGTTGGATGAGGTGTGTCCTTGGGGGTAGGCTTTGAAGTTTGAAAAGTCCATACCATTCCCAGTTAGCTCTCTTTCTTCCTTTCCCTCTGACTTATGGTTATTGTCTCAACCTATAAGCTCCCAGTGGCTGTTCCAGCACCATGCCTGTCTGCCTTTTCCCATGCTCCCCACCATCATGGTCATGGACTCATTCTCTGAAAATGTAAGCAAGCTCCTAACTAAATGCTCTCTATTATAAGCTGTCTAGCTCATAGTGCTTTGTCACAGCAATAAAAACAGCAACTAAGACATCAACTGAAAGATAAAGCCTAGTGATGAGTGACAGATCTTTGGAAGAAACATAATAGCACTAAGAGAACATATTATTTCTGTATTTTATGAAGCACATACTTTTGTATTAATATGTAAAATGTTAATTTTAGAAGGTTAAATGTAAATGAAGACATACTAGAGGAAATGAAGGCAAACGAGCAAAGTGGAGGAGGATTGTGGACAAATTTGTCTCTCAACAGTTACCTGTCGTCTATACCCATAGCATTTATCCAGATGTCCAGAAGTGTACAAAGTGTTTCTTCCCTGTGTCCTGTAAACTCTATCTTCCCTAAAATGAAACAAACATATATATATACACCCATGACAGGCTCAGCATTCAGCATCTGTACTTGTAAGGTGTGATGCAGTGGGGCATATTTGGCCACTTCTTTTTATTTTGAAGTCTATGCTTTAATTCTCTGATGGGAAGATGATCCTTGGTTGCTCCCTGTCCTTCACTACATAGCTACAGAAATCTTGTATGTAATATCTGAAATGGAGAATATCTGTTCCTGGCCTCGCTTCTTGGAAATTATGGAGTAAGACAACAAAACAAACCAAAACCTTTCCTTGAGTCCCTGCTCCACACTTTGTCTCAATATTTTCCCCTGTGAGTATTTTGTTTACTCTTCTAAGAAACACTGAAGGATCCACATTTTGGTCTTCTTTCTTCTTAGGCTTCATATCGTTTGTGAATTCAATCTTGGGTATTCTGAACTTTTGGGCTAATATCCACTTATCAGTGAGTACATACCATGTTTGTTCTTTTGTGACTGAGTTACCTCACTCAGGATATTTTCAAGTTCCATCCATTTGCCTGCGAATTTCATGAGCTCATTTTAAAAATAGCTGAGTAGTATTCCATTGTGTAAATGTATCACATTTTCTGTACCCATTACTCTGTTGAGGGACATCTGAGTTGTTTCCAGCTTCTGGCTATTATAAATATGGCTGCTATGAACTTAGTGGAGCATGTGTCCTTATTACATGTTTGAGCATCTTCTGGGTATATGGCCAGGAGTGGTATACCTGGGTCCTCAGGTAGTACTATATCTAATTTTCTGAGGATCCACCAAACTGATTTCCAGAGTGGTTGTACCAGCTTGCAATCCTACCAGCAATGGAGGAGTGTTCTTCTATCTCCACATCCTGCTGTCACCTGCATTTTTGATCTTGGCCATTCTGACTGGTTTGAGGTAGAATCTCAGGGTTGTTTTGATTTGCATTTCCCTGATGACTAAGGATGCCTGCCACACCAAGGGATATATCCCATATATAACCACCAAACCGGGACGATGTTCTTGCAGATGCTGGAAAGTGCTTGCTGATGGAAGCATGATAAGCTGTCTCTAGAGAGGCTCAGGTAGAGCCTGACAAACACAGAGTCAGATGCTTGAAGCCAACCACTGGACTGAGTGTAGGATCCCAGATGGGATGGAGGAGTTGGAAAAGGGAATGAAGGAGCTGAGGGAGATTCTAGCCCCATGCAGGGAGCAACAATGTCAACTGGCCAGAACCCTGGGGCTCCTGGAGACTGGACCACCAACCAAAGAATACACATGGAAGGACCCATGGTGCTGGCCACATATGGATCAGAGGAGAGTCTTGTTGGCCATCAGTGGGAGGAGAGGCCCTTGGGCCTGAGGGTGTTAGATGCCCCACTGTAGGGGAATGCTACAGAGGGAAGATGGGAGTGGGTGGGTGGGTGGGTGGGTGATCACCCTCATAGAGTAGGCATAGGGAAGGGGAATGGAATAGGGGGTTTCCAAAGGGGAAAACATTTGAAATGTATATAAAGTAAATATCAAAAACAAAAAAAACAAAACAAAAAACACAATACCCCCCAAAAAACCAAAACCAAAGCCAAAACCAATCTAAACAAACAAAAATCAGCAGTAAGAACATAAAGTGTGTTCATGGTAGGATAGAGAGTGGATCTCCCATCATAGCATCAGACACAAAACTCATCCAGACAGAAAAAAAAAAAAAGTCAGAAAAATTGAGGCAAAATCAGATACGCAAATAGCTCTCAGTTTCTTTTTTTATAAAACACACACCTTTAAGGAATCAGTAAACATCACATCTTCTTTTTCTATGGAAACAACCACATGCTCCATAAATACAAACAATTTTGCCTAGTAATTTAGTGGGTTCTCAGAATAAGACCAGGTTTATGCCCAAATTCTTGGTCTCCAGGGCACAAGCTCAATCTCTGACCTCAAAGGGGTCTTCACAGATGGTCCTAAGGTAGTGACTTCAGTGAAATGATTTCCTCAAAAGAGAGTTAAAGAGACAATCAGGATCTAGAGCCATCGGAAGACAATGGCTATATTTGACCTCAATTACCATTTATTAAATATTTTATTTACCAAATTCATGAGTGTCAATTAGGCTTCTTTTACAGGGTCTTAATATGTATGCCTTTGTTGTACCTTTCTCATTTCTTTGACTGAACTCTTATGGGACGCCTTATGTCCTCTTGAGTATAGTTAAGAAATTTCTTGTTAGAAATTTGTTTTTATTGTAAAGTGTTTCTTTCTCTACCAACTGTGAGTGATAGTCCAAGTGGGTTTAATACTCTGGGCTGGTTTCTGTAGCCTCTCAGCACTTGTAGAACACCTGTCGAGACACTTCTGGGCTTTCGTTTCCATTACTGAAATGGAAGTTATTCTAATGGGCCAGCCTTTGTAGATCACTTGTTCTTTTTCCTTGCAGTTTTAAATACCATTTCTTTGTTCAGTACATTTGGTGGTTTGATTACTATGTGTGGTAGAAGATTTCCTTTCTCAGACTGTCTATTTTGTATTCCATATGCTTCTTGTTCTTTGATATATATCTCTTTTTCGATTGGGAAGATTTTCTTCTGTGACTTTGTTTAAAAAAATGTTTTTATACCTTTGACCTAGATTTCTTCTACTTCTTGTAAACCTATTATTTGTATGTTTGGTCTTTTCCTACTGTTTTTTTTTTTTTTTTTTTGGGTTTTTTCCTACTGTTTATCAGGAATGTTTTATCCCTAAACTTTTATAGATTACATATTTTCTTTGACAGAGCTAACTGTTTCTTTTACTTTGTCTTCCAGACTTGAAATTCTCTCTACCATGCCTTCTACTTTTGAAGTTGTGTCTGACAGCCTGAGCTTTTCATTTTCCTTTTTATTTCAGTTTGGATTTTGTTTAGTGATTCTGCTTCTTTGTTATAGTCTACTTTGCTGTGAATTGTTTTTATTAATTCATCCAACTGTTTGTGTTTTCATGGCCTTCATTAGGGCGTTTATTCAAATGAGCTTTAAGATCTTTGAATATATTCATAATTACTATTTTGAACCCTGAGTGCTTCAACTAAATTGCTTTTTTCCGGGCCATATAATAAAACCATTGGCTTTTGGAGTAGATCTATTCTTTTGACTATGTATGATTATATTCTGTAGTGGGATCTAGGCATCTGGAGATACAATGTTTGAAGTGGTCTTGTCTTTGTTGGGCTGGTGGTTGTTCGGTTGTTTTTATCCATTCTGAGAAGTAGGCCAATTGTGGTGGCTGCTGTGGAGTTCCTGGTTTAAAGGGGTTCTGCCAGTCAGTGTAAATCACAAAGGAATGATGATAAGCTAGAAGAAAATTCTGAAAGAAGTGACAGGAAAGGTTGGCACCAAGAGGTTCCTATTGGATGGAGGTAGGAGAGGAGGAAAAGCTTATTGGGGAAGGCTGAGGCAGGACTAAGAGAAAGTCTGGAGTGTCCGCTTCAGTGTTAGAATTCAGAGCATGTATCACCATGCCCACTATTCAGTTTTGGCTGTGAATATAACTTTGGTTTAAATAATCACATACAAAAGTTTCATTTACTGTTTGTGCCATATCACTGACCTCATCTTTGTAAATTTAGATTCTAAGGCAAAAGGGAAAAAAGTGAGAGGCATATAATTTATAATACACATGTAAAATAATCATATATATGTATGTATGTGTGAGTATGCTCTTATACATATTTCACAAGCTTACCCTATAAATATTAATATATATTATGTATTTATTATATATTATATATTTTTGATATGTTATATGATATAGGTTGTAGGTTGAAGGTTATATGTTATATGTTATAGGTTGCATGTTACATGTTACAAGTTATGTGCTATATTTTATCTTGACTGTATATTTTTAAAAATTATATCAAATTTTGTTTTCTTTATAACATGGTTTGGTTATACAACTCTTCATCTTTTAGCAATGATAAAATCTATTCTAACTGTTCCTTGGTTGCTTTTTATCCACTCCAGCCCTGAGACAGTACTTTTCTGAATTAAAATCAGAGCTAAGACACAGCTGTGTTGGCTGAGTTGAGTAGCTTCTTCATAGCATCTAATTTATTATCCAGATACATTACAAAGTTACCACTTTTATGGTTATTCCTCACATATGGAATCTGAGGCTTAAACAATCGAAACACTTTGGTCACCACTACTAAAAATGATGGGGCAGAAATGCAAACATGGGTGTTTGTACCCTAATCCTGAATGTTCACTATCTCTACTACACTCATGGCAAAGCGTATGCATGTTATAGTTCTCTTCTTGGAAAATATTATTATAGTTATTTTAATTTCTATGTCCTTCTATACATCCTTTCACGTCATGTGTTCTGTATGTCATTTATAAACAACGTTAGTGTGGGTGTCCCTCAATTTATTCCTGGCGAAATAGCTGTGTTCATACTGAAGGACGCAGGTGCATTTTGTACATAATTCTGGTTTCCTTTTCTACTACTATTCTCTAGTCCAAGCATTATGAAAACTGGTGTAGTACACTCTTAATGTCTACTTTGCCTGCTCCACATTGCTTCAGCCTTTAAGATCTAAACTTTTTTATGGTAGCAGTTTAAAACACGATAACTTATTTTTCTTCTGACTGAAAGGTTCATCTCATCTCATACCTCATACAGAGAGGGAGAGAGAGAGAGAGAGAGAGAGAGAGAGAGAGAGAGAGAGAGAGGGAAGGGAAAGTGGGGGATTGGTCAAGTGAAAAAATCTCTTAAAGGAGTTCAGGAGGCTGAGATTTAATTCCTGACAATGCTGCAGATCTCTCATGTGCCCTTGGATTTAACCTTGCTGCAATGGGCTTGGTGAAGAGGTGTAAGGACTTCTCTGTTAACATGTACTCAATGGGCCAGATCCTTCAAATGAGCCAGTTGCACTTGGGGATTAAGTGAAGTCATTTGGGCAGGCATTAACCCTTTCTGGTCAATGAATTTTTCTATGCATGAATAAAGTGTCTCCCTAAACACTGACTGCTGTCCTCCCATCTATACCCGTCTCTCCCAACTGCCGAACTTGCACAGCAAGTGTCACACTCAGTCAATAACTTAGCAGTACTTGGGAGAAGTGCTGAGCAGCAGAAAAGGGAATCACAAGTAAATGAAACGACCCTCAGCAAACAGGTGAACAAACTGTAGAAATCAATGGCATGAAAAGAGCTTGCTTTCTGCTCCTCATTGAATTTAGTTGCCTTTTTGTCTTCCTTTTGAAGGCTGCTAGCATTCAAGGAGGAAAGACGTCATAAAAGCAAAGAACACCACACAGCCGCACTCCCCTGTCTGAGACAGGCCCTATTTATTCAGTGCAGGGCTGACCACCTTGGATCAAAGAGAAGATCCTGCCTGTGGCTGGAATCTCTCCATGGGCAGGCATCACTCCACGAGCATTTTCCATATTCTTCTAGCCATTGTCCCTTTGGTACTGGATCACAATGAGTTCATCCAACACCATGTTCTCTCTTTCTCCTAATTCATACTATCCAGATGACTGCCCCTTACCAACTTCATTTCAAGCAGTCAATCTGCGCCTTCAAAGCTGTCCACAGTTGCTTCCTCCAAGAAAATCACCTAGAATCTAAAATTCTTGGGGTATAAGCATAATATTTTTTCTGCTTGAGATGGAATAATCTCTTGTTATATTTTTTATGTTTCTTATATCTTAGAGACATATTAAAATTGATAATGTGAAAGTCCAGTCCATGACCAAGTAGCTCGTTAATGTGGTCAGAAATGAGGGCAGTCAATTCTACACCTTGAAGAAAAAACAGGGTTGGTTTAAGATGTCAGGAATAGTTATAAAGATTCTTTGTCAATTTTGAAGGAAGAGTTGTATTTAAATATCTATTTTTTTCTATTTGTACGTTGTGTGTAGATGTCCATTCCAAAATAAGTAAATAAATAAATAAATAAATAAATAAATAAATAAATCTAAGCAAACACAAGTGAATGAGAAGAGCCATGTTGTTACTATTGTTGTTTTAATTAATCTTAAATATTATTTTCAGGTTATGTTGCCTTATATCTGTAACTTTAGTGGCAGAGATAGAGGATTGTCAGGAATGTAAGATTAGCCTAGACTGCATAATCGGGCCTTATCTCAAAGTAGCAATGCTAAATTGAGTCATGGAGCTCAAAACTGTTGAATACGTGATTTATCTTATAACTTCCTGGTTGGACAGGAACTAGTACATAACCATGGCCACATACAAATTACATGACAGCTTTGAACCCTAGTTAATTGTTTGATACAGAGATGAGTTCTTTTAACTGTGAGGATGCAAATATTTTGGCACATATATTGAACTACAACATAAAGGTTTTGTGGTTGCCTCTGCTCTTTGTCTTTCATGTTTCTACGTGTGCTTTGTACACTTTTAATTGTTAAATGAAAAGTCAAAGGCAGAATACTGGGAAGCATCAGAAGAGGAAACAGGGAATGGGGAAGGGGGTCTATGTGCAGAGGAGAACAAGGTGAGCTAGTATAGAAACACATTATTTGTATGTTTATTTAAATTAGTAACACATAAATCTTATACAAGCAATGACCTTAAACTATCTTAAGTAACAAAAGGAAGGGTTGATTTAAAATGAGTCCATACAACAGCCTTGATTTACCCCCTAAAATGTTTAAAATCATCAGAAACTAAGAACTGGTACCAACCTTGAGATCCACTGCTCACTATCATCCTGTCGCCAAAATTTGGACAGCATTTTCAGTACCATTAAAGCAGATGAAACTCCACTGAACAATTGATAGCTTTTTCTTGTCATAATGTAGAAAAGAAGCAATCCTCCTTTCTTGAAAGTTGTCAGAAACACCTTTCATCTCTCTCCTCATACTCTATTTCCTGGTACAGAAACACAAGGTCAATGCCAAGCAAAGCAACTATAAAGATGCTTTCTTCCCTTAAAGCAGCTAGAGTTCTGGTAGACTGTATCCTGCCAGCTATAGCATCCTCAGTAAACACCAGCAAGAGGAAAAAAATAGATGTAGAGCTAGGCTGGGCCTTGAAAACACAATACATACTAAAGATTGTAATTTAATATGTGCTCTATCTGCACACAGTCTTGGACAACAAGAGTGTCAGGTTCATGTTAGGTTAGGGTAACCTCTAGTCGCTGAATAAACTAGAGGCAGAAGTTGTGAAGCTGGAAGCCACACACTTCAAAGTGATAACTGACTGCATGGAGATCTGACATAAGGAGAGTGTTCAGATTTTTTAGACACTATGGTAAAAGATATATATATATATATATATATATATATATATAATATCTCAAGATAAACACTTGCTATGGATATATCTCTGTTGTGTGAGAATGAATAAATCAGAAAGTACTGGAGGTTTATAAAGGTACAGATAATGAAGTTGGACAGGTCTGGTGGCATGTAGATCCACAGCAAACCCTAGTGACATATAACCTAATGCACTAGAAGCCTTTGATATATATCCATATATAATTTTATATGTATATGGTTTTTCCCGAATGTAATGGATGTCTACCACATGCATGTCTGGTACCCACAGAGGTCAGAACAGGGTGTCTGGTCTCCTGAAACTTAATGTAGGTCCTGTACAAAAGCAACCACTCCACAAAATCTGCTCTGAACAGTGGGATATCTCTTCAGCTCCAGGGTTTTACTTTTATTTAGATCTTTGGGTTTTAGGTGGATAAATCTGTGAGGTTTTCCAGAGAAAGCAGAATGTGGCATAAAAACAAAAATGTAAGGGCTTGTTGGCAGGACAGTGAGGGGCAGAGGCTGGTGTAGTGAGGAATTCTGAAGATACATGAGGGGCAATTGACAGAATAGGGAAGAGCTAGTGAACAGGTATGGCGCTCTGTTAAACTGGGATTGGGTTGCTGCCTGCTTAATACCAGGAATTGGCTGAATATAATATCAAACTGTCTTCTCATGCCCCCGCCTTTATGTTTTAAAATTTTATCCATCACAAGCCAGGTCCTCTGATTATGCTTTCTCTGAGGACAATTTTCCTATAACTGTGAAAGCATGAATAAAAAGTGAATGGATTCCCAAGACAAATTATACCACAAAATTCAAAGCAAACAGAGAGAGGAATGGGGTCTAATCTGAGGGGAGATGTGGCTTGATTCAGCTTGAATGAGTTTCACCCACATGTACACTGCAGTGCTGGCTCAAGGACCATGTGACCAACAATATAGCCAGTAGCTAGCATAATGTTACCCAAACCGCTCTACTGCTTGGGTGGAAAGGTTGTAAAAGCAGGAAAACAAAGGAAAGAACAACAAACTACTGTCTTCTGGACTGTGTCTACACAGGAATGGCTTTTCCATAGTCAGGCATAGATGAAGAGAAATTTAGGAGGCTATAACTCTCCATATTGAAATATTAGCAACTGATAAATTCTGGGAGAGAGAAAGTCATCACCTTCAGTTGCCTGAGCTGAACAAGCTACAAAGAGTCACTCCAATCTAGTGGTCACACAGATGGTCCTGGTTAAAATCAGTGACAATAGTCAGGAATCTGGAAAGGGGGCTTGCAGATGATAGATGGACAGGGCCTGAAGGAAGATTGGAGAGGAATGCAGTACTCACATGTATGGAAGTTTCAATGAACAAATTATCAAATTAAAAACAAGTGATTTGTATCCATCTTGAAATATTATTTAGTTTTTGTGGGGGGCTAAATCCAAACTGACGTAGGGATGAGGATGTGCGAAGCTACTGGAACCTTCTAAGCAAAGCCTTATGGTGCCTTAGCTTAGAGTTCAAAAAAAAATAACTAGCACAGATGGGATGAAGAACTCAGAATCTACATTGTGTTTATGATATCCAGGGCATAATGCCAAACTTGGTACATGAAGAATGGAAAACTAGAGCACATATACACACCAGGAAAACAAATGGGCTACAAATGTATCTGAGGGTGCAACTCACAGGCAACGAGATGGGAGCAACTATTATAGATGTTCTCAAAAAGCAAAGCAAACCCAGTTTCCAACGTACGAAAGTATCACCAAAGGAATCAGAAGTCTAAATACATAGAAAACAACGTAAAAACCCAAATATGATGCAGCATCTAGGATGACCAAGTAATGAATAAATGGACCTCCTGCCCAGCTAAGCAACAATTTAACTGAGAAATTTCCTTCTTGAAAATCATAGAACTATATGTATACGTGTATGTATATGTGTATTTGATGTATATGGTGTATATGTATATTATGTATATGTATGTGTATATTTATTATATGTATACATATGTGAATATATGTGAATGTATACACACACACACACACACACACACACACATATATATATATATATGAAAATACTATTTAAGAAAATCTGCTAGATGTTAGTAGATGTATCAAGAGGTGACGGCCTTTAAGATGTGTCTCTATCATTACCCTCTCCTAACATTGTACTGCAGAGGTTCTCCTTTCTGTATATGCAACCTTCCATGATAGATCTCAGACAGAAGTGAGGGCTCCCCATTCCTATCCACCTATCTATTAAAGAATTTCATAGTATGCTTACAAAACAGAAATGGTCTTGTCCTTCTCTACTCACCTCCACTCTAGAATCCAGAAATGTTAGCCTAGGCATACGAGTAACTCTGGTCAGCCATCTTGAGATCACATTGAGGACCAGCACACATAGAGGAGAGCTTGCTCTCCCTCCAGAACATTGGCCATGGGCCAGAACCCTGAGGTTACCTAGAAGAAAAGAGAGCAAATACATGAGACCACAAGGACACAAATCTTCACTGCTTTGCCTGGTTACTTTTACTGTATTTGCAACAGAATAGAGAAGTCCATGCATAAAGATACTTTGGGAAAAAATATTGGTCTTATTAGACTAGTAAAAGGATTGTGATGGCTGTGATTTAAGCACAGCAGTTGAACAAACAGAAGTTTGAGACCAGTAAGAGCTCTCTTGTGATCACAGACAACTTTGGTGGATGAACAGGGTATAATGCATATGCTAGACTGAATGTCTATTCAGAAGCGATCAAAAAAGAACACAGGGCTGATGAGACAAAGATTCTCATGCTAGACACAGAATCACCAAAGTCAGGATGAGTTCACACTGGCATAAGTAGGTGAATACAATCTCTTATCAAGCACTGAACAGTAAGCTTCTCTGATGCACAAGCACCTCACAAAAAGCCTTTTTTTCCCTCACAGTGAAAACATTCTTTCCTTTCGCAGTCGGGAAGATCATGTTCAAATTCCACATTGTATTGTTTCAAGAGAAAGGTGAATGTCTCACCAAGCTTTTCATTTCCAAATGAATGAAGAGAGGAAAAGAGTAGATTTATGAAATAATGACAGCAATGTTCATGCTACATACTATATGTGTGATGGTTTGAATGAGAATGGCTCCCATAGGCCCATATATGTCAATTCTTGTTGCACAGTTAATGGAACAGTTTGGAAGAATTAGGAGGCGTGGCTTTGTTGGAGGAAGTGTGTCACTTGATAAGTTTTGAGGTTGAAAAAGCCCATACCATTCTTAATGAGTCTCTCTCTCTCTCTCTCTCTCTCTCTCTCTCTCTCTCTCTCTCCCCTTTTCCTCTCTCCCCTCTCCCTCTATCCCTCTCTCTCCCTTTCCCCTCCCTCCTTCCATCCCTCTCTCCTTCTTTCTCTTTGGCTCTGCTTCCTGATTGTTGTCTCAACATGTACACTCTCAGCTACTGCTCCTGTGCCATTTCTGTCTGCCTGCTGCTGTATTTCCCTTGAGGCCAATCATGGAATCACACTCTGAAACTGTAAGCAAGTCCCCAACTAAATGCCTTCCTTTATAAATTGTCTTGGTCATGATGTCTTCACAGCAATAGAAAAATAACTACGACAGTATGATAAGAATAAGTTCACTGCACCAGGGGAGTAACTATGTATTTTGACCAGTATACAGCTTATGGTGAACCATCAGCAATTCCTAACTGTCTGTCCAAACAATGACATTTAGAGATCAAGGTTTAATTAGTAATATAGACTGCAGAATTCAATCATCCAAGTTACCAAATAAACACTCGCTATGACTCAATGTCCATACCTTGTCACTACAAAACATTACATATAATATGAAACTTTACCAAAGATATATGAAATATGCAAAGAAAGAGGAAGATGTGACTCACAGAGATAAATAGGATACACATATTATTTTTGAGGGGACTAAAGAATACACTTGTTGAAGAAATTCTTATGAATATGTCCAAAGATCCAAAGAAACCGTGCTTTAAGGACAAAAGAGAGTTTCAGCAATAAAAACATTTATTTCAAAGAACTCAGTAGAAATTTGGCAATAAAAATGCAATAATTCACATGAAAAATCAATAAAAATTTACAGTAGATTTGAACAGAGAACATCAAAACTAAAGTATTTATATCAGAACTAGGAGGGAAACAAAGAATAAATAAAACTAACAGAGCTTCAGGGAATGTGGGGCTCCACTAGAGTGACTAACATTTCTATATAGTGCATACCCTATACAAGATAGAAAGAAAGGCAGAGTACATACTCTGAAATACAACTGTAAACCCCACTTGATAGAAAACCTTACTCTACTAGCCATAAAGTTCAAAGGGCTGCATTAACAGTAACCATGAGAAACTATACCCAGACATGTCATGGTGATAACTGCATGCCAAGTTCAAAGACCAAAATTACAAAGTCAGAGAGTACAATATGGGGTGATATACAGAAGCCACCAGTAGGATTTATATCTGAATTCTCCTGAATTCTCATGCAAAACACTGGGGGCCTGAGGACTAGAGTCATATCGTCCAAGTGTTGGAGTTCTCATCTTCTAAGAATGTAATATTAATCAATGTGGCTTTCACAAGTGAATGCTGAGTAGAGATTTTCCCCGAGAAAATGAGAGGAGACCTGTTCCTAGTGGTTCCTAAATAAAGCATTTTCTAAGTTATTTGAAATTTCCATACAATTTTGAACATATTCATCCAAACTCCTTTCCCTAACTTCTCCCAGCCCTCTTTTATTCTCAATACTCATGGACTTCAATCTATGCTGGCCACACCCACTGGAAACCCCGACTTGTCCTACCTCCACAAGATATCAACTCTCAATAGCTCCTGAGGTAGGCTCGTATGCCTCTCCATGCTCCACGCAAGAATACTGATTGGCTTGACTTTGTCAAGGTCTTCTGCAGGCAACAGAAGCTGCTAGGAGAGTTCATGAGGGCAGCAGTCCTGTCGAGCCTGGAAGTTTCTGATTGCTCAGTTCTCCCTGACCTCTGGCTCATACATCTTTCTGCACACTTTTTCTGTGATAATCCCTGAGCCATGAGGGCACTAATATAGATATAGCATTTCTATAAGCAGTTGCAAAGTGTTACCCAAACATGAAGAAAGTGGTATTTGAGGGGAGCCAGGTGTGTGTGTGGTGTGGTATGTGGTGTGATGTGTGTGTGTGTGTGTGTGTGTGTGGTGTGTATGTGTGTGTATCTGTGGTATGTGTGGTGTGTGTGTGTGTGTGAGTAGTGTGTGGTGTGTGTGTGTGTGTGAGTAGTGTGTGGTGTGTGTGTGTGTGAGTAGTGTGGTGTGTGTGTGTGTGTGTGAGTAGTGTGTGGTGTGATGAGTGTATGTGTCTGTGTGTACGTTAGCGAGAGGAGGATAATTATGTAACTAATATTTGATGATATGATTGCATTTTAAAAATCTTTTTTCTTGACCAATAAAGAATTCAATTTCTTAACCTAGTATGCATATAATGATATTACTTATCAGAGTGTGATGTATTTGACAATGGTAGTGGGCTGATAAAAAGTTGTTGCAGGAAAACAAATGACAACACTGTAATTGGAAACTATAGGCAGAAGAGAAAAAAAAACAAAGGTAAACATAAAACCACTCTTTATGTGGACTCATTCACATTACTCTTATAGTCTCATGCATCTCAGGCTGTCCTCCAACTCACTATGTAGCCATGGATGACCTGGAACTTGTGATCCTCCTGCATCCTCTTCCCAGGTACTAAGATTTTAGGTGTATATCCACAGGGTCAGTGTTGATGAGCTGCTGGGTACGAACTGAGTGCTTAAAGATGATAGGTAAGTACTCTACCAAGTCAGCCACATTTCCAAGCCCCCTTAGTTTTTAAAAAGGTAATAATTGTCAATGATAACTATACCAATGCATGATTTAGTGTGTAAAACATGACTATCACATCTGTAATAGCTGTAGCAAAAATGAAAGAGAGAGAGAAAGAGAGACAGAGACAGAGAGAGATAGAGAGAGACAGACAGAGAGAGAGAGAGAGGATCAACACAGTAGCAAAACTTCAGTATTTCACTGGAAATAAATCACTGAAAAATGAAGTAGATTGAGATAAATAAGAATATATTTGGGGATTTATAGATCATCTACTAAGAAAATAGCTCAATTTAAGTATCATTTCAGGAATTAAAATACTACCCAATAAACATATCTACTTCCAACAGAATGAGGCAGGAAGAAAAGATGAGAGATGAGGCGAATATTAGAAAATATAGAAAATTGAAAGAAAAATTACAGCTTTAAATTCAACCCTACTTGTGATATATTTAGAAGGATACTGAGTATTGATAATGATATATAGAGATTTTTGTACATTATCAGTGAGATATAAGTTCTATAGTTACTGAAAAATACTTTAATATTCTTCAAAACAATCCATAATAGACTTAACCTTAAAATCGATTCTCCTCTCTGGTCCATAGTCAAGAAAATTGAAACCATGCACCTTCATAAAACCCTGTAAAGAATACTCACATTAGCAATCTGAAAAGGGCCAAATGAAGAAACCCAAGTGTCTATCAATGATGAAGAGATACGTAAGGTATGATATAGCCACACAGTCTACCATAGAGAGGAGTCTGGGTAGGAGCATCAGGAAGAACCTGGAAAGAGAAACTAAAGAAGAAGTCAAGGAGGAACTTTTAAGTGGGTTGCCTAGTGATATTTATGGTATTTCCTCTAAGGGAGGTAAAAACATGAGATAATAAGATTGTGAGGATTAATAAAGTTTTTGTTTGTTTTTATTCATTTTCCCTTGTATTGAAAATAGATTCTTTTCTCTTACAATATATCCTAATAATCCTTTCCCCTCCTTCTACTCCTCCCAGTTCCTCTCCACTCCCCTCCATTCAGGATCCATTGCTTTTCTGGCTCCCACTTGAATAATACAGGCTTCTAAAAGATAACAATCAAACATAATAAAATAAAATACAAGAAAAAGATAAAACAAACATACTATAGTTGGGCAAAGTGACCTAACAGAAGGAAAAGAAAAACCAGGAGCAGACAGAAGAATCAGAGACCCACAGATTCCCACACTCATCAGAATACTAAGCTAAGCTAAAAGCTATAGTATTTTTGCAGAGGACCTGGTGTAAACCTGTGAGGTTGCGTGCTTGCTATTTCAGTCTCTACACTTTCATAAGTGCCTTGCTTAGTTGATTCAGAGGGGCTTGTTCTTCTGGTGTCCTCCATTCCTTCTGGCTCATCCACTTTTCTGCTTCCCCTTCCCAGAGGCTCCCTGAGTTCTGAGGGGAGGGATTTGATGAAGACATTTCATTGAGACTCTTTCTACATGCCTGACTGTGAGTCTCTGAATCTGTTCCCATCTGCTGGAGAAAACTTCTCTGGTAAAGACTGGATAAGGCACTGATCTATGAGTATAGCGGAATATTATTAAAAGTCATTTTATTGATAGCTTTCCCCCCCCATAGATTCCAGGAAGTTTCTATTGTACTAGGTTTCCATATCATCCCTCCTAAGCCCATCAGTTCAATCTATCTCCCCCTGCATTCTCTCCCTCTACCCTGCGTACCTTTCCCCTCCTCGCCTGTTCTTCCCATTCCCATCCCCACTCAATCTTAGATCACATGAAAAATCTATTCTATTCCACCCCCAGGTTGAATCCATGTGTCCCCCAGAAATAATAAATATAGGCTAAGAAATGAACAAATTCAAAAAACAGGAAACAGGTAAAAAATCTCCTCACAAAGAGGTGGTTCTTAAGGAAATCAAGACAATTCAAAACCTCTAATAACATAGAAAAGCAAAGAAGGGACTTAAAAATTCTTCTTGGAAGAAATAAGAGAGTCCATCGATAATTACTAAGTAATTTTTTTCCTAATTTAAAACCATAGTAAGGAAGGCTCAAGTGGTTTTACTAGAAAATTTCTAATAAATGCTAAAAATATTAACCAACACCAACTCTTTGTACTTATTCCATAAAATAAGAGGAAATATTTCCTATTTCTTTCATGTGTTTTTGGCATTACACTGATAGTCAATCAAAACAAAATGATGCCCCCCCCAAAAAAAACTGAAAATAAAGGAAACCATTGAGCAATATCCTGTAAAAAGTGGTTACAAAAGTCTTTAAACATTAGCAAGTTCAGTTCTACTAAATGTTAAAGAACACACACACACACACACCTCTCCAACTGGACTTTATTCCTGGGTCAAAAATAATTAGCCATTCTGTAATTAATCAGGGTTTTTCACAATTCAACAAGTTAAAAAAAATTGGATAGTTGCCTAATCAATGAGAGGCGATTGACAAAATTTGATAGCTATTAACAAAACTCTAGAGGAAGAGTTGAATGAGCTTCCTCAGTGTGATAAAGGATGGCTAAGAAAATTCCAGTGCACATTGTACAGAATACTGCTAAAGTAAGTGCTTTTCCTGTTTCTTCAATACAAAGAGGGACAGAAGAAATGTCCTTACATTTGACATGTTTGTGTAAATACAGAATGCTAAACAGCCTAAAGCAAAATCATAAAGTACAAAAATAGAAACTAATAAATGAGTTTGCCTAAGTAACAAAGAATGAGATGAAAATACAATTATCAAGCAGTATCAATAACACACAAAGACTGATGTGCAAAGTGTGATGCTGTTTGGAAAAACAACAAATTGTGCATGATAAAATAGACTTCAAAGGCTCAACCCATGAGGAAGGAAATCAGAAAAAGTAGAATTTATCAAAGTTTGAAAGTTTTGACTTACTCTCAAGTACTCATTGTCTTCAAAATCACTACCTGAAAAGATGTGTATAATAACAGCAAAATGATTAAAACAAAGCATTGCCCATGTAAAATTATGCAAGAGTCACCTGAGCTAAAGCAAATGGTGTCTTCTTGGGGTAACATGTCACCTGGCTAACAACAAATGATTGCTGTATTGGGTGAGATTAAAGAACACACTTTTGTAAAAGTATTCCATATTAAAAAAAAAAAAGTAAAGAAGGCATTTAATTTTCACTGTGCAAAGATTATAAAGGTCAATAAAGAACTTAGTGAGACTGTCAGAAGGAGGAAAGATCATGGTCTGGAACAGATTCTTAAGTAGAACCGATACACACCATGAATGGAACATTAGTGCCCTACTTCACACCACACGTCAATACCTGCAAAAACATGCATGTTACAGTTTAATTAGATAAGATACTGGTTATATGAAAAAATTCATTCTACTTGCCTAAGTAATTAAATTTCCATTGTTAATTTTAGAAAGAATATGAAAGATGTTGTTATTGATACATTTAAAATTTCAACCAGGAGTTGAATGGTTAAATTTTATTTGGAGCTGCTGTTTGAATAAATTTCATAAATATACTAGAAACCAGATTTTTGTGAGGCTATTCCTACCTATTGGATACAGAAGTAATTTATTAGGTGGAATAAGCAAAATCTATAAAAACAGTAATACAGTTGATGAGAGCTATATAACTGAGTTGTGTTAGCTGATCTTACTTAACTGATCAGTCACCTAGGAACACTGTGTTCTCCATGTTAGTCATTGACTTTTCCATCACCATCAGCACTTTGGAACGTTGGAGCCTTGATACATATTTTCTCATAGTTTGAACTATTCACTGAAGGTGAGTGTCATTAAATACATAAGGATCTTTTTACATTTCTTGGATTTATTGTGACAATTCAATTAAAATTTGCAATTACAAATTTTCATTTGTAATAAAATGAAACATTTTATACAAAAATGAAAAGATTCTATTTGTGTGTGTGTGTGTGTGTGTGTGCGCGTGCTCGCGTGCGCGCACGTGCTTGAATGTGTGTGTGCATGCACGCACGCATGTGTGTTGAGGTCAGATATGAACTTGATGGATGTTTTTCTCTCCATCTATTATATGAATCTCAAGGATTGACCTCAGGTTGTGATGCTAGAATTGAAAGAACTTTAAGCCATCTCAGTGGCCCAAAACTGATTCTTCATAAACAAATCTTGTTAGGATTACAATAGGTGACATAATATTAACTTTGTGAAACAATATAAAATTAAGAATTCTTAGGTTGCAAGCATATTCACATCTTCATATAATGTTTAAGAAATCAGTGCTGGAAATACTTGAAATGTAGACCTCACAGGAAGGATTATACAAAAATCCTTTCAAGACTGAGCTCCCCTCGAAAAGCTTTGGCCCCATGTCAAGATGTTTTCCTATGCTTGCATATGAAATTTTGCTTTAAGCTAGAAAAGACAGTTTGGGGCACACATGTATCATTTTTTTTCATGCTTCTCATTTCTGCTAATGTTGCCAATGACCGTAACACCAATCAGTCTTGATCACTCTTTGGCAAAGCCAGATGTGAATAAATCACCGAATAACCAGAGGCACCTTTGGACTCTTGATCCTATGTGTGACCCAGAAACTATGAAAGAACTATAGGGCAAATGGAAACCTTGAGGAAGAAATAGGGTCAAGTTGATTTGCCAATTGGTGGCGCGTGCTCTCAAGTCTTATACAAAGGGCAGTGATTCTAAAAGTGATGGATTTTGCATATTAACATGCTGTAGAGTAGCAATGTCAAAGGAGAGGCATTTTCCATGGTGTTTGTGTTCCCCTCTACAGTTAACATATGCCATCTCCATGACTAGAGAAAAGAATAATGTCTTTAAGGCCCTATTTTCATTAGGCACATTACACTAATGAAATTATGACAATTCTGTTTCAAAGAAAAAGAATATAGAGATATAAATTTCACATCACTTTTTACCTCCTGACTTAAGAATGAATGAAAACAGGCCTTGGTTGGGCTTCTACTATGATGTTCATAGAGGGATACTCCAAAGGGAAGAAGAACTTACAATTGCCTCTGAGAAATACAGGGAACAAGCAAACAAGTGTCAGACATCCACCACTCGGTAAGAGAAAACTGGAGTGGCCCTTTCAGAAGATACTATCATGGGTAGAGGAAAGCTCTTCCATTTCTGGATAACAGCTGGCATATTAATAAGAATTACTGGCACATATCAGTCTGGGTCTGCAGTCATAGTGTTGGACTGGCTGCCCAGCAGGTCAGCTGCTGCCTAGGTGGACATCAGTACTTCAGAAGACTCAGCCCAGTTCTTCTTCCATTGCTACACATTGACCAATGGTGCCTTCAACCTACAAGTGGCCATCCCAAGCAAAAATGTCATGGACTTTGTGCATGTGCCTGAGAACAGTGTGCATTAGGTGCAAAGGTTCTGCTTCAAGGCATACCCCAGGCCTACTAAGCTTGAATCCACAGACAGTGACCAGTACCGTGACTTCCTGATTTCCAGCTGCCCTGGTATCCTGGCTGACCTTGACAACAATAGGTCCTTGGCTCAAATACTGCAGCATTTCCTCTCTGAGAGAAAATCCATTTGTGCTATTGGCCATGGTACTGCTGCTCTGTGCTGTGCTACCAGTGAAGACAGGTCCTGGGATTTTCAGGGACTTCTGTGTATGAGCTCATCAGGGAACCTGGCTTTACCTGCCTGCCACTGGGCTTTGAGAACATTGTAAAGGACTCTGGCACTGGTTTCAGTGCCAGTGAGCCTGATGTTGTGCACATGGTGTTGGAGTGCCAACCTGGTCACTGGCCAGAGTGCCAACTCCACTGTTCCTGCTATTTAGATCCTGTTCTTCCTGGGCCACAGCTGGCAAGATGTTTGGATGCTTTCCTGATGGCCTAGAGACAATAGTCAAAGTCATTGTGGCCTCTTCTGCTGGTCCTTACCAGTTTGACGGTGGCACTCAAACCTCCATTTGGACCCTGTGGACTGCTGGAAGCCTCCAGGAATTAAGACTTGTGGAGTAACAGTTATAATGTAGACTGAACACCCCTTGCTCCATTTCCAGCCTGCAGTGTGGAACATTTTGGCTGGGGGGCAGGCAATCCCTGAGAACTCCAAATTGATCATTCCAAGAATCATCCGTGGGACATAGTCAGCTGTGGGGTCTTAGGATGGAAGTGTTACTTTTCTATGGCATTTTGGCTATTCCCATCCCTTTTACTATTCATGGGAATCACGCGGAAGGGATCAGCAGATTGGAGCTTGCTCTAAACTGATCTTGCCAGAGGTGAACAGTGTATGTTATCCTATCCCTACACAGGCAGTGTTCTTGCTGAAGAAGTCTGCTCTTGTTTAACTCTTGCTGCCCTGTGGTCTTGAATGCAACAGAGGCTCCAGCTGAGCCTGGTATGACCCTGGGTCTTTGGAGTAGACACAGTGATGTCACCCTGCCTCATATGGCATGGGGAAAATATTAGTGTCACATATTGAGATCCTCTGTCCAATGGCCTCTAGCTTACAGAAGTCTCAGGCATCTTTTCCTATAAAGAATGGCCAAAGATGGGCTTGAGCTATATAGAGAAAGGGTAGCCATGTTTCCTGTCTTTGAGACCCAGCACTGGCTTTTGCTGAGGAATTGATATGGCCATGTGGCTACCTCCCTTCTGGACATGTTTGCTTGCTGCCAATCCTGCGGCACCTGGCCTAGTCTGTAACCTCCAGTGAACAGCCTTTAAGCCCTGGAATATAGCTGTCCAAGTAACTCTGACCTCTCAACTTTTATTTCCACTTTACTTTGCATGCCCTAAGCTCCAGAGTAGCACCAGTGACAGAGACCTGAAAGAATACCTTCTTGTGGTTAATGACCTTTAATGAGAAAAAGTCCAAAGCAAAGTGGAAGGAAGAGACAGGAAAGCCCCCTGTCCCTGGATTCTTCCCTGGCCTCGCACTGCCCCTGTAGGTCATGAACACTATGGAAAGATGGGTGTTCCAGGACAAAACCTTAAAATTCCAAAGTTGTGCCCCAGACTTGGCTAGTTCAAGCACAGGGTCAGTGGTCTATAAACAACAAACATATTTCACATACTTCTTGAAAAAAAAAAATAGGTCTCAGCACAGAGGCCTTCCCAGAAAGCAGAATGTCTTCCCTTCTTAAATTCATATAGGCTACCCAGAAAATCACAAGTTCCTGGAATTTTTTATTAAAATTTTGATATAAATAAGCATTCATCTTGAGGCTATAGTTCCTGGTAACAATGTCTATGGATGCAATCAAAACATGAACTTAGATTAGAAAAACAGAGGATAAGGAAAATGGGAAAGACATTTTCTTAAAGATACATTTTTATTAAAATGTTTATTTTTTCTTAATTCATTCACATTGGGTGTTACAGCACCATTAGTAAATTGTTATTTTTATGAGACTGTTTCACTTAGGAAATTTCTTAATTCATTACATTTTATTAGATCAGCAGTAATGAACCAAAAACAATATCATTTATTTTTATTACTACTGTAGGTTAAATCACAATGATTTATACTGCGAGATTGAAGCAATGACTGTGTAATTACTCGGTTATTGTCAACTATATATTTTTCTTAAATAAGACACTTTAAGCACATGTAAAGTCGATAAATACAGAAACTTGTGAGTGAAACTATGCAGCCACCATGTTACACTTAAGGCACCATGTGCTACTGTTCTGGTTGGCGTGTGAGGGATGTTAGGAAATGGGCAAATGACCGGAATAATGAAGTGGCAATGTGAGTATGCCACAGTCGAGTTATGCAGTACTAAAATGTTATTTATAGCATTGTAATCCTAACAGGGCTAATTTTCTTAAGTAGAAACCATACACTGCCTTTCTACATAGAGAGTTTTCTGGATGCTTGTTTCTCTGGCAAGGAGAGTATTTTCTAAGGGTCTATGACCATTTTTTCTTATGACCTCTAAAGCTACAATGCTGATAGGCAACGTTCTTTGGGTCTTACCTTTCCAAGACTTACATCACTTCCATTAGTTCTTTCTTCCAGGTAGTGAAGAATAGATGTACTCCAAACCTTTGTAATTTGTAAGGAGTTGACAATCTAAAAGAAGCTATTTTCTTTTTCTGGATAAATAATCTCAATTCGCATAAATGTTGAGATAGCAAATCAGCAAAGATATTGCTTGTTTCTATTTAGTAATGATGTGTTAATATTTACAGCTACCATGAAATTATTACTTTCATAATATTCAGAGGTAAAGCAGTAATGGATATGTCACCCATTATCTATACTTCCAAATATTTCCAAATAATGTATAAAGCCAATAAAATTTTGCCTCTTATTTGGCAACAAAATCTGACCATAGCAGTCATAGGCATTATTATATTCTTTGTTCTTATTAGTATTATTGCCCAGCTATTTTTTGTATATGCTCAAGAGTCAACTAGAATTCACTCTGACTGTTCTCTAATATGTAGTGAATTCACCATATTGTTTTCTGGAGTTGAGAAAAAAAATAACCCATAACTAATATCCATTGAATTTTACACATGCACACACACACGCGCGCGCGCACACACACACACACACACACACACACACATCTGCAATAAAAGTTTTACAGAAACTTCCAGATCCTGGCCATCTAGGCAGTATAAGGCATAGCCTCCCTCTCATAGTTTGAGCCTCTTTAGCCCAGTCATTGGTTGGCCACTCCCATAAGTTCTGAGCCACCATTGCCTTAGCATATTTTGCAGTCAGTTAAAGGTTTCATAGTTGGATTGGTGTCCCTGTCCCACCACTGGCAGCCTTGAAGATGGCTGGTTATATCAGATGGCCTGTTCAAACTCCATGGTCTCCCTTACTAGGAGGTTTTGCTAGGGTCACCCTCATAGGTTCCAAGGAGTTTCCACTGCACTAGATTTCTACATAATCTTAATGATGCCCAATCCCAGTTGCTTCTCACAATTACTTTCTCCCTTCATGCCCCCTCCCCAATCTGATCCTGACTGTTTCCATCCCTACCCATCTCTAATCAACCCACAAAATCTATTCTATTTCCTGTTCCCAGGAAGATCCATGCATCCCTGCCCCTTGAGTCATTCTTGTTACTTAGTTTCTCTGGTTCTGTGAATTGAAGCATGATTATGCTTTACTTAAGAGGGAATATCCGTTTATCATGATATGAATATATATCATGATTGTCCTTCAGAGTCTGGGTTGTTTCACTCAGGATGATTTTTTTCAGTTCCATCCATGTTTCATGATGTTGTTTTTTGAATAGATGATTAATACTCCATTGTGTAAATGTACTACTTTTTCTTCAATCATTCTTTTGTTGATCGACACTTAGGTTATTTCCAGTTTGGGCCATTATGAGTAAACCTACTATGAACATAATTCATAACACATTTCCTTGTAGTCAGATGAAGTATCCTTGGGAGTGGTATAGCTGGGTCTTGGGGTAGATCGATTCCCGATTCTCTGAGGAACCATCACATTAATTTTCACAGTGGCTGTACAAGTTTTTACTACCATCACCAATGGAGGAGTGTTCCCCCCCGTTCCACATCCATGCCAGCATGAGCTGCCACTTTCGTTATTGATTGTATGGTCCAGAGACCTAGGGTAGAAACAAACACAACTGAAAAAAAGTCAGTGAAATAATTTCTAATGATATTCTGCTATACTCATAGATTGGTGCCTAGCACAATTGTCATCAGAGAGGCTTCATTTAGCAAGTGATGGGAGCAGATGCAGAGACCCACAGGCAAGCAGTAGGTAGAGCTATTGGAAACCCAAGGAGCAGGTGGTGGTGGAAGGATTGTGGGAGCCACAGGGGTCAAGGACACAGGGAGAATAAGGCCTCCCAAATCATCTAACTGGAGCCCATAGGGGCTTACATAGACCGAAGAGACAATCACAGAGCCTGCATGGGTCTGCAGCAGGCCTTCTGCATATATGCTGTGGTTATATAGCTTGATGTTCTTGACCTTAGGGACTCATAACTGTGGGAATAGGAAGATGTTACAGACTCTTTTGCCTGCCTTTGGGACCCTTTTCTCCTACTGAGTTTGTATGCCCAGTGTTCATATGAAGGTTTGTGCCTAGTTTTATTGTATCACATTATGCAGTGTTTGATTGAAATCTGTTGGGGGACCTGCTTCTTTCTGAAGGGAAATGTATGAGCAGTGGATCTGGGAGATAGGAGAGATAGAGAGGGCACTGGAAGAAGTAAGAAAAGGAGCTGCAGTCAAGATGAGAGAAGAATTTTAAAAAAGCAAGAGTGTTTGCTGTGTGAACTTTGTAAATGACAATGCGCTGCAAAGTCAAAAAATTAGGCACAACTGTAGAAAGTTATTTGCAAATAAACATGATTATTCTTTGTCATAAAAAGTTTTATACCTAAGAGGTTGCAAATTTGATTTATTCTTTTCAACAAATGATGAGTATGCTTTCAAAAGAGGAAAGAAGGAGAAGGGTTTTAGATCCAGATCTTTTGGCTTCTTTCAGTTTCAAGTATTTCTTTGTGCATCGGTTAAACAGGTTTTTTTCTACTCTACCTAGTTAATTCCAAACTGTGGATAAGAGTTAATCCAGGCTTCCAAGCCTTTTATCACTGGTGTTGGAATAGTATAAGTGTAGCTAGTCATTCTACATTCAAGGCATGTGAGAGGTAGTCTTACCCTAAGTGATCTGGGGATGGAAAGATGATTATGAATATTCATAAGAATGTTTTTATAAACATGAGAGTCAACTTACAGAACTAAAAAACGAATTTGTGATGTATATTTAGAAGGTTACCTGATAACAGAACCTCCTAATGTTGGAAAAGGCAAGCAGTCCTGCTGCCAGTGGGTTTTAGGCATTGCCAGATTCCCAGGATTTTCTGACCTCTCTGTAATGTCCAACATATGCTTCTCACAGAGAAATCTTTTAATTTTTTTATTTTGTGTCCTGGACTATTGGGAGATAAATAATCACCAAAATTTCTCTTTATATTATATCAAAAATATTTGAAGTACTGAAAATAGTACTTATTCTAAGCTATACCATAGCTTATATATTTTATTACTAAGTGCAGTTTGAATGATAGCACCTAAAACATTTTCACTCTTTCCCTTCTCCCCATTTGTAGCTCTTCTTCATGTACATTTCCCCAGAGATTTCTAGGGACAAATGATTTTACTTCATTTGTAATCATATGACCATCTATCACAGTAGATGTGATGGTCAATATCAATACTGTCAACCTAAATCTGGAATAAGAGCTAAACTTCCAGTCATACCTGTGAGGGATTGTTTAGATTAGGTTAGCCTCTGTGCATGCCAGTGAGGGAGTAACTTGATTAAGTTAGCTGAAGCAAAAAGATCCACCAAGCCAAGGGGTACACCATTTCCTAGGCTTTGATCCTAGACTGCCTATAAGGAGGAAGCTGTATTCTCTAATTCCTGACTGTGAGTACAGTGTAAAAAATTGCTCCAAGCTCCTGCCATTTAGACTTTTCTCCCATAAAGGACTGCACCCTGAAACTGTGGGCCAAAATAAACCCTCTTCTCCTTAACTGGCTCTTGTCAGAGCATTCTATCACAGCAATAAGAAAAATAACTAAGACTGCAGACAAAATCCTATGTTTATTTTCTAACCAAATGAATGCACAAGAAGCTGAATGCTTCAAGCATGCTCATGCAGCTGGCAACCTTCATCTGTTAGCAGCAATGTAGACTGCATTGAAAGGAAGATAAAACCTAAGCCATTTAAAATGTTTTTGTTTGTTTGTTTGGTTGGTTTTGTTTTTGTTTTTTTGTCACATATATTGTGTTAGAATAAAACTAGAGATTTAAAATAATTTAAACCTTGGTCTTACTTTGTTATTGAACAGTGGTTGTGGTTAGAAATATCCTACCTCTCCTGTCTCTATTAATATTCTAGTCTGCCTTACTTTTTCTCTGCTCTAAGTGTGAATGCGAGAACATCACACTTTGATATCTTTGAAGAAATCTCTCTTTTTATCTCTCTCTCTTCCTCCTTCCCTCCCTCTCTCATTTTATTTTGTGTGAGTTTAGGGCAGAACATCTTAAAGACTTAAAACCATCAAGGTTAGCTTATTTATGTAAAATATCCTCATACATGGTAATTTAACAAAGGAAATGTCATGACAAGCAAGAGGAAGAAAGAGAACAATACTTCAGGGACAGTGAATAAAAGTATTCTATGTTTTGGTTTTGTAATATTATTGGAAAAATATTAAATTTATGACTAATTCTTAATTCAATCAACAAGGTAATGATCCAAACACTACAGTTTTATCAGCATACTCTTGCAAACGTTAATCTAATCTGTCTGAATTATGGTTTCTTAGTTAGCCTTTTTTGTCTTAGTTGGCTTGTAATTTATGGTCTGTCAACCCATGCATATCTGACAGATGACACAGTCAGAACTTGTTGTGCTCATTAAGTTCAATGTTAAAAAAAAAATAAAAGGGCAAACTCAAAGAGAAAAGAAATAAGAAGAAATGAAACTATTTACTCCAGAACTAAGTCAAATAAAGCCCTTTATTAAAGACCTAGGAGTCTGAGGAGATTGGGGATCGCATTATAAATTTCAAGTTGGTTCCATGACAAAGCAGATTTTTTTTGGTCCTCTGTGATTCTTCATTTTTCTCTCATTTGATAGTTTCTTAGGCACCACAACCAACTTTGACATCCTTAATATATCAATTCATAGCTCTTTCATGAGGAATCTCCATCTATGGAGAAGTGCTTGATCAGAGTAGGTATCAATAGTCAATCTAAATGTATGCATACTTAGAGAATCTTCCATTATTTTCTACTGGCTAGAACCCTAATGGAGTTGATAAGATCACATGGGATCTAGGGTAAAACCAAATACTACTGTCCTAAGGAAAAAAAATAGCAATAAAAAGACTCTTAATAACACACGCTACACTCATACACCAGTGCCTTGTCAGCCATCACTAGAGAGTCCTCTACTGCAGCAGAAAGAACAAATACAGAGATCCACAGCCAGATAGTGAGAGACCTTGAAACATTTGGCCCTAAATGGGGTATCTTCAGTAGATTCCTACCTTTAGGGCTCAGGAAAACTTACAGAAGAGGAGGAAGAAAGAGGGTAAGAACCAGAGGAGATAAAGGACACCAAGGAAACAAGACACTCTAAATCAACATGAGCAAAGCTCCTCAGAGCTCACTGAGACTGGGGCTTTAAGCACAGGTCTACATAGGTTCTCTGAGCATGTATTTTTATTTCCAGTGTTTATTTATTCTGGTATATATTTTGCTTTAGTGTTTTAATGGGATTTCTAGTTGTGCGAATGAATGGGTCTTTGATTCTTATGCCTTCTCTTGGGCTCTTTTCTTTGTTTATTTTTTCTGTTTGTTTTTTTTGTTTGTTTTTTGTTTTGCTTTGTTTGGTTTTTCCAATTCTAATTTGTTAGCTCTTGTTTTATCTTATTTTATTATTAAAAATAATTCAAATTTATGATGACTGGGATTGAATCTAAGGACTTAGAAATTCTGAGACATTGAAAAGGAAGTTAAATTCTATTTTAAGAAAAACCCAGAATGAATGGTAAAGATAATATAGGTTGGTTATTTAGTGTGAAACCTAATGGTATCAAATTATACAAAAATTAATCTAGATTCCTTGGAAATGTATAAGTTTATACATACTTTAAAGTGGATAATAGGTAAAAATTTAAGAAAAAAAATTCTGAATTCCACAATTCAGAAATACTTGAATTCTTTTTCAAGTATTTAGGGTAATAATGATGTACAGAATACCTGCTTTTCCCCTGTAAAAATCTGAGAATATTTCAAACCGCATGTGCTCTGTGTGTGTAGAACAGAGTTGCAGGAAAAAAAAATGATAGAGAAAACATAATTAAGAAATAAATAGAGTGAAAGGTAGAGGCAAGAGACTGTTAAACTGAATCAGCAGAAAGTAGGGATTTTTTTAAAAGTTAAAACTCAGAAAGTGTTTGATTGTATTTCTCTATTTCTTTTTATGCCACACTTGTCTGTTACCCTGAACTAACAGACAGGACCTCCCATTTTCTTCAATTCCTTGCTGCAGACTTCAGTGCCCTATTGGCTGTGGAGAGAGAGAGCTATATTTTAGAACCAGGTCAGAGGTCAACATTTGTTTGTGTGCCGCCTTGATGTCACTATTCTGAGTGCTTTCCAATTGACCAGTCTATGCCTGTTCTGGTGAGAGCCCAGTTCACAGAGGAAACATCTTATTTTTGATACATTCCACCTAAGGAGATAGAAGGCTCTATTAGAAAAGCTACTGGCAAACCTTGGTATTAGAAGAAAAAAAAATTAGAATTAGTATTGTATTGTATAGATCTGAAAGACTTCTGAATGTCACTGCTGGTAGCCTTTGTGGTACTACCCTTTCACATGGTAGGTGTTATGCATGCAATTTACCTCTAGACTTTTCAAAAATTAGTTGAATGGTAATCCTTGTTCATTCTTATTTGATTGGTTGATTCTATGTTTGTTTTTACATCATTCACAGGTCCCCTTTCTTAACACTACTGTATGATAGACTCCTGTAAACCCCAAGCAGATTTCAAAATATCTGTCTTCTTAGTATTTTGGCTTGAGTATCGAATCCCCAAGCAACATAGGCCATCAAGGTAACAAGTTTGTGTTTCCAGACATAATGGTCAGGAAGAGGTTGGACCTGTGCCTGAGCACTCAGTTTCTTGTACTGCATGTCAAAAACTACCTCTCTCCAATTTAGAGGTGCCCTAGCCTAATTCAACAGGCCAAAGGTCCTAATTGCTAATTTGCTAAGCAATTTATCACATATTACCTATACCTTCTCAAGGCAGATCAAGTGCGGCCACCACATCGTGGCAATGAATCGAGACCAGGGGAATTGTGATTAATTCACTGAGATGACTTGTTGCTAAATATTGAAAACATACTTTTAATTTGAAACATTAGCTGTGCTTTCTATTATGTGTCTGTTTCTGTAACATGTATATAAAATATGTTTGAAAATATGCAATATGAAGCTTTAAATACCTTTCTTGACACAATTAACATAAAGCTAAAACTTATTGGGGTTTAGGTTCAAGCAGTGAGTGGTTAGATATTTTTCACAAGTCTTTCGAGGTAGGATGATGCTCTAAATATTAGGGAGATTTCCTTCTCAAGTAAGCTGTAAATATAGATGAAGGCCAATAGAGAATGAGTCTTTAGGAGCTCTTTGTTCAACAGGGACCACAAGACCTTCACAATCATCATTTCTGAATTTAGAGAATTAATATCTATGTCCTGTCATTTATTAATTGTTTAATTTTGTAATCCTGACTACATTGTCTACACAATCAGGAGACCACAACATATTGGCAATAATTATAACTACCTTGATAATGTCCATATTAAAAATCCTTGTGGTATTTGGTGACGACTCTACTATTAACTCTCAGCAATAATGATCACTGTTAAAGACAATGGTTTTCAAAGTCCTTCAGGGCAGTAGTGGCAGTCATCAACCAAACCCAGAAAGGTCTTGTGGATCTCGAAATTTGATACTAGAATATGTGACCAAGAAATCAAAGGCAAAGTTTACCAGAGGGATCCTAACAGTGAGGTGTTTACATCTATATCCAATGTTCTTTTCCAGGTCCAGTGCTGAGGAACAGTGCTCGAATACCTACAGTGCACCTATGGAGTCACAACATTCCCGTTTCCTCACATGTGTATCACCTTCATAACTTAAGAATAATGTTATCTCTGGTTATCCATCATCCAAAGTGAGAGCAAGGGAGAGCTGGCCTTGTCATTTGTCTTCTGTGAGGTGACTTGAGCACAGGGGTGATGCCTCAGCAAACCCTCATTATCTGCCATAGTCTGAAGAGCTGGTGCTGGAAGATGTGAGAGCTGATGAGCTGGCCTAGTGCCTCACTGGCTGCAACACTTGGGAAAGTAGGCCATGAGCCTTGCCTAGGCAGCACAGTGGAGCTGACTCTGGTGGAATGGATGCAGATGAACTGGCCCAAGGGAATGGGAGTGAGAGAGTCGACTCTGACTCATGCTAGCAGCAGGCAGTGCTGACAAACTCACCCTGGTGATGTAGATAATGGAGAGCCAGAGGGCTGGCCAGCTCAGTTACCACCCAAGCCCAGATCCAGAACTTTGAATTGGCCCACACAAACACCTAACCCATAAATGAGCTGCCTGAGTATGTGAAGGGACTGGTCCTGCAGATCCAAAGCTGTAGGATCTCCATGACACATGGCAACAACAAAATGACCAGGAGGAATTCTGGTGAGGATAATATTGATGATGTGGTAGAAATCAGACGCCTTGAACCAAACCAATGACTCATTGCAGTGCTCATTTGCAAGTGAAGATGTATGGACAGAGAGGTATACTGTGTCCTAGGACACTGTGGTACACTACAGCTTCCAAGATAAGAAGTATTCTATGCTTTGTTTTGTTTATTTTTATTTTGTTTTTATTTTTTGAGGAGTAGAGGATAGATACAAGGGGTTTGGGAAATGACTGGGTCTGGGGTGCGTAATCTGAATCTCACAAAGAATCAATAAAACATTGAAAAAAGAAAGAATAAATATAAAAATGTTATAATGGTAGTAACAAGAATAATCATTATTTTTTATAATTTTTCAACTAAGCAAATATGATAGAGGCAATGTAGTAATGTATATGTTCATGCATTTCATCCTAGCCTAATAAAGAGTGAATAGTTAATTAAACATTATCTTAAAATCATCATATGGATTCTTGGGGATAACAATAAATACTGAGGTCTTGGAATGACTTATAGATTATGCTTTGAAAATTATTTTTTTCATAGAAAATATAGTAAGCCTCAGTGAAGAACATGTGGTTTAAGAATAACTAAAAACCATGTTCAACTGTACACAGTGGCCATAGTCAGCTCACAAAACAGGTATTTTAAATGGCCTGGAAATTATGCTTTCTTGTGTTTTCTAGATACTTATACTAAATTCAGGAAGAAAGATGTCTCTTTAGACGAGTAAGTCTAGCATAATTTAGTGTCCAATTCAGTAGCTTTAGCACACACTGTTCTTTTCAGAGGAGAAATGACAGTGACATTACACACACATCCCAGGGTACTCTCGAAGTGAAATAGTCACATCTGGTCTGCTAGTTTCTCAAGGTAAGATGATCAGTAGTCCTTGGAGAAAGACAGTTTTACATAGCACCTTTGGTTTTGCAGTTTTGAATTGCTCATCTGTAAAGCACTTTTGTTGACTGAAGGATCTCTGAGTCAGAGGGAACAAAGACATATTCACATTATAACAGAGACATGGACACACACTTCAGTCTAAGTGTCAAAGCTCAGTGGATATTTTTATAAAAGGAATATCTCACTTGCCAAGAGTGACACTTGAAAAGTAGCTTCACTTAGCATCTCAGGTCTCATGAAGAATACACAGCAGTCCAATCACTATGAAGGCATAACAAGAAATAAACGAGCACCTTAACCACTTAGTAATTTCACCTTGTTTTCCTTCTGAAAGTTGGAATACATTTCAAATTTCATAAGGCATCAGTTGGGCATCCATTAATTAACCTGTATTTTGGTTACAAAGAGAGAAATTGGCATCTGTGTCTATGAATTTATTTTACTGATAACTGTTCTAAGATACTTCCTACGCATCTAATAGAGAGGAAATGACTAAGTAGGGCTAAATCTTCCAAGACGTTTTGTCAAGCATTTCTTTGGCTTTAGAGGACTTTCTGAATTTATGCTTACTGGAAGCATGGTAGCAACTCCAGAGAAACAACTTATAAATGCAATGCCTGCCCAACTCTATTCTTTTGCTGGTTACTTTTTTGTTTTTGTTTCTATGGTGGAATAAAGTTGGATCTCACCTTCTGCAGCTCGATTTTGCCCCCAGCTTGATGCTTGTCTCAAGAAATAAGTATCCCGGAATGTTTGAAGTTTCTCAGTTAGGAAAATGGAGCTGGAAATGTACTAGAACTATGCTGAGTCTCTCAGTGTTCAGGGCATATTTATGAGGGATCAAAGTATAGTATACAACACCAGAAAGGTCTAGAAACCGAATCCTAAATACCCAGGGTCTTAAAAATTCCTTAGGCTTTCTTGTAATCATCTGAAGTATTACGTCTGCTCTGTTCAGACTCAGACATCTGCATAGTTTTTGAATACCTACTTGCTTCGCATTTAAACATCTGAAGTCACCTGATCAGAGAAGCAAGACTCGAAGAGAGGAGGAAAAATCATATTACTCCCGTAGCTGCTTGTCTTCCCTGCTCACTGTTATGTCTCCGTGGGTTTGTCTCTGTTTCTTAGAGAAAATAACATTGGTCAAGCACTTTTTTATTACTTCTATATCACAAACATTTCTAAATCATACACACACACACACACACACACACACACACACACACACACACGTTCAGAAATCAAAACGGCTTCTGAATTCATTGAGCTCGATTGGAACTAACCTTCTTCCCAGTCCCAGTGGAAGACCAGCTGAAAGCAGCTAGCCTGGAGCTCACCTCTGTTTAACCCTCTCTACTTCCCCACAGTGACCAGTTCTGCTTCTTATGGTGTTGAAAGCTGAGGAGGGAAGAGCGATAAAGGGCGGCAAAGACTGGCTACGAATGGAACCCAGATACTTTGGTATCACTTTCATCTAAGAGAGTAGACACTTTAAAATCGAGCCCTTTGCTTCTGTTGTATTCTAAGGGTCCGCAGCCTTCAGCTCTGGAGAACTGACCCGCTTCATCGCTCTACTTTAACTATGTCCCTACAGTCCCTGCTTTCCTCTAATTCTTTCTATGTGACCTCTCTCAGTCTTCTTCCCTCCCACACCCCCAGTACTGCACATGGAAAAGGTACATTTCAACTGAATTCTGACCGTCCCTCTGGTCTTCAACGCTCTTGTGCTAGCTGGGAAGCAGCAAGCCAACCATGTGTTGTAGGTATGCCTAGCAGAACTGTCTATCATTCTATGACCTTGCTTCAGAGAAGTCATCTAGCCAAATGTATCTCAATTTTGGGGCAGGGGTTGGTTTTGTTCATGGGTGGTCCAGTAACATGAGCTAAGTTCCTTGAAAAAAACAAAACAAAACAAAACAAAAAACTAACGTTCTTGAAACCCTTTTCACTGAGCCCAAGATAAAGCAGAGATACTTCTCTTCCAAAAGATTTCTTCCAGAGATCCCCCCCCCCATATGTCTACCATTGTTTCAAACCAGAAATGGGAATTTAGCGGATGGTGGCAGTTACAATCTAGAAGCACCTTCTTCAAAGCTTCTGCTTCATGATCACTGTGAGAGGGAGGTGTGGATGTCATCTTCTGAGGTGTCTCAACCAAAATTGAGAAAAGTAGTGTTCACGTTCATCATCTTATTACATTGAAAAACAAGATTTAATTCTATTCCCGTGAGGATTCTATAACTTTTTCCACTTGACTGACAAGATGTAAGATAATTTACCACAGCTGCAAGACCATACTCACCCCCTGTCCTTTAGGGATTTACCATGATAGGCCACTTCTAACCATAGGGTGCTGTTGAACTCAACTGACATATCATGGTATCTCTATAGACTTCAGCTGTGCATTTTGGATAATGGTATACATATGTTTAAATATTTTCTGAGCTCTTTTGATATTGCTGCTCTGGTGTATGAGAGGAAGGAAAATATAAATCAACTTTTTTCTCTATTGTAAGGAAAGAGTATGTAGGTTTGAATGCTTCTTCTTCATATGCTTGAAGACTATGTCTATTTCCCATGACTCTGGATAGATCCAGCTATTAGAAGCAGAAGCTGAGAAGAAATCTGTGAGTTGGAAATAGTGACGTCATCTTTTTCTTAACATTGCCAAGGTTATAATGTGTACAATAAACAGTTCTGTAAGTAGTGAGGATTTCTTATATTCTAGGTCAAATTCCCATTAGCGTTATTAAATTAAGTGTCACGTTGATCTTCACATCTGCATCCCAAGAGACAGAAGCATTCTCTAGACTCCCATTTATAAAAGTATACCATGGTGGTTGATTGAATGAAGGCCTCTTTAGATGTGCCTTGCTATCTACAACTCTCAGGACAACCTTCCTGAAAACAGATTTATGCAAATACTCCTAGACTTTGCTTTGTATAGGTGACATTTGTCTTTCTCATTCATTGTTGTGTATCCATGTCTGACATATGCTCTTCCATGTACTAAATGTATAAAATATAAATATTTTTAATTAATAGGAGGCATGTTTAGACATCTCTTCTTTAAATCAATAACAGACATTTGGCAGAAAAAAACAAGTTAACCCGAGAATCATTATTGTTGATTCTCTGTTGCTATGTTTCAAAACTTGTGAAATAGTCAAATTTACTGAAAAATAAAATATTAGATTAAAAACTAACAAATAAAACTGGTGACAAGCTTCCCAAGTTTTTTCCTTCTTTTTTTTTTCAGTAAAAATCAATTGCTTAAATTAATTATCTTTCATAAAAACATATATTCATACACATTAATAAATAATGCTTTTTATCATATTTTCAAATATGTGGATGTTTTAATGTGAGTGGCTGGAATTCTTCTTTAATTTGCTTCTTTGGAGCCACATTACAATTTTTAATTTTTATCAAAAGGATTCATGTGTATAGAGTCATTTATTTGAACAATCATAGTATTTGTTATGTAAGTAGAAGAAAGAACATTTATCCATTTTCTAGCAGTGCATATCTGTTATTTGCAAATTTGCTTTCATCAGTGGTGCTGCAACAAACGTACATTAAATAGTCACTTGTACATGGACAGTAAGTTTCTGGAATGGGACAACAGGTGGAATAGCTGAATCAGCAATGGGGGCTAGATGCTGACAGTGGTCTCGGAACTGCCTGTGTCAGCATGCTCCCTAGCAGTGGATAGGCAATCTCAGTTTCTCAAGCCCTCATAAGCACATGATGCCTTTTGACTTAAAGCCTTTGCTTATGAGAGTGGGCTTTTGCAGTAGTACAGTGGCTTTCACAGGCTGCTCTTTCCATGGATTCATGTGTACTGTTCCATTCACAGATAAGATTTAGAATGCTAATTGATCATCCAATGACCTGTTTCATAAATAGACTTTAAGGGTGTTTTTTTGTTTACTTGCTTTTACAATGGTTTGGTTATTTCTCTTATATATTTGATTTTTTATCATCCCCAATCCCTGAATATTTTCTTCTTTCATATCTAATGTCCAAATAAAGCTTCATAATCATCTCCATTTTTTATTTCTTTTAAAAATACTACATGGATTTAAAGTGGTAGTATATATATTTAATCCAAGCACTCATGAGACACAGGTATGTGGATCTTTGTGAGTTCAAAGCCAACCTGGTCTACATAAGTTTTAAGCCAGATCATATAGTGAGAATTTTGGTTTCTTTAAAAACCAAATTATTTTATGTGACTATGTTTTTGTTTTAATCCTAGGCTGGGTATGGGCCTGCTTCAGATTGTCCACAGCAGCTAACTATGATTTGTCTGGTGCTCTGGCAGAGACGTGATTCTGCCAGCTGAAGATAGTTTATGTTTGGAATTCTGGGGACATTTGAGAGGGTATAAAAATGCCAGAGCCCCAAGAGAAGCTGCTGCTGTCCTTGTTGCTGCCCCTGCAGCTGTTGCTGTTTATTGGATTGCTGGATTGCTAGATTGCTGGTTGGAAATACACTGACAATGAAGACTGGATTAGCCCCAAGGAACTTGACACCCCTAATCATCAGGAAGTAGTCTAATGAGATCTATGCTCTCTTTCCCCTCTAACCTTTTTTCTTTCCTTCTTATTGTTGGGAGGTGGAAGGGATTGAGGTGGAGAAGGATGTTAGGTGCAAGAATCCAATAAAGCAGCCAAAAAATACACTTACAAGATTAGGCTATACGGGGAGGTCTTGTCTCACAAAAACCTAAAACCAAACCAAACCAAACCAAAACAACAACCCCTACACATATATTAAACAAAACAATCCAGCAAGCAAGCATAACAAAACCAAAAGACCCCACATAAGCCACAGACAACAAGGAAACAAAAATGACACTATATGCAATTTTATTTTATATTTTCACACAGACATTAACTTTTTCAAGTATCCTAACTATTTAATAATTTTACCCTTTGTAATATAGAGTTCAACGCACTTCACCAATTTAATATCTAAGAGTCTAATCTCATTCTCATGTTTCAGAATTTGACTTTACAGATACTCATAGCTAGCATTACAGGAACCAATATACATCAGTTTTTATGCTTAACCCTTCATATATCTTATGATTTCTCCTTGGTTGTACTTTCTTTTACTTTATAGCCTTCTGTCAGTGAGAATGCATGAGTGGTAAGCTCATTGCATTTGTGAATTACATTTATGTGCTTACTATTTAAATTTTATTACTTACTTTTATTTTATGCATGTGAGTGTCATATGTGTGTGTGTGTGTCTCTTTCTGTGTGTGTGTGTGCTCCATGTATTTGTACTAACAGCAGTGGCCTGAAAAGTGAGTCAGAGGTAGAGTTACAAATGGTTGTCAGTTGCTTTGTGTATGCCAGGAACTGGGTCCCATGCAAGAGTCACTTACTCTTGAATTATAAAAATGATTGGGTTGTTACTACAACATGCACACATGGAATTTTATAGGGAGACAATAGTGAGATATTATGTATCTGGTATATCAGAGATAAGGAGCTAGCCTTGTTGGAGAAGAAGCTAGGCTTCATGTGTTTTTTGATCTCTTGTTTTCTTTGTGTGGAGAGCCCAAGCTTAGTGTTCCTGTGAAGGTGGCAGATATACTTAAGAGTGAGGAAGACATCTTAAAACTCAGACTAGAAAGTTGGCATGGGTAATCTGTCATTTCAACCTCTGTGGTACAAAGCAAGGCACACACTGTGTCTAGAATCAAAGATCAATACTCTACTTCCTCACTGAGTCAGATGGCAAAGTTATATGGAATATATAACATGGTTACAGGAAAGGAACTGGAAACAAAAAACCATGGTCTCCAGCAAGTATCAGCAAGTTACCGTTTAGAGCCATAAGAGCTGAGTTTGCTGTCCTCTGGTGCCCAAGATGCAGAGGTAGGTGATTGCTCCTGTCTAACATGTCCCCCTTTTGGGTCCTAGACTGAAAATATTCCAACATGATTACTCTTTTACAATGGTTTTCCCCTGTTTGACATCAGACTCATTTTGAGTGGAAACAATTTGATTAACTTTATTTTATTGCTCAAGTTTTAAAAATCTCTTATCCACTTCCTTACTAGTGACATTTGGCGGTTGACTCCACATGATTCCCAAACCTCTTTGTCTTAAACCATGTATTTCTCTCACCTTGACATATTCCTTAACTGGCACATTGAAGAGACACTGGATCCATTCAAAGTCCAGGTTTATAGGTTTGCTCATCCCTGATAGTGTGTCCCTGTCTCCTATATTCTCCTACAAGAAGCCAGAATTCTGAAAGAAAGAAAGAAAAAAAGAAAGAGGCAAAACCTTTAGCTGTGTTTTATGAGCGAAACTGTAGTTCTTCCAGAATGGCTAGTGCAAAGCAGTGAATTTAGTCTCCTCTCCTGTTTTATCGTCTCCTTTGAAACAGTTTTAATTCATACATTTTCCAGTAATTAAACTCCTGGAACCAGGAGACTTTTGCCTTTAACTACACTCCCAAATTTGTACATATAATTTGTCGCTTCCACAGATACACTGATCTTCCTCACAAGGACGTGTGTGTGTGTGTGTGTGTGTGTGTGTGTGTGTGTGTGTGAGTGTGTGTCCATATTTTTTTCTCATCTTGGTTTAACTGCTACATTATGTATTTGAAAAGTGAAGGGTGAATCAGAGTGTGAACCCAAAGATACCACAACCCGACCCTCCTGTCTTCTCATGACGCAAAGGCCAGGATCTCTATACTTGAAATATAATGAAAGATCTGATACTAAATTGTAATTTTTAAATACTTATAGGTTAGTGGTTGTTTCCATCATTTTATATACCATTTAAACTATTTCTAAAGTTTTGTTTTTTAAATGAGTATCTAAATTTTGTTTTCTAAAGGAGCATCTGCCAAAATGAAGTCATAGAACTATATTTTTATATAAAGATAAGTTTTAAAGTCACTTAAGGCATTAAGAAGAATACCACATTTACAATAGCATATCTGTACCACATGAGCAGATTTAAAGTATTATGAGTTATTTACTTGGTAATGATTCTCTGTACATGCTCAGTGAATAACTGGGCACCACTTAATATATTGGGCAGCTACACTCATGCATATGCACTGGGTTTCCATAGCTTATTTGTTTGGCTAAAGGGATAGTTAGCTGGTACCATTCCTGTTCTACAGGACTAATAAACTATTTCAGAAAAATCATTTAGCTAATGTTTATTGAAACAAATATGGAAAGGTGTGTGATTCAAGTGGAGTGCAAAAGTATGATAGTCTAGTAAGGACCTCAGACAGCTCTAAATCTGTAGCTAACAACAGACATGAATTTATGGTTATTTATCTTGGATTCTGTGAACCTCAGCTTCATGTATAGAAACACAAAGAGACCTTTGCTTCCCCTAACAAATTCTCATGAGGCTAAAATAAGGTAACAGAAACAAGTGAGTATTTTTTAAAGTTAATAAAAAATATAATAGATTCAAAATAGGTAATGGCCTTCAATATGTTACTATCAAGAAGATAGTTATCCCTTTCAGAAATTACAGAAGCAGAGTAAATCAATAAGGACTGTCTCCTTTGTTGGTGACATCTCACTGTATAGCCAGCTGGCACAAGTAGGAGACATTCAGTACCATAATGCGACTTTCACAGAAGCCACTGGTGAAACACTTCTCTCTCTATCTTGCTCCTTCTTTGAACTTCTACTTTTTTGACTCTTTTATTTTATCACATCCTTCTTACCTTTTGGTTAGTAGGTCATAGCTCAGATTGAGTTTGGAGGTAAAACCATATTTCAGCAATTAGCACTCTGGAAACTCAAGCTGCTTTTTGGCAATATTCTAAAGAGATGATTTCAGCACCTTTCATCCCAACTTGTTTGATAACTTGTATTCCTGTGTCCTTGGACTTGGCAGACTCTTCAGTACTGGAGGCACATTCTTAGGCTGCTGAGGAGAGGGAGAGCAACTTAAAGATGCTAAATAGGGACATTAGCGGTATCTGAACTAGATAGACTAAGTTAGTGGGGTTTTGTTCCTGCCCCGCTCTCTCTATTTTTAAATGTGATTGTACTCAGAACTATTCTGAACATTTTAGTTAACTCCCTGCAGTCCACCTACCTATCTTATTATTAGCCACCCTCTTCAGAAATATTTTTAAAGAAGTTAAAAACGGCATGAAACAAAACGTCTTCCAAACTGCTCTACCCCTGGCTTCAGAGGTAAAAGCAGACAGTGGGTTGCTTTTATTCCTCCTCTCTGGGAGACAGCGATGAACACATGCTAGGAAATTTGGCCTAACATAGAAAGTGCTTTGTACTTTAAGGAATATTCCATGCTCAGACTAAGGTGTGGCTTATCCACATTGAAGAATAGATATCTAGTTCTCTATTAGCTCAAAGAAGGTTGGCCTTGTAAACATTAGCGTAATTATAATTAGATGTTGTTGAAAAGATAAGTAAGCATCTCTCCTCTACCTCCTTAATTCATCAATGCTCAGCAATTCTTTAAGCTCATGTCTTGTCTTTTTCTGAGTTGGGTTTATATAAAAGGCTAAGGAGTGATGGAAAGAGAGCAGAAGCCTACGGCAAACCTCTGTTGTTTCAATACCACAAATTACATCGTTCTATTTGTGTTGCTCAACTGTTTCTTTCCATCATCTTTTTAAAAATTAAATTACATTTATTTATATATGTCTGTATGTATGACAGGGGAGTGTGTGTGCCATAGCATGTATATGGAAGCCAGAGGCCAACTTTGGGAGTTAGTTTCTCCATCCTTGGGAATCAAGCATCAAGACCATCATCAGTTTTGGCTGCAGGTTATCCTGCCCACTTAGCCACCATGCTTGCTTGCCCATTATCATCTTTTTATCATACTTATTCAGATAACTGATGTCATAGTTATCAGGATTCTTAATTCTAAAATTATGAAATAAAGATTCATAAGGAAGTTAAAATGTGAATATTTGGGCCAAAGCTTTATACTATACATAGTATACAAATATATATATATATTTTTTTTTCAACACAATCCTAGTAGAAAAAGAGTTCACTGTTGGTTAGAAAGTGACAAAACCTATAAAATCAGAAGTTTAAGTCTTTAGCCTTCACTTGTCTGCTTTCTATGTTCCTGAAAGTTGAGGCTCTCAGTTTTGAGAGTGTGAAAGTGACAAGCTCTCCTAGTAATCACTATTTATACTAAGAAATGAAATGAGTCTTTGAGAATGAAGCTCAGCTGTGTAGTCTTAAATCGAGATGGGCAACCAATGGAGCTTTCTGAACAGAGTACCATTGTCTGAAGTTAAGGCTGTGTCAGGAATCAAGCAAGTTGTTGCAGAGTATATGAGGACACAACTACCATGGTTGCCATGGAATTCCAAAGAAATGAGAATGGCTTAGCTGATGCAAAGAATTCTGAAAGGTGCTGATGAAATATCAATTGGTTGAAAACCCATGACAATGAGTATCTAGTTGTATAACCAGAAGAGAATGCTACCTATGGCAAGGAGATTACTCAGGCCAACAAAGATTCATCTCTCATGTTTCAAGTCATGTCCACTGAGTTTAATCAATCTTCCTGGACATGCTCAGTAGCCACTTTATTTCCCCGGGTTTTCCTTTAGCGCTTTGCTTCTATTAGCACAGAAGACAGTTATATTAAGGGGCCTTACACAACACTTCACTGAAATGCTGCCTGGCTATATGCCAGTTTTGCTGAATATTCATTTCACAATCTAGAATGATTTCCTTAATCTGACTCCTCACCATTCTGGTGCTAACTGCCTTTCTTCTCCTCAGAGAAATCTTTCTTAGGTTCTCAGTCAGAAAGACTTGTCCACCCCAGTGACATTACCTACTGTCTTAGATCTTCATAACAATCACCAATACCCCAAATAACAAAGTTTACTTATCTATTATTTATTTGTTTGCCTGCTTATTATTCATGTAATAGAACTTGTCATTTTAATAGTGTAGTGACCTTTTTATATCTTCCTGCAAAGTGAAATCATGATAAATGTTTCTCAGATTAATAACTGAAACTCTAATATTTCATTTCATGGTTTACTATCTATGTATAAACATCCTAAATATTAGGAAATGGCCACCAAATAATTGAGAAACATCATTTGGGATATAAATTTAGACTTTTCAGGAATAGAAATAATAGAGAACACAGTAAGAATGTGGCATACATGCAATACCATAGAAACATGAAAGGCAAGTATTTATAGTGTACGTAGTTTTATTGCTATTAGGACCCATTCATGGTACCACTTCATAAAAAACTTCCTCCATGTTAAGAAAGGGTGGATTTTAAATATTGCTAGAGTCATGTTCTTTGATTATTGTTTTTGTACATTTCCTCCTGTGGAAGTACACTTATAGTTTCCAAATGGTAATTCAATCTGAGATCTGTATTTTCACTGGCAGAAATGATCTGAATATCCTATCCTGAGTTATTTGGCAGTCAATCAAACTTATAGAAAGATGGTAACTGAGCACTCATCAGGACTCTACCTTGAAAGAGTGAAGATACACAAGGATCCTGTATCAGGTGTACACAGCCTATCTGATCAACTATAGCTTCATAGATCACTTCTAAAGGGATTGTCAAAATTTGTATAGATATATTTAATCTAATGACATTGTGGAAAACCATCAAGGAGGAGCAGGATATTTTCTATGTTAATTTCTGTTCTTAGAAAAAGAAATGTTATAAATATCCACTATGAAGGAAAAAAATGACACTAAAATTATGGTAGTCAGCTATTGTGAAGTAATTATTCCCATATTCCAAATGCTATCAAATTATAATTATTTTAACAAAGTAAAGTATATGATCGCCCCACATAAAAGCATGTGCAAATATGTTTTAGGCATATATCTAACTATCATCCTTCTAGAAGTTTTCCAATTCACATAAAGGGATTCAAGGAAAGCATCAGTGCTGGCATGGAATTGGTGTGTGATTCTATTATTCACTGTGCTGGAGAACTTCTTGTCAACTTGACACAAGCTAGAGTTATTTTGGGAAAGGAAACCTCAATTGATCCCACTAGACTGGCCTGTGGACAAGCCTATGGGACATTTCCTTGATTGATTTTGGAGGATCCAGGTCACTGTGGGTTGTGCTGTCCCTGTGATGATGTTACTAGATGCTATAAGAAACCAGGATGAGCTTGAATGATGAACAAGCCAAGCTACACTCAAAACCTGAAACCTGAAATATTTGTGCTAATTATCATAAATAATGAATACCATAGCATAGACCAATATAAAGGTAGACATTACATGATGAAAAAATTAATTTGCTGAAATAACAGTTATCCTAAATATTTATGCACCTGACAGTAAAGCTCCAAAATATACAAAGAAAATAATGGACAAAATTCAAAAGAAAAATAGGAAATATACAAGCCTGCGAATGTAGCTTATAGGTAGAATGCTTTCCTAGTGTCCATGTGAAACTGTGATCAAGTTCCAGTACTACAACAGAACACAACGGCATGGTTCAGTTTGAGATTGCATCATTGGCAATAATAAACCCAAAGGAGCAGGGAGATGGACAACTCAGGCTCCCAACAGCCATCTGTGAAGAACTGTCAGAGACTGACCTCATCTAAGAATAATACCACATATGACCCTTCTATGTACACATGGGGCAAGTTCACCAAAATATAAGTTGCCTGTGATATAAACAAAATTTAAGGGCATTTTCAAATTTAATTGGAGACAAAATATTACTATTATTGCTAAGCTGTCTGGTCATGACAAAATGAAACAGAAATAAGTAATAAAAACTTAATAGTGACCTACTAGTCATGGGAAAATTAAGTAAAATATTTGTATTAAGATTAAGATTAAGTCTCAAGGGAAATTGGGGTGTGTGTGTGTGTGTGTAGGTTTTATTTGTTGAGAAAATATTTTTATCATATAATATATTCTGATTATAGTTTGCCATACCTTAACTCCTCCCAGACCTACCTTACTTCTCAATCCACTCATATCTGTATCCTTTCTATTACTCTCCCATTAGAAAATTAATAGTCATCTAAAAATAATAATAAAGTAAAAATAAACAAAACAAGATATAGACAAACTAGCAAACAGAAAAAGAGCCAAATAAAAACACAAGAAACACATAGAGATGCAGAAACACATATTTATACATACAGAAAATTGACAAAAAATGGAAACCATAATGCATAAGCTAAAAGTCTGTAAGATAAGAAAAAAAGGACATTGTGAAACAAAATACCTCCCAAAATACTATTGACTTTGTTTTTGTGTTGGCCATTTACTTCTGAAACTCCACTGGAGAAAACTAATTTTTCCTTGTGAGCAGTTATCAACTGGCAGCAACTTCTTGGTTAGGGATAGAAGCTTATGTTCACTTCCCCCCTCAGCAGTAGGACCCTATCTGGCATAGACCTGGGCAGACCTTGTGAAGGGGGCCATGGTCTTCATTAATTCATATACGCTTTATAAATTTGTCTTTATGTGTCTAGAAGGCTTGTTTTCTTGGTGTCTTCCATCCCTACTGGCTCTAACAATCTTTCTGTCTCTTGAAGAGATCTATGAGATCCAAGGGGAAGGAATTGATGGCTGCATCCCATTTAGTACTGAGTGCTGCAAATTTTTTCACAGACTGTTCATTGTACAGTTGTGGGCTTCTGTATTAATTCCCATCTACTGCACGGGAAGCCTTTCTAGTGATAGCTGAGCAAGACACTGGTCTATGGTTATAGTAGAACACTGTTAGGAGTCATTTTGTTGCTGTGTTTTTAAGTAGAACAATAGGTCTTGGGTTTCACTTGGGTCTTTGCCTTATCTCCTCTCAGGTTCTTGGTCACTTGTTCAATGTCAGGGATGAATTCCATTTCACAGAGTTGGCCTTAATTCCAATCAGATAGTTGTTGGTTACTCTGACAACTTTGGGCTGCTATTGTACCAATGTATCTTTCAGGCAGGAAATCTGGAGTTATTTTTAACTTAAAAAAATGAAAGTATATATAAATTTAAATAATATGTGGAGAAAACTTTTAGTAATAAATATTTATCTATTTTTTTTTATTGAACTCTAATTTTGAATGTAGTGACCTATGAGTGATAAAATACTGTACATATGCATGATGGAACAATATTCAGCCGTAAAAAAATGTCATTTGAGAAAACATGGATAAGACAGGAGATCCATACATAAAGTAAGTGTGCCAGGCTCAGAAACACTACAGGATCACACTTGTGTTGGAATATAAACATGTTATAATCTTGGAAATAGAACGCAGAATAGATATTCTACCCTGGCAGTAGAAAGTATTAGGCAGGGAAGGCTGGGCAGTTGGGGAAGGGGGTTGATAAATAGGTCCTAAGTAAATGGTAGGAGCAGGAAGTTCTTGTGTGCTACTGAAGACAGTGTAGATAATTCTGTAATATAGATGTATATATATATATATATATATATATATATATATATATATACATATACATATAGATGTATACATACACATATACACATATATATCGTGTGTGTGTGTGTGTGTGTGTGTGTGTGTATGAGAAGATTCTAATGTTTTCATGATTATAAAATGTACATATCTGAGGAGGAAGATACCTTTAGAGTGATTTTATCAGTGTGGTGTCCATGAGATGGCTTGCTGTATAAGGGCATTTGCTGACAAGGCTGACATCCTGAATTTGATCTCAAACCCCAATGTTGGGAAGAAAGTATTGACTTTGAAAAGATATTTTATTACCTACATGCTGTAGCATGTTTGCACCTCCCCACAGTCATATTCATTTTTGCACCCCCCAAATTCACAAGAACCTGCATACACACACACACACACACACACACACACAATTACTGAATAGATGCTATAACCTAAACATTTCACAACATGTTCATGTATGGAAACATAAATGGTACCTTATAAATATGAAAACTTCTGTTTTAGATGACTTTAAATAAGTAAAGAAAAATAAGACTTAAAAGAAGTTTTAAAATTGTTATACATGGATGACTGTATATACATTAAGCAGTACAAATGAAAGCATTCCTCAAACTATCATTGTTGGAAACTAGGGAAATGGCTCTGTGGGTTAAGTATGCCTCCTCTAAAATCTTGTGGAACAGGGATGGAATCTCCAGCACTCCTCTACATAGCTGGGCATGGCTGCAAGTACTGGTAACCCCAGCATTGAGACATGCAAATCTCTTGATAGGGAGAGCTCTCTGGACAGCCAAACTACCTGAAATTGGAGCTACTGGTTCTCTGAAAGACCTTGTTTCAAGGCAGTAAGGCAGAAAGCAACAGAGTACACTATACATCCTGCACTGGCCTCCAAATGTGTATACAAGGACTATTCACTCCCACAATCATGTGCATGCACTGTGTATGTGAATACCAGACATATAAAACATACACTCATGATGATGATGATAAAAATGATAACACCCAACAACCACAGTCAAAATTGTAAGATAAGATATGGTGGTCCCTCAGAACGTTGGAAATTGATCTACATCAAGATCAAGCTATACCACTCTTGGGCATGTACACTAAGGGCCCTCAATCCTACCAAAGGACACGTGCCCAACCATGTTCATTGCAGATTTATTCATAATAGCCAGATACTGAAAACAACCTAGATGTCCCTTAATCAAAGGATGGATAAAGAAAATTTGGTATATTATGTAATATTATATCATGCAATGGATGAAACTAAAAAAAAAAAAAAAAAAAATCCTGAATGAGGTAACCCAAACATAGAAAGATAATAATGGTATGGATTGTCTTATCAATGAATACTACCCATTAAGTTAATAATAACCAATGTACAACTCATAGAGCCAGAAAGGTTAGGTAAAGAGGAATAGTCTGTGTGCATGTCAGGGTGACACATGGTTCTCTCTGGTAGAAAATACAATACATTTTATGGATGGAGTAGGGGATAGGTGAAGGTAAAAGCATGGAGGTCAATTGTGGGAGAAGACAGGGATCAAGGGGGGAGTTTGGAGAGAGAGCATTTGAATTGGAAACCTTTGGGAATGTAGTGTGAAATCGTAGTGCAATGGGAACTTCTCAGGATACATGAAGGTGATACTAAAGGGGACTTCTAGAAATGGAGGGAATAGGGAGTCCCACTCGGCCAAACCTTGTCACCACACAAGTCCTCCAGTTGTGTGACTGTGCTGCATTCACCTTGGTTGTTGGCCAAGGTAGTCCCATGGAAATCCCAAACAGCCCAGGCTGATGAGAAGACAATGTTTTACTCAAAAACTGACAGTGGGGCCCCATTGCTGAGGACAGCACCCACACAAATTACCGAACATGGAGAAGTTGAGCTGATGTCTGCATGGAGCCCTCACCCCTAAGTTCTAGTCTCTTTGCTATGTATGGGAAGGCATTCTGCATGTTGCCAAAAGAGAAACAGACAGCAACCCAGCCATAAAAATCTTTGACCTACCATCTGTTCTGCATGCAAAGTATGCTATGGCAATGGTCGAACAGAACTTGTGGGAGAAAACAATCAGTATCTGACTTAACCTGAGGCCTACCCCATGAAAAGGAACCTATGCCAGAAACTTTTGGGGGAAGCAAGAACCAGAAACTAGATAGTCTAGAGACCTAGGGTAAAAACAACACTAGTGGCCTAAAAAAATGAAGTCAAAGGATTCCTAATGATATTCTTTTTTTTTTTTTTTTTCTGTTTTTCGAGACAAGGTTTCTCTGTGTAGCCTTGGCTGTCCTGGAACGCACTCTGTAGACCAGGCTGGCCTCGAACTCAGAAATCTGCCTGCCTCTGCCTCCCAAGTGCTGGGATTAAAGGCTTGAGCCACCACTGCCCAGCTTTCCTAATGATATTCTAATACTCATAGTTCAGTGCCTTACCTAGTCATTTTCAGAGTGATTTCTTCCAATGGCAAATGGGAAGAGATTCAGAGATCCGTAGCCAGACAATATGTGGAGAGCATCAAAATGTGAGGTCTCCATCAAATCTCCCCTATCAGAGCTCATGGAATCCCAGCAGAGATTGTAAGAACCAAAGAGGATGGAGGACACTAGGAGAACATGGCACTGTAAATCAACTAAGCAGGGCAGCACGTATGTCTTCACAAAGACTGAAGCAACAAGCACAGGGCCTAAATGGGTCTGCACAGGTCCACTGCATATGTTATAGCTATTAGCTTACTATTGTTTTATGGGATCCTGACTGTGAGAATGACTGGGTTTCTGACTCTTGTGCCTACTCTTGGGTCTGCGTTCATCCTTTTGGGTTGCCATATCCGACTTCAATATGATAGGTTTAATTTCACAGTATCATATTTAATTTTGTCATGTTTGGTTGTTATCTCTTAGAAGCCTGTTACTTTCTCATGAGAGACTAAACAGGAGTAGATCTGGAGGGGAGATGATGTGGAGAGGAACTGGGAGGAAAATATAACCATGATATGCTGGATGAGAAAAGAATTTCTTTCCAATACTAGGAAAATATGAAAAAAAATGTCAAGATGAAATAGATAACCCAAATAATCCTAGAATTCTCATATTTTAAGACCTTTCAAAAAAGACATCTCTATTATCAGATGATTTCAGTGGCAAATATTTAAAGGAATAACAGCATTGACTCTTGCACAGTATTTATTCAGAAATACAAGAGAAACTTCACAGCTTTTTATATAAAGCCAGAAAAAGCTAATATAAGAACAATAATGATTTGAAATTATATGTAATATTAATTTTTTAAAAAAGCAAATAATATCTAAAAACATTTTCAGACATGAATATACTACCACCAAGTTTGGTTTATTTAGGACTTTTAAAGCTAACAGATTTTAAAAATTAGTCAATCATTCAATCATTCAATTAATCAATCAATGTAACATCCTATATTAACAATAGCTTTAGGGAGAAAGGTCACATACTTATGTATTATAATATAACAAATATGCATCAAACATCATTTTATGACTTAAAAAGGAAAACTCTTAAACTATGAAAGGAAAGAGCTACAACTAGATAAAAAGGTATCTATCAAAACTAAACTATAAGGCTAGCTCAGACAGTTAAGAACAAGTACTATTCTTCCAGAAGATCTTGCTTCAGTTTCCACTACCCATGTTCAACCACCAGGAATCTGGGATGTTATTTGGACTCTGAAAGGAACCTACTCTCATACACATGCACAGGTACACACATATAGAAAAATTTTACTAGAGTAAATCTTTAAAATAAACAAGTTAGTGTCATCGTTAATGTTGAAATGCTTAATACATTCTCTAAACCATAGGAATATTCAAGGGTATCATTCTTACACTTCTATCCAGAATCTCACTGAACACCACAGGCAGAGCAATATTTAAAATAACTGTGGGAATAATGCCCAAATATTAGAGAACAAGAATATAAGATTTTATACATAGATAACATGACTGAAAACTTTCTCAAGGGAAGTAAAAAACAAATTCACAAATAATGAGAGAATGTTAACAAAGTCACAGGAAAAATGTCAGCAGACAGAAATCATATCACTAGGCAACAGTAATGACAAGTTCAGATGCTCAAATTTAAAATACCCATCTGCAATGATCCAAAAAGCTACACAGAAGTACCTGATTTGCAAGACATGGATTTTTGCAAACCTGGTCACTATTTTTATGGGAAAATTATAAAATGCCAGTGAAGGAAAATCTGAGGAAGGAAGCTGCATGAACATACATAAAAAGATTCAACATAGTGAGGTGTAAGTAGTCTCTCAGTCTGACCTAAAGAGCCATGGAAATCCCTACTAATTCTCTTCTATATGTAATCTTGTTTTAGCAGAGGATTGCCTTGTCAGGCATCAATGGGAGGAGAGGCCCTTGGTCCTGTGAAGGCTCAATGCCCCAGTGTAGGGGAATGTCAGGGCGGGGAGGTAGGAGTGGGTGGCTGGGGGAACACCCTCACAGAAGCAAGGAAAGGGGGGATGAAATAGGGGATTTCTGGAGGGGAGGTGGTGGAAACCAGGAAAGGGGATAACATTTGAAATGTAAATAAAGAAAATATCCAATAAAAAAATTAACATGGGAAGTCCAAAGAACCAGAAGAGAGTGGGTTATTTATTTATTTATTTACTTTTGGTTTTTCAAGATAGAATTTCTCATCTGCTATCTTGGGACTTACTCTGTAGACCAAGTTCAAAGAACTGTCTGCCTCTGCCTCCCAAATACTGATATTAAAGTGTGCATCACCACTGACCAGCAATATTTAAGGATACTTTTTATTCTATGTATCTATGTATCTATGTAACTATTCATTTACAAAACTCCACATCTACACATGTATGTATATATGTATGTATGTATGTATGTATTAGATTTTTTTGAGACAAAGTTTTTCTATATATATTTGACTGTTCTAGAACTTGGTTAGAAGTCCCAGCTCATGTTGAATTCAGAGATTTATCTGCCTCTGCCTCCTCAGTGCTGAGATTAAAGGTGTGCACCACCATGCCTAGCTGAAATAAAGTATTTTTAAAATATAAAATAGAATCAGAGAAAAAAATCAAATGACCTATTTTTAAGACTTACTCTAGAGCTCTAACCATCCAGACTGAGAAGTACTGGAAAAATTAGAGCTGTAGATCAAGGAAAGAGGATAGAGTTTAATGAATATCTATACAAACATGGTCTAATGATTGTTGACTAGAATGCAAATTTATCTGAAAAAGTATTCAATAAAACAACTGCATATTCATGAGCAAAGCAGCCAAAGATAGCATATTTGACTAAATGTATGAATGTCACACAGAACACAGAAATACAAATATAAAACTAGCAAGTTATTGAAAGAAAAAATAAGAAAATCTCATAAGGCAATATTAGACAAAATATGGTTTTGTGGACAGACCACAAAACCATGCAAAAAAATAGAAAACTGATATTGAACTTCTCTGAAATTTAAACTTGTAGTTTGTGAAGATCATTGGTAAGTATTTGAAAGGACAATTACAGTTCAGAGAAAATATTTATAAGTCCAATATTGGGAAAAACACTTTAATCTCAAATAGTGAGAAATAACAATGTGTGTGTGTGTGTGTGTGTGTGTGTGTGTGTGTGTGCATGTGTCTTAGTCAAGGTTTCTATTCCTGTACCATCATGACCAAGAAGCAAGTTGGGGGGGAAAGAGTTTATTCAACTTACACTTCCACATTGCTGTTCATCACCAAAGGAAGTCAGGACTGGAACTGAAGCAGCTCAGGAAACTGGAGTTGATGCAGAGGCCATGGAGGGATGTTACATAATGGCTTGCTTCCCCTGGCTTGCTCAGCTTGCTTTCTTACAGAACCCAAGACTACCAGCCCAGGGATGGCATCACTCACAATGGACCCTCCCCCCTTTAATCACTAATTGAGAAAATGCCTTACAGCTGAATCTCATGGAGTCATTTCCTCAACTGAAGCCCCTTTCTCTGTGATAATTCCAGCTTGTGTCAAGTTGACACACAAAACCAGCCAGTACAGTGTGTGTGTGTGTGTGTGTGTGTGCTCAGCATACAAAAACAAATGTAAACGGCTCAGATGGTGGCTCAGTGGTTTGCTGTACAATCATCACCAACTTAAGTTTGATCCTTAGCACTTGCATGTAAGCCAGTTGCAGTTTTCAGTAACCTGGGCTGTGAGTGCTCAGCAACTGAAGACTGTGGCCAGCCAGGATAGATAAAATATGAAACTCCAGAATTGGTGGAGCTGAATTCTGAATTCCATGTCAAAACATAAAATGAGTGTTAGCACAACATACTTAAAATTGACCTCTGCCCTCTGGAGATGCTCACACAGGAGAGCACACTGCATACATATTTGGACGGTTTATGGTTTACCATAAAGGAGATGGATAGGACAAATAAAGATCCAAATTCTTTCCTGGATTATTAATGCAAGTTGGGAAATGGACTCTAGAGCCAAGATAAGATGTCATGTTCCATCAATGAGGAAGCCTGAAATGAAACATGGAGGTGGTGATTCAAGTCTCTGGAGGGAATATAGCGAATCAGAAGCTCTCACTCATATGCTGGGCATAAAAATTACTAAGGACACCTTAGAAGGAGAGCAGTTTCTTCTAAAGTTAAACATGAGTCATAGTAATCCTACTGTATACCTTAAATCCCACTGTTTAGCAGTCAATCTACAGTGTCATGATAATCCCTCTCAATTTACTTACCTAGGAACAAGAAAAGATCCTTAGGTAAAGCCTGTTTACAGATACTTTAGCATCTTTGTTTATAATAGGAACACCTACAAACAATCCAGATGTCCTTTATCATATTAATGGATAACTGAACTGTGGTATGTTTTCATAGTAGAACACTAGAAGTAAAAGAACAAATGATTGACATCCGCAACAATGTAGATTGATTTCTAAGGCATCGTTCTTAGTAAAAGTAGCCAGCATCAAATGATGGAATCCCGTTTGGTGCCACTCACATGGTCCTCTCAAATAAAAAAATGGCAGCAATGAAGAATGAATCGCTGCTTGATGAGAGGTCAGAGGATGATGGTTTGATCCAAGCAGAGTTATGAAGGAGTTTTAAGGGATGATGGAATTGTTCTGTATCGTGGTTTTGTTGACTATACACTATATATGCGTGTGTTAAAGATATCACAATGTTACTTCTATAACATTGTGCATCTGTGAGAATGCCTAGAATTTAACACTCTGATTTGAAATGCTGGAAAATATTTGTAAGGACAGAAATTTCATCTGTTTCTAGAGGGTGTAAGACAGTCTAGATGCATTGGAGGACAATCTGTTGTTTTCTTACAAGGCTAAATGAAATCTACCTCTAAAGCCAGACATTCTATTTTAGATGCCCAAAATGAGTTGAAAATATACTCACAAAGGATCCTGCACACAAGCTTTGAAGAAGTACCATTCATAATTTGCAAAAATTCAAGAGAATCATGATATCCTTCATTGTGTGAATTTATAAACAAACTGTGATACAACTACAGTATGGGACACGATTCATTGATAAAATAGAGAGCCATCAGAGCTTCTAATAAATTAAGTTCAGTGTTATGTACCTGTAATCTCAGAAAATTTGAAGAAGAGGCAGGAAAATAAGCTCAATGTCATCCTCAGCTATGTTGGGAGTTTGATTCCACCCTGGAGTACCTGAGACTTTCTCTGTAAGTGAACAAACAAATTTTAAAATGTTGTTCCGGAGGCCTAATGAATGCATATTTTCCAGGGAAACAAACTACTCTGCAAGGGCAAAATATTAGGTGTTCAAAGTATATAGCCTTATGCAAAAGGCAAAACTATAGATTTTTCAAAGGCTACTAGGGGACAGGGTTTGAGACAGGAGAGATAAAGTGGCAGAATACAGGAGATCATGAAGGCAGTGAAATTTTTGAGTATAAAATACCCATGGTGGAACCATGACATTAAATATTTGGCAAAATGTATAGAATACTACAAGTGGTGAACTGCAATGTGCACTGTAGACTACAGCTAATAATCATGCATCACTGTTGGCCCAATTGCACCACACTAATGAGAAGCAATAATAGGGAAACAGTCTGTGTATGTGTGTCTGACGGGGCCAAGGGGCAAGGGGGAATAAATGAGAATTCTCCAAACTTTTTACCCAATTTTTCTACCATAGCTAACACTGCTGCAAGGAAAATAATCTACTAATGCAATAAGTCAAATTTACCATGTTTTAATCTCAAAAATAAAAGAATGAAAAGAGATACAAATTTATAATGGTTTAAGCATCAAAAATTAGAACTAGCAAGAAGGACTAGTGAGACAAGACACCAGGAAGTGAAGGCTCAATGCTTCATATATCTGAGAGGCATGACTTTAATTGATTTTTTTTCTTACTTCAATTGGCAGTAGGAGTGAATTTTATTTTATATACAAAGAAAATGAAGGCATTTTGTAATATTTGCTAATACTTCAAGTAGACATAATGCTAGGTAGCATATTGTAAACAATAGGCTGAGCCAGGGAGTCATTCTTCTTTCCCACAAACATTTTTTAAGATGGTGCATATTATTTATAAATTGCTGCTGCCTTTTGAGAGTGGTCGGGGTATATTGAGATATTCCTCTACAACTGTTGTGATCATCTACTTCTTCACTGGTAGCATTTCATTAGTATGACAATATGTCTACATTAATATATAATAAACACCTTTAAAGCCCTGGTCAGTCCTTTTTTGATTTGGCTTGGCTACACTATTATGATAAATTACCTTAACCAAGTTCAACCTGGTAACTGTGGAAAAGGTTACATTTTCTTCAATTATCCTTTTAATCAATCTCCCAGGATAATCATTCTGCCTAAAAATATGTTTTTCAATACTAATTTCATTACCCAGGTGATTCTCATCACTAATCATTAAAGTACAATTCTCCAGATTCTTAACAACTCTTACTTGAACTTAAATGGGTGATTAGATTCAATATGCAGGATATTACCTGCACGGTGGTCTTGATAATATATTCTCTATTGTAACTATCTTTGCTCCATCATACTAATGGATGTTAAAAAGGAACAAAGCTCTCTATTAAACTCTTCCCAGTAAATCACATACATAAATGAAGATTATGTTTGAAAAAAGAGATAATAAAAGCCATTTTTGCCTTCATGCCAAGAAAATCCAGTTGATACTGAATGTCACTCATCTTTTCAAAATCACTGACGGCATCTTCTCAAAACACTGGCAAAGCACCAGCCATATCATGCTTCAGTTGCTGTGGTTTGCTTGTTTTAAAGATGTAGCAGTAGCATGCTTTATAGAAGCCAGAAGAGTACTATGGGTCTCCTGGCTTTCTTGTAAAATTATTCCTCACTAGGCATTATTCAACACAGTCTTCCATGTTTTCTAGGTCAGAACATATACTGCCTACTGATGACTGAAGGAATTTAAATGTAGATCTTTGTGAGGTACTGCTAAATACACAAACCCTAAAGACATGTCTTTTTAAACCTCCAACATTCGCATTGCAATGAGACCTAAAGCATTTTGAGTATGTTTCATTTGTATACACTTTCCTCTCAAAACTTTTTTCAAACTTTTTCTCATGCAAAATCTGTATTTACAACTATCAGTAGACTCTGCTTGAGTTTTGGGAGAATGTCATCTACTTGAGCTTATTGATATGCAAATTTTAATTTATGGTAAACAGCAATTTCAGAACCAGTTCTCAGAATAAAATGAACCTGACATTGCATGTTGACACTTTCATAAATGTTCATTGACTAGAGTCCATAATTTAGTCAATTGACTATTGATGTTAAGATTATCGTTACTTATGTTCTAGATTTTTTAAGTTGCACAAAAGCTTTTCCTTAATAAGGAACAATTTTGAAAATTACTTGTGTTTGTTTCTTCTTTTTGTCTTTTATAGTTTAACTTACAGGAATCATAAAAATGTATATGTATTATAGACATTTATGGGGCAATGTGATGTGTTTCTAATGCACACATTGTACAGTGTTAATATCAGTGTAAACCTGTGTATCCCCTCAAACAGCTGTCTCTTTTAAACTTACAATGAAATTCATTGTTTGTGGGATCTAGTTTTGTGATTTTTGGCAGCCTTGCACGCACCACTAAAACTGAAACAGAGCTCTTCAGCCAACCTCTAGGCCTGCTTTTGCTGCTTCTTTGCAGTCAGCTCCATTCCCACCCACATCCTGTCCAAAATTATTTTGGAAAAGTTTAAAATAGCAAGTGTTTGAGGAAACCACTATTTGACGAATTCCTTCACCAAAATGAATGTTTCCAGATACCTCCCGTCCTTATATTTGGAAAACTAAATGACTCCATGTAGTTGATAACTATCACAAAATAAACATAGGACATCTACAAATACAGAGAAGAGTATAGAACAGGAAATAGTGTCTCTCATTTTAATGTTATATTTAATTTTCAGGAACCTCTCCTACATCTTCTATTCCCATAAGAGGGGAAACAGAGGTTAGTTTTTTTGAGGTCCAGAGCCCATCTAGCTTGTTAGTCAGTGATCAGGGTGGCACTAGCAAAGAAAAAAAAATCCCACCATTCTTTGTCACAGTGACATGAGTTTAAGCACTAGACTTCCTAAGACTTATCACTTCAGGGTTATTTCCATGTGACCTCTGGAGAATAGTCATGAATAGGAGGAGAAGGCATATGGTTTTCTCTGCTGTAGGGCTGAACTCCTCTGTGCGAGGCTAGAAGGTAGTCGGGAGTCTTGTGAAGTAATCATGAAGTTACACGCTTGTCATTTCTTGTACACTCACTCAGAACTAATGCACATCACTTTTTCCAATTATAATCATTCCACCACTTAGCAAGCACAAAAGGCCTTAGATTCCAATTTGCCACTGACGCTTCTCTCTCAACTTGCTTATTTCTTGGCATTTCAGTTGTGCTGGGTTGTGCATGGCTCCAATAATAGAGTTTTCCCCTTTCCTAAAGCATACTTTCAAAGAACCATATATAAATAAACAATATTGAACGAACAAGCAAAAAGATTACCGAAGGAGTCTACTCAAAATTGGTCTCACATTACAAGCCTTCTGTTTCCACTGTCATGGTGTGTTTTCATGTCTTGTAAATCTTTTCTGCTACACTAAATATGATATGTGTATTTGTGTGTAACCTTCTCTGCTGGCCATATCAAGCTTTTTTAGTCTCTGTCTTCGTATGATGAATTTACAGACCAGTGTCTGCCTCTGCTAGTATGGGATACACAAACAAGTCATCAGTGGCTCCAGAAATATCATTATCTTCACACTTTGTTAGCTGCTGCTTCCTTCAGTGAGTATTAATATGCTGGAACAAGCCATGAGACAGGCCGGCTTTGGATATGCAGCCTTGAACATAAGCTACATATAAGAGGAAATTGGTATTTTCATTTGCTGCACATGCTTTAATGATATTAAGCAATCTAATATGGTGCGTACGGCGGATTTCGGTAATGTTTCTCTTGAGAATTTCCGATGGTAATGGCAATTTAAAATGACAGCCTTACATTTATATAGCTCTTTCGTCTCCAAGCCTTTCCACTTTATAAAGTTAGATGAAGCAATCACTCGACTTACCCACCACAGAAATTCTACCACCTCCAGGGCAAACCTGAGCTTACTTTCAAAATTGACTCAACATTACATATAATTATGACAAGAGGCAAAAGCAACACAGTGAATGAAGAATTAATAAGGTACACAGAGAGATAACATGATTCCCAATGGAATTTTTTCTTAAAGAATAAGAACAGTAAACAAATATTTCCCAGGGGTAATTTAATAAGCGTTGGTGCATAGGATTGTGAACTCCCATGCCAGCCACTAGAGAGCATTTTAGGGTTACAGATTTAAGGCAGACTTTCTGAAGGTTGTATTTAGAACATTGAAAGTAAAAATTCAGAAATCATAGAAATTTAACAAAACTAGGACAAGAAAAAAATACTCATAGGATGAGAATTCTTAAAAATGCCATGTTCTTCTCCTAACTGAAACTATAATCAAGATCCCTCTGCCTCTATCTATGTCTACTCAGCAAGATACTCAGAGAGAGAAAGCATAAACAGGCAAAACTTGTGAAAATCATTTTCAACACATATCAATCACAGGAATTCTTAAATGGTTCTGTGTGCAACTATATTCACTTTTTCTTGATCTATTACTTTTGAAATTATGTAGGGAGATGAATAAATTTATAGTTAGGTATGGGTACCAGGATACACATTTTGCATGCTCTAAGATATCTGAGACCATATCCTGTGGAACAGAGAGCTAGGCTTCAGTTTTACCTGGCAACCAAAAGTATTCAAACATGAAGCTGCCATATCTAGAACTAAAATAATCCAAATGATCATGCCTGTTGTATGTCTCTATTACCTTCTTCCACGTGGTGATGTTTCCGTTGCTGTTATCTACAACTCCCCAAACTAGTAAACCAGGCTAATCCCCACTGGCTGTTTGGTTAACTAAAACTATTGCATTTATGGATGTTGTAGTAATTAATCTTAATTGGTGGTTTCTACTCCACCTTTGATCATTCAGTTCAAAATGACACAAAAGATAAAAGACACAAAACTTTTATATGTATAATAAACCTTATTTAGTACTAGAACTGGACACATATCTACCCTCTACGCTATTAGTGTCTACTTCCTTACCATTGGCTCCCAGATACGAGTTGCCATGTTTTGCCTGGGCCACTATTAGTCTGACTGGTCAGCCCTCATGGCTATGTCTCAAGATCCCTTACCACATGGAGTCTTTTCCTCTTTCTATTCTCTTCTCCTCTTTCTTCTCCTCATGGTTCTGGCCTAGATGCCAAGCCTGGGAACTGAAATTCCACCTACCTCTCATTTGCCCAGTTACAGGCTGTAGGTATCTTTATTGACAAATCAGTAATAACCTGGGGGTCAAGGTTACATAGCATCACTTGGTGTGCCCGAGGATCTCCTCTCTAAGGCAACCAGGGCCAGTGGTTATATTACAATACATAGCAATAAGCCAACATATATGGAGACTTCTGAAACTGTATATTAAGAGCCCCAAGTGTTATGGAGAGATAGTGCATTGTATGTCTCTTTTTCTCCTCACAACTAGCCATCAATGTTATAAAAATTACTGAAAAACTTAGAGAGCTATGATTAAAAATTAATTCCTAAAAGTGATTTCCTCGGTAAGTTTTAGCTGCTAGGTCTTAGGCATTCTCAAGGATCTAGTAGTCCTTGAGACGTTTATAAATATAGAAATAACAGAGAGGAAGAAATTCCTTTTAATAATGTTATCCTATGGGAGTACTTTTAATTTAAATGTAATTGCATTAATTTAAGAAACTACAAAAGGGATATATCTGTTGAAATAAATCTATATTTAACACACTTGAATAAACTATAAGGACATAGCAAAGTTTAAAGAGAAAAGCCAGCTGAGTGGGGGTTCTGACAACATGAATTTCCCTTGTTCCAACAGAGAGCGAATCTAGGCATTGTATCACAGCACACAGAAATTGCTTTCCTGTAGCACACAGCCTCTGTGTCTCCTGTTCATTAACAGGAGTTAATGCCCAAGAAGGGCCATCAAGACACCAATGTTCCTGACTTAGTCACAGTGTGGAATCTATCCTATCTTAACTTCATCAGTTTCTCAACAATTCCAGCAATATTTGTTGAGATTGAGACTCAATGTTATTTTCCAAGCTCATGTTAGGACCATCAGAACGTAAAAGGAGAGTAAGCGAGAGTTGATTGATGTGTTCCTTAACATCTCTGCTTAGTTTTCTTTTTCCAATGGTACTGGTGTATTTGATTAGACAACCAGGTGCTTATCATCACATAGCTTCTTATACAGTGTTAGATTGTTGATATGTAATGTGAACTGTCAATCCTCCAGGAAATATTAATCCAGGTAGTAAAACAGACTGGCTACATTGTGAAACAGACTGGCTACATTGTGCGATCCAGAAGTGTTTTCCACCTAGGGTTCCCATGGTAAGAAGAGGAGAGTTCTTGATCTTTTATTGTGTGAAAAAATGGATCAAGAAAATCCATGTTCTACATGCTTAAATTATGTTTATTTAAGATCCTTGGGTAAAAAAGAAGTCTTTTTAAGTTGTTTTGTATGACCTATGAAATTCATAATATTATTCACCCAACTTAAATACACTGCTGAAAGTGTATTTGTTAGGAAATGGCTTGCTCTCTTTTCTGTGAACAGAAAACCCTGTTAAAGTAACTGATATTAAACAATATTAATATAACATATCAAAATAACAGAATCTTTTGAAACTGCAGAGAAGCACCCAGCCCCTTCCACACTTCATAAACTAATGCCAAAGTTTAGCTGAATTTTCCTGTGTAGGAATTTCTTTGGGATAAACTTCCTGCAGGTGGTTATTTTTTTTTTTTACAATAAATTGCAATAGATAAATCTCAAGGTAGGCTAATACAAGTTTGAGACAAAAACCTATGTTAATATCATTCTAATTTTCTGCAATTTTTAAAGCACTTGTAATCAGTCCAAATTGGAGAGATCCTTTGAGTAGACACTTGCTAATTCAATCTAGAAACCTGAATTCTTTTAGCATCCCCCATTGGTTGTCTGCAAAGCTTTCTAGATTAGTTTCTTGCAAAATAAAACAGTGCTATGGTTTGAACCTGAAATGTCACCTGAAGACTGAGGTATTTAAGACTTATCTTGCCAGTTGATGGGCTTCTTTGAAGGTGATTGGATCACATGGACAAGAATCCAGTCTATTGATGAATCTATTGATGGAGTCCTAATTTGATACCATTAATGGAAATCAGGGGCACCTAAGGAGCTGTAAAGTAATTTGGGAAGTAGGTCTCTGTATTTGAGAAGTAGGGGGACTCTGTTGAAGATTTTTTCTTATACTTTCCTTTCCACTGAGAGGTTCACCATGCTCCAGTGGGAGGTCCCATATCCATGAGGATATGGACAGCATAAATTTGACTCCGTGGGTTACAAAAATTAAACAGACACATAGAGTTGGGAGGAGGTGGGTGGGGTATTGAGATGCACCTGGGAGTGTTGAGAAAAGAATGGAGGTAAATATGATCAAGATATACAGTATGAACGTATAAAATCCTGAAAACATAGTTCAAATATTTTTTTAAGAAGAAAATTATTAGACAGTAGGACTGAGAGGGAAATGAGACAGGTTAGTGAAGTCATAGAAGAAAAATAAAATTATCATTTCTCCTCTTCTACCTGGGTGACACCACCGAAGTTCATCCCACTGGTCTACTGGGTCACTTAAGCTCATATGAATCCAGGAAGACTAAAGTGAGCAGCAGCACCAAGTGCTCCTTTTGAAAAGATAAGACACGTAACCACTTATTCTGCTTGGCTTCAGGACCACTGGCCATTTTCATCATATCCCAGCCCATTTTCGCTTCATCTAATGGCCAAGACTGAAATTTTAGTTTGAAAACAAAAGATCCATTGGCTTTCCACTCTAGAAGAGAAAAATGGGAGTTTTCAGAACTTTTTCTCTTCATTGAAGAGATATAAAACAACATATTTAAAACTGGTAAACCTCTAGACTTGCTTACTTACCAAAAGATAAAGACTGTTGCCATTGGATCTGAAAGCTGTCCATGTTTTTTCATTAGGATTTATATTATATTGCATAGTTGGGCACTGAGTTTGATTTAATTATCAAAAGTATTAGAAAAAAGCATAAAATGCCTCCCTAACAAGTATAACATTAATCTTTGCAGGTAGCATATATCACATATATCCATGGATAATTAATTTGAAATATAATTTTTAATAATTCCAGCTGAGAACACTGGAAGAATTTGATATAATATGAGATTTGAAGTCAGAATTTCTAAATGTAAAATCTCACAATTCATCAGCTGAAAGACCTTTGAAGAGTTATTTAACCTCTAGAAAAATGTTCAATAAAATGCAGATTATTTTAAGAATAGAATAAGATGTGTATAAACTTCTGATCATAGCACCTGGAAGATCAATGGTTTTTCCCTTTATCAAGTTGGGAAATTTTCTACATAGTAGACTGCTGTATTTTAAAATATTTATAGAGCTTTACCCCTCGTGACTATTCTTCCCATATTTTTAAACAGTCAAAATAAAAAGTTAAACATTTACCTTCTGTCATCTGAAGTCTAAATCTTTCATTATGTCTATATTTGAGGGCATTATCTCAACTCTGGAGAAGTTGAGGTGCTTTGTAAGCATAAAACAAAATTAGTTTTCAGTTTCTCAAGTGAGAGATTGCTAGCCCAATGACTTGACAAAAAAAAAAAAAAAATCAGCAACGTCCACCTGTGCCATATAATCTGCACACACTGCATTGAAATATCAATTTAGAAATGCCACTTTCCTGGAGCAGCAAGTAATTATCTGGAAGAAACATATTTTATCACTACCTGTAGCTCATATCAGGTAGCAAATCTTCAGTCCCTGGCGCATGATCCCATGTTTCCCTACAAATTGTGCTGCTGAGCTGTGCTGCATCTTAACACTTTTAAATAAGATCTTGACACTTCTGTCATTGTGCAGGCTAGGATCTAGACTACAGGCACCCCCTTTAATTTGAACACAGTATTTTTCAACTAATGACAAGCATACATTATGTTTTTCCATCCTAACCAAGGCTCTGAAGGTATTTCAATTTGACTGGAGCGTTTTCTGCCAAATGGCTACACAGAGCACATTACCCACCAGAAAGCACCACATAGATGAGCGTGCCCTGTCACCTATCCTGCACATTGATATGGGGGTTATTTGATTTGAAATTGGATTCTAGCCTTCCCTGATCTGCTGTGTAAATGGAGACGCATGGGTTGAAGAAATTCTCAAAGTTTATAAAGAATAAACTCCCAGAGTCTTCTACTTTGATTCTAGCAGAAGTTCTCATCTCAGTGATAAATATTCAAAGCTGAAAGTAGAAGAATATTTTTTTTCCTAATGGAAAGAAAACTTCGGAAAATTATTCTATGCATGAATTTCTTCTGTGATACGAGTTGGGTGCAAGTTGCAGGCTTTTGTAGCAGGGTGGCTTTCTGACCCTTCTTTAAACATTTAAGACTTAGTTCATAAGTTCACTGAATAGGATGAGATGTGATTCTTAAATATGGAGCCTTCAAAAAATCTTCTAAATATATAATATTCTCAGCGAGACATGTCAGTCATTGTCAAGATGAAAGTCGTTTAAATGCTAAGTTCCTGGTAAACTGTGCCTGTGTTGTTGGGCTCTGTTCACAAAGCAATACCTTAGCTGTATGTGTAGAGCATACAAAAAAATGTATAGGATTTTATTATGGAATGTTCAGTATCACTGAATGCTGTGATGTGGGCTTGGAGGAAGGGAGTTTGCTATGCAAGTTACATGCTCATCACCACTATGTGTATGGCCCTCAGGGCAGCATAAAGAACTTCAGAGAAAACATATTAAATGGGCATGGGGAAGCATCCTTTTTGACCCACATGAAAGGTTCTTTGTGTAGATCTCATGAGCACAAGATTTTATTTTCAAGTGGATAAAGATGTGCTGTTTCTTTAGAATCAAAGGTAGATTGGCAACACTTTCTATAAATGGCAAGATAATTATGAGCGTATTTGGTATTCAGTGTAAAACATTCATCACTTTGAATAGTTTTGGCATCAAGGCAGCTGTAATAGGTAATCCCACAAGAGTTTTCTTTGTAATTTAGCATTAAATGATGTCCCCTTATTGTGATGGCAGTTGAGAAGTTAAAAGACAGAGAATGGAAGAAAGAAAACACAATTCTATGCTCAGTCCAATGCAGCTCTGTCAGAGACTGGGTGGAAATTCACTCTGAAATGAAGACAAGAGCAGAGCTGATTTCTGGAGATAAAGAGCATTGACTGGTTTTGCGTTTGTGATAAATGTTAATGTGATCATATACCTTCTGTGGGCTAGCATCTACCTCACAAAAAGAAACTGTTTCTAAAAACATATAAAACTGCTTTCCTTTTACACTGAATGTGTGCTGAGCTGATTAGAATGGCCCCGAATTCAACATTGCTTTTTGCATCTACATCCTTTGTTTGAGGCTGTGTTGCAGCTACTCTAAGAGGTTAGCTTCATTTCCCATCTCTTGAATCTGGATTGGCCATAGAACTTGATTTGTCCTATGTGACAGAAGTGACAGCTTGCCAGGGTAGAGTCTGGGCTTTTTAATGGCTCTCCTGAACCTTGGTCCAGCTGTCATGGGAATGGGCCAGGATACCCTGCTGGAGGACAAGAGGCATGGTGAATGGTGATGAATTATCCCAGTTGGAGCTGTTCTAGTCTCACCAGCCTCTTGTTGACCTGTGACTGATGGCAAATTGCTGAGCAACCCCAGCAACTTCACTGAAAGTTGGCCCGAAGCAGAAAGATCAGCCCCCTTAGCCAAGTCTATATTGCTCACCCCCATAACAGTGAATTGAAAATTGGTCATTATTATAACCCACTCAATTTTGTGGATGCTTGTCACACAGCACTAGATAACTCTTTTGATGCTGTAGATCGAGGATCCAGATTAAAAAGCATAAGGCTCAATATTTAGCTGCAATATTACTGAGTGAATGTGAAACCCAATTCTGAGAGAATTACCTGTCTTCCTTATTATATACTGCCTTTGCTTCCTTAGCTTTCAGCTGGCAATATCTTTTCCAATGGCTGGGCTTTTCTTCAAAGCTGGATGGCCTGCTTCTTCATGAAAACTTTGATGACTTCTTTAATCTGATGCTCAGAACATTCTAGAATTATAGTATTAACAGTATAATATTTTTTCTTTGTGTTGTTCTTAAGGCTAGTAATGTTTTGCCCTTTGAAAGGACAGAGATTGTACCCTAACGATATACATAACATTGAAATCAAATCACCATTTATAGACATGTTTCCTTCCTTCCTTCCTTCCTTCTCCTTCCTCCTCCTCCACCTCCTTCCTCCTCCTCCTCTTCCTCCTTTTCCTCCTCCTCTTCCTCCTTTGCCTCCTCCTCCTGCTCCTTCTCCTCCTTCTCCTCCTCCTCCTCCTCCTCCTCCTCCTCCTCCTCCTCCTCCTCCT
>JADRCH010000029.1:12189970-12302470 GCA_019843965.1 Rhynchomys soricoides
TCCTCCTCCTCCTCCTCCTCCTCCTCCTCCTCCTCCTCCTCCTCCTCTTCTCCCTTTTTCCCCTCTTTCTGAGGTAGAATCCTGTCATGTATTCCTGACTAGCCTTCAACTCATTGTATAGGCCAACCTAGCCTCAGGCCTCGTATCCTTCTCTTTTTGCTTAGCCACAGCTTAGATGACAGGAATGAGCCACCACTCCAGGCTATCTTTAGTACCTTGACAAAATTAAACAATACAAAAGCAGTCAAATAAATATCATGAGTATTGGAAAGATACTACTTTGGGTCCAAGATTTCTCCCTGTGTTTCTGATGCTGCCTTAGGATGTTGTCAGGTAGCTTCTAGAACTCTCAGCCAATCTAAACTTTAGTTTATTATTACTGACACTAGTGCATATTTACTTTGTTCTTATTTATTTGCCTAATTTTGCAAAGGTGGAAATTGAGCCCAGGACTTCTACATGCTAGAAAAGTTCTCTACCATTGAGATACAACCCAGTCTAATTTATTTTTTAAATTTTGTTTCTTATCTTTGAGCATTAAAACATATAAACTAATTTTGTCAGATGTGCTGAAATTCTAAAGAAAAATTACCTTTTCATTATTTATTTTAATACAGACTATTTCTTTAAAATCCAAATTTTCTCCTTTGCCTCTTTCTCCATAACTCATGTCATTGGCTCTTAATCTCTGATTTCATATCAGCACATTCAAGTTCACAAGAAAAATTTAATTAACTTCATTAGGGTAAAGATACATAATTTTATTAAACTGCAGGAATTTGAGGCATTATTAACATGCTTTCATTAATCTTACAGAGCTGACTGAAGTTATGTTTCACTTTTTTCTGCCTAACATATATTTCAGCTGTGCATTATCTTGTTTATACACAACATACACAGACAGATATCAAGTTACTTTTCACCAAGGTGAGATATAAAGCCTTCTTCAATGGCAGTGAATTTGTCAAATATCCCATAAGATTACAAAACAACTAAAAATATTAGGACGCTTTTATTTTTTAGTTTATTTTTTAGTTTATTTAGATACTTTTCTGCAGTTACGTAAGTCACATAAGTTTTTTTAACTTTAGGTAACTTAGGTTCTCTCTATTTCAATTTCTCAACATTTACCAATAGCATTAAAAGGTTGTGTCAGTACTTCAGTGTAGGGGTATGCTAGAGAGGTTAGGCTGGAGAGTGTGGGTGGGCTGGGGAGCACCCTCTTAGAGACAAAGGGGAGGAAGGATGGGACAGGGAGACGTGTGGAGAGGGGAGACCCGGGAAGGAGGACAACATTTGAAATGTAAATAAATAAAATAACCAATTTTTTAAAAAAATGGCTATGTCAGCTCCACAGTTCTTCTAAATATGAATGTAGTTATTTTTTTCTGCACTGTGGCTATTGTGAACTTAATGTCTATTCTTTTATCTCTTCTAAAGCTCATGCTTATGAATGACCAAGATCTGAGGATATATTCTTGAGGATCTAATAATAATTATTATTATTTTTCTGCGATAACTTAACACACATATACTTTTAACCATTATAAACAGAATACTTTTATTTTTCAAAAATAAGCAAGCCTGTGGGGAGTCAAAGAAATTCCAGGTGAATGTGTATTATTGACATGGTTGTGATCACGTCAAGGACACCAATGCCTACAATCCAATAGAATAGGTTAGGCCCTCTTCTAGGTGAAGCTCAGAGGCAATGCAAAGCCTTCATGCAGTCCAAATATGAATGTCTAGGAACAATTAACCAGTATGCACACAAATTCGCAATATAGCTTCCGCTTCCAGGCTGTTTGCAACTGAAAAAGCTACCTATGGAGACCTTTTATGGAGACTCCTTAACTTCTCCTGTGTTCTAAATAATAAAAGTGTAGATGTTCTTGGTGGTTGCTGGTGCTACTTCATCAGAGTGAACCCAACCCACCTGAAACTAGCTGTGTGCGTCTGTTCTTCATTCCCTTGTTTCTGAGCCAAATTTCCAGGACTAAGCCACACAGGACATGGGGAAAGAGTTCTTTTCTTGGGATAAGATTATGGATGCAAATTGTGGCTTTCTAGGTCTAATATCCAACTGAGATAACTCCAAAAAATTCAACAGAAGTTCCCTCTCACTTATTTAAATCAAGGGATACTAGTCTATGACTTAATTGGATAAAATATTTACTAAAATGACTCACTCCGAAAAAAAGCACATCAATTTATTCATTCATTCCAATAGGAATGTACTACCCCCAATGAACCCATAGCTGTGACTGACATTATTATCATGGTATTTACAATAGAGAAAAAGAAGCTTAAACATAAACAAGCCAATTAGTGGGCAAGTTGCTTGGATTGGTGTTGACTGTAAACAATGCAAAAATGCAATGTGGTACTCAGCTTGGATAAATGTACTGAGTGGCTTGTGTGTATTCCCAAGTTCAGATTTTACATAAGTAACCTACAGTGTGTAGGAATCCTGATGCTTGATTTCTAATATTTTGATTTGCATGCACAAATATCTCACAAACCCTTATAATGATCTTGCTATAACATTTGCTTTCTTGTATGAAATTCATTACTTTATCAACAATGTCTTTTCAACATCAGGTGGAGATACTAAAAACTGTTACCAGTGGTTAATAAAATATGTGGAGTTAGTTTGGAGTAATTGCCTTTATTCTAACTTATTTACTTGATCTCTTGATCTTGTAAAATACTGAAAAGAAATAGCTGAAACAAACACACACACACAGACACACACACACACACACATGTTGTGGTACACTGCAACAAAAATGGATTGAACACTTCCCTGCTGAATGTATTTTGGGGAAAGGTTGTCCATTATTAAGGGTGTATGTGAAAGATTCTATGTGCTTGATACAGAACAATGGGGCCTCAACATTATTTATTCTCTAGAGTTCAACATTTCTGACCTATCGAATTACAATGCAGACTATTGGAAGAATTTTTAAAATAGAAAATTAAATATGGACAACCTTTGCTGGGATGGCTAAACAATCCAGAAGTTCAGCAGAGTTTCAACATGTGCTATCTACAGGTGCATTTTAATATGACCCACATAATGGGAAGCGCTAGTGTTTGCCACCACTGTCTGTATAATGCTAACTCCTAGTTAAAAAGTTAAAAGTTGAAGGGAAAAAGAAAATCCTCTGCATTCTGCATTTCTATTTACTATTATTGCCATCTAGAACCATCTAATGGAAGTGTCATGGAATTCATGCATGCTTAAAAAGAAAATGTTCCAGTTTTCGTAAGTTACATTTTAGTCGAACCCTAATTGTTGCTCGTAATTGAAATTCATGTAATTTTTCTCAAGTAAAGTTCTACTTTGGTTCTAGAGAAGAGGTGAAAATGGGAAGTTTCTAAGTTGATTTTCCCATTGCTGCCAAGATTTTTAATAGGTTTATTTTTTATTGTTTTGCATTTTTGTATTTAACCCTTTTATTCTCTGTCAATGTAGTCAAATGCTAAGTATATCCAGATAGAGAAAAAAACTGAGCTTCTTATAGGAGATGTGTACTAATGCTAATTTTGAATAGAGAAATTGCTCAAGGGTCCCCATGCTGATGGAAAGCTTCATCTATAATATGAATTTTGTTTATTATATTTAGTTAATGTCATGAGGAAGGATTAAAAAAGGAAATATAAGAATCATGTTGTAAGCAAAAATATAGAAAGTCTAACACTTATTGAGCAACAGATAATTTATTATGATTTGATATTTTTAATCCTTAAGCAGACATAGATACCTTACAGATAAGGATAAAATTATTTAATATCCAAAGAAGTTTATGTATTCCTCATTTGTTTATAACCTGATAAGTTGCATCCCAATGTTGTATTCTGGCTCTAAATATCGTTTGCGTTTATTGCCAAAACTCCACATGTTCTATTATAGCACAGGGATCTCTCATACTATCCACAATTTGTTTTCCTGAAGGATTAAAATGAGGAACGTATTTATTTGACATTATTCAAATGTTTTTTAATCAATGTTCTATGTTTCTTTTATTCTCTTCTATTTTCTGTACAGCCAGGAAGAATTTGCCATTTAGGTAAGAAGTGGTTATCCATAGTGGTATGTTTGAATGGAAGGAGATATTGAATGGCACTATCATGAACAACAGCACCTGCATTGATTTAGTATTTTCAAGTCATTCATGCTAATCAATCATACTCATTACTTTTGTAGTACCATTATGAGATGGATGGAAAAAATACTTTTATTTCCATTTTTAAAAGTTAGTTAGATAGTAACATTTTTGGCTCTAATCTGATGTTCTCCCCCTCCCCCGCCCTCCTCTGTCTCCCCGCCCTCTCCCTCTTATTTCCATGCAAACCCTACATTTCTATAGTCTTTGATGCAGCTGATATTATTCTTTAAACATCTCATTTTTTCTATGACAGAGAAGGAACGTTTAAGCTTTTCCCATCACTTCAGTGTGCCCTGTAGTCCATTCTCCACATTCTTCTGCTGTGTTATTAATTCTACTTCCTGCTCTATTTTTTTAAACCTTATCATCTCCAGTCTTAAGCTATAAATATTTTTAGCTACTTAATCTACATCTCTTTCTTCAGACTTTATGTTTTGTGACAGAAAACAACATTGCCCTTTCCAACCCCGCTCACTCAGGCCTGGTACTTGTATAACATTCAGTCATGTGATATAACTTGGTCCAGGGCATTTTAACTTAGATTTTTTTTCACATTCTTTTACAGGTTATTTTATTTATTTACATTTCAAATGTTATCCTCCTTCCCAGTTTCCCCTCCACAAGCCCCCAACCCCTCCCCCAGCCCCTGCCTCTATGAGGGTGCTCCCCCACCTGCCCACCCACTCCTGCCTCAGCACCCTAATCTTCCCCTATGCTGGATCATCAAGCCTCCACAGGACCAAGGGCCTCCCCTCCCATTGATGCCAGATAAGGCCGTCCTCTGCTACATATCCACCTCGAGCCATGGGTCCCCCCCATGTTTACTCTGCGTTTGGTAGTTTAGTCCCTTAGATTTTCCAAAACAGAATACTGATAGCAAAGCTATTTTCTTCTCTACTCATAAAATGATAGCCGTGTAAGCTCAAATCATTTGTGCTCCTGTTTCCATGCCCTGAGACTATTAGGGAAGAATGATACTGCTGTATCATGAAAACCACGTAAGAAATGAGAATTTGATTTTACCCTAAGTTCTTCTCTATGTCTATGACATGAATCTCTTAAAGTTTCAATTGTGCAATAGCAAATACATGTTTTGAAACTCATCAAAATTAGTTTAAGTAGGAATCTCAGCCACCAAATATCATGAGTCACCCAACTATCCTTCCCATAGTAAACCATAAAGCCCGATTCTAATGTCTTGGTGACAAAGCTGAGATCGCTTGTGGCTATTGCCAGCCTCCCATCCATCTCCTATGATCTACTAGTATGATCTCCTTCTTGGGAACGTGCAATGTATTTCTATCTTCTTTACCTGTGGTTTAAGCTTTATAAGTCAGTGTCCTTGCCCTAATAACCCATGCTGTTTTCAGCAGGCAAGTAAAAGATAGTTGGAATTACATAGACGTCTACTTCAATTTTTATTTGATTTTGTTCTTATGAATGTTAAGATAAAATACAGAGTAGTATAATGTTCAGGTACACAAACAAATGAACATGTTTCTGATTAATGTGGTAGTTATCCTGTAGTTGTGTCAGTATTATTTTCTTATTTATGCCTTGAATACTTTTTTAATAAAACAGTGTTGGCTTTTCCTTAGTGCACAATCATATTCAGAGAATAATTGGCTTCAGGGAGCTATAAACCCAGATCATTGTAGCCAACCACACTAGCCATGCTGTTTGTGTTCTTACTGCAGTAGTTTGCAATATGGTTTTACAGAATAGAGTCCTTTTCTCTGGTAATGGAAGCATCATAACAATAAAAACCACAGGCAGGACTTCAGAAAAAATTATTATGCATGAATGGGTTCAGAGAGGATATTATGTCTCCTAAAGGCTGGGCTATGAAGATGGAAAAAATGCCTTACATGATTATACCTTGATAAACTTGAATGGTGGGCTGGAGAGATGGCTGAGCAGGTAAGAGCACTGACTGCTCTTCCAGAGGTCCTGAGTTCAATTCCCAGCAACGACATGGTGGCTCACAACCATCTGGAATGGGATCCAATGCCCTCTTCTGGTGTGTCTGAAGACAGCAACAGTGTACTCATATACATAAAAAAATAATTAAATCTTAAAAAAGAAGACTATAGGATAAGCTTGAATGATATAGGGAAATAAAAGGCAGGCTATCAAATGGGATACTGTTGACACCCTCCTGGCCCTCCTGTGATGTAAATTCCTGTGATGGTGAGCCAGACATGTGGTCACAGGATTCCCTTAGCTATAGGTGGTCTCGCTTAGGAGTAGTAGAGGCAAGAATAACCTAAGGAGCTCACTTACCTCAAGTTTCATCTCACTTTGCATCTGTGTACTTGATTTTCACTTATTTGTGTGATTCAGAGTGCACAGTTGTGTGGCAAGCTTGAAAAAAATCAAACCTAGTAAGATATCTGTCCTTTCGTTGTTAAAAGTCAACACAACCTGGGAAATTAGTAAGGCTTAATCCACTGGTGATGTCTGAAGTCTGTGTGTTTTTCTTTCTTTCTTTTTTATTTATTTATTTATTTATTTATTTATTTATTTAGGATACTAGTCACTAATCTCTGGAGTGAAGTGCTTTTGAAATTCCAAAATACTGACCTGTTGTATGTTACACAATAGAGTCCCTTGACAAACTCTAGGGGAAGGGTCTTTTTTTAAACATGTGAACACTTTTAGTGTAGGTTAGAGGAAAGTGGGCAGCAGTGGGGGGCAATGGATTGTCGTGGTTGACATCAGAGATAGAGAAATTTCTAGAGGAAAATCTGCAGGCAGAACAGACCTCCAAGAGCCAGCACCTCCACTAACCCAGGATGCTAAAAATAGCAGCAGCAGCAGCAGCCACAGAAGCAATCAGCACACTTTGAACCAAGGAAGTTCAATTTAGTGCATTGGGGGGATTTAAAAATGTAATCCCCAAGTAAAATGCTAAGTATGTCTCTCTCTCTCTCTCTCTCTCTCTCTCTCTCTCTGTCTCTGTCTCTGTCTTTCTCTTGGTGTGTGTGTGTGTATGTATGTGTGTGTGTGTGTGTATGTGTGTTAGACTGTATCTTCACAGACATATACACACCGACACGCATACATATCATCTGAGAAAATTGTTTAAGTCCTCACACTATTAAATTTTCAGTCAAGTCTTATCCACAATTCAGTATCCAATGTGTTTTCAGATAACTACGGAGAAAGAGATGAAGTACACTTTTAGTCTGAGTAGTTCAGTAAAGGTGTGAATGGTTATGTTTCATTATTAGTGGAACTTTTATTCTGGCATTCAAGTACTAATTCTCTTGGTCAGTTTATAACATACCAAATTATGTATTCAAGCCCCTTAAGGACATTAATCCTACAACATCTGCAATTGCATCTTGATTTCTGAGAGCATTGGCTGAGAATTCCAAGTGTCACCAGTCTGACCCTGAAATTCGAACTAACTGCCCTGTCCGTGTGTTGAGCATATGTTTTTTTAAAGTGGGTAGGTTTTGTCTTTCCTTTTGTTTGTTTAACTCTTCTGACAGTTTAGGGAACAGGCTTAAAAGCTAGGATATTTCTTTGTAGCAACTGCAATTTTAACAAAAGATAAACTCTTTAGAGAAAAATGTCCATTGGGGTAGAACTAAAATCTGGAAATAATCAGAAACCACTGAGCATCAGGAAAAAAAAATTTAAACGCAGCTGGAGCCTGCTAGTAGTCAGGATAGGATTCAGGTACCTAATCCCTTGGGATGAGTCACCAGTGTTCTTCTTCCTTGTCTTGGATGTGGAACTAAAAAACCCCAGGGTGTTGATGGTTGCACAGAAACTGTGGCATCTGACACCTGCTGGGAGCAATAAATAAAGAAGTGTGCCTGCCCTTGTGGGTTTGTTCCTTCCTTGTTCACTCCTTGAGTCTGTCTTCTCTTCTTTGCTGAGTTTTAGGAGAGAGAGAGAGTTCTGCTTTGCCTTGTAAACAAATCTCTGTGTGTGTGTGTGTGTGTGTGTGTGTGTGTGGGAGGAGCCACTGCAGTTCCGTTATTTTTGAGCCTTGTTCTCCGCCTATAATATAACAAGCCTTTACTTCCGTCATTATGCTGCAATTTATTTGAGAGTAAAAGCATTTGGAAGCAGCCTATTTTGCAGTAGGTGTGGTTCCCTGGTTTGTTTCCCCCTGGATGGTAATGGCTTTACAGTTAACAAATGAAGAAGACTGGTAGTTGCTCGTGATTTGTGTAGATTGATTACATTTCTGTCCTCCCATCTTATCCAGTTACCCTAAGGATTTCCACAGTTATTTCTAATGGGGACAAAACCAAAACAAATGCAATACATGAAGCTATGACTGTCTCTTTTATATGTGGTGCTTCAAAAAACAATAAACTGCACCTGTTAAGAACTTCTTCCAAACCGAACAGCATAAGTTGGTTTCAGATCAGCAAAAATTGGGATTGCCATAGAATCAAACTCATCTGGATAAATCTTTCATTTGGCAGGCAGGAAAGAAAAATTAAATACCCTCTACCAGAAGGTTCCTTAAAATTTATCATTCAAACACCAACCTAATTATTTGCTTATACCAATTAGTCTAAACTCCTACAATTCAAACCGGCCATTGATATTTCCTTGTCAGAATTCACACTTTTCTCTCTTTGGCAAGTAAACGAGAGCACAATATTTTGCATTCTGTTCAAATGTTTTCTCCTCGGTAAAATGAACCAAATGTATTTCATACCATATGCCTGATATTTTCCTCTTGTCCTTGTTCATATATTCTTGACTTTCCAATATCTGGCTCCTTGAGACACAAGTCTCAAATACTCTTAGGATACTGGCTGGCTAGAAGAGGAAAACAAAGAAATTGGGTAAAGTCTGTTGGATTTCAATTACTAACAAGTTCAATAAGCTGTTTTCTTGTTTGTTTGTTTTTGCCTTTTTGTTGTTGTTGTTGTTTGTTTGTTTGTTTGTTTGTTTCAACACAGGGTTTCTCTGTGTAGCCCTGGCTGTCCTGGAACTCACTCTGTAGACCAGGCTGGCCTCGAACTCAGAAATCCACCTCCCTTTGCCTCCCGAGTGCTGGGATTAAAGGCGTGCGCCACCACTGCCCAGCAAGATCAATAAGTTTTAAGAGATGTTTTCCACTTGGTTTGCTTAGAACAGTGAATCTTCTATTTCTCAACAAAACATTATTATATCTAATCAGAAATTAGAATCAAAGTAGTTATCATTATTCAAAGTCTGTATTATTCTCTCTCTATGTTTCTATGTCTGCTTGTCTCTCTTTCTTTCTGTCTCTCTGATTCTGACTTTATGTTTCTCCATCCCAGATACCCGCAGCTTTCTTTCTTAGTATTGGCTGCAATGATGTAAGTAGTATTCTATTCACCCCAAGAGAGAGGGGGCACCATGATAGTGGGAACCATGAACCATTTCTAGGGTGAAGGCAGAGTAGTTTTCCATTTAACTTTCCTACCTCTTCAGAGTAAACTTTTAACAGTGGTCACCCTTAAAAGCCTTCCCTGAATGAATGAATGAATGAATGAATGAATGGCAGTAGGTGTTCAGGTCAACACAGTTCTCCTTAAATTCTTCTCTTTTTTGAAATACTGAGAAAAACCTTGGTCCAACAAGAAAAAAAAAAGTGCCTTCAGCTTTTAACAGGTTTATAATTAGATGACAGATTTCCTTTTGTTTGTTTTTATCATTTCTAAGTTTTTAAAAATAATTTCTCATAGATTATATTGTGTATGTAAAACAACTTCACAGTACTCTTAGAAAGCATTTTCTTCTTGAAAACATTGTGCCAGAAATGGATGTGCACTGATCTGCTGCAATTTTTCCTCTTTCTGCTAGCACTCAACCATGTGTTCAGTGCCTGCTATCTACTCATGATCAACAGCCAAGAGGTTCCTAGACATAGCTCCTCACTAAAAGGGGCTTACAATATTACCATGACTTTGCTAATACTTTTTTTTACTAAGCATAACTCTTATCTTAAGTATATCATTGTTTGCTTCAATATTTTTACAAAGTAAAGAGCATTTTTGAACCATTTTCGAAGGAACCAATTTTTATCCTTAATTAAATTGATCCATTTTGATATCTTAAAATTGTTATCGCATGATAAGACATGCAGAAGTTGTCATCTTATTATACAAACTTAAATGACTCTGTTATGATTAAAATTCAAGAGAATGCTGTACCTTCTTTCCTTAGACATGAAGTTTATGCCTGGCATCATTGATAAGAAAGATGTGACATCTGTCACTTAGCAATGGTTTGAAGTCCATATATAACACTGAAATAAATGGCTGATTCTCATGAGTTTCTCAGACTTCATAGTTCAACCACAGGAACCAATGAAAAATAAGTAGTTGTCTGGTATTAAGTGTTAATATTGACTTTCACAGAAGATATTGAAAATAAAACAAACATTCCCAATTATTATGATTCAATCATTGAAAAAGAAACATGTCCTTTAGAGAGAAAATTCTAATTTTGTATTCACCACTTCATTTTGACCATAGGAAAGAGAGAATAGCACGTACTGTATTACCTATGTTGTACATATAGTATCTACCTGCTGCCCACCCATAATCATGCCAGGCCTTGTGCTTAATTAACCTCTTCCCATTCTACATTAACAGAGAACAACACTTTCTGTGCATACTATAGTCTATTTTTGTTCTTGTGATTTTGTTTTTAAACAAGATTTATTAATTGAATGCAATTTTAAAGATATAATTCATAGTTATTTTAAACATATTAATTATTGTGGAGATTCTTATCAGGCACTATATTACTCAAATTTAATGCATCATGAAAAATGAGCTTAGGGTTTATTAAAATAATGCATATACTCAGAACAGATTACAAACTAGATACTATCTCTTTAGCACTGAAGAATATGTCCCCATTACAGGTAGCATACTTGTGAAACATAATATAATTCACTTTTATGTGATCATACTCTTCTCTGGATCACAAAAAAAGAGAATAATTTTAATTCTTTGTTTTATTTGTTTCAGGTGTTTCATTCTATGTATATTATTAAATAGGTAAAATATTGTATTAATGCATCATAGTAATTCTGAAAAGTTCTGACACATGGCAATTCTGTCTCCAAGGTCTGCCTCCAACTTTACTGCTGAAGTTCTATGTGATGAAGAGTCAACCACAATTTTCTTGGCCTCAATTTCTTTACCTATGAGATACAAAAGTTGAAGTAGATTATCTTCAAGATTGCTTTGTGTCTGAAATACAATTCCATTTACATTTTCCATGCAAAGACACTTGATCATCAAGCAATGAATCATGTAATACTGTTTCATAATGTATGAAGAGCCAATTAAGAGAAAATACTCTGAATGATACCCTTGCCAGTCAATAGTATATAATATGAAACTAGTACTACACTACTGCTAGCATTAATTAAACTACAGGAATAAAAACAACAAAGCAGGTTTAACGATTCTTTTTGTGTCTTTAGTAATGTAGAATAGATCTGTGTTAGGGCTAGATTTGCCTCTGAGAGACATTTGCAAATATGTGAAGATATTTAGGATGATGAGAACTCAAACATAAGAGATGGAGGGCAGTTGATACCAAGCATCCTCTGAAGCCTAAGAGTGCCTTGCCTCACCCCTGGCCAAGAATATCTTGGTCCACAGCATCAGTGGTGCCTTGACTGAGAATCACTTGTAATGAAAGAGACTGACATTTAGGTAAGGGTGGACATCCTGAGTATATGACTTTGTTTCAAAATAGTCAAGGAGAATACAAGTCTCTTAGAGACTCCATCTTTTGAGTGCTAATTAAGCAAACAATGTTCAAATTCAAAAAGTCCAAATGTATTAAGAGCAGCTGAGATTGGGTGGAGAGGAAGCAGAGAATAGAAAAGGTATTCAGAGAGTAGGGTGGCAGCAAAGAGCAGAAAGAAAAATTACAAAGAAAAATGATAAATGTCGAAAGGGAAAAGTGAACTCTGAATGAAGTTAATCTATTCATTGCAACAATGGAGCAAGATATGAGACCAAAGAATTAGCAGAAAGAGCCACTCCTAACACAGCTTGAATTCTTAAAAAGAATAATACTGAAGCTTCAGGAAAAAAATAACAACTCCTAGTAGAACCATATTGGATGGTGACATGCTGTCGGTGTGGCAGCAGTGCGGATAACATCATGTTGTAAAGCTGGCATCAGCATTTCGGTTTGGCTATTTAAATTAGGTTTTGAAATCTGTTCTATCTTATTTTACACACATACAGAATTTCTGTCTCTTTCTTGTTTTAGAGAAAACAAACACAGTGGTGAAAATTGGAAGATGAGCTATCTTAGCAGCACTGGATGTAGAATGAGAGTTTTGTTGAGGAGGACACAGAAAAGCAAATAGCAAAATATAAGGGTTAACAAAGAAGGTAAAACAGTCAACAAACATCATTTTCTTTACTTCAAATAAATACAATTAAGGAAGAGAGATCAAGACAGAAATGTTAGAACTTGGAAATGAGATGTAACTAGAATAGTGAGAGGTAAACGGTAAGTGGTAGAACAGTAGAAATACCTGGCAACAAAACTTACCTTCCATGTCTCTTTGAATGTCAGGGGAACTCACTACCAGCTGAGATACTAAAGGAAGCAGCTGCACAATGGACTCATGACTATGATTTCCCATGAGGAAACACTCACAGAAACTGGAAGGAAAGAGCAGAAGACACAAGAAGCAGGAGCAACCTCTGGGCCATGATGCAAGTAGACACTCCAGAAAGGAAATAGGGTTGGCTAGCAAGTGCCATGCACTACAGTGTGTCTCCAAATTTAATCGGAGCTTTAGTAAAATCTCAGTGAAGATTACTGGTTAAAGAGACTCTTCCTGAGCACTTCTGTTAATGTCTGTGAGAAGTATGGAAAGAGACCTGAGAAATAGACAGAGCAAATTAGCTACCACTGTCATGAGTGATCTGATTAATGTGTTCCATGGACGCTATACTAATCATTAGAGTTTCAAGATTCCCTCTCCAAGCAAGACTAAGTGTTTACAAAATTGCAGCTAAAATTAGAGAAGTTGAAAATAAACTGATAGACAATGCCATGCCAGGGAAATCCAAGAAAAGATGCAGAAGTCATAATATTCACTTCAGAAGACATTCAAGTTGCTGAACTGTGAATAAAGTAAGTGTGTAAAGAGGACAGTGACTGGTGTGTCAATCTGATTTTTTGTACTATAACTATAATAGAGAAGAGAGGAAATTTTTTGTTTTCTTAAAATGTATACCATTTTTTAAAACATTTAACAAATTTTAGCACCTAAAAGCTTAGAAAAGGAGCACACACTGTAAAGCATAGACTCACTAGACATAAAAGTGGAAGCTCAGCATTAAGAACGGAATAGTCTTAAGACAACAGAGCATGAAATAGATGTAACACTAGCTAATACAGTCAAAATGGACACGTTACAAAAGGCTAAGAATTAAGAAAAAAGGAAAGTAACCACAAAATGGGGAAACTGTATTAGTCAACTTTTTAAACCATATGAAAAAAAAAAAAACTTGGATAAAGAAGTGCTTACAAGATATATAAATTCCAAAAATAAATTTTAACTTAAATGCAAAATTTAAAAAGACAGCGAAATTCTGCTAGAAGTTTGGAATGTAGGTGACTGAAGAGTTAATTGATCCAAAGCATAGAAGAATATTTAAAGTCAAGTGACAAGATAATAGCTACTAAGAAATAACACAGCTCTCGCCAAACAAAATGAGTTCTTTGAAGAAAAGTGTAGCCTTTATCATGACACCTATCTGTAGATGGTATCACTAATTGTTTTATACTTTGACAATATGGAAATGTTAATTATTAAATCAATTACTTGCTTTGTTACTATTGGCAATGGGTGGTGGCTGTAAGCATGTAGTTTGGAAATAATGTCTCTGATGTAAAGAGAAAAATGTGTCAGCACACAGATCTCTTTTACTTAATGAGATGTGCTACTTTAAATTCACAATAGTATTAGAACAAGATCTATCTATCTATCTATCTATCTATCTATCTATCTATAATGGGACTGTATTAGGTGGCTCTCAACCTTCCTAATGCCACAGCATTAATAGCACTCTCTAATACAGTTCCTCATGTTATATCATTGCTACTTTATAACTGTATTTTTGCTACTATCATGAATTGTAGTATGAATATCTGATACTCAAGATATTTGATATGTAACCCCAAGAGTATAGTTACACACAGGCTGAGAACCCCTGGCTTACAATCCTGTGATCCTGGTAGTCCATCAATGGCTGTCTACCAATAGAATGTCCAAGAATCCAGTAGTCCATGAGGCTGGATGTCTCAGCTAGTTTTCAGTATGTGCTGGAATCAAAATATGTAAATTCTAATGCCAATGAAGGAATGGACTTGCCAGTGTAAGTGAGAGACAGCAAGCTTCCTTCTTACATGCCCTTTATATAAGCTGCCAGCATATGGTATAACAGAATAAAAGGGTGGGAGGGTCTTTTTACCCTGAAGATCTGGATTAAGAGTATATCTTTCTTCTTCAAAGACCCAGATTTAAAGTGTGTCTTCATACTTCAAATGATTTAATTAAAATTTTTCTTATAGGTGTACCAGTTACTAGCTAATTCCATATACAGTCAAATTGATAACCAAGAAAAGCCATCACAGTATTAGTGCATAAACATGAGAAGATAACAAAATAGGAATCTCTGTGTATGTCTCCGCTGCTTTATATATTTCTTGAGCTTTTTCTTTAGATTTTTCTTTTTTGTATCATTCTCTTTTGTTTTCAATTTATTATCATCTTTATGGTAATTATTTATTATTATTTAGATAGCTATTTGTATTCTAATAAGAGGGAGAAAGAAAGGGTGTAGATTTTGACTAATGAAGAATTAGGACCTTAGAAGAGTTGGGGAAGAGAAACCCATAATCGGAATATATTGTATTAAGAAATCTATTTTCAGTCTTTAAAAAAGCACACAAAATCAAGAATTATTTTCATTATTATATGAGCTGTGTTTGAAATATTAACTAACCTGATTAAGCAAGGGGAAGAAATGAAAGGGTTCAATGTTAGAAAAGAACAAGTCACATTATCATGTTACTGTGTATTTTAATATACGTGGCTTTACTGGGATCTTTATCATGCCCTCCCTATAGCTTATTTGAAAAAAATTAGATAGAAATTGTCATTACAAAGTTAAATAGCAAGCATTTAATGTCAGTTATAAGAAAATTATATAAATGGCTGCCTAAAATGTGTCCCAGTGGCCAAAGCTGTCATACCTTGAGCAGTGTGATACATTATTCACAGTACTATACTGTCATAAATCAATTAGCATTCAAGACTCTATGTGAATGCAAAGGAGTGACTAAAAATACAAAGGAGAAGAAAGAATTCCTCCAAATTAGAAAATTTGGAAGAGATGAAGTATAATGGCTGCATTAGAATATCATAGCAACAAATGCTGCTTACAAGATCCACAGGTTGGAAAAAACTAGCTAAGTGTGAATATTCTCCAAAGGGGGATCTTAATTCTCCAGTTAAATGTGTGAATCAGGTCTGACTGATGAGTATAAAAAGGAAAACCTATAATTAAACAATACAGAAAATGCACCATTGTCTAGCTCTGGGCTTACTCTTCAGTCCAGAGTAGGCTTGTGGGACCCCAAAAGTGTCCTGTCTCCCCATGGAAACTTTCCAGGTTCCCCAAACTAACCATTTTGGAATCCTGCCTGACCAATCCCATCTAGTTGGATCTCTCTGCCATCTCAATTGGTCCACCTGGGACACAGACTAAGAAGTGAGTAGCACTTGTCCCCTGAATCCAATTGTCTAGCTCAGAGCTTGTTCTTAAGTCCAGAGGACACTTAAGGATCCTGGTTCTCTGTGGCTTGGTGGGGCATCTTTTGGGTGTATGCTCAAGAGTGGTATAGCTAGGTCTTCAGGTAGACCTATTTCCAATATCTTTCTTTATTTCTTCCTTGACCCAGTGATCAGTGAATAGAGAGTTTTTCAGTTTCTCTGAGTATGTAGGCTTTCTGTTATTGCTGTCCTTGTTGAAGTCCAGCTTTAATCCATGGACCTCTGATAAGATGCATTGGGTTACTTCAATCTTCTTATTTCGTTGAGGTTTGCTTTGTAACCGATGATATGATCAATTTTGGAGATTCTGTGAGATGCTGAGTAGATGGCACATGTTCCACTATGTTAATAGCAGCTTTATTTATAATAGCCAGAAGCTGGAAACAACCCAGATGTTCCACAAAAGAATAATAGATAAAAATTGTGGTTCATTTACACAATGGAATACTATTCAGCTATTAAGAATGAGGACATCATGACTTTTGCAGGCAAATGGATGAAACTAGAAAATATCATCCTAAATGAAGTAACACATACCTAAAGGACATGCATGATATGTACTCACTAATAAGTGGATATTAGCCAAAAAGTACAAAATACCCAGCATACAATCCACAGAACTCAAGAAAGTTAACAAACTGAAGGCCCAAGTGAAGATCCCTCAATCCCACATGGGTGGGAGAAGAACGCAATCACAGGGGTCAGAGAGAGGGAGGAACACGGGTGTGAGAGGCGACAGGGAGGGGAAAGGAGGAACATGATCAGGTATTATGGGAGCAAAAACAGGAATGAGGCCTTTGGGGACCCGAAGACTAACCAGCTTGGAATGGTGCTTCACCAATCCTGTCCCAGTCAGATCTGCCATCCATCCCTGTTGGGTCCTACTGGGGCATATTCTGCAGAGTGGGGTCTGCCAGAGGCATATCCAGCAGAGTCAGGTACCTGAACCTCAATTGTCTGACCCATGGCTCCCCATATATTCTTGAGAAGTCCTACTGCCATCAGGATCATCCAGCCAAAACTAGGGAAAAACAGATGCCTAAAGGACAGCATAAAACAATCAACAAGTCCTAGGGCAATATGGCACCACCAGAGCCCAGTTATACTGCTACATATGGATCAACTTCATATGGAAAAACAAAAATCCCAGGATAGCTAAAACAATCCTGAACAACAACAAAAATCTTCTAGAGATATCACTATCCCTGACTGCAAGCTGTACTACAGAGGAATAGTAATAAAAACATTATGGAACTAGTATAGAAACAGACATGTGGATCAATGGAATCAAGTTGAAGACCCAGAAATAAACCCATACACCTATGGGTACTTGATTTTGACAAAAAAGCCAAAACCATACAATGGAACAAGGCGAGCATCTTCAACAAATGGTACTAGTCTAATTGCTTGCCTGCACGTAGAAGAATGCAAGTAGATTCATATTTATCACACTGCACAAGCTCAAGCCCAAAAGGATCAAAAGCCTCAATGTAAAACCAGATTCACTAATTCTAATAGAACAGAAAGTGGAGAACATCCTTGAACCTATCAGGAGAGGCAATAGCTTCCTGAACAGAACACCAATGGCCTAGGCACTAATAAAATTAATAAATAGGATCTAATGATACTTAAAAGCTTCTGTAGTCAAAGGGCACTATCATTCAGACAAAATGACAGCCTAGATATTTGGAAATGATCTTCACTAACCCTACATCTGAGAAAGGGCTAATATCTAAAATACATAAAGAATTCAAGAACTTAGACACCAACAATCCAAATAATTCAATTTAAAAAACGGTGTACAGAACTAAACAGAATTATCAACAGAGGAATCTCGAAAGTAGTTAAAGAAATGTTCAAAGTCATTTGCAAATGCAAATCAAAATGATTCTGAAATTCTATCTTATATCCCTCAGAAAGGTTCAAAGGACAAAAATTCAAAGGACAGCACATGCTGCCTAGGTTGTGAAGCAAGGGGAATATCCCTTCACTGTTGGTGTGAGCTCAAACTTGTACAACCATCCTGGAAATCAATATGGTGGTTTCTCAAAAGATTGGGAATAGTTTTACCTCAAGACTCTCCTAAGTGAGTTAACCCAGACCCAAAAGGACTGGTATGTACTTACATATGAGTAGAAATTTGCCATAAAGTACAAGATAACCATTTTATAATCAACAGATCCAAAGAAGCTAAATGACAAAGAGGGCCCAAGGGAGAGTGGTTGAATCTTTTTCAGAAGAGGAAACTATTTCAGAATTATTTTGGTTGGTGATTCAGTCTCTAGGAGCATCCAAGGGTCCATATTAGTTGACTTTGTTGGTCTTCCTGTATAGTCCCTCTCCTCTTTGATTCCCTCAGTCCTTCTCCCCACCCTTCTGTAAGACTCCCTGAGCTCCATCTAATATTTGGGCGTGAGTCTCTGCATCTCTTTCCACAGGCTGCTGGGTGTAGTCACTAAGAAGACAATTATGCTACATCCTGTCTGCAAGCATAGTAGAGTATATTAATAGTGTGAGAGATTGATTCTTGCCTGAAGGATAGGTCTCGATCTGAGGTGGTCATTGGTTGGCCATTTCTTCAGTCTCTGCTCTATCTTTGTGCACATCTTGTAGGCAGGACATATTATGTGTGGAAACTTTTGTGGGTGGGTTGTTGTTCTTATCCCTCCACCAGGAGTCCTTAATTGCTATAGGAAGGGGCCACTTCAGGATCCATATCTCCCATTGCTAAGAGTCTCAGCCAGAGTCAACCCCATAGCCTCTTTGGGGCCTCCCTGCTTCCCAGGTCTCTGCCATGTCCCAGAGATTGCCCACTCCCACTGTCTATTTTCTTTCTCTCCTGTACTTTCTACATATGATCTCCCCTCAGCCCTCCCGATTTGCTTCCTATCCCTCTTTCTCCTTGTTCCCTCCTTCAATTGACCTCCAACCAAAGAGCAAGCATTGATGGACCTAGGTCCTCTGAACTTATGTATCAGATGAGCAGTTTAGTCTTCATGCAAGTCCCCCAACAACTGTAGCAGGGGTTGTCCTTGAGCCTGTTGCCTGCCTGCCAGTGGATCCTGTGTCCCTAAATAGACATTCTTGTCTGGTCTCAATAGGAGAGGATGTGCCTAGTCTCACAGGGACTTGATGTTTAGGGTTGCAAGGGGGTGCTAGTGTGAGGGATGACACCCAGAAGGGGACACTCCCTTCTGAAAGAGAAGAGAAGGGGAAGCTGGGATGGGGAAAGGACTTGTATGAGGGTGTACTGGGAGGACAAGAAGGGATAATATTGGGTTGTAAAGTGAATAAATAAATAAATACCACCCCTAACATATTAGCCCTCCACATTGAGACAAAGTTAGCCTAGAGTAATAAGTTATCCTGAGGACCTGCAACCTTTCTGTAATGTAAAGAAAGCACATCCCATCTTTGTGATATCATCACCCTATGATCCTGGTTCCACGTGAAAGAAAAATTTCTGGAAAAAGCTTGAACACTTCAGAAAAATATCACTGGCTAGAACTCTTAACAATAAGACAACATTTTCAACAAATGTGGCTGGTTCAAATGGTGGTCGGCATGTAGAAGAATGCAAATTGATCCATTCTTATCTCCTGAACAAAGCTCAAGTCCAAGTGGATCAAGAACCTCCTGATAAAACCAGATACACTGAATCTAATAGAAGGGAAAGTGGGAAAGAACTTTGAACACATTGGCACAGGGAAAAAATTTCCTGAACAGAACAGAAATAGCTAATGGTCTAAGATCAACAATTGACAAATGGGACCTCATAAAATTGAAATGTTTCTCTAAGGCAAAATACACTGTCAATAGGACAAAACAACAACCCACAGATTGAGAAAAGATCTTTACCAACTTTACATCAGATAGAAGGCTAATATCCAAAATATACAAAGAGCTTAAAAAGTTAGACTCCAAAGTACCAAATAATCTTATTAGAAATGGGGTACAGAGCTAAACAAAGAATTCTTAACTGGGGATCTCGAAGCTGAGAAGCACTTAAAGAAATGTTCAACATCCTTAGTCATCAGGGAAATGAAAATCAAAATGACACTGAAATTCTGCCTCACACCAGTCAGAATGGCTAAGGTCAAAAACTCAGGCAACAGCAGATACTGGCAAGGATGTGGAGAAAGCAGAACACTCCTCCATTGCTGGTGGGACTGCAAACTGGTATAACCACTTCGAAAATCAATCTAGCAGTTCCCTAGAAAATTGGAAATAGTTCTACCTGAAGTCCTAGCTATATCACTTCTGGGCACATACCCAAAAGATGCTCCAACATATAACAAGGACACCTGCTCCACTATGTTTATTACAGCATTATTTATAATAGCCAGAAGCTGGAAACAACCCAGATGTCCCTCAACAGAATAATGGATACAGAAAATGTGGTATGTTTACACAATGGAGTACTACTCAGCTATTAAAATCAATGACTTCATGAAATTTGCAGGCAAATTGATGGAACTAGAAAATATCATCCTGAGTGAGATAATCCAGACACAAAAGAACACACATGGTATGTACTCACTGATAAGTGGATATTAGCCCAAAGGCTCAGAATACCTACGATATAACCCACAAACCATATGGAACTTAAGAAGGAAAAACAAAGTGTAGATGCTTCAATCCTACATAGAATAGGGAACAAAATAATCACACGATGTAGAGGGAGGGAGGGACCTGGGAGGGAGACAGGAGGGGAAGGAAAAATGGGGAGCAGAAACAGGTATTGGAAGAGGCAGGGAAGAAGTATAAAGGGTCAGAAAATTAATAGAAACATGTAGCAGTGTGGGATGGGAAACTGGGGTTAGCCACTAGAAAGTCCCAGATTCCAGGGAAGCAAGAGGCTCTCAGGACCCAATGGGGATGACATTAGCAGAAATACCCAAGAGAGGGGAGATAGATCCTGTAGAAACCACCTCCAGTACATAGGCACGGCCCTCAGTTGATGGATGGGGTCACCCACCCATCTCAAAATTTGTAACTCAAAATTGTTCCTGTCTAAAGGAAAGATAGGGTCAAAAATGGAGCAGAGACTGAAAGAAAGGCCATCCAGAAACTGCCCCATCTAGGGATACATCTGATCTGCAGACACCAAACCCATACACTATTGCTGATGCCAAGAAGCAATAGTTGACAGGAGCCTGGTATGGCTGTTCCCTAAGAGATTCTGCCAGCACCTGATTAATACAGATGCAGGTACTCCCAGACAGCCATCATAACTGAGCCTAGGGACTCCAATGGAAGAGATAGAGGAAGGACTAAAGGAGTTACAGGGGATTACAATCCATAGGAAGAACAATACCAACTAACTGGACCACCCAGAGCTCCCAGGGACTAAACCACCAACCAAAGAGTATACATGGAGAGAGCCAGGATTCCAGATACATGTGTAGCAGAGGATGGCCTTATCTGACATCAATGGGAGGATAGGGAGGCCCTTGGTCCTGTGGAGGCTTGATGGCCCATCTTGGGGGATGCTAGAGCTGTAAGGCAGGAGTGGGTGAATGGGTAGAGGAGCAACCTCATAGAGGCAAAGGGGAGGAGGGAGAGGGAGGATGGAAGGGGGGGTTGGAGGGGTAACAGGGAAGGGAGATATCACATGAAATATTAATGAATAAAAGAAAATAAAAGAACACAAAGGACTGAGAAATTGTTCCAAAGTGAGGGGATGTACAGAGATTGATAAGGAAGTGCAGTGTGACACCTTCAGTTATGTTCTGAATCAGAGTAAGATTAAACTTCGGGAAAGCAGTTAATAGTGGAAAAACTGATGACTTTAAGCCTAGAGTTAAAAGAAGTATACCAATATTTACTTATTTGTATACCACAGATATTTATGAAGATAAGCTCATATATTATCAGGGACCATGGTTAACTTTTAAACATAACAATAAGTAGTTCAAATTTTAATATGGAAAATTATTAAAAAATTACAAGGTAGAAAGGATAGATTTAATTCCCCTGTTTATATTCATTCTATAACTTTAAGAATTTACAGCACATGACAAATTTTATTTCACCTAAAATCCTTGTTTGTCTGCTCCCATCTTATTTTGAAAATGTGCTTTAAGTAATTAAGCAACGATTTCTTGATCATTATGTTCGTTTTAAAGGACCTCATTTGATTGGTCCAGAGCTCTCTACTGAGAGCTGGACTTATTCACTTAACTTATATATTTGCTGAGAATTGGGGATATGTTGTTACTCAAGTGCAACAGTTGACTCTTTGCTGTGGAAAATATCCTGGTGATTGGCATAAAGGGGTTGGTGGGTATGAGAGATTCAGCACGGCTCTCAGGCAGCAGATAACAGCCACATTTTGTATCGCTCTCCTTCGAGAACTCAGGCACTTTGTAAATGCTGAGGTTATGAAGGTAAAGTAAAGGGCTTGCTTAAGGTTATGGTATTTCTTTTCCCTTTGTTATATTAAACAGGTTCTTGTTTGTAAAAAGTCAGAGAACACTGTGTTCATGCTAATCTGTTTCAGGGCAGTCAGTATCTGTTTGTGTAATAGTTCTAGAAACATTTACTTAAAACATATCACATGTGTGCATATGTTCTTCTAGGCCTTATCATTTTCAATATATTTAGCCCATTTACAAATGCATATTGGATAAGTTATTTCACCAATTTTTATAGATTAACTACTTTATCTGAATTTGACATTTGACAACAAGGATAAAAGTCATTTCCTCCATCCCTATTAGCACGACCTGAAGGTCCACTTTATTTCCCTCTGTTAAACAGCTCTTATCTGGGTATACACAGCCAGCAAGAAAGTGTAAGAAAACCAACTCTTCTAAGTGTGGCCTAGATCTGTATGTTTACAACAATTTAAACATTGATTATACCTATGTTTATGAAATTGATCCAAATAAATTATAGTATATGAATTTGAGTGTGATGATGATTATATTGTATTATTTACATTTCAGTGGCTGAGACCATTTTCTCCAATGTGGTATTTGCTTAAAGTAATTATCCTGACTGAGAACAGTGGCAGATTGAAATTAAATGTTTGGATTAAATATTTTGTCAGCAAACATGAAGCAACTGCTTCACTGCTGCTGCCGCTCTTCTGTGCATACTGATTAAAAATGATTACCAAATGATTAGCTTTTATTTTGGCACAGTTTTAAAATACTCAGATAAATGATGCTTGATATCCAGTCTTCTACTCATTTAAATCATTGGGATTATGGAAGAAGATGGCCCAAACAAATTCATGGCAGGGTTGAACTTTTAGCACAGACTTCAGTCAAGCAAATAAAACTGGCCAAGTCTAGAAATAATCCGTGTTTCATGAGGTCTGAACTTGGGTTAAATATAAACTCTTTCAGGTGTGCTCCATCCTGGCAGGTAGGGACCAAAAGTATCACTCTATACTGAAAGAAGAAATATATGAAGCTATTTTTAAGAGAGACTATGATTTCTTGGGTATTGATCCCCTCTTGCAAAACAGTAGTTTAATGTGCTAAATGGGAGCAAATAAGAACATATGGCTTGAATCTACTCTGAAATACGAATGTATTTTTAACAACAGGCAGAGAAGGTACTTGACAAGATGTTTTAAATTTTACCTTTCATAGTCAAACCATTAGGAATGATTTTTGAATAAAGCAAGAATATGATACATCTTGCAAGTCTCCAGTGTGCACTTGCTTGGATTTTGGCCAAGGACTGGAAAGTGTACAGTCGTTTTTAAAATAACTCAAGGGACTGAACATAGGCCAAGATATCAACAGAAAAATAATTCAGTTCTTTTTCCTTCAATGAATACATATCACAAAGAATGACAAAATCATTTGACAGGAAACACTATAAATGTTCTAAAGTAATAACAGGTTCAAAAAAAGTATTAAATGCTTTATTTATCCAGGTTTGAGCTAATTTAAATTGATAATGTTATTCAGATTTTAGACTAAATTTCCCTCTCACTGACAATGAATCAGAAGAGGAATCAGCAAGTTCTTATAATGTGTTACAGTCTGAGTATGAATTGTATCTCCCCACCCACCCCTGCTTCTTTGGGTTCATTTGTTTGAACAATTAATCCTCAGCTAGTGATATTTTTTTGCTTTGTTTTGTTTGTTTTTTATAGGATGTAAAATCCTTTGTAGGTGTATTCTCACTTGAGGAAGCAGGTCACCACTGGTTGGCTTGAGGTTTGACTTGCAACCCTTACCTTCCTGCTATGAAGCCTTTCCTACCAAGTTGGATTGCATCCTTCAAACTGTAAGCCAAAGCAAAACCTCCTTCCCTCAAATGGCTTCTTGTCAGGTATTTTTGTCATAGCATTCAGAAAGGGTAATTAATATGCTAGATCATTTCAGCATATATTATCCTTTTATGATAATGCAAATCATAAAATATCCAGCTCTCAGATGTCTCAAGCAAGTGATTTTCATCAACAGGGCATGGCATGTATATGACAAATTCAAAGATGTGAGATGGGCATATATTGGGTTCATGCATATGGTTCCATGTAAATGATCCAATTCAGATAAGAATATGCATTGCAGTGTCTTAATTTCTGTATTTCTTTCACAAGCTATTATAAAATTAATACCTCATTAACAAGCAAGACTTTTCTCAAAGGTTTGATTTGATATATAATAGGAGAGTAGAATAGGCATAGGGAGAGAAAAGTGAATTAGATTGGAAAATAAAATTGAATAAAAGATGCTTTTCTATTGAAATCCAATTCTAGACAACTTTCTAGCACATTTGTAGTGCCCTTGCTAGATCTTATGCTAGGGTATATTGCTGTTGAGGTTATATTTAGATAAAAAATTACTACTAATTACTTTAGGCACAATAACAAAATAAGAAAATATGGTGGTTTGAAAAAGAATGGCCCTGATAGATTCATGTGTTTGAATGGTTGACCCACAGGGAGTGGCACTATTAAGAGGTGTAGCCTTGTTGGAGGAAGTGTGTTACTGTGGAGGTGGACTTTGAAGTCTCATATGCTCAAAATATATCCAGTGTGGCATATCTCATAGTGTCTATTCCTGGACTGTTTTGACCTGATAACCACCCAAGTAATGACATAGAGACCTTTTATATATTATGAATGCTTAGGCCTTATAGCTTAGACTTATTCCTAGCTAGCTCATATTACCTAAATTAGTCTATTTATACTAATCTATGTTCTGCCACATGGTTTGTTACCTATCATCTTCTGCCTAGCTATTGGCAGTTCAACTCTTTATTAAGCCAATCAGAAGGTGTCTTAGGTGGGTGAGGAAGAACAGGGACACAGCTTCACACAGTGTAACAAAAGATTATCTCAAAGTCTCTTTCTGTTAACTGCAAATGAAGATATAGAACTCTCAGCTCCTTCTCCAGCACCATGTTTGCTTGGATGCTGCCATGTTTTCTGCCATGCCAATAATGGACTAAACCTGTAAAACTGTAAACCACTCCCAATTAAATGTTTTCCTTTATAAGAGTTGCCATGGTCAGTGTGTCTTTTCACAGTAATAGAAACTCTAAAGACAAAAAGTAAAAGTCTTTGAAGAAAAGAAAAAGGGAAGATTTGGCCGTAACCTCAAGGACATATTTCAACATAACTTCAAATATTAAAATTCCCAATGTCTAAAAGTTCAAGGCTTCAAATATTGAAAGTATAACTCTGAATAAAAACTAAAAATATTAAAAGAATTTATATAAATTTGTAAGACAGAGTACATCTCTGGTCTCTCAAAACTTGGTTCTTATAACATATTCTTGCAAGCATAGACACTCAGATGTGTCAGGAACAGTAAACCAGGTACAACCATTCTGAGCAAGGACTACATCAGAAGGAAATAGGCAAAATGAAAAATATCTAATTGGAAAGTACAGTAGTTGGCTATTATGTATATCCAGAGTTATTACTATAGTTGTCTATAGTGTCACGCCAGGTGACTCAAATATTTGATAAAATTGGTCAACCCCTGAATTTAAGTTTTACCTTTTATCTTTCAAAAATAGATATATGAAAGCAAACCAAGGTATCTCTTCATTTAGTGAGTATTCATATTATGGATGTGAACAATGTTCACCAATATTATTTACTAGAGTCAAATTTAAAAGCTGAAAAACTTAAATTTCATAAACATCTTCACACGATGGCCTCTGGTATTGGAAATGATTTGTTGTTAAGATAAAGAGTTTAGCAAATTATAAAAAGCTAAAAGATCTACAAAAATAACAGAAAAACACTTTAAAAAGCTTACAAAGAGTGGCATAAGAAAAAGCAACAGATTGTGGAGAATTAGACCATGTGAAAAAGCTATGAGGCTTTGGGAACAGAGGAAGCACCAAGTAAATGTACAGTGTTGATGTGGGCACAGCCACGCTGAGGACCACAATGCCTCAGATCCACGGGAAGATAACAGAGTTTCCCCAGGAGAGGTCTAATTATATGTATTTGAGCACTGAAAATACCAACCAGATTTCTCTTCCTCCAGGATAACTGGAGCCAGAAACGGTCAACTTACAGAGACTTCCCAAAGACAACAGCCAAATGTGCCTTGTTGCCCAGCAGTGCAAGTAGACCTACCTCTTTGTTCGGATATGTAAAATAACCCAGTGCTGATAGGGTTGCTTATTGGTGTGTATCCATCAGAAAGCCCAGCCCACCTGATCCTAGCTTTTCATTCACGTGTCTGTCCTTTCTTCATTTTCTTGTTTTACAGTTCAGTTCCCAGAATCAAATGGTGGGAATGCAGTGAATATCTTTTGATTCTTCTTCTCCTCCTCCTCCTCCTCCTTCTTCTTCTCCTTCTCCTTCTTCTTTTTCTTCTTCTTTTAGCATTTTTTACACCAATGTTTATTTCTCAATTAAACATTCCCTTTAAACACAAGGAATGAATTCTAAATCTTCATAAAGATGAATAAAAAATTATATCCCTCCAGTATAGTGTGTATAATCACTGTCCTTGGTCACTACTGGCATTTACTGTTAAACATCAAAAAACAAAAGTTATTTAAAATTCATGCTGCTGGATTTCTACCCCCTCTACTATGACCAGCTCTACACTGATCTGCAATGTTTTACAAGTTTATATCATCAGATCGAAGCAAGTTTCAGGTATAAAACAGCTGTATTAGACACAAAATAAAGTTACAAGATATAGTCAAGTTTGTAATGAATATAGGTGTTCTTATCATCATTGTAGATTCTGGGGTAAGTGTGAGTTTAGATCATTAAAGTCCCTCAATTTCCTCAGCTAGACAAAATGGAATGCAAACAACTGATGCTCTCCCCACCTCACCCCAACATCCAGGGTCTGATGTAGCAGAGGATAGACCTTGCATTCCTAACCATTTTGCCTCTAACTCCCGAGGGTAAGGATTATAGGTGCACATAACAGGCCACATTTATGCAGTGTTGGGGACTGAACCCAGGGCTTATGAATGGCTGATAAATACTCCACCATCTGAGCTAGTTTCTCAGATGACAGTTATTTATTTATTTACTTATTTATATTTTATTGAATAGTTTATTTATTTACATTTCAAATGTTATCCCCTTTCCCAGTTTCTCCTGCTCAAGCTCTCTATCCCAGTCCTCTTCTCCTGCTTCTATGAAGGTGCTCCAACACCCACCCACTCCCACCTTACCACCCTGGCATTCCCCTACATTGAGGCATCAAGCATTCACAGTACCGAGGGTCTCTCCTCCCATTGATGCCAGACAAGGTCATCCTCTGCTACATATTTGGCTGGAGCCATGGGTCTCTCCATGTGTATTCTTTGGTTGGTGGCTTAGTCCCTGGGAGCTCTGGGAGGTCTGGTTGGTTGATACTGTTGTTCTTCCTATGGGGTTGCAAACCAGATGATAGATTTTTAAATGGATGATTTCACTATGATGAAGCTCTTTTCCTTAAGTTCAGGTCTCTCTCTCTCTCTCTCTCTCTCTCTCTCTCTCTCTCTCTCTCTCTGGCATGAGCCCCTCAACCTCTCTCTTCCCCTCCCTCTACCTCTCTTCACTCTTCCCTCTCTCATGGGAATTACAATTTTCAGAATTTCAACTTTTGGATTTTAATCATTCAAGATTGTGGGTTTTTGACACTTTGACTTTAGGAGCTTTGTGCCTTAAGTATTTTGATCTGTTGGTGTCTCAGTATTTGAAACTGAGGTATTTGAGATTCAGTCTTTCAGGTTCATAATGTGCACTTGAATGGTACAATACTTTCCCTCATAATCCCTCTAATAAGTCTGCTTATTGCTACTGACTGAACCAATCATATTTTCATCCTTATGGCAAACACATCATCAGTCATGTCTGGAAGCCACATTAGATGCCTTATAAAGCAATATATAAAAGAAAGGCTGTGCCTTTCATATGTTAGAGAACTGGAAGAATAGCATGAAGCCAGAACTGAGAAAGAAGAAAATAAAGAACTCTTGGTACAAGCTATATTATAGTCATAATGAACATCATATAATACATGCTCAAGTTAATATAGGATTAGTATACATGAGTTGCTGTCTTAAGCAAACTATGCAAACCTTTTGGAAAGGCCAGCTAAATGTTCTCTCACTTTCTTTCTGTGAACCTAGAACCCAGATTCTTCTGAGAAGACAGAACCTCGATTGAGAAGATGACTCTACAAATTTGGTCCATAAAGAAGCTTGTGGGGGAAGTTTCTTGATTGACAATTGATGATTTGTATGGAAGCTCACACAGGACAGTTCTTCACCTGGGTAGATGATACTGGGTTGTATAAGAAAGAAGACTTAGCAAAACACAAGAAGCAAACCAGTAAAGTAGCATTCCTTCATGGCCTCTGCTTAGGTTCCTGCCTCCAAGTTCCAACCTTGAGTTCCTGTCTTGAACTTCTTTTTGTAACCAACTGTAAAGGAACCAAATATACCCTTTCCTCACCAAGTTGAGTTGGTCCTGCTTGTTTTATTACTGCAATAGAAACACTAACTAAGGTACTTGTTTGTGGGCACAGCAGCTAGACTCTATTTCCCAGCTTCTCTTCTGAATACTGTGGCTAGAAGTCTGAATTCAGATTTCTTGGACAGAAGAGATTAGTCACTTCTCTCTTTAATCTGACTTAAAAGAATGATTTAGAAAAAAAAAAAACAAACCAATAAACTGACTGTGTTTTGTTTGTTTCATCAACTACGATGACTTTAGCTGTTACAGATCTTTGTTCCTGAGGTAAAATACTAACAGAAACAAAACCTAAAATACTTAGCATCCAGATCTGGCAACAAAATGATAGAGAAGCAGATATGGAAGATTAAACCTAGAAGATGATTCTCATGAGTTTTGACTCATTTGTCAATCTCTCCCACTGCCCTTGCCATTGTACCTCACTTCTACCTGTGTCTCTCTCTGGTAGGCACTGTTCAACATGGTTGTTCTCTGAAGTAATTTGCATGGGTTTTCTACTTGGCTTTAGCTTTGGTGCCTATTCCAGGTCCATTTGAGGTTTCAAGCCTAATCACTACATTCTTCTTTCAATTGGTGTGCATGAGAGAAGTATTTTCTAATTAAGCCATCCAAATGACATGTTAGGAGTGCTCGAAAATCCAGTTTTCAATTTAAAAAAATGATAGGTTAGTTTTTATGTGCAACGAGAGGAAAGGCTTTCCAAATTCTTATAGGCATAAGCCTAGCAAGAAATTTAAACCATCACATGTTCTTCACATTTGCCTTAACACTTTGTGAGAAGTCACCGATGACTTGGGGACTTATGTTTCTGGAGAGCAGAATGATCTTGCCTTATTTTTTTTCCCTATTGCTATGATAAGATACCTTGACCAAAGAAGCTTAATGGAGAAAGACTTACTTGGCTCACAATTTAAGGAATAGTCTATCATGGCAAGGAAGTCAAGGCATCAGGAAATCTGAATAAGCTGGTTGTATTGTTTCCATAATCTAAAGAGTGTGGTGAATACATGGAAGCCAGTGCTCAGTTTGTGTTTTCTACTTTGTGTGAGCCTGGATTGAGATTCAGTGCTTAGGGAATGCTGCCTCCCTAAGATTGTTCCACATTATTAATGCAATCAACACGATCACCCATAGCCATACACAGTTCTAATGTCCTAAGAACCGCATAGCTGTTTATAATACACCCAGCCTCACTTCTCAGCATCAATTTTAAACTTCACTTCACTTACTATTGCTGAGATAAAATACTCTGGCCAAAGAATTTAATGGATAAATGGTTTATTTTGGTTCAGTTTCTGGCTATGGTCGTGAATATTACAGAGCCACAGTGAGAGAATCTTGAGGGAGCTATTCCCACTGTATCCTCAGTCAAGAAACAGAATGAGATGAGTGCTTCATGTGTATGTGTATTCATGTATATGTGGGATATATATCCAGGTATGTACATGCATGTGGATGACAGAGCATACATAGTCTTATGTGTCAATTATAAGTAGTTAACTTACTCTGTCTAGCCTAAGATACTCTATGCTTCCTCTAGATAAGGGAATAGTTATGTCCTCAATCAAGATGGATCTTCTCACATCAATGAGAATAATTTTAAGACAACCCCTCTCAGACATAGTCAGAGTATTGTCTCACAAGCGATTCTAGAGTCTGTCTTATTGACAATTGGCACCAAGTGTCACTAACATAACTAGAGTAATAGTACAAAAACATTTGGGGAAATGGTACATAATAGTTGTTCTAAGAGAATCAAAGTCCTAAATCAAGTAGGGTAAATAATATGGCTTGTATTCACTAGGATCACAATTGTCAGTCACAGAGCCCACCACTCATTCCTGAGTGAGGCCATCAATACAATACACCATATATAGATCATATCAGCGGGTTCGAGTGCCATATACCATCAACATATCTTTCCTGAAGGCTTTCAGACTATTTTAGCATACACAAAAGAAACACACATTCTCTAGTTCCACATTATTTTATAATGTTCTCAGGAAGCAACATTTTGGAAAGATTTGATAGTGGTCACTAACATCACTCATGATTGTTTTAAAGCACAGAAACATTGGGGAGATATCTCTATTGGCAAAGTGCTTGTATTATAAGCAGGAGAAACCAAACTCAGGCATGATTTCAAACTCCATTACCTGAGTGAAAAGAGCTAGCATTGTCTAAGAAAAGCCAAGCAAATCCATGGGGGAATTCTGGTTTCCCACCTGAGTCAACTTGTGGAGATACGGACCAGTGAAAGATTCCATCTTAATAAAATGTTGATGTTTACTGAGGAATGACCCCTGAGACTGTGCTCTGTCACCCACATGTGTGAACATATATGTGCATATAACCACACATGTGCATCTACAAACATATGTACACTAACATAAACACACAGAAAAAGAGTCTCATTCAATTGCATCATGAAACACATATAACATAGCCCTACGAAAGCTATACTGTTCACCTAAAGAAATAAAAACAATTATTATGATTCAGAAACACTGCCAGAAGTACTCTGTGAATTTAAACCTCTTGCGTTTTTTTGTTGAAGGAAACAGTCAGCTCTAACCTTACCAATGTTACCCCCACAAACCTAGACAGAAGAGAGAGAAGCTAATTAAAGGGCTTTTGATTATAATGGGAGATACCCTCTGGACAAATAATACAGTCTCTAAAGCAATTGTTTTGGTTTTCTAGCCTCTCTTTCTCTCAAAGCCTGAGAAAAGTAAAATATGTACTTTCATTATAGAATTTTGCCACGTCTTCCCCTTGATTACAGTCATCTTGCTTTGAAGTTGCTGTTAGACCAAACTTGAAAACAGTTATCCAGGCTGCGCGAGAGCTCCCTGTCTCTCTAAATGCAAACATGAATTTGACATATTTGTGCTGCATGTCACCTATTGAATTTGAAAAGACCCTAGTAGAACAAAATTTTTAAGGTTGTGCCAATGACTGAAAACACATTTTGAAAACCATTTTGTTTTGACTTTTAGCCAGAAGGATGTGTTTCTTAACTGACTGAAAGGTTCTGAGGAATTAGGGGGTTGTTTTTTACCTCCTGTGTTATGTAGTAGTTTCTTCTTTTTTCTCCATATCCTATTGGTGACTGACAGAATTCTGAATGGGTTTTCGGATGCTGTATGCTGTCTAGGACTTAAGCTGTGGGTAAAGAAAGAAAATGTGCCCTGGGCCTGAAAGGTACAGGGATTCCTGGAGATTGTAAAGTTCAGTTTGATCACCGGGGAAACTGAGGCTCAATTTCTCAAGCTTCTTCAGAAGATCTAGGTGTAAAAGCTGCTGGAGCTGTGGGTTATCAGAAGGCTCAAGGGTCCTTAAATATCTACCCATTTTTTATGTCCTGTGTAACACCTAATAAGACAGATGGATTCTGTGGTTGGTGATTTAAGAAAAACAACATGTCTGATAGTTATAGAATGAGTCTAAACCAGCTTTCAAGACAGTGACCAGCTTGCCTACTTATCACCCTTTTATGAATTGCTTTGTTTGCAGATAAAGAGAGCCTCAGATAGAAAGTCAAGCTACTATGCTTGAAACAGCTCTACCACTTTACCATATTTTCTAGAAGACCTAGAGTCTTTTTCTTCTATCTTAGGCTGTGAGCCTAGCCTTTAAAGGCTGAGCCATCTCTCCAGCCCAAGCATATTTTTCTTTAGATGCTGTTTAAGCAACTTAGATTCAGACAGAGCAGGGATTCATGTGTTTCTAGATAGCCTTACCACAGAGTTTGCTATATATTAACAAGGTAGCTGCAAGCACAACACAGAAAGAGAGCCCTATTGAACCGTTTTTAAAAATAATTATGACTTTGCATATAGCATGTCTTAAATGATAGTGGTGGAAAATATTAAAATGTTATATCACTCTGTAAGACATTAAGCAAAGGGAAAGAAAAATGGAAGGGAAGAGGTTCTTTTGCTTTTCTCTTTCAGAGAAAAATATATAGTTCTTGTTGCTAAGGAAACAGTCATCCATTAATGTTCTTCATTGCATCTTTGGGTCACATCCAGTGCTGATCATGTCAGGACTTCAAGAGTAGAGAATTTTAAAAAATTGTTTTATAACTGAGTTTTACTGCTTCAAAAATATAACTTATCACCATATTGTTGTTGTTGTTTTAGATACCTTGTGGCCAGGATTGTTTTTCCAAGAGCTTAGACTTATTTCATTGTTGTCTCATAGAGAACAAAGATTGTGCTGTTGAGTGAATGAGAGCTATAGCAAGACTAATCTCGTGTTGTACACTAAGGAAAGAGACACATTATAATGTAGTCATTATTGCATGGGCCAGAGTCAAAGAAGTGAGGTGTGTAGAGTCTAGCATTTAAAAAGGTACCCCTAAAATGCAAGTATGAGTGTCTCTTTAATTCACCGAAGTCCTTTCCTTACCTCATCACAGCACCCATTTTGATAGACACTTCTATCTTAAAAGACATTTTTTTTCCTACACCCATTACAAGGAAAAAGGAATTAATTTCTCTACATTAATCATAGAGAGGTAATAGGTTATTGCATAGTTTAGAGGGGGATCAAATTACTCAGGTTTATTCATAAGTCTGCTTTAAGGGCAATGAGAATTATACAAGTTATACAGGCTCAGGGCTTTGCAATGTACATTATCTGTAAAATGGGTTCCTGTTTGTAACTTCCTACATAATTACTTGTCTGCAAGCAGGGCAGAAACTTTGATCGAGTATCTATAGTTGCCATGCTTTTAATTGTCTAAGACAATCTTTTTTTTCAGTATCCAAGACTGTATTTTGCAGTTAAATCAAATGAAAGAGCTGTTGTTACTTAGTTCATACATATTTTTAAGGACAAGAAAATGTGAAAATCAATTTTCTGTAACATTTCATACAGACAAGATAACATATAAAACTGGGCATTTAGTAATAAAAGATAAATTTCAATAAGCTCTGGGTACCAACAGTTCTAAGTAAGAAGCCTGATACCAATATGCTTTAAGCCCTTCTCTGATCTAAATCCTAGAAAACATTAATTTCTACACTAATTTTACTAAAACTTTAAACTCCCAACTTTGTGCTGATAATTCATTTTAACAAAAGTGTAAGACAATCTTAACATTTCATTCATTCTGGTCAAGTTTGGTGAGGGGTTGGTGTGCCACTCATTTCTAGGCAGCATGACAAGAGATGAAATCTTTGAGGGTAATTTTTCCTGCCCTTAAATAAAGAATTCCCTTTACAGGTGATTTTTTTCCCATACCAAGGTTACCAGGAAATGCAGTAAACAAGAATTGTTCAAGACTGGAATATGGACAATACGAGAAATATGGAAAAGAAAGGACCACTTTAACTTCTGTTTCTCAAAGAAGAAAAAAACTCTTACTTTTTAAGTCAGTTTGTCAGTTTTACTGTTATTTATAGCCAGAGCAGGGTTTACAACCTCCCTCCAATTTTTTAAAGCTTGGCAATGAATACTAATTTGAGAAGTGATGAGATTTCACACTAAAGAAGCTCTAGGTATGAGACTAAAAAGGAAATAATTCCAGAACAAGAGAAAATATTTCTACACTAGATATATAAAAAAATTAATGAATGGAAATATTTAAAAATTGAATGGAAATGGTCAACTGATGGGGGTGAGATTGGAGGCATCTCCAGGATGAGACAGAGACCTGGGATAAGGGAGGTGTCCAAGAATCAATGGGGGTGACCTTAGCTGTGACACACTCCATTATGGATATGGAACCTGAAAAGGGCACCTCCTGTAGCCAGACAAAAACCCCAGTGGAGTGATAGAAACACCAACCCACCCACAAAACTTTCAACCCAAATTTATCCTGTCTACAAGAAATGCAAACAGGGAACAGAGTCTAAGGGAATGGTCAACCAATAACCATCCCAACTTGAGACCCATCCCATGTGCAAGCACCAATCCCTAGCACTACTAATGATACTATGTTATGCTTACAGGCAGGAGCATGATTTTCACTGAGAGGGTCCACACAGCAGCTGACTAGGATGTTTATAGACACCCACAGCCAAACAGTGGATGGAATTTGGGGACTCTTATGGAACAATAGAAGGAAGGATGGTGGGCCCTGAAAGGAATAGGAACTCCACAGGAAGATCAACTGAGTCAATTAACCTGGACCCTTGGGGCTCTCCAAGTCTGAACTACCAACCAAAGAACAAAAGGGCTGAACCTAGGCTTCTTAGCTAATATGTAGCAGATGTGCAGCTTGACCTTCATGTGGGTCCTGAACAACTGGAACAAGGGCTATTCCAAAAGCAATTGCTTGGGATATGTTCTAGTAGCTGGCCTGCCTAGCTTAGCCTTTCAGAGATGTGAAGTGCCAGAGTGGTGGTGGGATACTCATAGGGGCTCTACCTGCTCAGAGAAGAAGGGGATGCGGAATGGGGTATGGGGAATGGGGATTGGGGAAGTATTGTGGGATGGGATAACTGGGAGGAGGGGCAGTGAGCAGGATGTAAAATGAATAAAATAAATTGAATTAAATTTAAAAAGTTAACGTCCATAATGCAAACAGATTTTGTACAACTCAATATCTAACAGACACTTAGCCTACCTAAAAACTGAATAATAGACCTAAATAGACATTTCTCAAAAAAGAACACGGGGATGGCAAAAAAATTGTATGAAAAAAACTTTCAACATTCATAATCATTAAGAACATGCAGGTCAAAATCACACTGAGATTTTTATGCCCATCTAGAAAAAAAGAAGGTATTAGCAGAGATAACAAATATTAGGGAAGACAAAAGAGAATTTCTGTACAGTCTTAACTGTAATGTACATTTTGCAGATATTATACAAAAGAAAGAAGTTGTGACAGTCTCTTAATATTAAAAATAGTTTTACCATATGATGTAGTAGTTTGCCACTTGGAATATCTACAAAGGGAATGAAATCATTGTGGTGGAAGTTTGACTTGGCACTACTAACAATAATTGAGAGGTGAAAACAATCCAATTGGTGAATGGAGTTTTGAAAAATGTCATGTACATCATAGAATACTATTTGGTCAATAAAAGAAAGAAATTCTGTCATTTATGACTGGAACTGGAGGTTATTGAGCTAAGATAAATAAGCCATAGGTAAAAAAGATAAGAACGACATGAACTTATATACAAAATCTTTTTTTTTTTGATACTTTATTTACATTTTAAATGTTTTTTCCTTTCCAGGTCTCCCTTTTGGAAACCCCCTATATCATCACCCCTCCCCTGGTCTCTATGAGAGTATTCCCCCACCCACCCATGAACTCCCATCTTCCCTCCTTGACATTCCCCTATACTGGGGCATCTAATACCTCTCTTCCCACTGATGGCCAACCAGGCCCTCCTCTACCACATATTGGGTCAGCACCATGGTTTCCTCCACGTGTTTTCTTTGGATGGTGGTACAGTTTCCAGGAGCACCGGGGTGTCAGGTCAGTTGACACTGTTGCTCCCTCCATGGGGCTGCAAACTCTCTCAGATCCTTCGGTGCCTTCTCCAACTTCTCCATCTGGGACCCCACACTCATTCCAACAGCTGCTGAGAACTGAATCTTGGGTATTCTGAACTTTTGGGCTAATATCCACTTATCAGTGAGTACATACCATGTTCATTCTTTTGTGACTGAGTTATCTCACTCAGGATGATATTTTCAAGTTCCTTCCATTTGCCTGTGAATTTCATGAAGTCATTGTTTTTAATAGCTGAGTAGTATTCCATTGTATAAATGTACCACATTTTCCGATCCATTCCTCTATTGAGGGACATCTGGATTGTTTCCAGCTTTGGCTATTATAAATATGGCTGCTATGAACATAGTCGAGCATGTGTCCTTATTAGATGTTGGAACATCTGCTGGGTATATGCCCAGGAGTGGAATAGCTTGGTCCTCAGGTAGTATTATGTCCATTTTTCTGAGGGTTCATGAAACTGATTTCCAGAGTGGTTATACCAGCTTGCAATTCCACCAGCAATGGAGGAGTGTTCCTCTTTCTCCACATCTTCGCCAGCATCTGCTGTCACCTGAGTTTTTGATCTTAACCATTCTGACTGGTGTGAGGTGGAATCTCAGGGTTGTTTTGATTTGCATTTCCCTAATGACTAAGGATATTGAACATTTCTTTAAGTGCTTCTCAGCCCTTCAAGTTTCCTCAGTTGAGAATTATCTGTTTAGATCGGTTCCCCATTTTTGATAGGGTTATTTGGTTCTCTGGAGTCTAACTTCTTGAGTTCTTTGTATAATATTGGATATTAGCTCTCTATCGAATGTAGGATTAATAAAGATCTTTTCCCAATCTGTTGGTTGCTGTTTGTCCTATTGACTGTATCCTTTGCCTTATAGAAGCTTTGCAATTTCATGAGGTCCCATGTGTTGATTCTTGATCTTAGAGCATAAGCCATTGGTGGTTTGTTCAGGAACTTTTCCCCTGTGCCCATGTGTTTGAGAATTTTCCCCACTTTCTCTTCTATTAGATTCAGTGTATCTCATTTTATGTGGAGGACCTTAATCCACTTGGATTTGAGCTTTGTACAGAGAGATAGGAGTGGATCAATTTGCAGTCTTCTACATGTCGACAGCCATTTGAACCAACACCATTTGTTAAAAATGCTGTCTATTTTCCATTGGATGGTATTAGCCCCTTTATCAAAGATCAAATGACCTTAAGTATGTGGGTTCATTTCTGGGTCTTCAGTTCTGTTCCATTGATCTACCTGCCTGTCACTGTACCAATACCATGCAGTCTTTATCACTACTGCTTTGTAGTACAGCTTGAGGTCAGGGATACTGATTCCCTGAGATGTCCTTTTATTGTTGAGAATAGTTTTTGCTATCTGGGGTTTTTTGTTATTCCAAAGGAATTTGAGAATCACTCTTTCTAAGTCTATGAAGAATTGAGTTGGAATTTTGATGGGGATTTCATTGAATCTGCAGATTGCTCTCTGCAGGATGGCCATTTTTACTATATTAATTTTGCCAGTCCATGAGCATGGGAGATCTTTCCATCTTCTGAGGTCTTCTTCGATTTCTTTCTTCAGAGACTTGAAGTTCTTGTCATACAGATCTTACATTTGTTTGGTTAGAGTCACACTGAGATATTTTATATTGTTTGTGACAATTGTGAAGGGTGTCATTTCCCTAATTTCTTTCTCAGCCTGTTTGTCCTTTCAGTATCGGAAGGCTCCTGATTTGCTTGAGTTAATTTTGTATCCGGCCACTTTGCTGAAGTTGTTTATCAGCTGTAGCAGATCTCTGGTGGAGTTGTTTGGGTCACTTAAGTATATGATCATATCATCTGCAAATAGTGATATTTTGATTTCTTCCTTTCCAATTTGAATCCCTTTGACCCCCATTTAATGTTTAATTGTTCTTGCTAGAACTTCAAGTGCTATATTGAATAGATAAGGAGAGAGAGGACAGCATTGCATAACCCCTGATTTTAGTAGGATTGCTTCAAGTTTCTCTCCATTTAGTTTGATGTTGGCTACTGGTTTGCTGTATATTGCTTTTACTATGTTTAGGTATGGGCCTTGTATTCCTGATCTTTCCAAGACTTTTATCATGAAGGGATATTGAATTTTGTCAAATGACTGTTTCTATTTCTTTAGGGGTTATGGGGCAGTTTAGATAGTTTATATGATTTTATTTTAACTTTGTTATTTGATATCTATCTAGAAAATGGTCCATTTCATCCAGATTTTCCAGTCGTGTTGAGTGTAGCCTTTTGTAGTAGGATCTGATGATTTTTTTGAATTTCCTCATAATCTGTTGTTATATCTCCCTTTTCATTTCTGATTTTGTTAATTTGGATACTGTCTGTGTGCCCTCTGCTTGGTCTGGCTAAGGGTTTGTCTATCTTGTTGATTTTCTCAAAGAACCAGCTCCTAGTTTTGTTGATTCTTTGTATAGTTCTTTTTGTTTCTACTTTGTTGACTTCAGCCCTGAATGTGATTATTTCCTGCCTTCTACTCCTCTTGTGTATATTAGCTTCTTTTTGTTCTAGAGCTTTCAGGTGTGCTGTTAAGCTGCTAGTGTATGCTCTCACCAGTTTCTTTTTGGAGGCACTCACAGCTATGAGTTTTCCTCTTAACACTGCTTTCATTGTGTCCCATAAATTTGGGTATGTTGTACTTTCATTTTCATTAAATTCTAGGAAGTCTCTAATTTCTTTATTTCTTTCTTGACCATGTTATCATTGAGCAGAGCGTTATTCAGCTTCCACGTGTATGTGTGCTTTCTGTTGTTGTTGCCATTGAAGATCAGCCTTAATCCATAGTGATCTGATAAGAGGCATGGGATTATTTCAATCTTCTTATATTTGTTGAGGTTTGTTTTGTGACTAATTCTGTGGTCAATTTTGGAGAAGGTACCATGAGTTGCTGAGAAGAAGGTATATTCTTTTGATTTAGGATGAAATGTTCTATAGATATGTTAAATCCATTTGGTTCATAACATCTGTTAGTTTCACTATGTCTCTGTTTACTTTGTGTTTCCATGATCTGTCCATTAATGATAGTGGGGTGTTGAAATCTCCTACTATTATTGTGTGAGGTGCAATGTGTGCTTTGGGCTTTAGTAAAGTTTCTTTTATGAATGTGGGTGCCCTCGCATTTTTCTGGTGGTGTTTTGGGGTATCCAGGGCTCGCTGTAGTGGGAGACCTGGGTTCTGATAATGCCATGTAGCCTTGGTTTCAGTTCCTTATGTTCTTGCCTTGGCCTTTCACCATCTGGTTATCTCTGGTATTAGCTTGTCTTCCTCTCTCTGACTGTGGCTTGTCTCTCCTACAAGCCTCTGCATCAGTACTCTTTGGAGACCAGCTCTCTCTGAGAGGAATTTGGGTTTGGAGAGCTGTGGTACAGGGTCAGCTCTGGGGTGCAGACAGAAGCCAGATGGTTTCTGTTCCCAGCTGTTCTTTGGTTCCTGTGTCCTGCTGGCTCTGTAAGGGTCCTTCTTGATCCAGGAATTTGAACAGAAGTGGTAGTCTTGCCTGTGCTCGAAGGTGTGTTGGCACTCCTGGGAGACCAGCTCTCTCCTGGCACTATTTGAGTATGGAGTCCTATGTCACAGGATCAGCTTCCCGGCCTGGCCATAGAAGGAAACCAGAAGACCACTCCTCAGTCCCTGTGTCCTGAGGGTTCTGCGCAGGGTTCTGGTAAGCTGTGGCCTTACCCAGCTCACAGGCTTGTCCACACTCTTGGGAGGCTAGCTTTCTCCTGGTGCTATTTGGCTATGGAGGCCTGTGGCCCAGGCTGAGGTCCCCTGCCACAGATCAATTTTTTTTTTTAATTTATCTTGTGTGTCTCTATTTCTATACATGCTTCTCAAGATTTTTCTTAGTCTCCTTTTTTCTCTTTGCTTTGTCCTATTTTAATTCATTTGCTTTATCATATTCATTCATTCATTCATTCATTTTACATCCTGCTCACTGCCCTTATTGTTATAATTTAGATGTGTGTTTTCCAAGGAGAATCAGATAGGATGTGGATTTGGATGACTGGGGAGGTGTGAACGATCTAAGTTGTGTAGGGGAGGGTAAACTATGATTAGAACAAAATGTACAACAAATGTATTTTTCATAAAAGAAAAAAATATCACAGAAATTGAGAGTAAAATGGTGGTTATCATGGGAATGAGGAGGATGGGAGAGAGTAATGGATAAGAAAATGTTGAGTATAAGTATGTAAGCATATGTCTCCCAAAGTATAGCAATTCTGGTATGATTTAGTAGAGTTACTATAGATAACAGTAGTACACTATGCATTATATTTCCAAAAGGCAAACAGATCGTTTGAATGTTTTCATTGTAAAGAAATGATGAACTCCGAGGAGTAAGCTGCGCCTTTCATAATTTAAACATTATATGTTATGCTGCACAGATATGGTTCTGTTATGTGTATATGCTATTTTTCGTTTTGGACAAGTTCTTTTCACATACCAAGGTGAACCTCAAATTTATAATTTCACTGCCTTAGCATTTCAAGAGCTGGGATCACAGTAGTTCATTATATGCCTCAGCTGTCTACCTATATAATTTTAAAAAACTTTTTTTTTGTCATTTTCTGTTAATCTGAAAACAGCAAATTGCATGGTACAAATGTCAGAGAAGTAGGGAAACAGGGCTACGAAAGAGAAGTAGCAAGGTAGAGAGATGGACAGGGTGATTCTCAGAACCAGCCAAGCAAATTTCTGTCCAGAGGCTATAGAGAAAACACAAAAGTCAGAATGAAATCAACCAACCAAAAGAAAAAAGAAAAAACAAACAAAACAAAAAAGCCTTGCTGACAAAGCAGAAAACTCAGCCGACGATTTCTCTTGTTTTCAATGTAAATGTTGCCTTTATTCCTCAGATGATGGGGTGAGATGAGAGTCTCATCCCAAGCTGTACAAATATATTAGTTGGGCTGAGCCAAGAGAATTTCTTAATCTGTTCTAACTAACCCTAGACCTAGACCTGGAAGCTTCTAGCCTCTGTACAATCTAATCTTTTATGTTGACTGTTTCAGTCTAGCATCTCTGCTTTTGACTGAATTTCTATTTGGCCTCATATTAACTTTGGCTATATGTCTTAATCTTCTGGCTCATTCTCATTCTCTGGTTTGTTCTCTCTGCAGCCCCCCTTCTCTCTCTCTCTCTCTCTCTCTCTCTCTCTCTCTCTCTTTCTCTCTCTCTCTCTCTGCTCTTAAGTAGCCTCTCTTTCTTGTGCTGTTCCTTCTACAAACTAATCTTACCCTCATTGTTAGGGATTAAAAGTATGTACTATGTGTATATCTGTATTTTAGCCAGATCATACTGTAATCCAGGGCATGTCTGAATTCTGGCCAGATCATATTGACCTACAAGGTGTTTAGATTTGATCCCTTTCCATAGCAGCCACTATGCTAGATTAAAATTCCTCTACAAAACAAATTATCATGTCTTTGTATGTGATCCCTTGGTAGAGTACCACTGTGCTGGAATAAAGTATCTCTACAAACCAAGTCAATTTTTCATTTTAATCCAGTAAGTTTGCAAGTTTCTTCAATACTCAAGGCATGAAGGAAAGTCAGGAAGGAAAATTACTAGTAGGGAATAATCATCTAGTGACTGTTGTAACTGGCATTGTTCCCGGAGCATTTTTATTAATATGTTCCCTACAATTTGGAAAAGAAATGAAGAAATTTTAGAGAAAAGCATCTAAACATACTTGGTCTAAGAACAAAGAGCTTGTGAAAATCTGTGATTGCACTGGTGGATTTATATAGACTGCCTGGAAGGAAGAACTAGTAAGGAGTGTGGGGAGGAGGAGGAGGACAAGGTTAATTTGAATCACATGTCTGGTGTGCTGATATACCATCTGTGTGATGGCCATGTGTACATTGAAAGCCTAGATAGTAGACATGGCACCATCCACCTGGACATGAAATCAAGTTGGAATTATAGAAGCCAGAGAATGTAGGTTAAGGATTATTTTTACACAGAGGACAACAAGAGAAAAATCAATGAGATGATTTCATGCATACATTAATGTTTATACTGAAGCCAAAGGAAGCAATGAAGAGGAATGCTTGACAGGAACCTACAATAGTATGAGATATTACATCAGGAATAGACTACCAGCATTGGTATATGTCTTACAAAGCTGGAACAAGATGGAGCTGAAATAAGCCATGTGGCAGAGAAAAAAATAGTTATTAAGACTTAGGGCATAAAACATATGTTTGACTACTTATAGACAAGACAACATTTTGCACATATATGTTTGGCTGTTTAAAGACCAGACAGCATCCTGAACATATCTGTTCAGCTGCTTATAGACCAGACAGCATCCTGCACAAATATTCTATATTGGTGTGGGAAATGGAAAATGTGCTCAAGTGTGGTCTATTTTTCAAAAGTCCCAGAATACAACTTAACATCAGAGGGAACTGATATGTCATAAAATAAATTACTAATGTGGACTAAAATAAACCACCATAAAATTTTCAACATTTTCTTACTGAGTTCAATGATTCTTTCCCAAAAGTTGGACAGCTTTTCAGGACTTCCTAAACAAATGAAATCTTGGCCACATCTTAAGGGAAACCCATCTACTCAGCTTAGTTTCCCCTTGCTGACTCTTTTACTAGGAAGGAAAAGGAGATGAATTATGTGGGGACTAGTAGCTCAAATCAGATTAAGCGGCAAGAAACAGAAGATGGAGATTGGGTGAAAAATGTCCTGACCTAGCAGTATTCTAAATGTTTTTTAATGTCAAAAACAAGTTACATGTGCCAAAGAAAATCCTATTTAGAAATTGAGGTGAACAATTGTGAGAGAATCAGGCTGCTTTGGCTAAAGTGAGATTGAAAGAAACTGGCTTGCTTGCTTGTGTTCTTCAATGTTTATGAGACTAGCCCATGGACTCCTGAGTAGTACACTTGTGCTCAAGAGAATAAATCCCCTTTTCTCCAAATAAAATCCAGAAGCTCAGTTATGTTCAGGCTATACCTTGAGGTGATCAAGTAGCTGATGTCTCAAACACATTAGAAGTCATTTATCTAAATGCATGTTGCATTTAAGTTAAAGACGTGTTAGGAAGGCTTAACTTCAGAGCAATAAATTAATGCATGATGGGATTTCACTCTGGTTCATGAATGTATTCAGAAACTAACTCTCTCTCTCTCTCTCTCTCTCTCTCTCGCTGTGTGTGTGCGTGTGTGTGTGTGTGTGTGTGTGTGTGTGTGTGTATGTTTAGGTCATGAATTTGAGAACATGTAGGACAGGACACTAGAGGAGTTAGAAAAATAATATGAAGGAGTGGAAATTATATAAATGAAAACCTCACATATGAAATTATTAAATACACACACACATGCACACACACACAGACAGACAGACAGACAGACACACACACACACACTATAATACCAAACCAAACAAGCAAATAACCTAACTAAAGCAAAACAAAACTAAACTAGGCTGTCTAAATTCAATATTTCCCAATCCACACTTCATATCTCCTATTACCTGACTTATAAGGGAGTTAATAAGCATTTGTTTCATTTCAGTTTGCTAAGATTGGTCCATGAAGATGTTTTTTCTCTATCCATTCTATGATTTCAAGTGATTTTTAGAAAGTACTAAATACCAAAGTCAGTAAATCAGTTGCTCTCTTAGAGTATCTATCTGCTTTACAGTGCATTCCAAGTACATAAATGGAAAGACAATGGTGGGGAAATGACCTCTTGTCTCCATTTGTAGAACAAAAAATAATCAGATATAACACAATTTAACCTCAATAAGCCAAAGCTTGTTCAGAAGGTGTGATGGGCTGAATTCCTTGGGTACTTTCTCTCAGCACTCGAAGCTTCTGTGAGACTGTGTGTAGACAAAAACAATTGGAGTATAGATCTTCATCTACAGAAGAAACACAAAGTCTGCTCTGACAGGCACATTTTAGAGTGGATTAGTTTGACCACATTTTTTTTTTTTTTTTGAGTCATTGGGGTTGGTGGTAGAGATGAAGCCTGGAGTTTTATCAAATGTACCTCTCTGCTACATACTTTGTGTTTTCTTTAAAATTATGGCATTGACTGTCTTAAAATTTGAATGCTTTTGTAGGCTCATAGCTTAGCAGTGTTTGGCAACCAACTTTGTCAGGAATTATACTGGAGAGGAAGGAACTACTGGGATATTGTTGATCATTCGACCATTTCCAGAAAATTGGAAGAGAATCCCTCAGCATGAACTGGCACTGTTTTTTGTTAGTTTCTGCCAGCTTGTAAAAAGTGAATGAGGCATTGTACTCAGATATCATGTGGAAGTATGTCCACATAGTAGGAAATTTGTATATTGTTTGTCAGAGCCAAATGTAATTTTGAAACAAGTAGGGCAAAAAAGCTTCATCCTACTTCATTAACTAGCACCTTTGTCAAGATCAGGGACTTGGCTCTATGAGTTTGTGGGGAGTCATACATCATCTCAAAGGGATCACAGGCAAAGGGGTTAGCGTTTCCTTACACAGGCTGTTGCATCTACAAAACATGGGAATAATTTGCAGTCAGGTCAAATGTCTTTGGAGAGTGTGATTCATTGCACTGCCCATGACCTATACCGAATTTAAGTTTGGAGATCTTCATCTCAGTTTGAGAATAGGTAGATTTATGGGTCTGTCCACGCTGCAAAGTCCTTTGACGTCATTCCAATGGGAAGTATACTTGGTAGAAAGAATATTAAGGCAGTAACTATGTCAATGTTACGCAAATGTAATTAGTCAACTAAAGCAAATGATACTTTTTATGTTTTCCTGAGAACATAAATGTTCAAATTGTTTATTTGGCCAGTTATTGTAAGAAAAAATAGTCTAAAGGATTTTGCATATAGAAGCAAGCAATACTCCGATGAGGAAAACAACAAATGAAGCTATGCTAAAAATCTGTTCTTTGTTTTTTCAATACTAAGCATTATACATACATGTGTCCAATGCATATAATATACACAAACATGCATACACACACATTTTTGTGAATATAAATATTACCTGAGTGTATAGCTAAGTGAATCTCTCTCTCTCTCCTTCTCTCTCTCTCTCTCTCTCTCTCTGTGTGTGTGTGTGTGTGTGTGAGTGTATGTATCTTACATTAAATAAAAGAGAAAGGAAAAAATAGGAACAGTGAACATTGTCCACATAATAATTTTATTTTATAAATAAATATGAATGAAAAATATTAAATTCAACATATTCTTAATAATCTTAGATACCTTAAGATAGACAAAGTAAAGACTAATAAAATGGAAACATAAAAATCTTGTAGAAAAAAAGAAAACTTTACGTTAACATGTTAATACATGTCTGGTCTTATGTTGATGTGTAGGGTGCGAAGTAGAATTTGACAGACCAGTGTTCTAAGTGTGCATGCTTTTACCAATCCTGTTAAATCCTGCATAGTTAGCCACATTTTTAAAGACATTGTCTGAATGGAAAGACATGGAGATAGTAGGGAATTTTTCAAATATCCTGGAATATTCTTATTTTTAATGAAGAGAAATGAGGGGATTTTTGAAAGAAGAGAGTGGTGTGATGTTATATGGGGCGATGTTGCTGAACTGGAGAAAATGCTCAAAAAATGGACTCCTTGGAATAGTGATAGAGCTGAAAATTTTAAAAGAATCACCCTCATTCCTAAGCCAACGTAAAACAAGATTATAAAACAGGGAAGTACTGGAACAATAAAAGAGAAAGTACTGTAACCATTTTATGGCCTAAGGAAAGGGAAAACATATACAGGAGTAATAAAGAAATAAAGGGATATAATCCTTACATGAGATTCTTTGGAAAGTCTTGGTCTTTGCCAACAAGCTGTGCTGTATAAATTCTGAAACATTTCTGCCTTGTACTCTGGTATACACAAGATGATGAACAATATCTGGCCCATAGTAACTGCTCAACAGAACTTGGGAAATGCATAAATGAATAAAAATTGATCAAAGAAAATGAGTTCAAACAGATATGAGACTAGCAACCAGAAATCCTCTCACGGTACATCAGAAATACTAAAGGAAGCATTGAATCTTTGGGAAATACAATAAATGAAGAAATGGCTTCCTCTGCAAGGCAGACACTAACCACATTCTGAGGACCCCCAGGCATCTTAGGACACCTTTACTTCTGAATGGCTAACTGCAAATTTAAGAGTTACAGGAACCCCCCCTCCCAGTTTGATAGTTCACTAGAACAACCCACAGAACTCAAAAGCAAAGCGCAGTGCTTACAATTTTAGTTTTATTATAGAGAAGATAGATCAGAAGGATCCACAAAAGGAAGAGATATTTATTATGAGGTCTAGGAAGAAACGGTGTCTGGGGCTGTTTTCAGGTTTCAACTTAGCCTCTAGCTCCTTACCTGCTAGAAGAATAACTCAATTTACTAATCAGAGTAGTTGGTCTTTGGGTAACCAGCCCTGGTCCTAAAGACACTCTTATACTCTCATTACATACAGTGAAAACATTAAACATTATTGTCTCAATTTCAGTTAATTAATTCATTATTGATCCTATCCTTTTAATTCCCCAAATTTTATCCAAACAGTGCCAGAAATTCCAAGGCAAGCTTAGAATGTCTATTTCTCACTGCTGCCAAAATCTTCTCTGCAGCGGATTGGATTCTGCTAAGTGAAGCGCTTATGCTGAGGTGCTGTGGCAAGATTGACGAATGGTTCTAGACATTAATACTGGCTCTAGCAGCAGCCCTGCAAGTCCTCACACATTTCCTTAATAAAAATCAAACACAATGCAGAGACTCCTTGAATTTGGGTAAATTTTCTGCTTAAATAATTTAACTAATTGTTAATTAGCTATTATTAAATTATTAGTGAGAATTATTAAATTCTTCCATCTGTAAGATAAAATCAGTTTTTAGGATACCTTATATCATGCCAAAAAATAATTTAAAAAAAAAACCTAAAAATCCTTTTCTAAAAATCCAGTGATTTTAAAATAATCATGGGAGGCAGAGAGGGAGAGGGACCTGAGTGGGAGAGAGGAGAGAAGGAGGGGAAAGAGGGTCAAGATTAGATATGGGGAACGGGGAGAGGAGAAAAACTCAGAGGGCCAGAAGAATGAATGGAAATACACAGCTGCTAGTGGTGGGGTGAGGGGAACCTCTAGAAAGTGCCAGAAACCTGGGATGTAAGAGGCGCCCAGGACTCAGTGTGGGTGACCTTAGCTGAAATGCCCAACAGTGGGGAGATGGAACAGTGCATCTCCAGTAGTTAGACATGGCCTCCAGTAGAGGAATGGGCACACCAACCCACCTTCAGATTTTTGATCCAGGTTTGTTCCTGCCTAAAAGAATCCCAGGGACTAAAATGGAGCAGAGACTGAAGGAATGGCTTCCCAGTGACCAGCCCAACGTGGGATCTATCCCACAGGTAGGTACCTAACCCGGAAACTATTACTGATGTTGTGCTTGTAGACAGGAGCCTAGCATGGCAGTCCTCTGAGAGGCTGGAGTAGCAGCTGACGGAGACAGATGCGGATACTTACAGCTAGCCAAGGACTAAGCTCAGGGACCCAATGGAAGGGTTAGGAGAAGGGTTGAAGGAGCTGAAGGGGATGGCAACCTCATAGGAACACCAACAGGGTCAACTAACCTGGACCCCCAGGAAGCTCCCAGAGGCTAAGCCACCAACCAAAAACCATTCACAGGCTGATCTGAGGTCCCAGGCACACATGTAGCATAGGACTGCCTTGGATGGCCTCAGTAGGAGAGTGTGCCTAATGACATAGAGACTTGATGTCTCAGAGGAGGAGGATGCTGGGGGAGTGACCATCCTCTCAGAGTCAAAGGGGAGGCCAGATGGAATGAAGAATTCTGGCAGGGGGATGAGGAGGGGGAGCAACATTTGGGATGTAAATTAATAAAGTAACTAATTCAAAAAGTAAACCCCCTATCAACCCAAACATTTAAAAAACTGTTAATGACACATTCGTATATATATATATATATATATATATATATATATATAATATTTTGTATTATTTTTATAAAATATATATATTTATAAAAATATATATTTATAATATATATATATATATATATATATATATATTTAAATCTGTTTTGTAAACAAGTGGCAGTATTCTTATCTCATCCATTCTTCTGATTGCTGCTAACTGGCTAACTCTATAGAACACCATGCCAGGTTCTGTGGACACAGAAGTAAACAGCCAGCCAAGTTCTTTCTCTCTGGGAGCTTTACTTCAACAGTAGGCTAGGGAGGCACACAATATAAAGAGAAATTGTTAAGCAGATGGTGATGGCAGCAGAGGACATATTGAACAGTGGACACTATAGCTGATGCAAGTACTTTATCATTTCTCTAAGGAGGAGGTAACCTTTCAAGACATGACATGTGAAGGGACACAGAAGAGCCCAGGCTCCACTCTGGTGGTGCAAGAGGACTTTAGGAACCTACACTGGGGAACAAGTGGTGGGTAGCATATTGGAAGTGATGCTCCATTAGGTGACCTGGGACCTTATTGGCAATGTCAGATGTTTATGAGCTTTGATTTGTTTGATTTGACAATAGGACCTGACTGGAATATTTTTCAGATGCTCTCTTAAGAAGATCCCAGTCTTGCTTTCACAGATTGCTCTGCCTCCATTGTGCAGGATAACTGAAGGGGGACCCGAAACACGGAATAAGGAGATTAAAGCACAATATTCTAAAACACTCTATCCTGAGGCTGCAGCTTTCTCCATATAAGACCAACCACGGGGGTGAGCTGAGTACTTTTGTAAATTCAAATTCAGTACAGAGAGACACTCAGAGAAATTTTCCTTTCCTGACAGAGGCTCTTGTTCCTTAAAGTCAAGTGCCCCGAGACATTCCTGGTACTGCAGAGGGACTAAGGAGTCTGCCTTCCATACCTACATTGTTTTTAGTACCATTTATTTATGTAAGTCAGGAGGAAGGGTGCAAAAACAGGTGTCAGGGATTCTCAGCAAACTTTGCATCTACTGGTTTATCTGAATCCTGGTAGCTGTCTCTTGAGCAGGACAGACATCGCTTGTCTCCTCCATGCCCAACCCTCAAAGGTTATTGGACTTGGAAATTGTTTGAACTTTTTTGAGTAGAATCACATTGGATTTTATGCAGAAACAAAGTTCCAGGAGTTGATAGGCACAAATCTGCTTCAGGTATAACTCTGAAGTTTATGCTTACTATCTAGAGGATGGCTGTGCTTCCAGATACCAACGTGGGACCTGGAGCTTACTTCCTCTTCCTGAACTCTCTATTCTGCGCATGGTATATCCTCCTGCCTTCAGGACAATTGAGGCTCTACATAAATTTTAAAGCTTAGGATCACGACATATATTTACAAAGATGGCATTTCAATTATTTATATCCACAATATAACTGCAATCAATAATTTTATTGGGAGATACTGTATGAAAAATGATGATTTTTTTCAAGAATGGCTGGAGGCTTGAAACAGTATCCATTTTTTCTTTTGTAGTATACTTAATAACAAAAGATGGGTACTTTGGAAGATTATTCCTCATTTGAGAAAACAAACAAACATACAAACAAAACCAAAACCAAAATCATGATCTAAATATATGACAGAATTTCCTAATTCTGAAAATTTCTTAAAAACCAAGTGGCATTGTTTTCTTTTCGTTAGTGCTGTGATTGCATGGATTGCCCCTCTACCTGACCCCTGCACACCACTTTTCATCCCTACCCCAGTTCTTCTTTTTGTCCTGTGGACTAATTACACATATCCACATGAATAAAATTGTGTCTTTAATCACAAAGAGGAAAACAATTTTTTAAAAGCTGCTATTGTGTGAAGATGCCTTCCAAAACAAAGCATCAGGGGCTGTGGCTGCTGCCTCTGTGCCACTCGCCTGCCTATTTTGGTATTTTAGTGACTTGCCAAGGAATGACCTTTGAAGTTTCCATGATAAAATGATGCCTTGAGGAAACCAAACCCTTCCTTTCTCTGAGCTCTCTTTTTTTTTTCCTCTTGTAATTAGACTTGCCATCACTGGGGACTGTCTTTGTTATTAAACAGCATCCTTCTCACCTCTGCCCAGGGATAGCAACAGCTAAGTGAAGGCATCCCCTTCTGTACCAGGCTGAGGACTGAGATGCTCCACATTCTCAACAGCTGCCATTCTCCTTTGTTAGCTTCAGTATCTTTAGGGATCTTTGCTTTTATTTGAAGGGCCCTGTTTGTTACCCTCTTCCCCTGTGCTTCCTCACAATGTTCTATTATTTGTTATGAAAAGCATAAAAAAGATAGCTGCTGTGCTGGCCTCTCAAGTTCCCAGGCTACATAACAGTTCTCTGGAATTGGTCACCAGCCAGGAGCATCACTAAAGAGAAAACCATGTGGCTGCCACTTGTGTCTCCTACCCATCTCAGTGAACTTGGTAGCTGCCATGGGGCACACCTCAGTCACTCTTGCAAGTGAGTGAACTCCGCAGGGATTGGAGAGAAGGAACAGGAGATCCTTTTCTCATGCCAGGGACTCTACACTGTCTTCTCCCACTATCTGCACACCCACTCTCTACTGTGTCTGCTTGTGCCTGGGCAGGTATAACTAATTAGTACACTCCGACATTTCTTTTCTTCAAGGGTTTGTGTGTTCCCTGAGCTTTCTGTTGGGCTCTGCTCAGATGCCACCAATGTGCAAAGTCATATACTCTGTCTCTTTTCAGGGACTGATTTAAGGATCTATGATTTAGAGTTCTCTACATTTTGTAGCCCCAAGTTATTAGCGGCTTCTAAAAGCTAATTAAACACTTACTTTTTTCATCGACTTGTGTCTTAAAGGACATATTATGTGTTGGAATTTTGCTAATACAAAGAGGATGCAATTTTTATCTTTATGGAGTTATAAGTCAGTGCAAGGACATAGATGATGAATACATACGTAAATACATAATCAGTGAGGACTTCATATAAGAATAAGTACAATGGAAGAAATCACATCCTGGAGTATGATAGAAAAATCCTGGTCAATGGGAAAATTCATCTGAGATAGGCCTGGATCAGGAAGGGAGCTTGTTATAGGACAAGTTAGACAATGAGTACATGGCAGAGCCACCAGCAAACACACAGGCCCAGAGGCAGCATTGAACTGAGCTTGGTTAGATGACAGAAGGGCTGGGGGAAATATTTGGAGAAGTATTCAGGAATGCGCATGTGTCGTTTGGAAGGTTACAGCAGGATACAGGAAAATTAGTATATTGGGAGCTATCTTCCCAATGAGGCAGAATTTTTATGTATCCAGAGAGATTCCAGACACATAATTACATGATGAAACTGTTTGTGGAGGGAGCCGCTGGTTTTCTGGGTCTTAATTGATCAAACACACATGACTATCAATGTTGGTATAAGTTTCCATATGGGGACATGTTTACCAGTCACAGGAACAGAAAAAGCGAGCAGCTATGTTTGCGATTTTTCAACCATAAAAACTGGATTAATGAGTTTGTAAAACTTCAGGTGGGTCATGGAAATAGGAAGAAGTGTGCCTGTCAGATTCCCTGCCACTGTGAATTTGTGCTGAATAATCTGCTGTGAGATATGCTCTGAGCAACAGTCCTCAAATTGCTGACTGGCTCCCCAAGGCTGATGGGAAATTCTTCCTCACAGGTGAGGAAACTTGTGCTCAGGGTAACTGTTCTGAGTGAGGGAGAACAGCTGGATTCTGGGATGACTGCCACAGGTGCACTTGTCCCTGCTTAGTGCATTCTGTAGAGGGATATCCAGTGGGGCAGAGACAGGAGACCATCTACCTGCATCAGATGAGGAGGTATCCAGAAGGCTGCTGCTGCCAGTCAATATACCTTTCAGGGCCACAGGCTACGGGGATGGACACCTCCTAGGCTGAATTTAAAAACAGTGGAACAGAGATTGTTGAAAGAACTCTGAGAGGATTCCTCAAAGGGAATAAATTGCTTTGAGGTTCTAGGTGTACTCCTAGAGCTGTATTTGTTGTTGTTGTTCTCAGACTTGCCGGGTTTCCTACCAATCTATATGCTTCTGTGAAAACCGACCTACACAGCGAGGCCCAAGCATGGGCTGTATTTAGACTGAAGGAAGTATGGTTTTCACTTTAATAAACAGTTAATCACTACATGGTTCATCCTGAAAGCTCATAGCCTAACAATGATAAGGATCCCCATGGCCATCTAATCTTTGGTGTACCTTATGACACCTCTTGCCAAAGCTTATAGGTTATTGTGCATCCACATTAAAATCTGTTTATTGAAAATCATAAGCCATTTTTAGCTTGGTGTGGCCTCAATTGTTACTGCATACATTTTTATTATAAATTTTATGTTAAAATACAGAACAATTCTTATTCCCTAGAAACAATACCTTAAGAACTTAGAGACCATGGAAGGACTTTTGCTGCTCAAAGATATAACAAAACCTCTGAGAGTGTCTCACAACACACACTTGATGGTTTCCTACAGGGTTGTTTACAATGGCATTGCGCTCACAGTTTGAAATCTCTGCCAACACAATCTCTGCCAATACTAGGCCAGTTCAAGATAGTAGACTGGTTTTCTCCATATTTATCATCTAATTTTAGCTAATAAAGGTTTTTTTTTTGTTGTTGTTGTTGTTTTGCTGTCATTTCTTTAGCTAGTGGCCAATGACCAGGGAGACTCTTGAGCAAATTTAGCATCTCCATGTTCATTGCAGTTTTTATAAAAGAGTCTCAGTCTAACTTATAGCACAAAGGTTGTATCCCAAACACTCTTTTTCCCAAAAAAGCTAAACCATGCTGTGACTAGAGTAACCCCCTCAGGTGAACCCCAAATTGTCCTCTGCCCCCTGTAAGCAGATCAGGTTTGTGTTAAGCTTACCACAGTTGGAAGTCCCCTTGCTGGAGCTTATTTTACCATTTTCAGAAGCTAATAGGAAATTTCAAAACTTAGGTTCAAAGTGCTTGCAACAGTCTGCAGAGAGTTCAGAACCTTACAAGACCTGAACCTGAACTCGCTCCTTTAACATCCTCAGTGGATGTTGATAGCCCTTTGGGAATTAATCTCACAATCAGACTACAAGAAAGACAGAAAAAGAGTGATACAGTTGGGCAGAGATATGAAGAAGATATTCCCCTAGGGTTTAAAAGGAAAACTGTGTTCAGAACATCAATCTCAGTAGCTAGGCTGACAGCTGATGTTTTACAAAATAAGCATCCGCAGCCGGGAAATAGTTTCTTTAATTGTGCAATCACTTTCGGAGCTATTTGGAGTTGTCTGCATAAACTCTTCCCAAATACAAACACACATACGCACCCACACACATTTATTGAGTGCAAGTACCCGTTGCTGTAGCTAATGGAGTGAAATACAGCTGACGTGGGATGCAGAGAGCAGCAGGGGAGGAATTGCGGAAGCCAAGTTAACTGCTCTGATACAAACTGGCTTCTTCTGTCTGTTCCAGACAGTCTACATCTGACTGTGCGTTATATACCAAGGATCTGCATGTTCCTGTTATCCCAAGATGTGGGATAAGGGATAAGAAAAATACTATTTGTGCAGTTTTCTTTACCTCATTCATTACAGAGGCTCCCCCCACCCCTGGTCTCATTATGTGTAAAGTAATGGAGGGTGGGGATTGTTTTGTGTTTGTCAAGACGCTGTACTCATGTCAGCTTCTGTTTGGGGCTGGGAGATGTCAATATGAGAAGCAAGTCCAAAAATGGGAGGATGTCATGTAACGGCCACTGGCATGATAAAGGAGCTAAAGGGATTGATTTATAGGGAAGGACTGAACAACTTAATAGAGTGGTCAAATCTCGACCCAAGTCCATATGCTAGAGTTGGGGGGGGGAGGTTTCATGAACAGGAAATTTCAAGGACAGAGTGGTCATGGCAGGGCCAGGGAAACATCTTACTTAGCTGGAATTTTGTGTGAAGGGCAATGACCTGGGTGGCCAGCCAGTCAAGACTTTACATACGTTACTGCTCTCTTCAGAATGATAAAGGGAGCATCTTTTCAGGTAAGAGTGACAGCTTTAGAATGATGTTAAAAATGGTCAAATACTTCTTCGGAACTGCATGAGCAGGGTGGAAGTAAGCAGATGACTTAATTGGTCTCTACCTCTATGATCCTTCCCCCCCTTTTGAATTACTGATTTTTTTTTTCCAAATTCACATGGAAGGCAAAAGATATTTAATTTTCCATCACATACTGTTAAGATCTAAGTTCTTCTCTCTGACAATCTATTTATAGGAGTCATCAAAAAGGTCATTCCATCCACAGGAGAAATTATAGTAAAGAAATAGAATAGTGATTTTATTTTGCAACCAAATAAAACACTTCTCAATATTGAAGTATGATAATGAAAGAAGAGGAAAAGAATGAGGACCCTGGCTTCCTTGCTGTCTTTTTGGTTACATATAAAATGTATCCTTTAAAGCTAGTTCCATAAAGGTCATTTTTTAATAGTAAAAATAAAAGTATTGTGTTAATTGGAACATGGCTACCACTGCTTGTCCTATTTCCCTGATACTGTGGCTATTAGAGAAGAAGTTTTGATTACCTACTGATCATCAAAAGCAAAATGAGTACTTTGTTCTAATTAAAGCCTGGATAGATGTAATTCTGGTGCAACAGAAAAAGAACAGAAGGAGGCACTGACTGTAAAGCTGCTTCAGAATCACTGGACGATCTCCTCTAATTTACTGTAGCATTTTGAATGTGCAACTTAATCTCTCTGTGCTTTTGGGTTTCTTTTCTTCAGGTCCAGGAAGAAAAGGAACAGCAGTCACAGCCAGAGTGGAAGGCAGGACTTTGCCATTCTTCTGGGATTTCCAAAGAATAAGCAGCATTGTTGCAGTCAGTGCTTTGAGCTATTAAACTAGCATGTGTATGTGACTGTGCATGTGTGTGTGTGTGTGTGTGTGTGTGTATGTTACAAACTTTTAAACTTCCCACCTTTTTATGTCATTTCAGTGTATAAATGTTTCTCAGTGAACTTCAATTGCCAATGATTTCTTTAGCAATTATGTCAGCTTATGATTTTTAGTAGTTTTACCTTACTGACACAGAATGGTGTTCTTGGAACAAAAATATAATTATAATTATTCTCCTGAAGAAAGCATTAGGTCTGAAGCCAAAACTCCTTGCTGTATAAGAAACAGAAAAATGAATGTGCCCTCATTTTTGATTTACAGTACATAGATAAAGTGGGAGAACAGTTACAGAGAACTCTGCTCTCCAGCATCTTGTCAGCACTGGGGTGGGAAAGGAGAAGGATGGAGTAAAGACACGTTTGACCAAAAGGCAGACCTCCTGTAATTCATGTGACCCCTCCTACTCAAAGTGAGAACAAGGTATTAAGAGACTCAAGGAAGCTACTATATCAATTTCAAAAGGGTAGAGAAGGAAGAATGGGGTCTCTCTTCAAAGGAGAATTTTTATATACACATAATTCTAGGGTATACAGTGCGGACATAGAAAAATATGACCAAATGAACAAGAACCCTTAGTCAACATTAATAACCACGTATGGATGCAATTTTCCTTATCTTTAAGTGACTTGTAAGCCCTGATACACATCCAAATAGTCCTAGGATGCTAAGATGCCAAACCACTAAAAAATGTTTTCCTATTGTAGCTAGTTGATTGCAATCCATTTTTGAGGGGAAATACATATGTTGGGTTTTCAAGTTTTATATATCACATTCAGCTTAATATAACCAAAGTTTCTTTTTGATTTGAGGTTCCCCCTTGTTGTGTGAAAAAACCTTTTCCTTGGGAGATGCAATACACTTCTATTCATGGTTCAGATTAGGATCCACATCAGACCAAAGTGCAGATAGCACCAAAATCCAGTGAGTTTTATTGACAGGGATAAAGGTGAAGGGTTACTTACAGGAGAAGAAATGACTAAAAGACTATATCACTATAAACCTAGTCAAAGCTGGAATACTGGAGTGCACTATAAAACTTGCAGATGGCTCAACATGTTGGGGAGTATCTTTTGCCCTTTCCAAGAAACTCTGGCCTAAACCTTTTCCAGACAGCTGAGTTTGTTTCTATTCTATGCAGCTTAGTCTGCTATGAGTCTGTGACTCTGGGCTTATCTGAATCTTCCTTAGAGCTTCCTTTCTTCCTTCCTTCCTTCCTTCCTTTTTCATTCTTTCCATTCTTCCTTAACTCTGGCCCTAGTGAATCTGGTCAGTTTCAGGGACTTCCTGAAACTGTTTTGAATAGTTTACCTTCCTGCTTATGTAGTTTCCCTGTAGGATGAAATGTTTTAATCTAGGAAGAAACTGTTATACAACATGCCTTTTGTAAGCTACCTATGCTTAATATCGAAGAGTTTCAAAAGGCTCCCATTTTGAGTTTGAAAACCAAGAAAACAGTACTTCACATCTTTACCTCTATGCTTAGAATCTCATGCTTGTACTTCTGGCTCTGAAATTAATGTCGCTTATGCGTATTTTCTCATGATTTTTCTAAGCAGAGGTTACATTTTATGTTCTTGGTGTTGAAGCTGAATAAAATGTTGTTCTCTTTACTTTAACTGTTTGTGATTCCATGTCTTATCATTGATCTATATGAGTTTGGGTGGCCTTTTCGTTAAAGGGTCAACTAAAAGTCACATGAATCCCAGAGGTCTGGCTTGCAGTGACATAATTTTATTTGTGTTATAAATGGAAAAAAAATAAATCAGTTTAAGCAAATAAAGCACAATTTATGCAAAAAACAGCTAATCGTGGCAAAAGTATAAAATGTTATTTAAATGCCCCCTTGGGGTATCATCTGACAGAAATCACCTATGAGAATTGAATGGGTAGATCAGATATAGCACTTACTGATAGAGAAAAAAAAAAGCACCTTTTAAACTGACAGTTGCCATAACGTTGGAAAATGTGAGCAAAGGAAATAATTTACATTATGAAGAGCTCAACAAACAAATCCTGTAAATAATACATGCTGAAGAGCAGCACACAGCTCCAGCAAGGCTTTTCTCAGAGAGAATGAGTTTAAAACATTTATTGGAGGCATATATTACAGTATATCACTTACTGGCTGGAAGCCATGCAATATGTGTCTTTACAAAAAAAAATTACCTTGTAATATGAGCCCCTCCAAGGCATAATTATATAATACAGTTCTTATTGGGAAAACTGGAAGTAGGCCAAGCCTTGTCCAAATATAGTGAATGTCAGAGCCAAATTTATTATCCTTAGCTATTAACAGGAGAAGGCAGGTTTTGTTTACCAAGCCTAATTCTCTCCTAATTACACCCACTATAAAATAATTACTATCCATGGGATAACAACACAAGACAGAGTGACTAACAGAAGAAACTGCAGGGGTTAGAAAACAGAGTGCAATCCTGTGTCATTTTGAACAGCTTGTGTACTGCCATGAACAAATTAACGGACTTCATTAAGGAATTATATTTTAAGAGTGGCTTTGCGGTGAAGCACTGAAGCAATTAATGCTTCTTATTTGGTCCTAGATCTGAGTTGCAGTGCGGTTTGAGACAGTAACTAAATTTTTTTTCTTTTAATTTTTGATGTATCAGGTTTAATAGGATTACAAGCACATTACTGGGCAAGATAGTTAATGAGTGCTGAGAAAAACCTCTGTTTGGGACAAATGATCTGCGGCCCCTGCTAACTTGTTCTGTCTTTATGAGCTGATTTCTTACCATGGTGATTTTAATAATCTACTAAAGACAAACGCCAACTTTTATCTAATTCCATTTCACAACCTGCCCTTCTGTCCTCAACTCGGTTGGATCACGCTTTTGATGAAAGGGGTATTTTTCAGAGAGGGCAGAGCATCCCGCGTCTCAATTTGCGCCACAAAGTTGGGAACTTGAAATATTATTTCAATATTTCATATTTGCTTTCCACACAAATCAAAAAGGAGCATTATCTAGTTGAAACATGATGCCTCATTAAGTTCTCAATGTCGCCAGCTCCCGCATTCCCTCACCCCTTCCATCTCATCACAGAGCTCCAGAGAGTGAAGGAAGCCTTGTTGCAGACCGTCATACCCTTGAAAAGAATGCAGTGGGATCGACTACTGTTCTTACTTCCTGTCCAGAATGGCCAGGGTGAAAGGCCAAGCTGCACTGTGCCGTGCGTGTCTCCTCCCTCCAGCTTCGAACTCCAAAGTACACTCACCTCAGAGTACGAAAGATGGTCTTGTTTGGGCGACTTGGTGAAAACATACAAGCTCAGCACCCTTAGGAAGTTGGTTCTCGATACTGTTTTTAATAGGCCTCCAGATGGCCACATAAAAGCAAAACAGTTAGTATAGCAACTCCCAGTCGGGCCATTAGAGATAAAGGTGGGCCAGAATTTTCTTGAAAAAAAAAAAAAATTCTTCTTTTGAGGAGTACATGACCTGTTCATAGTAGGGAAAAAAAAAAAATACTTCAGGATAAAAGTAGGGGACGGAATTCTAAACCCAGAAATTCAGTTTCACATTGTATTTACCTCTTTCAATGTTACTTTATGCAAATCCAGTCACTTGATTTAAAGTTACAACATATAATCTTAGTCCTTTCCAATCATGCTGTGGCAGGCTTTAGGTTCTGTTTTTTTTCCCCCTCTCCTTTCCTTTTTTATTCTCTAGACACTGAACATTTCTACAGGGAAATAAAGTGAAGAAAGGAATAGGCAATAAAGAGATTCAGGAAAAACTTTTCATGTGGAAAAAAATGTCCTGTCTCAAACTATATATATATATATATATTGCACATGGCTTTTGAGCTGCGAGGTTGAAGGAGGACATGAAATGAAGGTCCCCCAGTGGCTGAACACCTCTTCATTGTACAATCAAAAGAGAAGCATTGAACGTCTCCTTTCTTTCCCTGCGGTCAGAAGCCACAGTAGCTCAGAGGTTGGAAATAGGACTGGCTGGCTTCACTTGGCTCAGCCATGTGATCTGCTCTTCTCCGTTCCTTTTTTTTTTTTTTTTTTTTTTTCCTGTATTTTTTTCAAAAGTGTTCCACTATGCACCAGTCACCATATTGTTCAAAGTTTTATTTGGGGGTCTCTGCCTCTACTCTGATACCACACGAGCACGTACCCAGTTGTTTGCCACGAAGCAAGGCAAAGACATGGTTATCCCCCAAAGCTGGCAGGTTTGTCTCTCTCCTGTCCTGTTCAACTTTCACTGAGTCAATTCCCCCCAGATTCTGTGGGTAGTTGGTTGGTGTGCCCCACTTTGAATGGCGTCTTTTCATCTTTTCTTGTGTTTCCTTGGGAATCTTGGTTAAAAGTTTGAGGAAAGAGTTTTAAGAACTACTGTTCATTTCTTATTTTAACATGAAGTGCCTCTGAAAAGTTTCATTCCCATTATTTTAAAATATATTGAAGGATTTGAAAATACCTCAGGTTACATGTATTCGCTGAGACTAAACAATTGTGATACATGATCAAAAGTTTTAAATATTTGCTTCTTGTTTCTTTTTCCCAATGAAGCATTTCAAAGAGATGAGGTCTCCTTTGTTCCCAAAAGTGATGCTGGGAATGTTTCTCAGAATCCTTCCATCTTTCTGCTGGGAAAAAATGATCTTAAAATATGATGCTGCTTTTATATCTGAGTTCATTTATGCTGACTACATATGTATGCAATCACAAGAAGTGTTATGTTGTTTTCAGACTTTAAATTTACATGAATGCTGCATTTGAATTTTCACACTCCATTGTACTTTTAACATATACCCTTGTTCATGTACATAGAATTAGCTCATTTATTTTAATTGCCAAAAAGGCTTTCATTGCCATTATGGTTATAACATAATTCATTGGTGCATTCTTCAAAAGAGAATTGGTCCCCTGTATTGTGTACTTTAGTGGATGAAAAAAACAATCCAGTGTTTTCTTCGCGGTGGGTTCACTTTGATACTAAAAATAGTAAGGATATTTTGTTTACTTGATTGTTCAAAACTATGTTTTACAATGCTGAAAAATGTGAATGACAACTCAGTGTTCTTCTAGTCGCTCACATCCCTGTGCAGAGGAAGTCATCCTGCACTAATTTTGATGAGGTAGCTATAGAAAGACTACATTAGTGTGGCCATGAAGGGAAAGAAGTCAAGGAAACGAAGGGAGATTTAGCTGATTCCTGTAGAACAGAGGTGAGAGCCGTGAGAAACAATGAACAAAGATGCTTGTTCTGAGATGCCCAACACTATTGACCATGTCTACCCATTAGGGTGACAATGCACAGACACAGCAAATAGTCAAGAGCCTGACAGTACATTGTGCTCATGGCTCAGGTGGTTAAAGAGACCACATAATTAATTTGTGGAATATATTTCTGGGAAGGTTCTACTGAGCTATAGCTGTGCTTCTGTGACCAGTAGCATCAGCTTACCCCAGCATGAAAGGCCATGTCTTTTCTTCAAGCTTTCTGTTTAGACAGTTAAAGGCTTGAAACTCTATTTAAAAAGTAAATGCAACTATGAATTTTAAATGCTGCAGTGCTACTGGGTGTCGAGAGAAGCAAAGTTTGTTAACTTGAGGTCACTAATACCCATTTACCAGACCAAGTACAGAATGTTGCACGATAAAGCATCATTTAATAGAAATTTAGGAATGGCAGCATTAAGACCATTATCAGTGGCCTCTGATCTCAGAGAGTATAATATTTCAATACACCTGTTCACTAGGGTCAGCCGTTTGCAGAGGAAAAGTAAACACGTTCCTTTCAAGTATATTTCAAGGAATATGGGGCATAGCTAACCTTGCAGAGATCTCTTTTTCACCAATCTGCCATTAAGACCTGAAATTCCCGTTACTTTGAATCATTTTCTCTGACTTCAGGCATCTTAAGTAGAAATATCCATAATATGAGATATATAAAATTAAGTACTAAATAATGGATTATGCCTTTGATATTCATTTAAACCTTAGTGGAACTCCGGTCTGGAGACATAGCTTAACAGATAAGATTGTACATTGTTCTTCCAAAGGACCAGAGTTCAGTTACCAGTGCCCACATCTGATGAGACACAAATCAACAGCTCCAGGGGATCCAACACTCTCTACTGGCTCGTACAGGTACCCTGATCATGTGCTCTATGATCATACAGAAACACATGAATGAAAAATGAAGATCTAAAAATGAAGATCATATCAAAAAATATTAACTGTATCAATAATAACAACAACAACAACAACAACAACAACAACAACAATAATAATAATAATAATAATAATAATAAAGCCAGGAGAGTTAAGTATCCTGTTTTGGTGGGTAAAGTGGAAATAATTATATTATAAAAAATAAAACCTGGTAAGATTATGTGTCCGCATGTGTGTACTTGAGAGTGATTGCATGTACACGTGTGCAGACACCATAGGTGATAGGGATGTATTGTATGAGAAAATAATCTGTTTTCAATAAAACATTAAAAAATAATTGGAGGATATAAAACACCTAGATAATTTTTGACAAACCTTTTCTACATGCCTTTGAGATAGGGAATTGTGCCTGAAGGGTTAATGCCATTATCCACCCCCCCCCCCCCCCCCCACCCCCGTCTAGAACATCACCCACTCCCTCAGTAGCTGATCTTGGCTAGATTCTTACCAAACTTCAGCCACTAGGAGGCAGTATTTTGTAGCAATTAAAATATTAAGTTTTGACATCAACTAGGCAAGGGTTCCACGCTGAGGTAGACATGAACGTGGACTAGTTACCCCCTCTCAGCTTCATTTTTCGTATTTTGAAAAAAAAATTGAAATCTATTACTACTGCATTGTACGTGAGGATTAAGTGAGATAGTGTATGCTGAGTGACTGACATATATGGGATGCTCATAAAACCCAGATAAACCTAATTCCTAAATGATATATGGATCTATTCCAGCTGACAAATAGTTTTCTCTACTACGATTTGTCACTCACCTAGCTTTTCAAACTTCTATCCTCAAAACAAATGGCATGGACCCAGATGCAGAAAGTGTTCGTTTTCATTAGAAGACTCTGGAGGGAAGCCAAAGCACTGTCATCCGCGCGAGCATCTCCTGTGCGTCTTAGTTCTCCTTTCATCTAATTGCAGGGGAAAGAGGTATCTTTTCCGCTAATGGAGGGAATGACTGAAACCCAGATGAGTAAAACCCTGAAGAGAAGGAGACCAAAGATTGTACATTCAGGGTTCCTCTATCTCCCAGCTAAATGCCGAACCAAATGGAGACTTCGGTGTTTGCCTACCAGAAGCTCATGAGCTTGCGTGTGCCTTGGAGTGTAATGACTGCCTTATTGGACGGTTCTGGTCCATGGCATCAAGATTTCCCTTTCCAACAACTGTGGCTGTTTCATAGCACATACTTTCTACCTGTAACAATGGAACCAGCCACTGAGCACTCTGTATCTGTCCTGTGTTTAGAACATGACGCAGTGAGAGTCATTCTTGGAAGAATAAGTGCCAGAGAAGGCCCTTGTCTTTGTAACCATATCTCTGAGTTTATCTCCTATTCAAAGTTGCAAATAAAATTTTCACTGAGGGAATCTTTGTTAAATCTACCCTACTGTTTCTATAGAACGGAAATTCCCATTCTTAAAATTGCATTGACATGCAGAAACTCCACAGTAGTTTCTAGTCCTTAACACAGAGGAGACTGTCAACGAAAGCCACTGTCTGGGACTTATGCAGAACTATTATTCTGTCATCAACAATTGGCCTTGTATGCAGCTTAGTAAAGGATCTCAACTTCACGCTTACATCAAGGCTTTTAACTATTTTGATGACTTCATTCATAAATTATTTCCCCAATTCTCATCAATCATTCACTCAAAAAAAATTGTCTATAAATTCCTTGGCATCTAAATTAGTTTTCCTACATTATTACCTACCAAGAAAAGAATTTGTGAACAGTTAAAAATTTGTGCTGGTGAATATTTTTTCTCATCTTTTAGAGTTTTGATACCTTTAAAGTTTAATATATGACAAGATTATAGATTCCTAAAAACACCACTGATTTTATTTTTAGGTTCTTCCCAAGATCAATCCCATGGCCAATTCATCTTGAAGTGTAAGTGAATGGACTGCCTGTTCTAAAGTCACCTCTCTTGGAAGAGAAGGAATCCTGTACTTGCCCTTAACTTTTCTGGGCAGACATTCAGAAGCAAACTCTGGCCTGTTAAGAAGCACAGCTGTACCCTGCAGGAAGAATGAAAAGGTCCTAGATGAGGTCTTGGATGCATGTCCTTACATGGTTCACATTGCAACCTAATGTACAGTTGCAGACCACCCCACCCGAGATAATAAATGAGAGACTCTCGGGGCTGTTGAGCACTTTGCAAATTTTCACAGTGGCTCAGCACAAACTTAGTTAGCACAGGTGTTCACATAATTGTGATTCATTGGAGAGATTCTAGGTGCTCAATAGCCCTCTCACTCTCTTTCCTCCTAGGGGGTGACTGAGTGTGAGTCTATTGTGAGGAAATGTGCCATGATGTCGGGCTTCACTGGTGCTTGGCTGAAGGGGACTGGGTTGATTTAAAAAGGGAAAAAAAGAAAAAGAAAAAGAAAGGACAATTAACTGTGGCCAATTCTTTTGGTCCATTTGCTCCAGTTTTAGAAATGGCAAGATGACATGTATCCCATAGTTCTAAAGATGGAAACTAACTTTACATTGTAAGAAAGCAAATTTAACAAACAAAATCTCTTAGAGAATTGGATGAGACTACTATGATTTTATATTGAGGTTGTTTTAAAATGATTAAAGTTAGACACAGTGCAAATATCTCAGCTCTCATTTTTCTTACTTTGTGGCTGCCATCTTCTGGTGCATGTGCTTGGTGTTACCCAAATACCGATCTGCTATCTTAAAGTTGGTCACCATTTGGAATAGTATCCCAAGGTAATCACTCAGAACTAGTGAGAAGACAAGTCTCTCTCCCACCAGCCATTGCCTGCTCTTGCTTTTCTACCCGCAGAGTGAAATACAGTTACACCATCTAGTATCTCAGTAATAATATGAAATTTGCATAGCTTTCAATGTAATAAATTAACTGACTTAGTTTTTATAAAACCTTTACAATTCAGTTAATGAATATTGATTAATTTCCCATGAAGCAGTGTGTGCTTAAGGATAATGAGGAATAAAAAGCCATGTACTCATCATGTGTCTATGATCTATACATGGTACTCTCACACTATATTTAATGCATCAGAGTTAAGAGAAATCTAAATTCTTGTGCTCCAATCTATTTGGAATTGCTTTAGATTCCATCCCTGGTAATCACCTAGTGCACCTTCCACTGAGTCTCATGGCACTGTTTAAATGAAAAGATGTCTACCATCATATTTAAAAAGAAAGTAATTGTCCCCGAAGGGAAGAAATCAGAAAGGTTATAGTTTGATCTTTTAAATTCTAGAAATCATTTTAGCATTTGGCATCTAAATTCATTCTTTGTACTGAATTTCCTCTACCTCAAACCAACAACCTCCTTTGGGTCTGGATGGTTTTATTATTCACGTAACAGCACAGAACCTCCAAGAAATGCATGTGTCTTTTTCACCTTCAAATGTAGATCAGCACTATTGGAATCCTCAGATTATCCATCCTCCACTAAACTGCAAACTCCCATTCCAGCATGAGATCCTCCAGGCACAGAGGCACACTATTACTATCACATACATTAGTCTCCAATACACAGAAAGCTCTCTACCCTGTGGCATGTGTTAGACTGGACTGTCACTATGACTCCTGCCTGAGCTGGAAACAGGCTTCTATGAATTAATGTTTACTTTCAGCTCTCTGGTCTTAACATACTCTACTCAGATCATTGAGAGCAGAAAAAAAAAAAAAAAACCTCTAAAAGAACCACACAATCAGCTCAGAGACACAAAGGTAGATTCTTCAACTTCCAATAGATAGAAGTTATCTAGAAATTAAGAGAGCACAGAACAAGACATCACCAAGTAGGCTAAGGGATAAACGGTGTTTCTGGAAGCTTCAATCATTTATTCTTGATTCTCCTCAAAACCTGGTTTTAAAAGAACACAGGTAGGCACAGAGCAAGGTAAGAGAATGGTGCTTAGGGAGAAAGTAAAGTACGGCGTGAGTGTGTATTGCTTGACAGGGGCAAGGTCACTTCATGTACCAGTGCTTCAGCCCAGGTGAGCATCCAAGCCATGGTTGCTGCTCTGAATGGGAGTGCTGATAAGGTGGGCAGAAACTGTTCACCATAGCTCCCCTTTCTTGCCCCCATGTTAGGACCTGAAGGCTGGTCCTACTGAGATTCACTAAACCTGTCTCCTTGATCTACCATGAACCATGGTTTAGCTGAATGCTACTAACCCTGCTTCCTTATTCAGCTGCCTGAAACAACCCTACCTCTCTCTTCAACTGTGAATAATAAACACGCTGAGCATCCATGATTCTGAGGCTTCTCCACGAGACAGCCAAGACCACCAGATCCTGGCTTTGTCTGTTAGTCTTTGCTTTACCCTCACTCCTCCGACTCTGTCAAGTCAATCACTGGAGCCCTGCAAGGATGCGGTGAATTGGCACCTGCAAAAGACCCAAACGTAGACACTGACCACAGAAACTTGCATTAATCAGACAAAGGAATGATCCAAGATAAATGCTCCAATAAAGGTGAAGGGATCAGTATAAAACAACAGGAAGAAATGAAACTAGAGAAAGAACCGAGGAATGCAAAGCACATCTCAGTGTCCTGCAGATGGTACAATCTCTCAGTAGGCTGCTCTGGCTAGGTAGGTATGTCTATCAGAGAATGCACAAACATCACCTACTCATGTGGCAAAGCAAATGCCTCTAGAGTTACAGAATGACTTTTAGGTCCATGACTGCTAGATAAGAACATTTAATACTGAAAATAAAGGTTCAATAGATTTCAAATAATTATGCATGCATTTCATTTCCATCTATGTCTATAAGTGAAATTATCTGCAAATAGTATTTGTCACGCTGACATCATAGATTTATCTAAAGAGTCACTCAATTAGCAACTCCTTCAAGTCAATAATATCTATAGTCAAAACTGTCTATTTTATAATAATGCATTTGTCCTTACCAAGCATCTAAGCTCATAAAAATATGTGTGAAGCACAAATGGGAAACTATTAAACAATGTCTATTGTATTTTAAAAACTCTTCAATCTTTAAGCTTTTTTCTTGATATCCAGAAACAGAAATTTTAAGATTTGCTTTCCCTGGCACAGTGGACTTCTATAATGTGTTCAGTTTGGCTTCCCCTGAGGGCATTAGTTGGCGTGATATCCTCAGGAATGACAGCTGTACCATTCCTTTCCTGACTCTGCATTGAAGATGTCTGCCAGGCCTGAGAGTTAAATGTCTATAGAAATTGCATGTACAGTTCAGAGAGGCTTCCCGGGTTTTTTCTCTCCCCTCCCTCTCCCAATCCATCCTTCCCTGTTCTCTGTCTCCCTTTCCTCCTGTCTCTCCTCTTCTTTCTCCATTACTCTATACTAATTCATGCAGCTAAGATACTATTCTAATGTATTCCCATAATTAAAAAAATTGTTCAGCATATCACATGACTTATCCCTAAAACAGGGTTGCTTTCTGCCAACAGTTTTATGCTTCTAAATTTACATAACTATGTATTTTTCCTTGCATTTCTTATGGTAGGGTGGAGTGATTTTTGCATTGGGTGCTGATGGAATACTTAAGTTTCTTTTTAAGAAATATGAAGGGAAAATGACTGAATTCTTTTCTAAGGGACATTGTTGTGAAGACCAGTGAACAATGTCAGAAACACCATGCTTTTAAAATGTAAACAAAGATACCTGCAGGTTCCTACCACTGCCTCCTATCTCATTCTCCTTCAGAGTATATTAACAGCAGATGACTTTTCTTGGGTCTGAGATGCTTCTGGAATAGTCTTTACTGGAAGGTACAACATTGTCTTGAGTTCTCCTTTAAACTTCTCTCCCTAATTGCTGGCCCGCCTTCAGAGAGGCAACTTTATTTTAATATGGAGAAGAGAGTTCTCATAGGTTAGCTTCTTGAGAAACTCTACTGGCTGTGCTAACTGGTTTGAATTAGGGAGAGTCTAATATCCTTGGGTGCTCTGGGGGTGGGGGAATCCCCCTCCATCAGATTCAAATGTTTCCAGATCTGCTGGCCGTAATTGACATAATTCATTCTAATGAGTTAGAAGAACTGGAAGAGCTTTCTGTGCTAACACGTGGAGCCACTCTACGAATTCCTAGGCTTTTAGGGCCCTCTCAGTCTCCAGTTTCTGCATTTACCGCATCCGGTAAACTGATAAACAAAAATGATTTATTGTAAAATAGTTATAAGTAAAGAAATGTCCTCTGAGGATACAATAATTGTTTTCATTTTCCTTCCCCAGTGCCAGTGGTATAATAAAATGCTAATAGATGCAAATTATGCATGATACTTAATGCATACTAAAGAGAAACCATTTAAAAACCAGGTACCTTTTGTTAGTGAATGAGCAGTGGGCCATTGTTTTCTTTCTGAGATATTGTACTAACTGGAAGTTTCCTTTGTGGATGGTCAGCACACACAGGCCTCCTTAAGATTGTTACAGATAGACAATCCTGAGAGGAGTGGAGCATCACTTGGGAGAAGAGGTGATAAATAAAAGCTTCTTCTTCTTCTTCTTCTTCTTCTTCTTCTTCTTCTTCTTCTTCTAAAAACAACTTTGGATGACTCTATAAGGAAATCATGGAAAGAAAACCAAAAGAGCAGAGGAGGACAGCCGCTGTGACTTAAAGAACAGAAAATTGAAATGTATGAAAAATCAATGAGCTAATAATTAAATTGTGTGCACACCACAGAGCAGCCAGGACACCTCATGCATTTAGACCTGGAGCTCAGGAGCCAAAGTCATCAGTAGTTAAAAGGGAGCAAAGAATAGCCGTCATTCTGCAGCTAATTTCATGATGAGACACTAAAAAACACATACCTGCTACAGCAGAGCAGGATATTTGTAGGAGGTTAAAGATACAAATTAAAGTCCAGGAGCCTATACATTCCTGATTACCCAGCATTCTTAAATCAGTCCTCTTCAGTCTCACACCTGGGGTCTCAGCTGCAGCATAGCTGTCATTTACGCTATCCATGGCCCAGGATTGATGACAGTCATTCGCTGATGAAGCTGTATACATCATTTCTGTCCGAGCTGCACTGGCCAGATGGACCCTGACCATCCATCGCCTGTCAGGGACGCATCTGTTCACACTGCTGCTAGGGGTACTAACAAGTCATTGGCTTCTCCAAAAGGACAGTGTCAGCTGGATAGGGCACAACATAAAGACTGGTGTTGTCCAGATTTCTCTTCTCTTCTTATCAAGGAACAAGGTTTGTTTTTCCCCTCCCAATAGTAGATACATTGCATTAACTTTTTAGAAAAGTTATAGTATAGATATCCAAAGATCACAGACACTCTATCAACTCCATATTGATAAAGCAAATTGGTTTTCCATTTTAAATTTCTTTCTGTTGGGGATGCTTTAGTAAAGTATGACCCATTCAAGACTATGAAATTCAAGTGTTTAGACAAGCCTGAGAATTTGTCTGTATTTGTAACCTTTAAAGAAAAAAGCCAAGATGTTTGTACATTGTGGTTTTTTTCTTCTGTAAGTCTATGTTAATTTATTTTATTTATTTAGTTTTTACTAGCTTGTAATAAATAAATACTCTGAGGGAAAAGAAAGACAAAAAACAAAGAAAGAAACAAAGAAAGAAAGAAAGAAAGAAAGAGAAAGAAAGAAAGGAAAGAAAACACACAAAAAAAAAATCCAGAGAAAAGTTCACAATAAATTTGTCCACAAATCACATCAATAGCCAGAAGGTTCAAATTTGATAAAGACCATATACTTTTCATTAAATGTATTGTCATTAAAGATGCTTTTCTGTTGCCACAATGTCATTGTTTTATTGGAAAAATTAAGCAGAACCTGTGATTCAACTTATTCTGTGTATCAGATAAAATCTAAGCCTTCTCCTTATATTAAGCTTTTTACTGTTCAAATTTCTGTAGGGTAGAACTCAGTTTTCAATGAGCAAACTAAAGAGTACAAAGTTAAATAGTGCAGCCATAGTGTGGTATTGGCATAATGAGACATTGAGCCAAAAATAGGCTTGACATCAAAGCCCATGGGTTGAGTCTTCTAAATTTTTAGTATCCAAAAATGATCTTCAAATATGGATCTAAATAGCCCTTACAGTCCAATTTTCTGATAATTAGAGAAAATACATCTTTATTAAATAGAAATTATTTGCCTTGGCAAAATTTTAACCAGAGATTACAAATTAATCAAGAAAGATAACTAGAGTCCAAATTGGACCATTAACTATTTTCTTATTTAGTTTGGAGGTAAAATTTCATTTTCAAAATCTTTATTGTCTAAAGACATGCTTCAAACCTTAATAAGCAACAGCACAAATGTTCTTAGGTAGGTAAACATGTATAGTCTATTCAAAATCATATCCATGAGAAACAGAGCAGCAGAGCAGAGATGATGGCTGGAATCAATCTGAATGGGAATGGGTGTCTACAGGGAGCCTTCCCTGCATTTTGTCTATTAATCCATGTCCCATGGACGGCCTTCCATCCCTCATTTTCAGTTAAGTCCTTTCTGATAGAGAGTTAAGCACATGCACTCACCAAGAGAAACTAGGATCACAGATTCAGGTGACAATTTATTGTAAAAGAAATTAACCTAATTTTATTAGAGGGAAAACTGATAAGAAACCAAGGGCCATTCTCAAGGTCACAGAGAAACCATGTATGTATTGGCAATGAGAGACACATTGTTGGAAATTATGAGTGACTGTAAACTTCATTTTGGCTGTCTGCTTTGGCAGCTGCAAGAGATCTGCAGGGAAATTTCTCTATAATTCTCCATTTTGGCCTCAAAAATTGGCAAATCACACAGATTTACTTACTACATGGCTCTCAAACTCTGATTAATTCCTTTTGCTCTTTTTCTTACAATTTCATATTACTAAAGAAATTTAAAATATTGGAACACAATTAAATTTCTGAATGCATTTTCTCTTGTTTCAAGATAGAAGCAAATGCATTTTTAGCATGAAAGTTTATGCAAGTACTGAGGGTCAGTCACTGGGGGCTGATTGCCACACTTGGCTCCTCTTGCATTCAACTGGGAATGTTCCACAATCTCAAGGGATTTATGATCCTTAAGAGTAGAAAGTAAGTTAAAAAGGCTAAATGCACCAGAGGAAGTGAGATGAGCTGGCTTCCCAGCGGACTAGAACAGATGATACTTTTTGTTTCCTATAGTTAGAATGAAGAAATGAGTGAATGAATACAAGTAAATGAATACATAGAGTATGTATGAAATAAAATTCATAGTTCTATAAAAGAGCTGGAATAGCTGTAAGACAAATAAGGAACCTCTGAAGGTTAAGTGTGCCTTTATTCTGGGATCTGGGACCAAGAACTTTGCAAAAAGGCATCACAAATATGATTAACGTGTGAGCATCAAGATAGGATGAATTATTCTCAGCTAGCGTGGCAGATCCAATTGAACTGAATCACTCTTACATGTGATCACTTCCTCGCTGTGATCACGAAGGGACATGTTCAGAGGAAGCTTGGAGAGACAGGATATGGCTAATAGCCAGATGGAGGAAAAGTGTCACAAGTCAGGAGGGCACACATTTTAGAAATAGGACAGCAAAATCAGAGTCTCCTCAGAATCCCCAGAAAGGAATGCAGCCCTGACATCACCTTCTTCTCACCCCTGGGTGACCCATGTCAGACATCTGACCTACAGAACTGTAAAGTAATAAAAGTATGTTGTGTTAAGCCACTATATTTCTGCTGATTTGTTTAGGTGCTGATAGAAGACAAGTACATCCATCTGATGTTGTTTTAGCATCCCACAATCTCTAAATCCATCCTGATGCCACCTAAGAGGTCACTGTCAAAAATGTGAATCTAAAGTGCAGTGTTAAGTTCCAAGAAGAAACAGCTCATTGCTTGAACAAGTACAGCAATTCAATGTTGTGATGCAATTAGATAGCATTCTACCACTGCTATGTTAAAAAAGTGTGTTCCATCTTCTGTAGTAAAAACAATACCACATTACTAGTAGTCTCCAGCACTGGCGAAGATCTCATTTAATCAGTGTTTTGATTTATTTTTATTTTAATTAAGCAGCTTTATTAATCAAAAAAAGAAAAGAAATTTTGTTAGCAAAAAAATAAAAAATCAGCACTTGCCTCAGGAGCACTCAGTCCTTCGTGTTTCTTCCTCCTCGACTCTGCTCTATCTGCCTCCGCCATGGCCCAAGCTGACATTGCATTGATTGGACTGGCTGTCATGGGCCAGAATGTAATTTTGAACATGAATGATGATGAACTTGTGGTCTGTGATTTCAATAGGACCGTCTTCAAAGTCGATGACTTCTTGGCCACCGAGGCGAAGGGAACCAAAGTGATTGGTGTGCAGTCCTTAAAGGAGATGGTCTCCAAGCTGAAGAAGCCCCACCGGGTCACACTGCTTGTGAAGGCTGGGCAAGCTGTGGATGATTTCATCGAGAAACTAGTACCTTTGTTGGACACTAGTGCCATCATCATTGATGGAGGAAATTCTGAATACCGGTATACAACAAGATGATGCCAGGACCTCAAGGCCAAAGGCATCTTGTTTGAGGGGAGCAGAGTCAGTGGTGGTGAGGAAGAGGCTCGGTATGGGCCATGCCAGGAGGGAACAAAGAGGCTTGGTCCCACATCAATATGATCTTCCAAGCCATCTTTGCAAAAGTAGGAACCGGAGAACCCTGCTGTGACTGGGTGGGAGATGAGGGGGCGGGGCACTTTGTGAAGATGGTGCACAATGTGATGGAGTTTGATGACATGCAGCTGATCTGTGAGGCTTACCACTTAATGAAGTATGTTCTGGGCATGCACCATGCGGAGGTAAGCGCAGGCATTTGAAGAGTGGAATAAGACAGAGCTGGACTCATTCCTGATTGAAATCACTGCTAATATTCTCAAGTTCCGGGACACTTATGGCAAAGAGCTGTTACCAAAGATCCGGGACAGTGCTAGGCAGAAGGGCATTGGGAAGTAGACCGCCATCTCTCGGCGCTGGAGTATGGCATGCCCATCACCCTCATTGGAGAAGCTGTCTTTGCACGGTGCTTGTCCTCTCTGAAGAAGGAGAGAGTTCAGGCCCATAGAAAGCTGAAAGGTCCCAATATGGTCCAGCCAGAATGCAGTAAAAAGACATGCTAGGAGGATATACGTAAAGCCCTTTATGCTTCCAAGATCATCTCCTATGCTCAAGGCTTTATGCTGCACAGACAGGTAGCCACTGAGTTTGGCTGGACACTCAATTATGACGTCATTGCCCTGGTGTGGAGAGGGGGGCTGCATCATCCAAAGTGTGTTCCTGGGAAAAATTAAAGAGGCGTTTGAGCAAAACCCAAAACTTCAGAACCTGCTGTTAGATGACTTCTTTAAGTCAACAGTTGACAACTGCCAGGACTCCTGGCGCCGGGTGATCAGCACTGGGGTGCAAGCAGGCATTCATTCCCATGCCCTGCTTCACTACTGCTCTCTCCTATGATAGGTACAGATGTGGGATGCTGCCAGCGAACCTCATCCAGGCTCAATCGGATTACTATGGGGCTCACACCTATAAACTCTTAGCCAAACCAGGAGAATTTATCCACACCATCTGGACAGGCCACGGTGGCAGAGTGGCCTCTTGTTGATACAACGCCTAGTAGGCCTGTGGCTTTGCCCCCCTCTCCCAGCAACAGGACAGCCCCTGTGGCACTCAGCACCCCTCTTTGCCCTAGTTCCTGCTCAGATCTCTTAGGCAAGTGTTAGCTGTGATTGCTGAAGAAGTCACCAAGGTCAGTAGTTTCTGAACGACCACCTGCTCCACCTCGAACTTCTGTGCTGCCCAGGAACTGACCTTGTGCGCCACTGTGTAACTGCTTCCTGACTGAGCTGTGCCATGTGGGTCAGACAGGCTGCAGCTCTTAGCACACAGTGGGGTTGGCTGTGTGGGATTGTACAACCTGGACTGTGGATCACGTGTGTGGGCTCTGCTGTCTGCCACTCAGTAAAAGAGAATATGGTCACACTCTTCTGGGTGGGTGTGCCTAGCAGAAAGATCTGCACTGAGTTCACTATTGGAAATTGATTTGTTTTCCTTTAGCCTTGTTCGTTTTTACCTCTGGCATTTTTTTAAGACTCCAAATAACACAGGACAGGTTAACTTGAGGGTAATGAGTAAGTCTGGAGGGAGGTAAGGAGCCAAGGATCTCTTGTTGGATCTTTTCTTACTGGCACAGTAGGTACCTGGATGTTAATGTAACATCCATCCCATCACACTTGTAATGAACTTTTAAATAAATAAATAAATAAATAAATAATCACTGAGATAGACAATTTTCTTTCTCAGATTTCCAATAGTGCCTAGTACATCAATGCTTAGCCTACCATGCAAATTTGAAAATTATTATTTGAAATGATTAGCAAGTTTTGTGACTATTGTTTTAAAAGATAGTCTTTAGTATTCATCCTTGCAAATTAAATGGATATTCATTATGCAGTTTACTGTTTGTATTTATCTGATTTAAGGATCACTAATATTACTAGTATGTAGTATAAATGAACTAGGTATGAGATCCCAAATTTATCTGTCAATTTAGGCAATAAAGTGGTTATTCAAAAAAAAAATCATGATCTAGAAATGCTTTGCTTTTATTTAAAAATGCAATAAAAAATAGAAAAATTACTGTGAAATACTGAAACAAACTCAAGAAGTTAGACTCCAGAGATCCAAATAACCCTATCTAAAAATGGGGAACAGAGCTAAACAGAGAATTCTCAACTGAGGAAACTTGAATGGCTGAGAAGCATCTAAAGAAATGTACAACATCCTTAGTCATCAGGGAAATGCAAATCAAAACAACCCTGAGATTCCACCACACACCAGTCAGAATGGCTATGGTCAAAAATTCAGGTGACAGCAGATGCTGGCAAAGAACACTCCTCCACTGCTGGTGGGATTGCAAGCTGATACAATCTCTCTGGAAATCAGTTTGGTGGACCTTCAGAAAAATGAACATAATACTACCTGAGTACCCAGCTATACCACTCTGGGCATATACCCAGAAGATGCTCCAACATGTAATAAAGACACATGCTCCACTATGTTCATAGCAGCCATATTTATAATAGCCAGAAGCTGGAAACAACCCAGATGTCCCTCAACAGAGGAATGGATACAGAAAATATGGTACATTTACACAATGGAATACTACTCAGCTATTAAAAACAATGATTTCATGAAATTCACAGGCAAATGGATGGAACTTGAAAATACCATCCTGAGCGAGGTCACAAAAGAATGAACATGGTATGTGCTCACTGATAAGTGGTTATTAGCCCAAAAGTTTGGAATACCTATGATTCACTTCACAGCAACTGTAGGGCTGAGTGTGAGGTCGCAGATGGAGGACTTGGAGAAGGGACTGAAGGAGCTGAGGGAGTTTGCAGCTCCATGGAGGGAGCAACAGTGTCAACTGGCCTGACCCCTTGATGTTCCCGGAGACCAGACCACGAACCAAAGAATACACATGGAGGGACCCATGGTGTTGGCCACATATGGATCAGAGGAGGGTCTTGTTAGCCATCAGGGGGAGGAGAGGCCCTTGGGTCTGAGTGTGTTACATGCTCCAGTATAGTGGAATGCCAAGGAGGGAAGACAGGAGTGGGTGAGTGGGTGGAGGATAGAGGGATGGGGAGAGGGTTAGGGGGAGGGGGGTTCCAAAGGGGAGATCTGGAAAGGGGGAAACATTTGAAATGTAAATAAAGTATCAAAAAAAAAGTTGGTGCAGAAGAAATTTTTAATGTAAACATATGAGAGAATAGTAGCCTGCCCTTACTATTAGTACCTGCATCTACATGTTAAATCATTATATATATATATATATGATGTTTGAAAAAATCATTTCTACCATATTTTGTCTACTATCACTGAAATAAAACACTATGATCAAAAGCATCTGAGAAGGGAAAGACTTTATTTGGCTTATTCCTTCCTTCCTTCTTTCCTTTATTTTTTTTTTCCTTCCTTCATTCTTCTTATCTCCTGCTGGTGATGAAGCCTAGGTTTGTACATAAGCTAGGCAGGACTCTGTCACTTAAAACTGCCCACACACAGTCCTAGCTTACTCTTCACTCCATAAATTGATATTGATATCACACCAAAAATATTACCTATGACATCCTATCCATGCAAAGCTCCACTACTCTTCAGTCCCTCTCTCTCTCTCTTTCTCTCTCTCCATTCATTTGCTTAGTTTTTGTTTGTTTAGTTTTCCTTTTTCTCCCTAATTCACAGTGAAAGAATTTTTATTTTAACTCCTTGTTATACAAGGCCCAATTCTACCACCCTATTATGCAACTTTTCACCCTCAAACTGGCATACAGCTGCTCAAAAGAAGCAAGACCAAGCTGCATGTGGAAGATACTGAGTCTTGAGATGTTGGATGTGGTGGCAAAGTTTTCAGGCTGCTCCGGGGCATAATACATTTCCTGTGAGGAGGTGTGAGTCTCCAAGCAGACCATAATATACCTCAGGTTAATATCAAAGGATGGATTCCAATCCAGTCCCCACTAGCAAGGTAAAACTTAAATTGGTGATGTTTTCTTTTGCATTTTTACAAATGTACAAATTCTGTGTGGGTACTGATTTCATTTACCCCTGCTAGAAGTCAAAATAGTATAGGGAGGAAGGATTTTCCTCTGTGTGTTTGTATCACTCAGACCAGCCTATGTCAGGATAAGGCAGACTTCAGATTCAACTGGGATCAGACGCACATTTGAGGGAACTTATATCTGATTTGTAAACTTTTCTCCTCCCTTTCTTCCTTCTTTTGCTTTTTTTTTTTTTTTGTCTTTATGGTTAGAACAATAAGAGGAACAAGCCCTGCTCCTACATTCTATAATATAATATAATATAATATAATATAATATAATGTAATGTAATATAATATACCTTTTCCTTTCTTCCTGCTTTGACAAAGATTGCTACTCCACCTCACTCTGTCTGCTTTCACCTTGTTTCCCTGCAGCAGAAGCAGCTGAGATGTAGGGGCAAACAGACCAGGAGCTGCTATCCACTGCTCAGGCCCTCACTGTGTTACAGTCACAAGACATATGGCCTCTTTGTGACCACCGCTCTCTTAGAAAAGTGTATAGAACAGCTATTAATTTATTCAGTTTTGCAGATCAGTTTAATTCCCCTAAGCTATACCGGTGGGAAAATGGACACTGCCTGCCCTCAAAGGGTTTTAACCCAGCAGATCTAGATTTTGATTAAAAAGGAGGCCCTGATTGAGTCTACTCAATCAGGTAGATTAGGGAGGGGGTACTCTTAAGCCTTGAGAGGAGATTGTGGAGCCCTCCCTGACTGTGCAGTGGCCTGCAGGAGTGTGGGGGTTTAGGAGGATCAGGGTGAACCTTGAGGATCCTGCCAGACAATCAATAAAGCTTCCTCCCTTGTCCAGAGAATGCCCTTAATTAGCAGGCTTTGTGTTTTACTTGCTTTTGTGAAGCCTCACAAATGCACTTTGAATATTTTTATATCTCGTATTTTAAGATCCTGGTGAGGTAAGATCACAGGTCTTGCTCTTCTTATCATACCTCACTGGTTGGGAATTAAGCTCTGACCTCAGACTTCCGGGTTTTCAATCCCAGAGTAATTTGAACCCTGCTAACTTGTTAAACCTATCAGGTCTGTCTGTTTTCCTCAAATGAGAAGGAGAATAATAGTTTTTCTTACTTTATAAAGTTGTGACTGGCTTACAAAAGAATTCAAGGCACTTAGCACAACATAGCAAAACTCTTCTCATCAGAGTATTGTGAATACTGTGTACCCTTCTGCCTTCCTCAGAGCATGATATGACACATACTGAGTGACTGAAAGCTACCTTGAGCCCTTGAGGAAATACCATGTTTTTATTCTCTTGAAACTATGAGCTGCCATTCACAGCTCATACTTTGGAGCTATATGAAGAAAAGGTGCTGGAATGCTATACACAGTCTTTCTATGTGCTCCTTATAGCATAAGAAACACTATGCACAGTCCTTAGGACCTGGATAGATACTTACCAACCTTTATCACACCAGTGCCTAGCACAGAACCTTGTGCCCTGTAAGCCAGTGAATACCATAGTATATTACACAATAGGACTTTTCATAATATCTACAGATAAATAGATTGACCAACAGAAAACAGCTATATTGATGTACCATTGCTTGAGTCCAGTGGCTTCAGTATTTTATGTAAGAGTTACCAGAGTCAAAACATTTTATAGATGGTATCATAGAAATTCCATTGCTGAGAAGAGATACCACAACCAAGGCAACCAGGTTCTGAGGTTCAGTCCATTATCATCATGGCAGGAACCATGGCAATGTTCAGGCAGACATGGTGCTGGAGAAGGAGCCAAGGGTTCTACATCTTGATCTACAGGCAATCAGAAGACTGATTTTCAGGCAGCAGAAGGATGATCTCAAAGCTACCCCACAGTGACACACTTCCTCCAACAAAGGCAGATTACCTAACAGTGCCACTTCCTGGGCCAAGCATATTCAAACCACCACAGATGGGCAGGAACTTTTTTATGTCAGTCCATTATATGTTTCTCCAATCCTGTTACATTCTTCCAAACAAACAAACAAAAACCAAAAAACCAAAAAAACCACCACCAACAACAAAAATTTTTAAAGATTATCTATTTATACTTCCCATTCCCCTCCTCCTTTTTGAAGAAGGGAGTCATTAACTTATTGATCATATTCTGTTTGATCACATAGGTGACTGACTTATAGAATTGTCTGTGCATGTAATAATTTTGTTCTTTCTTCTGTTTAATCTATTTACAGTTCTTTCCAGAAAAAAAAAATGTTTACAGGATATAGGGGATGTTTTCCTTTGTCCCTAGACTCAAGATTTCCCAAGGTTACCTTCAAGACAAATAATTTGCTAGAAAAATCTCACAGAATTCATTGGAAGCTTTATATTTACAGTTTTCTGCAAGAAAATGCCATAAGTTAGAGTGTAAAAGTTTATTCCTTAGTGCATTCTAAACTCACATCTGTCATCAAATCAAGGAATGACCCAGCCTCCTCCCTTACACTGAAGTGCAGAAATAGTAATATGAACCAAGAATGCTCTGGTAGCATCATTCAGTTTTACTTAAGTTTCATAAAAAGGCATGTACCATTGTCCATATAGTTAAACTCAATTTCCACCTTCATCTTTCCTACACCTGTAAGCACATAGTTGGCCTTTCTAGCTGGTCAGTTTCTACTCTGAGTCATTTAGGCAAATGTACAAGAGAAAAGAGGGAATAATATTGCTGCATAAATTGCAGTGTATTAGGGTACCATAAAATAAAACATCACTTCTGTCCAAGAAGATATAAACTGTTGCCTAGGAGCTAGGATTAAAGGTAAGACCTTTCTTTTTATTAAAATAAAGTTCTTATTATTCAATTGCTTTCTTTTCAAATTTTGCCATTATTTTAGCACTCACAGCTTTTAAAATAATTTCAAAATTTCAACACAAAATGATATGCATACATTTAATACAGATAGAAATAAAAATTTAAAATATAGGTCATTTGGGAAATCATGTAATATTCCTGGACCTTTCTTTTAAGCCTGAAATCATGTAAAAATCAAAATGATGAATTTTCTATCATTTAACTATTTATTGATCCTACTAATGGATTTAAAATAAGAAACTATGAACTAATTTCAAAATCAAAATCTAATTATAGATAATACTAAAAGGTTGCCAGATTTACTTTAGATCCCACAAAATATTAATTCCTAATTTTCAAGTAAATTCATGGAAAAATCTAAAGAACACAACTGGAATAGTATCTGATCTCTTGCTCATGGAAATACATGAAAGAGGATATAGGTGTGTGACCTCTTTATTAAGAATTTTCTTTAATCAAATGATCTGAATGTCTGCACAAGAAGCTTACAAAATGATTCCAAGGAAGAATGTCACTTCAGACAAGGGGTTTCATAGCATTCTTGACTAATATTTATTAAAAGCTTTCCAAACATTCTTAACCTGAAGTTGTGGCGAGTCTATTTTTACACTATGTCTGTAGATATATAGAAGAGTTAGTGTGAAAAACTATAATTTCCACAATTTTCTGGAGTTTCAAAGAGAGACAGAAACCTTTAAAATAGTAAAAACACAGATAGATGATGAACTAAAATTAGAGATATGTTTGGAAGTGGAAAATTGGATTGATGGAGAAATATGTGCTTAAAACTCAGTTAACTCAGATCTAATGTGTCAAACTCCTAGGTGGTAAGATCAGAGTTTGTGCTAAGAAATTGATTTCTTCACATTGAACATTAGAACTCTATTAAAAAAAAAATGACTACATTACTTTCCCTGAATCTCTAGGGAAAAAAAAAATGTGTCATATTTGAGTAGTTTGAGCCACATTGCCATTGGCAGCAACTAACTGATTCTCCTCTGCCAGTTCACTGGGGCATCCAGTAGTCAGTTTGCCAATGTGCTGGGAGAGGGCCAATGACTCTTTGGAGGTGTAATGCCTTACCTGGATGAGCTCTGCTCTGGTAGTCAGAATGGACAATTCCCTGAGCTGAGCTCAACAGCCCATGGACATAGGTCAAGAGTCCTCAGCTGGCTGCAGCTCAGGTGACTTCAGAGCAGGTTGCTGGAGGGAGTTCAGCAAACTACTGAGATGAATCCATGCTAAACCATCTGACAATAAATTAAGGGAAAATTCAATGGCAACAATCCAAAACCCATAAAAACAACCATTAGAAATTAGATGCACTTTACAGATCTATAAGGAGAGTTCTTGGCAGTCGAGTGAGCACACATTTTTCTTTGTTTTCATTTTCTATTTTTTTGTTTTCTTTTTCTTGTTACTGTTTGTTGCAGAAGAGTATGTCAGAATGGTGCAGAAGCTGAAACTAAATTTTAAAATGTGTTCTTAAAATAAAACATTTTATGCGACATTCAAATATATACAGTCATGTTTCTTATACTCAGGTTAAAACTAAATGTATAGAAATGACCTTTTTATACTTTACTACATTTTCTAACTCTGCTATGATAGCTGCAAATAATCGGTGTGGGTACAGACTGGAAAACACTCTAATAAGTGAAAAAGATTCTTTTATGAATAAAACTAAAACCAGTTCTTGAGACATGAAATAAGATAAAGGGTAATGTGCTTTTGAAATTAATGTAACCTGTTGATGTCTGGGGAAGGACATTATAGATTTTCAATTTAATGTCAATAATCAGGAATATTCATCCTGAACCCCTAACCACTGACTTTACAAAGTTCTATTTTCCCATTTGTTTATCAATTTGTACCAATTTGAGCTGAGTAGATAACATTTTGCCACTTCCTCTGTGTCTCATCCAGGGTAGGCTTTGCCACCTCTCATGGGCTTGAGGCATTTGGGTCCTTGACATGACTGTGCCTATGTCAAGAACACATTTACTTAGGACTTCACTGGTTCCCTAAAACATTGCACAGTTTATATTGATAGATTAATCTCAGAAAACAAATGAAAATGATAACAGTAAAAAATTCCAGAATGCTTCTGTGGCAAGTTGTTACTTTAACGAGTCATTTTGCTTCATTGTTCTAGTAACTAGAGGTAATGTTGCTATGTGTATCATGTATGCAATGACAACAGATGTTTATCAACTTGCCTTTCCACATGCCCTCACAGGGCAGTTACAAAGAAGGTAGTACACTGTTCTAATTGGAGATAGTTTATTATCCGTATGTATTCAAGTTGGCACCTATTTGTAATCACAGATTTTTCAAGTTAAATTAAGAGGTTAGCTATAGTGTCCTGAGTCACAAATGACTATAATTAGTCTCGTATTCTCTAAGTAACCAAGAGGAGGTGATCAAAATCAAATGGCCAAAGCTAAAGGAATATATATCATGTCCAATAAATAACCTTTGAGAAACTAAGAGGTCTGATAGAAAATAACATTGAATGGGAAGCAAAGCTCCAATCTATCTTTTCTCTCTCTTTTTTTCCTTCAGAATTTGTATTTTGTCACTGAAAGTGAATTTGTTTCTTACAATACATGTCAGAGGACTCTGAGCTTCATAAGACTAAGCAAAGACCTAAATTCTCTTGCGTATCTGGACTTAAGAGTTTAAACCCAACAGATGACCTTTATAGTCATTGGACTATATAAGAGAAGGCAAGGTGAGGGTTTGCTATTTTCCCTGTTAAGTTTTGATGGAACACTCTTATACTCTGGGACAAGGACACAGTATTCTATAATTTGGTTGTTTTCAGAAAAACCTGTTTACCAAGTGAAAATTGTGTTATCAGATAACAATGGGGTAAAATTTACAATGCTTGCAAAACATGTATTGATATTTAATCAGGCTGTTGTTTAAACAGCTGATCCCATGAAATTTTGCACAAATATTGAATTTTTCTGGTGTAGTTCTGGACACATTCAAGGACTCTTCCATATTACTTTTCAAGTAAAAGTACCAAAGTGGTATCATGAGACCCATAATTATTCATCACCTAACTTTAAAGCATCAGCACTGTTCCACTGGAATAACTGCAGTGAAACAAGCTTTCTACCCACATAGACAAAACCTTTCCATGTATCTCCATGAGCCTTCTCACTACAGGACTTGATCATGAATAATTCACAGAAAGGTATATGGTTTTCATAACCAAGTAAAATAAATCTTCTTTACAGTGAAATTTGTTCTTTTTATAACAATTAAGTACTATCTGTCTTCAAATGCAGCTCTGTAGAAGTCATTAGAAGGAAAGTTCTAACCTAAAGAGGTTAATCTTAACCAAGAGTACAAGGAATAGTCATCACAGACTGGAAAATAAAAAGAGGGCAATCTCTCTCTCTCTCTCTCTCTCTCTCTCTCTCTCTCTCTCTCTGTCTCTCTCTCTCTCTCTCTCTCTCTCTCTCTCTCACACACACACACACACACACACACACACACACCCTACAACAACAAAATAACAAGAATAAACAAACACTGCTCATTGATAACTTTCAACATCAGTGGGCTCAATTCATCAATAAAAAGACACACTGACTAACTGAGTGGGTGAGAAAAAGAATCTATCCATTTGCTGCATCCAAGAAGCATACCTTAACATCGAGTCTAGACATGACCTTTTGGTGACAGATAGAAAAAGGTATTCCAAGCAAAGGGACCTAAGAACCAAGCTTCTGTCACTATTTTAATATCTGGCAAAATAGACTACTAGGCAAAACTAATCAGAAGAGATAATGAAGGACTCAGCATGCTCATCAAATGAAGTATCCACTAAAAGGACATTGTAATTCATAATCTGTAAAGGAGATTGTGCATATGCACCAAACATAAAGGCACCCAATTTCATAGAAAAAATACTACTACAGTTTAAATCATATATTGACCCTCAGTGAAAGTAGACTGTTACAGTCTACTCTCACCAATACACAGGTCATCCAAAGAAAAACTAAATGGACATGGTGAAGTTAACTGACATTTTAAACCATATGTAACTAACAGGTATTGAAGAACATTTCACATAAACACATACAAAAATATACTTTCTCAGAATCTGCTGGAACTTTTTCTAATATTGATCACATACTCAGCTATACAGTAAGTCTTACTACAAGAAGCTTGATATAACATCTAATATCTATCTGACTAAAATGGACTAAAGCTAGATATCAACAACCACAGAAATAAGAGAAAATTTACAAACTCACAGAAACTGAGCAACTCACTATCAAATAAAAAAAATGGCTCATGACAAAAATAAATAAAGTCTTTAAAGATTTGCTATAATTTTTTCTAAAAGGAATATACATCATACCCAATGTTATAGGACACAATGAAGACAGTTTTAAGAGACAACTTCATAATACTAAGTGCCTATATAAAAAGCGCTTTTGGAAAGATCTAATACTAATAATTTAACTGCCCACCTGAATGCTCCAGACCAAAAAGAAGAAATCAAACCCAAAATGAGTAGATAGCAGAAATAAACTTAGGACTAAAAAATAAAAATAAAAATAAAAAATGTAGAAACATAACAACCACAAAATACAAAGCATTGATGAAACAAGGAGTTGTGACAATCAATAAGATTGACAAACCCTTATTCAAAATAACAAAAAGGCATAGAGAGAACCTTCAAATTAACAAAATTAGAGATGAAAAGGGACACATAAAAATAGACTCTGATGAAATTTAGAGAACCATAAAGACGTACTTCAAAAAACTGGACTCCATCAAATTTAAAAATCTAAAACAAATGGACAATATTCTTGTTACATTTCAGCTACCAAAGTGAAATGAATATCATAGAATCAATTTAAATAGGCCTAATACCTCTAGTGAAATAGAAGCAGTCATTAAAATTTCCCGCCAAAAAACCATCCAGGGCCACACGGTTTTAATCAAGAATTCACCATGTTTTCAAAAAGACTTAATACCAATACTACTCAAATCATTCTACACAATAAAAACAGAGATGGCATTATCCAATTTGCTTTACAAGTCTGCAGTTATCTTAATACACAAACCACATAAAGACCTAACAAAAAATGAGAAATGTAGACCAATTTCTTTTATGAACATAGGTGCAAAAATTCTTAGTAAAATACTTGCAGCCAAAATCCAATAACATATTAAAAAGATTATCCACCATAATCAAGTAGGCTTCATCCCAGGGATGCCAAGATGGTTGTACATATGTAAATCAATAATGTAATCCACCATTTAAACAAACTCAAAGACAAAATGTGTATGATAATTAGATACAGAAAAGTCCTTTGATAAAATTCAATACCAGTTCATGATAAAAGTCCTGGAGAGATTGGAATATTTAAGGAACATACCTGAACATAATAAAGGCAGTTTAGAGCAAACCCATAGCTACCATTAATCAGGAACAAGAGAAGATTGTCTACTCTCTCCATATGTATTCAATATAGAGCACAAGTCATAGCTAGAGAAATAGGACAACTGAAGGAGATCAAAGGGTTAAAAATTAGAAATGTATCATTATTGTAGTTGATTCATATTATACATAAGGGATCTTAAAAATTCCACTGGAAAACTACAACTGATAAAACTTCCAGTAAAGATTTTGGGTTTAAAATTAACTCACAAAATCAGTAGTGCTTCTACATGCAAATTACAAAAGAACTGTGAAAGAAGTCGGGGAAACAATACTTATCCAATAGCATGAAATAATATAAAATATCTTGGAGTATTGCTAAGTAAGAAAGTGAAAGACTTTCATGATAAAAATTTTAAGAAACAGAAGAAAGAAATTGAAGAAGATATCAAAAGGTAAAAAGATCTCCCATGCTCAGAGATTGGAAGGGTTAACACCGTAAATATGACCATTTTACTAAAAGCAATCCACAGATAAAATGTAATCTCTACTACCACAGTTTTCCACAGATTTCAAATGATAATTTTCAGCTTCATATAGAAACATACACATAGATATGCACACATACACTTACGGACACACACACATACACACACACACATACATGCACACACACAAAACCAGCATAGCTGAAACAATTCCAAATAGAAAAAGAACCACTGGAGGTATCACTATCTAGGACCTCAAATGGTACTACTAAGCTATAGTAATCAATTCACCATAATATTGACACAAAAACAGGCACATTGATCCATAAACTTGCACACATAGTGACATCTGAGTCTTGATAAGGAAGACAAAGTACTCTGTTGGAAAAAAGACAGCATCTTCATCAAATTATGCTGTCAGACTGGATGTCTGCATATAGAAGAATGCAAATTTATCCATATTTATCATCTTTCACAAAACTCAACTCCATTTGCATAAAAGATCTCAGCATAAAATCAGAAACAGTGAACCTTATAGAAGAGAAAATGGGGAATAGCCTTGAACTCATTTGGCACAGGAAAAGATGATGTTCTGAACAGAGCACCATTAGCACAGGCACTAAGGTCAACATTAATAAATGGGTCCACATAAAAGTAAAAATCGACATGGCAACCATACTGTCATTTGGACCTGTCACAGTCTACAGAATAGAAAAAAGACTTTTACCAATTCCACATATCGTAGAGAACTAATATCCAAAATATATAAAGAACTCAAAAAGTTTATATCGAGAAAAGAAATAACCCATTAAAATGGGGTGCAGATTAAATAGAATTCCCAAAGAGGAAATACAAATGGTTGAGAAACACTTAAAGAAATGTTTAACATCCTTAGTCATCATGAAAATATGAACAAAAACTATTTTAAGATTTCACCTCACATATGAGATCAATAAAACAAATGACAGCTCTTGCTGGTGTGGGTGTGGAGTAAGGGGAACACTCATCTATTGCTGCTAGAACTGCAAGCACATTTAGACACTTTGGAAATCAATGCTTTATTTCCTCAGGAAGATAGGAATCAAAGGACTTCAAAATCCAGCTATACCATCCTTGCATACTGTGTTGGTTTGAATACGTATGGCCCTGGTAGACTCATGTGTTTGAATGATTGGTCCATAAAAAGTGGAATTATAGGAGGTGTGACCTTGTTTGACTAGGTGTGGCCTTATTGGAAGAAGTGTGTCTTAGTTCACTTCCTGCTGTCTGTCAATCCAGATGTAGAAGTTCATCTCCTTTTCCAGTACAATGTCTGCCTGCATGCTGCCATGTTTCTTGCCATGACAAGAATAGACTCAACTAAAACTGTAAGTCATACTCAATTATATGTTTTCCTTTATAAGAGTTGTCAGGCTTCTGGTGTCTCTTCATATTAATGAAACTCTAAGACAGAAATATAACCAAGACATGTTTCATCTTATCTCAGCAGCACTTGCTCAAACATACTCAATGCTGTGCTATAAATAATAGCCAGAAACTGGAAACAACATAGATGGTCCTCAACATGTGGTATAATGGATATTACTCCTCCATTAAAGAAAATAATGAAATTTGCAGGTAAACCAATAGAACCAGAAAAAATCATCATCCTGAGAAAGGTCGCCTGGACCCAGAAAGATAAATATGGTGTGTTTTTCACTTACATGTGGATATTGGCTCTTATCTTAATAATATAAGATAATTTTAACAATAATATTATATATTGATTATTATTGGTTAACCAATAATGATAATAATAATAATAATATATTGGTTAATAATAATAATAACCAAGCTACAATTTATGGAACTATAGAGATTAGATCCAATATAAGGGATTAAAGGGGATACAGATCTCCATAGGAAAAATAAATAGAATAAATAATGACATGGGGATTAGGTGAGGGGACTGGAAAGGGAGGATCAAGTGGGGAGTAAGAAGGGAGGTGAGGATGAGGCATGGAGTAGGAGAGAAACAACTCAATGAAGGGCCATTTGAGTATTATTTAAACTTAATACAGTAGGAGCTTCTTAAAATGTATACTTATATGAAAATTATTTAAATAAAATTACCAAATAATGGGAGACACAGAAGCAACAACTAGACATCACTTGTCACCAAATAAAGCTTCACACACTGGGGATGGGTTACATCTAATTGAGTTGTTGGCTAAAGGAGCCACGTGGAACCTTCCACCCTCCAAACAACCCATGCTGTTGGCAAGTCTGTGAGATGCTCTCTGCAAACTGATATCACAGGTGTATTGTTGAAGACAGCACCTAAGCAACTCATTAAACATGGAGAAGCCAAACTGGTACCTACCTAGAGCCTCCATGGTAGTGTCTTAAGTACAGAAAAGTACTCTGTATACTACAAAAGGATATATATTAACCCAAAGCCAGCTAAAAACATGTTGATGTACAATGGTATCCTGCCTCTATAATATGTTAGGGTAATGGTGGCACAAACCTGTAGCACTAGCCAAGCAATACCTGGCTTGACTTAAGTTGTGTTCCACAAGATGGAACTCATACCTTACACTGCAAGGGTGATCAAGAATCTAACTAGATAGCAAAGAGTAACACCAAATATTATTATTCTACTAAAAGAGCAGCAAAAATGACTCATAATGGCATTCTGCTATACTTGGGTCAATGCCTTTCTCAGCCAACATCAGAGAAGCTTCCTCCTGCAGCAGATGGGGACCTACAGCCAAAGAATATGTTGAGAACAAGAGACTTTGGAACACGTAGCCGTAAATGGGATGTCTCCATCAAATCCCTCTGCTCAGGGTCCTGAATATCCTACAGAACAGGCAGGAAGTGTAAGGGCCACATGAAATGGAGAACACTAGGAAATAAGGTTCTCTAATTACAATAGAATAAAGTCACATACGAACTACAGAGACAGAGGCTGCAAGTGCATGGCCTGAACAGGTACCTGATGAAATATTACAGCTAGCTGAAAGAAGTGGACACATGACCCATTGCATAACCTAGAAGCTAACTCCAGTTGACAACTACTTGCAAATGAAAATTTAGTTTTCTCCAAGATAGTCTCATTGGGAGTAAAAAATTAGTCTTAAAAGTAGGTCTCATGTCCAGTAGTACATGACCAACAGTAAACGGACTCAATGGCATCTTTGGAGATTCCTTGTCTCATGGCATGCCATAACTTATATATATATGTACTCTTTTTTTTTTAACACCAGGAATTCTTTACATATATAATATGGCTTCCAGTTTATTGCACTTATGGCATTCCTGAATGTGTGAGTCAGTGGGTCTTTGATCCTATATATGTTTATTATGCCTTTTCTTGGGCTCTTTTCCTTCTGCTTGTTTTGTGTTTCCCAATGTATTGGTTTTTTGCTTTATCTTATTATATCATACTTTATATTATTAATTTCCTAGAAGCCCATTTGTTTTCTAATGAAAGATAGAAAGTAGGTAAATAACGATGGAAGGGGATGAGAAAGAACTAGAAAAAATAGAGGGAGGAGAAACAATAATCAGGATGTTAGAAAAAATCTATTTTCAATAAAAGGAAAAATAAAAGAACAAGATAATAGTATCAAGATCTCTACCACTTATCACAACTTAAATGCAACTTAGAATAGTAGAGTTGAAACCTGTTAAAACACAACAGGGTCAGTAAATGGCTCAGGAATTAGAGCTGTTTCCCACCAAATCTGGTGCTCTAAGTTGTATTCCTTAAATCCACATGGTAGATGAAGTGTACCAAGTTTGCAAGTTTTCCTATGAACTCTATATGCATGTCAAGGCACATGTGTACAAAAACATAAACAACCAAACCAACAAACAAATAAATGCCTACATGTATACATACATAATAAATAAATAAATAATCAGATAGAATAAATATTAAAAATCAACAATTATAGAATGGAGTTCCAATTTCATGGGTTTCACAGCTGCATTTTTATACAAACTCTACAAAGCATTTAGCATTATCTATGCCCATAGAAAATAAAATAAATGCAAGGAGAATCATAAACTTGCAAATGATCCTATCATAAAGCCACTAAGCCATAGAAAATAGAAGTCTACTTAAGACCTCTGAAGCTGATGCATATATGAGTTCTAGTACAGTATTTTGCAAGCCTTCTGATTACTGATTCATGGAAATGACATCCAGATTGCAATTTGGGGAACTTGAAGGTTGAAACCTAATCCCTAGCTCAATAATGCAAGGTGCAAGTGATCATAAACAAACTTTAGGTTGTTTAGAGAGAAAATCCTGATGCACTTAGTTTCAGTCTTGGTGCAGAAGCCATTGTAAGTAACCTGGCTTCTCCTCTCTTTAATTTTCATCTTCCCGCTTCTAATAGCACTGTAGAAGGGCAAGATATCAACTTTGCCCATCCATGGTTGTACTGGTTACTTTTGTTGCCAAAAGACACAAAGAAAAATCTCACTAGATGAGGTATGCTTAATTGAGGAATTTCACTGATCAAAATGACTTGTGGCTATGTCTGTAGGAAAGTATCTTGAGTGCTGATTGATATTGGGCCAGCGAACCCACTGTTGGTAGTACCAACACTAGGCTGGCTAGTTCTGGCTTATAAAGAAAACTGGTTAAGCAGGAGTCAAGGAGGATAAAAAATGTTCTTCCATGATCACTGCCTCAGTTCTTAACTTCAGGTTCGGGCCTTGACTTCCCTCCATCATAAATTGTGACCTGGTAGTATAAGATAAAATAAACCTGTTCCTCTCCTCATTGCTCTTGGTTATGCTGTGTATCACAAAAGTAACCCAAACACATTTCAACTTCAAATAAGAGGCAACATCAGAAACACATAGCATTCATTAGAAGATTAGGTATTTTTTCTAGCATACTACACTTATATCTCAATGGAAAGGACTGGTCATATTCCACTTTAACTGTGAAAGTCAGGTGAGTCAGTATGTGGGTTTTTCCTATTTCTGTAGTAGTTTGCAAAGGAGAAGACCTTAGAATGGTGGGGAGCTAGCCAGGTTACAATATCTGCCAGACAGTCTATATCTGGAAAGATTAAAGATGATTTCTGCTTCAGAGTAGGTCACATTGTGGTAGCAAAGACAAAATATGTTCATAAAGAACCATAATGCCAGTGAGAGACTGCTGCACTCAGTTCTCACAGACAAGCCTGTTTTCAGGACTTGCCTCCCTCTCAAGAATTTTCCTTTGCTCTGACTACAACAATAACTTGCAGCTCTGGGTTTATTTGTCCCCCTCCAACAGTAATCTTAGAGCAAATCAAAAACATTCCTCTTTCATGTTGCTACTTCTAGTGAAAGCCCTGGGGACACAGGAACTGGTCTGCCTAGGTTACATGCCTCTCCACCCTGAGGCCATTGACCCTCACAATGGGCAGTGTGACTCTAATGATAACTTGGTGTTATCTGTAGTTAGGGAACATCAAGATGCACAGAAGCTACTGATTATCCACTTCTAGCCCAATATTATCCACTTGTCAGAAGGGTTGGTTTCCTCTTTGGTGAAATTGGTGAGTAAGTAACATGCATCCATCTCAACACAGATGCTCTATTGTAGGAAGAGGAATAGAGAGTTAGTGCACACTGCAGGAAGACAATGCTTATGCAGACCCTTTTAGTTAATAAAGCAATAATTGCCCTAACTCTTCCCCAGCATTGCTCACTGATGCTCAAATAAATGGTATCTTGCTATTGCTGATGACTATTTGTTACAGGAAAAAACAAACTAAAATTCACTATCTATCAAAGTTACAATTCTAGAAGGTGAAGTTGCTTATGTGTCAAAGGTATTCATGGTACATTGAATATTAAATTTATCTGATGCTCTGAGTGTTGCAATTTTGTCCATTTTCTGTATTTGAGACATGTAATACATTCCACATATTCATGTAGACATTTGACTTTCATTTCATGACATTTTATCTGTCCCGAACACCCACACAGATCTTATTCCACAGCTTTCCTTGACCCTAATTTTCTTCTCCTCAGATGAGTGGGCTATTCCTGCCGCCCCCATTTATCATAACTGTTTTTCTGCTTGGACTTCTAAACTGTGGCTTCAACTGTTAATGCTCCTTGGAAACTTCACTCTGGGGTTCACCTCCTTCAGTGGCCCCATCTCAATCCAAATTTCCCTTGACCTTCACATGGCATTTTTCCCCCTGCTAATCAATTTCTCTTTCTTTCCTCCATTGCCTTCGTTTTAGCCCTCGAGAATTTGACTCTAAATTACAGTCCAAAAATGGTGAACCTTCTCTTTCTCTCTCTCTCTCTCTCTCTCTCTCTCTCTCTCTCTCTCTCTCTGTCTCTCTCTCTTTCTTTCTCTCTCTCTCTCAAGTAGACTTTGTTTACATTCTCAGTCTGAATTTTTTCTTTGAGAAGAATATCTCTGTCATCTTCAGGTTTTATCCTGTCTGCAGTAATCCTCCCCTCTCTAACTTGTAATATTTTCATTCTTATATTTAATTGTTTTCTCTACTTTTCCATTGTTGAGATTATCAATCCTTCTAGACTATATCCCTTTTATGAAAGTTTTTGTCTGGTCTACTTCTGGGTCATTGAGTATTTCATAAATACACTGCAAAAATGTTTTCAATTAAATTTGTTCTCCAGCCGGACAGTGGTGGCGCACGCCTTTAATCCCAGCACTCGGGAGGCAGAGGCAGGTGGATTTCTGAGTTCAAGGCCAGCCTGGTGTACAGAGTGAGTTCCAGGACAGCCAGGGCTACACAGAGAAACCCCGTCTTGAAAAACCAAAAAAAAAAAAAAAAAAAAATTGTTCTCCAAATAAGCATATTCAATCCTTCGGTGAAACCATAATTTTTTTAAGGGAGTAGCATCATTTTTAAACATAATGGGTTAAAAAATGAAAAGGAGTCAATTATGTAAATTAAACTTTCATGCTCCTAAATGCAGAATTTCTGGGAAGGAAAGGTGTGTAATGGCATGTCTCAAGGGATGAATACATTCCAGAAACATCAAAGAATAACACTGCAATCTTTAGTGCAATTAATATCCATTTCAAAAACTTTAAACCCTCCTGAATTAATAGCAGCATCACATTTTACAGACACTTAATATTTTAACATTTCTACATTTTAATAAGATTTTGGTAGTTTGAAAATAAAGCCATTATAAAAGACGGTTTACTTTCTCACTAATTCTCTATGATTTAAATTTTCATATACAGCAAAAAACTAAAGGATAAGAAAGGATTAAGGGATATGAAGCATTTTAATTAAGAGCAAATACCCACATATGAAAGAATACAACTCAAATTCAGAACTTGTTATCTGTAAATTATATTAATAGAAGAAAAAAAACAAAACACTTCTGCCAGTTACATATGTCTGGCTAGAATGTTTGTTTCTTGAAAGACTCAACTTACACACACTAGGATCTGGGGCTTGTCCTTGTCCGGTATTTCAGTAGCTGACGCCGTCCCTTCCTTACACTATGCCTTCATTGTGGCCAAACACAACCTCTGTTGTTTAGAACCTCGGCTCTTAAATTTCCTCTGCTTCCTTTTCTGTAGTGTGCATTTTCAATGTGTGACAAGTGGCTTTCTTCTGGCCTAAATTCCTGCCTCATTTGAAAGGGGGGATCATTCTTATGTGCTGCTGAAACCATCCTGACTTAGGAGGTTACTTCCTTCAGGAAACTATATGTTTTAGATGTTTGTGTCACAATGAAGTTCATGAAAACCTCCAGTGCCTTTCCTGTGACTTTATAAAGAAGTTCCAGATGCCATGAAGCAATTCCTGGCTTTTCATACATTAGCAGAGGGTTAAGCTTGTCTATATAGTCCATCAAGCTTACGGCTGTGCCTCTTGCTTTCTCCTAATCTTGTCTCCACTTCTAACTGGGGGTTATGAGGTCTCAGCTCTCATCAAGCCTACCATTGGCCAGTTGTCTGTTTATATCTAGTTGTTTTACATTTTATCATTTAATTCACATTTATTGGACACTTATCAAATGGATTTGATTAATAAAATAAATGAACATATTTTATTCTAATCAAATTGTATGTGTCTATATGGTACTAAATAGAGCTTTGCATACATTTGGAAACATTTGAGTGTCTGTACCTTCTGCTGATGGAGCACTCATTTGGGTCATGCACATTGTTTCTACATAACCATCACACTTGGGAGCAAATATTACCCCTCTCTGTTTATGGCCTTTGGAGAGTATCCATAGCATCCATGCAGGTTTTGTTTCTTAAGTGAATGAATGAACAAATTATCATTGTTCAGGAATGATCCATCTATACTATTTCGAACATCACTGAGTCAATCCATCCAAGAATTCTTATGCAGGCCTGGTAGGTAGTAAATGCACATAGTCCCTTCAAGAGGATGAAGAAAGGACACTAATCTAATGGCAGACTAGTCAACTTAGTGAATCTGTCTCAAAATAGAAAGTAAAAAGAGGAATGAATATAGCTCAATTGGCCCTAGGGTCAACAATACCCATTACTTCAACAGCATCTTTTAAGTGGACATTAATTAACATTCACAAAGCAGTGGGTCTGATCCTTAGTATCACATAAGTCAGGCACAGTGGTGCACACCTGGAACTTCAGTACTCAGAAGGTAGGGGAAGGAAGACCAGAAGTTCAAAATCATCCTCTGCTACTGCATGAAGTGGAAGACAAGCTGAGATACAAGAGGATCTGTCCCAATGAATGCATGAATGAATGAATAAATCCTAAATATTAAAAAAAAAAAAACTCAGTAGAGAGAAATCATGGTTTTGACAAAGAAGTAATCTGGATAAAAATTTCAAGCATCTTTCATGTGTTAGGAGCATTCTGCTATCTTTCTTTTGAAACTTCTATTTCTCCTTTACCCACAGCAGGGGCTACATTGGTGGTTATCCACAATCACACCTTCTCTTTAATGCTACATAAAAGACATTACCATTTAGTAAACTAGGATTAAAATGCATTGTTCTTAGTTCATAAGCTATTCATTATTTTAGATATTAGTAATTTTTAAATTAAACCAGATGATTTTCAGCAGAAAGGACACAAATATAGTATCTGTTGCATGTTGTGGGAATTTTACCTCCTTCCATTTCCTTCAATGTACGCAAATTCCTTTACTCATTTCCCTGGCAACAGTCAGAGCAAGGATTTCAGCAGAATGCCAGAGAATAAATATAGTTGTTGATAATGTCATAGCCGATTATTTATAAAATATCTCTTTCATCATCTTAACAGCCGTTTGAAATTTCACAATGTAGTCCCAGTTTTTATGACTAACTCAGGGTCAAGGATGCTTGCCTTCTAACAGCATAAACCATTAAAAGATGCTAGGATGGATGGAAGGCATACATTAGGTAGGAGAGTTTAGGACAAAAGAACAGAAGGCAAGATTCCTGATTTGATCCAATATTAACTGGCACAATCTAGTCAGCTATTCTGTATCCTGGGCTTTCATTTCTTTAATTGAAGAAAGAAGCACAGATAACAACAGTGAATCCCAAGAAGAACCCATGGAAAAACTATAAGTGAAGACTTCACTCCTACTTTATATCATCAATTCTTAGTGGGTACTGACCAGTGTTGCCCAAGTAATGAAGGCAGTTAGCCTCAGAAAAATACTGGAACTACCAATTTTCTAGCACTCCTTCAGGATTTGACAGTCTATGGATCTGAATAATAGTGCAGATTTTTGTCTCGAATTAACAGGACGATCATTACTTCATGGGTGTAAAGCCATTAGCTTAGGAACCACAGTGACCCTACATGAAGAAATGTAGTGAAAACCAATGACATCAAATTCCAAGTTCATCATTTTGCTTTTAAATTAGTGGCAAGATGTTTGGCCAATGGTCATGCATTGAGCTTATTTTCCTCTCTTAAATACATACATGACCTAAAGTTCCTGGTCAGCCATGAGACTGGATTTTGATTGGTACAACGTTGGAAAAGAACTCCGTATTTATTCCCAAAACCCTGCCAAGACTGATGCTACAGACTTTAACCCACCTAAATGAAAACATGACAGAGATACATGACAGGACACAGAAGAGATCCCAGCTAAAAGATAGACTGGGATCCTCGCTACCACATTCCCCAGAAACTTGTGTTTCATTGAGCTCTGAATAAAAAGTATTATTGTATTGTTTGAAGTCCCTGAGAAATTAGGTTATTTTTATGTTAATTTGACCACAAAACTTATAACCTTCACTCCCATCTTATACTTCTATAGGATAACGATATTGCAACAATATGCAATTTTGAAATATTGGCCTGTATTTTTTCTTCTTTGCCCTTATTTTTTCTTTCCATACAGATGGCTCTGTGTGTGCTGTTCCAGGATCAGAGGGAACCATGCACTAAGGAGTGGGGAAAGCTAAACAGCAATAAGTAAATTCACTATGATTCCTCCTTGTTCACTTACAAAATCTAGGGCCAGAACCAGAACAGTGTGTGAATAAGGCCTGAATGATTTCAAGACATGAGGGAAAAGCTGTTCCCATATATAAATGATTCCCCTGACTATAAGGAAAGGTAAATTGGGCTTTGAGAACTACCTTTTTCTACTCTTACCTCTCAAACTTTCAGTGAAACTTATTTAACTCACCAGGGATTCCAATATTTGCATCTTGAATCTGGACCCTTGCTCTTCCGAACTGAACAGAAACTTGATCCATGAAGAAATAGCAAAGAAGTCAACCCCAGGCCAGTCACACTTGAGTCATAGGGTTTATGGAATGTTTTCTTAACATACAGAAAACCTCTCAAGAATTGTTTTGTGAGTATACTACTTCCTTCTTGTTGCAGGTGAGGTGAACCTTTGTCAGTATTTCTATGTGGAAGAAGTTCCAGCCTCATATTCAGTCAGTGAAAAACTATACCACCTTTTACATACCTACTGTTATTTTCAGTAGTTCTCAAATAGGTCCCTAACTCTTGTCCTGGTTGCAAGACTAGATCCTGGAATGAAGCTTTTATGTATCATGTTGTGTTTTGAATGAAAATGGTCCACATAGGCTCATGTACTTAAATATTTGCTCTGAAGTTGGTAGAATTATTTGGGATGGATTAGGAGGTGTGAGCTCATTGGAAGAGGTATATTGTTGGAAGTTGGCTTTTTGGTTTCAAAAGTCTACACCCTTCTACGTTATATCCTGCTTCCTCTACCCAGTGCCTGTTGTCTCTACATGAAAGCTCTCAGCTACTTCTCCAGAGTAATGTCTGCCTGCCTGCTGCCATGCTCTCCCCCATGATCATCTAAGACTCACCAGTGTAATAAGCCCCTAATTAAATGCTTTATTTTCTGTTTCCTTGGTCATGGTGTTGTGTCACAATATAAAAGTAATTAAGACAGGTCACATGGTGGCAAGTACTTTCATTTTTACTTCAAGAATTGAGATACCAGGGGTGCTTCAAGACCAAAAGCCTTCATAGGACCTATGATCATAGGATCTACATGAGCAGCCATCACCCTAGTTTTAGAATGAAACCAATATAAATGTGGCAAGCCTTTGTGAAAGATATAGTTTCATGGTATGCCTATTCAAGAACAATAGTGAATTAACAAGTTATCCAGTTTGGAATAAAAAATTCAGGGTTCAATGGCCTAAAAGAGTACTGTAAATCTGTTGTCTGAACATCAGCCTAAGTAGACAAATGGAGGGGGCACATATTGCACTAGAGAGTGACACAGTTTGAGAATCAGGACTGTCCTGTAATCTAGACTAAAGTATATATTGAATTTAAAATTAAAACTTGTTGAAGTCCTATCAGTGGCTGGAGACTCAAAGAGTCATACTAAATTATAAGTAGTAAGAATCGCTAACTTCCTTACACATTCAAGTTGGAAAACTGAGATGTACATATTCTATAATAATGTGGTATGTTGGGAAATGTCTAATAACCCACCCTTCTGTCTCTGTACTACTTTTATAGTATTCTGTGGGCAAAAATTAGCAATTCTTACCACTGTAATGTTAGGTTTAGCACTATAGAATATTTTGATTGATGGCACACTAAATATATTATATGAGTAAACTGTAATGTGAAAAACATGTTTCAAAATCACAGTGTTAAGATAGAATAATATGAATGTCTAGGTTGAGAATTCCCTGAGCAGACAAAGCCTGTTCCCCTGGGAGCAAAACTCATTGAGCCCTTGCAAATGTCTGTTTCAATAACACATAACCCACAGCTAGTGTTGTACAGGAAGCTAGGATTCCCTTTTGAGTTCTAATCCGTGTTAATAAAATAACTTAGAAACATACCAGGAAGAAAGCTCAAGGATAGTTTTGTTAGATTCAAGAAGGAAATCAACATGACAGTCAAGTTAGGAATCCTAGCAACTGTTGGAAAAGAAAGGTAGAAAAATTAGAAAAAGGTATGACTCTTGAGTTAGGGTCAATGAAAACTGACAGGCTTATCAATGGAGTCATGTAGCAGATGCATGGTAGATAGTGAGGTAAAGGAGACTTTTCAGAATGAGTGAGAATGCCCAGTATACCTAGGAAAGTTTGCTTAGAAAGGGGAAGCTCTGAGATTAGAACTTAAACAGTGGGTAACCATAACAGTAGAGATGCAAAAACTACTTGCAAGAAGAGTTTGGGGGAAGCACAAAAACATTATCTCATTGAAGAGATAGTCTTCCCATCTGCTTAGCATGTCTTCAAGTGAGTCATATTTCCTATGGGGTGTTCTCCGAGCCAGGTGATTGGCAAGCCAGGATAAACTCTTAACAAATGAAGCAAGGATAGGTAATATTGACCTTTGGAGCAGATCAGAATGTCACATGTTTACTCAAGGCCAGAGGTATATTCCACTCTTTTCGCCAAGATGATTAAGAAGGGATATTTGTGATATTTTCTTTTTGAGTGTTATCAATGTAATGGGAGACCAAAGCTGACCATAAGAGATGGTTCTATTCTTAATGGTCTCGAAGGCCATTAATCCTTGCCTACTATATAACTCTGCCTCTCAAAGATGGCAATAAGACCATCACCTTCCTTCATGCCCCTGCTGTCTCAAGCCCCCATTTGAATAACCTAGCTGAGTGCATTTATTCAGTCCTTCATTTTGTACTTAGGATTCTACTGCTTGGTTTGTCCTGCTCTGTTGGAGATATCATAAACTTTTATTTTGATAAGAAGTGCTCTTTTAGTTTAAAAACAAACATAAAATAATAAAAACACCTGTTTGATATCAAAACCACTGTGATTAAAGGAATACTATTGGCCACATGTGATTAATACACATACTAAGTACAAAAGTGGACAAAGATGACCAAGAAAAATTGCAACACAGTGTGACACCATCTAAAGATCTTTAAAATGTTTCACTTTATTCTTCTGTATAATTGATACACATGTCACCTCTGTCTCTTGCTGGTTATCTTCCAAAATTCAAGAAGCAATTTCACTAACAGTATGACTGAAAATATCAGTGTGTGTGTGTGTGTGTGTGTGTGTGTGTGTGTGTGTGTGTGTGTACATGTGCGCCTGTAGGGATAGGGGGTGGGAGAAGAAGGCATGCAAAGACTAACACTATTTTAAAGCTTTCTATGGGGAAGTTTTTATCTCATTATCATGAAAAGTTGGAAGGCATTCTCTTTTAAATGATTGCAAAGTTTAAAATGCAAGTTGGGAATTCACATGAATGCCTAGAACTATGAGTCACTGAAAAATCCTGGAAATGTTGTTAAAATAGCCCCAGAGTCCTCCTCCCAGGAAGGCTTTCTAAAACATTATAATTTTTAAGAATATGCAGTGTAGATGATGGGATAGAGAAATCTCAAGCTTTTATTTTTTCTTTCCAGTTTGGTAGAGTTTCCAGATTTACTGAAGAGTAATTTTCAAAAATCCTTGTATATTTACACTGTATGAAGTGATATTTTGATATGTGCATACACTTAAAAAGATGTGTACAATCAAGTGAATTAAGTACTCTTTACATTTCGGTTGGAGTAAAAGTATTTCAGATACTATACTCTTTTACAGTTAGAAATCTAAGTTACAACCATGCTGTCTAAGAGTCGCCCATACCCACCCATCCTAAATAAATGGTTATTATTTCTGACCAACATTGCCCCCTTTCCCCCTTTTGGCAAGGCCCTCACAAGCATTTGGCAATTACTAATTCTGTATTCTGCTGCTGTGAATTCAATTTCTATATAGATTCCACATGTAATATCTTTTGTTGTTTTGCCTTTTGATGCTTATTCCTGCTAGGTTTATCAGTGTTGTTACTAGTGACAGGCTTTTCCTGTCTTAAGGGTTGAACAGTATTCCAGTGTGTGTGTGTGTGTGTGTGTGTGTGTGTGTGTGTGTGTGTGCATACTTACTGTTTTTTATTTAACCTTGTGGATAAATTTTCCTATATCTTGGCTATTGTAAACAGTGGTGGAATGAATGTGGTAGTCCAGATGATTCTATTATATACTAATGTCAATTATTTTTCAGGTATATCAAATACTGCAGTTGTTGGAATGTTTAATGATTGATTTGAGAAAACTGCAATCTTTTTATAATGGCTCGGTTCTCTTTTCTTTATTTACATTTTCTCTTTCAGTAAGAGTCATCTAGTATTCTCTGACAAATATTGATACTGAGAATTTTTCCACATGCCTGCCTCATAGATATTTGTCTAATGTTACTAAGAAATATTTACTGAGGTCCTTTGTTCATTTTATTTTAAAGCTTATTTTGGTTTGGTTTTTTGAGATGGGGTTTCTCTGTGTTGTCTTGGCTGGAACTCACTCAATAGTCCAACATGGCCTCAAACTGAAAAGATCTGCCTGCCTCTGCCCCCTAAGTGGTGTAATTAAAAGCATGTACCACCACCACCTGGCTAATTTCAAGATTTTTGTTTAAAATAATAACACATTCACTATTGATCAATGAGCCCCAGAGCTAGTGCTGTGCCATAGCTCTCTGTACCCATATCCCGCCTGGTGAGAGCTGATCTCCCCAGGAGTGCTGTCACTCCTAAGTTCACAGGTAAGACAACCACATTTGCTCCAATAACTGGCCATAGAAGAACCTGCCAGGAGCACACAAGGCACAGGAACCACAGACTAGCCAGGAACAGTATCCTTCCAGTCTCCATCAGCACCCCAGAGCTAACTCTGTGACACAGATCTCTGCACCCAAATCCCACATGAAGAGAACTGGTCTCCCAGGAGTGCTGACACACTTAAGATCACAGGCTCACAGGAGGGACAAGCTCTAGTCAGAGACAGCAAGACCAACTTACACCAGAGATAACCAGATGGGGAGAGGCAAGTGCAAGAACCTAAGCAACAAAAATCAAGGCTATTTGGCTTCATCGGAACCCAGTTATTCAACCACAGCAAGTCCTGGATACACCAACACACTGGAAAAGTGAGATTCTGATTTAAAAATCACATCTCATGATGATGATAGAGAACTTTAAGAAGGACATAAATAACTCCATTAAAGAAGCATAGGAGAACACAGGCAAACAGGTAGAAGACCTTAAAGAGAAAACACAAAAATCCCTTAAAGAATTACAGGAAAACACAACCAAGCAGGTGAAGGAATTGAACAAAACAATCCAGGATTTAAAACTGGAAATAGAAACAATAAAGAAATCACAAACAGAGACAAACCTGGAGATAGAAAACCTAGGGAAGAGATTAGGAGTAATAGATGCAAGCATTACCAACAGAATACAAGAGATAGAAGAGAGAATCTCAGGTGCAAAAGATGCCATAGAAAACATTGACACAACAGTCAAAGAAAATGCAAAATGCAAAAAGCTCCTAACCCCAAACATGCAGAAAATCCAGGACACAATGAGAAGACCAAACCTAAGGATAATAGGTATAGAAGAGAGCAAAGATTCCCAACTTAAAGGACTAGTAAACATCTTCAACAAAACCATAAAAGAAAACTTCCTTGACTTAAAGAAAGAGATGCCCATGAACATACAAAAAGCCTACAAAACTCCAAATGCATTGGCCCAGAAAAGAAATTCCCTGTCACATAATAATCAAAACACCAAATGCACAAAACAAAGAAAGAATATTAAAAGTAGTGAGAAAAAAATGTCAAGTTATAAAGGCAGACCTATCAGAATTACACCAGACTTCGTAACAGAGACTCTAAAAGCCAGAAGATCCTGAGCAGATGTGATACAGACCCTAAGGAAATACAAATGCCAGCCCAGGCTACTATATCCAGCAAAACTCTCAATTACCATACATGGAGAAAACAAGACATTCACTGACAAAACCAAATTTACACAATATCTTTCCACAAATCCAGCCCTACAAAAGATAATAGATGGGAAACTCCAACACAAGGAGGGAAACTACACCTTAGAAAAAGCATGAAAGTAATCTTTCAACAAACCCAAAAGAAGATAGCCACACAAACATAATTCCACCTCTAACAACAAAAATAACAGGAAGCAACAATCATTGGTTTTTAACATCTCTTAACATCAGTGGTCTCAATTCCCCAATAAAAAGACATAGACTAACAGAACTGGATGCATAAACAGGACCCAGCATTTTTGGTGCATACAAGAAAGGCACGATGGAACAATTTTGTAACTTGTCAATTTAATACATGTGTACGATCCATTCTGGTTGTTGTATCTCTACCTCCATCCTGTCCCCACTGACCCTTTCACATCCCTCTTAATCCTTCTCCCAGACTCATTACGTTGGGTTTCGTTTTATGAACTATGTATCTTAATGAGGGTCATCTGTGAGGTTATTGGATTGGAAGACCTCACTGGAGCCTGATAGGAATCTTCAGTGGGTCTACAGTAAATGTCAACAATTTCCCAGGTAACTGAATCTGTCCCTAAATAAAAGCTCAGCAGTGAGTTTTCTGAAGAGAATATCTGAAACTATGTTCAGCAGGAATGTTGGTCTCTAGTTCTCTCTCTTGTTGTCTTTACCTGATTTTGGAATCAGAGTAATACTGCTCATAGAAAGATTTTGAATGTGTTTTTTCTATTTTTATTTTGTGGAATAATTTGAGAATTGTGGTTTATAGCTCTATTTCAAGGGTCCTGAAGAATCCACTGTAAAGCCATCTAGACATGGGCTTTTCTTATTCCGGGAGCTTTATAATTATTGCTTACATTTCCCTATCTGTTATATATTATTCACTTTAACCACTTATTTCCTGGCTACTGAGTTTTATTAATATTTTCAAATATCTAGGAACAATTTTATTGTATATATTGAACTTTTTTTTTATTGATTGTTTCTTTATCTACATTGCAAATGCTGTTCTCCTTCCTTATTTCCCCTCCACAACCTCCCTTCCAATCCCCTCTTCCCTTTGCCTCAATGAGGGTGCTTCCTTACCCACCCGCCCATTCCTGTCTCTCCAACCTGGCATTCCCCTACACTGGGGCATCAAGCCTTCACAGGACCATGGGCCTCCCCTCCCATTGATGCCAGATAAGGTAATCTTCTGCTGCATTTGTAGCTGGATCCATGGGTTCCTCCATGTGTAATCTTTGGTTAGTGATTTAGTCCTCTGGAGCTCTTGGTAGTCCTGTAAGTTGATATTGTTATTCTTCCTATGGGGTTACAATCTCATTCGGTTCCTTCAGTCCTTCCCCTAACTCTTCAATTGGGGTCTCCAGGCTCAGTCCAATGGTTGACTGTGAGTATCTGCATCTGTATTGGTCAGATGCTGGCAGAACCTCTCAGGTCCCCGTCATCTCCTGTCAGGCTCCTGTCAGCAAGTGCTTCTTGGCTTCAGCAATAGTGTCGGGATTTGTTGTTTGCAGGTGGGATGGATCCCTAGGTGTGGCAGTCACTGGATGGCCTTTCTTTCAGTCTCTGCTCCATTTTATTGTCCTGCATTTTCTTTAGATAGGAACAATTCTGGGTTAAAATTTTTGAGATGGGTGGGTGGCCACCATCCCTCAACTTGGGGCCATGCCTATCTACTGGAGATATTATCTACAGGTTTTATCTCCTTGTAGTTGGTGGTAGAGACAGGAGAGAATTACAGAGGGTCAGAAAATCGAACAAAAATATGCAGCAGTGCAGATGGGGAACTTGAGGTAGGCACTATAAAGCCCCAGATACCAAGAAAGCAAGAGGTTCACAGGACCCAAAGGGGGTTGCATTAGATGAACCCTTATTTTTTAAGACATCTCTTTTCAGATTTTCACTTGGAAAATCAAAATGGTTTATAGACGCTATGGTTTATTAGAAGAATATGTAGGATGAGAAGAATATATTCTCTTCCTGTGACAAGGACCTAATAGCTTGGGTTTAATAAATGTTTCCTAAGCGATGCCATTATAACCCAAAACTGAAGAAATCTTTTTCATTATCTGTACATGAATTATGCTTCATGTATATTATGTTGTGCTTTAAGTAAGATGGCTTTATTTTGGTTTATTGAGATTATAATAAAAATTATGTTTGTGTAGGATATGTACATCCTATTGACTTATTGATACATGTAATTTTAATTAAAATTTAGATCATAGCATGCTTTTCATCCTATCTGAAATGTTTAGATAAAGGGCATAAATGTCTAAAAATTTGTTCAAATGTACTTTTAGGCAAACTCATCTCACAAAATTCCTTTACTTTAACATCTAATCAGCTAGTCTATTTTCTATCTCTACTGAGGGAGATTGGGTAGACTCACTCATGCTTGAGGTCCTGGGAAAGTTTTAAGCACTGTTAACACTCATTTAAACATGGATAAGCTGTATTAATAGTGATAATAAATGGCAAGAAATCCCAAGGGTTTATTTTCCTCTAAAAAATCAAATATTTTAAAGAAAATTCTGTATAACTCCCTAACATGACAACAGGTGTTGTCAGATCTGCCTTGAGCAAAAGGACCATCAATCTGGCAGCCAGCAAGACTATTTTTATGCCAGAACTAGTTGTTTTGAACACTGTTCAGGAACCTTGATGAAACTGTATAGCAAGCACTACTTTTCAGCTAAATAGACATAGTTGCAATTGTGATAATTCCAAGTAGTCTGGACTGGAATTTCCCTGCAAATATTTCTATCCAATTAAGAAGGTAGAAGAAAGTCACTCTAGGTGACATATGTATGTATATATACATCTACATATTGGGTTTATACCATATGTATTTTATTATACACACACACCACATATATATGGGATATATGTGTATATTAGAGATACCATATATACGTATATACACAGAGAGAGAGAAAGAGAGAGAATGAACTCACACACATACACGTGTGTGTGTGTGTGTGTGTGTGAGAGAGAGAGAGAGAGAGAGAGAGAGAGAGAGAGAGAGAGAGAATAAATTTGGGGTTGTGTAAGCACAATTCTTCATTTACACAAAGGTCTCTGCTGTGGTTTATGTAAAACACCAGTTTAGCTAATTTTATGACCTGTCTTGGTGAACCATCTTGAGTTGATTGACTTGGCATTGCAATGCTAGCCTTCTGTGAAGTAGTCTTTCCTGCCTCATTATTAGTAGAGTAGGCTAAGCGTTGTTACTGAGTGGCTGACATAATGAAAGGAGAGGTTGTAGTGACAGTCGTCTTCAGGCAAACAAGCTGAAGAGGTGGGCTGGAGAGTGAGTGGCTGGAAACTTTAAGAGCTGCAGAGGATCCAGAAAGATGAGTGCTTTGGCACTGAAAGCCACAGAAGTAGAACTGAAGTTTACCACTGCAAACATGGTAGTCAAAGAAAGCAGATGATGGTCACACTACTGCCCTAAATATAACAAGAGGAATGCAGCCATAATGGTGATAGCGGCAGGTGCTATAATAGTAATAGAAACAGCTGTGTCAACATTCCTTACACCAGAAAAAATAACAGCAGAAGTGGCAACAGAGGCAAAAGAAGTGGTAGATACCACCCCCAGGCATAGCAGTAGTGATAGTGTCCATGGCAACAAAAGTAAGCTAAACAGTTCGGCAGGATGACTAGGGAAGTACAAGAATCATGGAAGTAACAAGGTGAGTAGAGTGGAGAAGCCACTGAAGAAAGACTGAAGACTGAAAAGTGCTACTGAGAAGTTGCATGTCCAGGTCAACTGAAAAGTTTCAGAGAGCCATCAAACTTCAGTGGTCAAAGGTCTTAGGCACTCTAGGTCATAATGGCCATTGTTGATGGCTGAGAAATCTTGACAAGCTAACCTAGGAATTACAATATTACATACTATCAAAGAATGGGAGTTATAAGATGGAGTACCAAAAGCCAAAACACTAGCTGCTGTGCAGGGCTAGGAATCCCCACTTCCTAGAACTATATAACAGCTATAGCATCTATTACTAAACAGATAAGTAAAGATGAAATAGACATGCATAACAGCTTAACATTGTCAGTGTAGAGATAAGGACCCTGTACCCAAAGCCTGTGCACAAACTGTAACACTACAGAGAACCACCTGCTACTGATCCCTTCTTCCTGATTTCTAATACTGCTTTTCACTGCTGTCAAATGTAGGACATAAAAGCTGCCCAAGACTAGCACCAGAAGACTTCCCATTGCCTGCCTGAAATGTTTATATTGGCAGAAAAACAGGACCCTAGGCAGCTGATTGATAGCACTCCTAAATACAAAGAATGAATTTTCCATGCTCCCGTGACACCCAAGATGAATCTCTCTATATTCATTGCATCTAGGACCTTCTTGATTTCTTGGGAACTTTCCTCTGGAGTCATTAGTGCTTCCTTTCATACTACCTGTCTTCCATTAGCAAATAGCATCAACAGTGGCTAAATGCCCTGCTGGGTGCGTGTTGGTATGACACATACTGCTAGCTGACACTAAACCTGTTTTATCTACTTCCATACAATTAGCCTACATTTCCCAGTCAGTCACTTACGATTAGGAGTCATTTTGTCTGTAATCTGCAGCCAGTAAAATGTAAACAGAAATGACACCCTTTCAAGTTTGTCCTCCTAAACCTTCTCTATGTCTACTTTTCTAGGTAGATGCTGACAACAGCAGAGATGTGGACAGTCCTGCAAACCCTTAGGTCTCCACTAGAAAAGCTATTAACTACTCACGACTCACTAGGACATGATATGAACATTAATACTGTGAAGCAAAGCAGTAGTCATTCGGGCCAGTCTATTTGAACAACTTACCTTACCTTAGCAAATGAAAGTGGCGAGACTGAAACAAAACTATCAAGAGGGCTAGGGGGAGGCTCCATTTCTGTATTCTCCAAAAGCTCCTCAAAATAACTAACAGTGTTCCCAATGTCTTTCTTCCAGTCAGTTTTTTATGTCAGCACCAATTCCTTCCTCTCCTTTTCTATAATCTAACTGCTAATTAAGAAAGTTGTAGATCAGAAATATCATTCAGGTAGTTCTCTGCCATTCTTTCCTGATGCTCGTTCTACCTCACAGAGCTCAACTCTTCACACCATGTGTAGGATTCTTCTTAGCATCCTGATGTTTGGTATGTTTCAGCGAACCTGGGCGTGACATCAGAATTACTGTCTTCTCTCTCCAGCCTTGGGTGATGTTCTTCACCTCATGGCTACAATTGCCATCCACTGGAAGGCTTGCACACATGGGATAACTCAAGTTTCTTCTTCATTTACCATTTCATCTGTGACAACATAGTAATTCATTGATCTCAAACACTGCATGCCCCACAGACAAATCAACTATTACAGGCCTCAGAACAGAGCTGCCTTTTCCTACCTTTACACCACTCATATTTTCACGAAATTTATTTGATTAAATGGTAATATTAAGTAAACAGAGTCCTTAAGAACCAGAACTGTGTTTGATGATCAGTACCCATTAATTCAGTGTTATTATTAATTAAGCCATGTACATATTTAGAAAGTCACCAAAAGACAAAAGAAAAGGCATGAACTTAAATGGGGCAGGTGTTGGAGAAGAAGTGGGAGAGTGGAAGGAGGCTATGGGGGGAGGGGAGAAACATAACCATATTTCTTTGTTACATTTATGGCCTTTTCAGCATTTAAAGAGATATTGTTACACATTTTATGGTAATAATGAACAAAAAATAAACAAGTAATAAAAGTCCCTCAGCCATGCTACATATTCTAACAATGCAGTGTCTGCGTACTCTGATTCTTTCATGTTCTGCACACACACACACACACACACACACACACACACATCCAACTCTACTCCAGATATAACTCATCCAAACCATACAGTTCCTTTTTCTTCCAGACCCACTGTCCACCTGCTGATGCTCACTCACACTATGTACTTGGGTCTTCTGCCTACTGATCTTCTCCCTGTTATCTACATGATTTATTCTTATACATTCAGAGCCCTCTGCTTAATGCTCCTTTACAAATAATCCTCCTCCTCTGACTTAGAAATATTGGTCTTCCCTCAGGCATCGCTTTCTGTCAGCTTGCCCTGTATGTTTGTTTTTCCTTTAGAACATTAATTATTGCCTGGCATGTAATGTGCATCTTTCTTCATGTGATGATGTCAGTAGTTGGTGAATGAAAAAAATAAGTGTCCAATAAAACATAAAATAAATTATGATAAGCTAAGGAAAAGTTAATAACCCCTTAACTTTTAAAAGAGAGGGGCTGTTCATTGTTTCTTTAGTGCTACTGACTAGTCAGTATATCAGGAAATTCCACAACATAAATTGTCAGAAATTCCTGACAACATGAAACTTCATGGTCAGGACTGTAGATTTATGAGTGACATTAGCTTACTTCTTTTACTTTGAATATTCCCCAAATGTCCCTGTGTTAAAGGTTGGCAGGTGACGGAGTCTTGAGGACTAGTTAGATATCCTCTTCCTTCAGGGTTAGTGCTGCCATCTTCCTCAGCTATTCTTTGCACCCTGGCCTGTGATGTAACTGGTTTTGCTATGTCACACACTTTCATCAGATGCACAGAGTTACAGACTGATTAGATCACACACTGCAAATATTAAAAGCAGAATCCAAAACAAACCTTGCCCTTTGTGTTAATTAGCTCAGATATTTTAGTGATGAGTTAGAATGATAGAAAGTGACTTATTTCTAAATTTTCTAAAATCCAGATAAATTATTATGTAAAAACAAAGTCATTACTTTATAATATAGAACAATGGTAAAAGATATTTTAATGAAATTATGAATAAATACTGTGATTTCAGAAACAGTAAAAATCTGTCTGATTTCTGATCTGCTTAGATTTGCCATTAAAAAGTTTTAACTGTGGATAAGTTCCCTAGATATGACTAATTGATTGGAAGTGGTTTTGTCTAATTTACTTTTATATCCCTCTGTTCTGTGGGACCTATTTAAGATACTTCCAGAGTTAGCTGGGATATACATGACACATGAAATGAATGATACAAAGTAGAACACATGAGACACCTGACTGTAAGTCTGAAGACTCATCATGATGCTTTAACTACACAGTCTGGGGAACTTCTCATTTATGGGCAATTGGACCAAACATATCTCAATCCTACAATATCTTGAGTCCTTTGAGTTTCATATGTAATTCTTGAAGCCAAGTAGGGACAACATGGGAATTAACACAAGTTCTTTTTGGAAATAGTTGAAGAATTTATAGATTCCAATTTATATACATTCATACTGTGATTTGGAGATTTTGTAAACATACGATATGTACAAAAGGTCATTTAAATAAAAACTAAAAGAAACCAACTAGTTAGAAAATAACTTAAATAGAAACTTTCTGCTTAAGAAATATAATTAAGACACTGTATTTAGGACACTGTATGAGCGTTCCAGACTCCTTATCTATAGCCATCTCAGTTATCACCAGAACGGGCATGATGTAACTAATACATAGTCGTTTGGCTGAGATTTGGCTCTAGCTTCACACATCCGATTGGAGTTTCCACAAACCCTTTCCAACCGTCCTCATATGAGCCTCACCTGCTCTAACCCTGCCCAGCAATGGTTTCTCTTAAGTTACCTGTTAACTAAAAACAAAAACAACAGCAAACAAAAACACCGCAACTATCTTCTCCTATTTTGGAGCGTTAATTGTGATGTTTCCTGTTCTATATTACAGTTTTAACTTAGCCCTCCCCCACCTCCTTCATCATCCAGTGAACCCAGAAAACTGCCTTGGAGCATCACTTCCTGCTTCAACTTCTTCAAGCCAGACTAGCCAAAATGATTCTTTTCCAGAATACAAATCTTACTTGCTTAAATGTTAATACCTTCCTTTAATAATTTTTGATATCATCTAAATGTCTTAATTTTCATTACCTTAACTCTCACAGTCTTATCTGCCTTAGTTTTCACAATACAATGCTCATTTCACTCCTGGCCCCGTACCTTTCTTTACCAATATTGTATTCTATAGCCATGTGAAGAAACCAAAATCCTTCTGAGGGTCCCTAAACATATGCTCCTGTCATCTCTGGGCTTTGACAAGTTCTGGTCTGTCTTCTACATGTGCTTCCCATGAGATGCCCTGTGCCTTTAATGTGCTGACTTTACTTGGTCCTTTGAATTATAAATGAGTATTTATTCTAGAATTACTTTTACTATTAGATGTAGTTGTATGTCTCTTTTCCATAGGGAGCATCCACACCTAACACTCATTGTTACAGCCATTCCTTGATGGAAGGACCATCCACATTCCTCAAAATACAATTACTTTCAAGCAATAGAAAGAATTTATCTACTCTTTATTGAAATGAATAAATCAGTTAGTAAATAAATAAACAGATACATATAGCAATGGTTTGAGCCATTTGGAGAAAAAGATGGAAGCCTAAGTAGATAAGAAAATTGATGTTTTAAAAAGGGGAAGGAGATGTTTGACTTGACTAAAGATTGATGACAATCCTATCTGGAATGATTTCCAGGTAACAATTTAAGGCCTATGGAGAAGCTGTCAAGTACAGAGAAAAAGAGAGAGATTTATTCAAAGTATTTTGTAGTATAGTTATAAAAATATGAAGAAAGAAATCAAAGACAGTTTACTGGTATGTTTAGAGGATCAGGGACTTCTAGCAGTTATGAAAAAGAAGATCTAAACGTTTAGACATTCCTACATTTACATTTTTTTATATTTTAAATTTTATATTGCAATCTGGAAACTATGTAAGTACATTTATGTAAATAAATTCAATGATTCATATAAAAATAAAATTAAGCAAATTAGAAATTTATAAATCAAGTATAATGATCATTTTGAATAGAAGTTTTAGCAAAAGAATTAGGAAGGTTTAAATAACACTAATACATGATCATTATTAGATAAAATTAACTTTTCTTTAATGAAAATGGCTAAAAGTTTTGGAAAATGAGTACTTTAAAAAGTGAAAGTGGTAAGTTATTAAAGATACCAGTCTATTCTGTGACCTGGATTAATAAAACTTTCACAAATGATATTTTAAAGGTAATATTTTGAATAATTTTGAACTTTACCTTATAGAATGAAAATGAATAACCAAAAAAGATAAGCATAAAAGTAAATACATTCAGGCATTATCTCTCTGTTTCCATTTAACCTTCATTAATTGACATTTAAATTTTAAGTTTTAAAAAAGTTTAGGTTTTTTTTTTGCCATTCTGCTTTTATCTTGAATTGTAATATAGTAAGTTTATACATTCAATTACAGACACTAAAACCTAATAACCTTTTGTTAAATCCAACTTTGCATTTCTGAGTATATTTAGTTTACTTTTAAAATATTATTATTATGATTTTTCTAATTATAAAGTGAATGTGTTTGTACAATAAAAACCTTGTATCATAGAATAAAGAACAGAGATAAAAGTCCTGAAGCACTGGGATGCCAGGATAGAAATCTAACTCCTATTCCTTTCATAATTTATATCAAACCTGACATTCAGCTCAAAAGTCTCAGGATATCATGGGCATTTTTGGATGAGACACATTCTAACTGATGGGTATGCTTTTCCAATACTTAATTGTAATGTTTAGACATTTTACACATTTTCACAATTACAACACATTATATAGTTTCAAGAAAAGTTTATCTTAAATTTCTGTTTCATGAAGATTGTACTAAATAATAGAGATAAAATCTAGACCCCATAATGCCACGTGCTATTTACATGAATTGAACTTAAAAGCATATCAAAGGAAGATGGCAAGACATGAGTCTGTCTCAGTTTCCAACTTTCCTACCTTTCAAGGGTGGAAACAAAGCTGAGGCAAGCATAGTAAAATTGGTTGAGCTATCTCTCAGAAGACACTGAAGTTGAATCTAAGTCTGAACAGATTGAGTGAACCTCATAAACATCGGCCTGTTCCTTCAAATACCCATCCAGTTATCAACTATGAGCAGAATCTAAGTCACTGTCCAAAGTAATGAAGAGATATTATCATTAACTTGGAGTCAACCTAAATGGATGACCTTTTGGCATCGTTAGACAATGAGCTCTTGGTGGTAGATTTGTGTCTTTATCTCCACATCTAGTACAGGTTTAGATAGTTAGAGCTCTCAACTGATGAAGTTTGAACACATTTTTCATAGAGATCATTCTTCAGGTTGATATCATTTATTACTAATAATTAAAGGTACTTATAAGAGAGCTAAAGCTTTCCCTGAGTGCCTTAGACACTATTTCATTTAATCCTCCTGTAATTTTGAAGTAGTTCTCTATCAGATAGCTAGCATTAACTTTATTTTAAAGATGAGAAGGTCTATGATGAGTTTAATGTCACATAGCAAGTGGCACCAGAAGCAGAGGTTGACCTGTCTGTCAAAATGGAAAGCTCACGTTCCTCCTATGCTTTCAAGATCCCTCTCTCATACACACTTCTTCCTGGAGTGAATAAACTATCAGAGAAGTTAAGACTACGTGTTATGAAACCAATCTTCATGGCTTTGGATTTAAATGCAAACAAACCAAATCCTAGCTGCATAGTGCATCAACCAACCACTTCACTTTCTAAGCCTCAGGTTTTTCCATAAGCAGAATGAAGACATCGTCTCTATTCCAGGTTACTGTGAAAATCTGATACTGAAATTCACATGAACTCACTTGCTATATGATAAGTGCTCATTGACAAAGACAGTGCTAATATCAGTGTGGTAATACATGCTCATGTTCTTGTTTCAATCTACTTTAACAATTTAAAAATCATATACATACACAAACATATTTGCCTATGTATGCATGTGTACACAAACATGTATAATATGTATTGATGCTCTTTCTTCTTAATTATGTTGAAGTAAAACAAGCAATAAGAAATTTTATTTAGGCAAATGAACCATGTTGTACAGGGAAAGCTGTTAACTCATCTCATAGAAAATAGAGGAATTGACTCAGGGTATATAAGTAGCTGGTCCAGTAGAACATATATGATACTCTACACATTGCATTATCTTTGAAGGAAATGAAGACATTTATATTGCATGTGTAAAACCTTCCCAATTAAAATACAAGAAATCATCTGGAAGGAAAGTAGGTACTGTCTCCTCAGCCTAAGGCTTCAGTACCCTATTACAGAACATGACAGTGTAGGCATTTTACTATGCAATTGTGGGATGGGGGTTAATCAATTCATTTATTACCTTCTAATTATATATCCTAAGAACTATAAGATTACCTTTTTTTAAAAAAAATCATTTTGTATTTCCTTTTACTCATTTTCTGTTGCTAGCTTTGAAGTCTAAGCAGGGACATTCAACCTTAAGTCAAGTGCACTATTGAGGAGAATGGATGGGGGGCAGTCCATG
>JADRCH010000029.1:12307470-12355111 GCA_019843965.1 Rhynchomys soricoides
ATTGTAACTTACTGCATGAGGTCCCCAAAGTAGCCGTGTGTGTACATGTACAGATGCACGCACATGAGCACTTCACCCACCCACACAAAATTCCTACCGAGAAAATAAAAGAGAAACCAGAGATGCTTTTAAATACAAATTCTTCATTCAACCATAAAAAAAAAAAAGAAAGAAATCAGCTTGTTCGTGGGTTAAATTCTAAGCAGTTAAGATTCAAAGCATATTCATATTCAGAGCTTTTATGAAGCTTCTCAGAAAAATTAAGTAATAATTGATCCAGACCCTTGTATTATTTTGCACTGGGCCACTGCGCTAGAATGTCACCAGTCTACATTCTGTAATTATTGAGACTTACCCAGTTTGGAAGTACTCTGTGATATGTCTCATGAAAATGTTTCCCCTGCACTGAGATGGAAACATCTTAAATATATATTATTATTTACTAACTAAATATTCTCTTACTAACTAGTCTAGTCATTCCTTTATTATCTGGGTCCTTGCTCCTATATAAACATATAGGTACATTGTGAGTGTGTGTTTGTGTGTGTGTGTATTCTTGTGGTGTGTTCTTGTGTGTGTGTTCTTGTGTGTATGTACGTGTTTGTGTGCATGTGCATGTGTGCATGTGCATGTGTGCATGTGCATGTGTGCATGTTTGTGTGTGTGTGAGCGCTTGCATACCTGCTTGTGTGTGTATGTGTGTGTGTGTGAGCGCTTGCATACCTGCTTGTGTGTGTATGTGTGTGTGAAAATAATCTTCTTCCAACTAATCGGAAAACAGTATGGCTACCAAGTCCCTGAACACTGCCCAGAAGCTTTTATGCAGTCCTTTAAGCTATAAGAATCCTTAGGAATGCCACAGGTTTCTCCCAAGTCCACATAAAGGAAGGAGCAGATGTATCTGTTTCTATGTTAAACGTATGCCAAGAAGTAAGCCTTTCAGTTGTAGATCCCAAATGCACTCTGTGGTTTTAAGTTCCCATTCTGTCCACTCACTGCTCCCTCCAACTCTTCCTCACCCCCTTCCACCCCTCCCCAATCCCACCCCTTCTCCCTCCTTCTTTCCTATTTCCACTATTATGTTAGGGACTTAGGGTCTGGACTTCAGTGGCCATTTTCTCTTATCTGGACATGATTATTTCTTTTCCTAAATTGACTTTGAACCTAATCATTCTAGTTCTAAATATTACTTCAGATGAGTGACCTGTAACCTCCCAAGGTTCTTTTTTTCCTAAAAAGAAATTTTCAAAATCTTGCAAAAGATGTTGACCCTAGTTTTATGAAGCTATGAAAACCATCACAGATTCTTCATTTTTATAAAGAAAATATAAATGAGAATATTTGCAATTTTTATTTTCTGTGCATTATTACCTGCACAAGCAAAACTGAAGGAAAAATCTTATTTACTAGATTATCAAATCAAAACTTAGCTAGAGATAACCATAGTCATGGTCAAATATGGAGTGTTCCTATTGTACATATTTAGACTTAATTTTAGCCAATGAAATTTATTGTGTATGTCAACATTTACTTTGCACGTCATGAAATTAAGAATAAACTTAAATTTTACATATTTGCACCTGAAATTTTGTTTATTCAAATATCAAGTCAGAGGCATAAAACTTATCTGCACAAATTGAATGTTAGTTGTATGATTTCCCTTTGAAAAAGTAGTCATGAGACTGTCCTCTAAGTGGATGTTGAAGGAGGAATAAGCAGAGCAGCCTTCTTATAATGTAGCTTACAAAGGTATAGGTGAGACCATCCCCAAGATCAGTGAGTATATAAACAGGATACTAGCTCCCAAGCGCAATTAGAAACTCAGATTGGAAATGTCTAATTCTACAATTAAAGCAAAGGCTTAAAAGGGAAAACAGCACATTTCCAATTAAATCAACTAGGTACAAGTTAGTTAGTTACTACCATGTTCCATTTCTAAAATAGTAGCTTTGGTTGGCACGCTGTAGGAAGTAAATATTTACCCAGAGAAATGCAATTTCCCTTGCCCTTATTTAGAAACTGCATGAGCTAGTCTCTGCTTTCTAATTTTCTTTTTACTATTTAAGGTGGTAGAGGGAATTTCTCATTTTCTTCATTTTGATATTAGAATTGCACATTTGAACTTGTGTGTACTTGAAAGAGAAGGACATTTTCCTTCCCTTTCTAATTAGAAACTTTCTTCTTCTACTCTGTTTTCCTTAATTAAAAAAAAAAGTCTTAAACCTTGGCATAATATTGATGCTTATTTCTGAAGTTATTTTGAATAACATCTACTGATGAGAAGCATGCGCAAAACTTTCATGCCGGGAAATGTGATTACTAATAATTTCATCATGATTGCTATGACTACAATTTACTTATTCTTAATTTATTTTTGTAATGAACTGCTTCAGTAAAATGACAAATGATTCCATTAGTTAAGAAGCTAAAATGTCAATTTACATGCGGTCTTTGGTGACTAATTTGCTGAGCTGAGGTTTTTGTTTTCGTTATGATAATAATATTTGGCTATGCTCTCTGAGCAAAATTTATGAGTTCTTAAATATTAATCTTTTGATTTACTGAAACAAGGTAATTTTCGGTTTAAAAACTCGTAGCAATTTCTTTTTTAGGGACTTCATTGCCCTGGTTTTAGGCACAATGTTCTGAAAGGTTGTCATCAAAAAATAATGCTCACTGTGTTTCCTGTGATCAAAACAATTCTTTGTCACTAATGACTGTAAATATCAGCTCATTTCAAACACAGTTTCAAACAGCAAATACTGCTCAGCTGTCAGTAAAAGCAAAGGGATTACGTCAGCATTTGGGGGTGGGATGAGATGTTCTATTCTTCCTTATTTCATAGTCTATATTCAATCAGCCTAGAGCTAATGGAAGCCCTTCAGTGCTGTGAAATAAACAAACACAGTTGGTCAAATAGGGAAAAATCAAATCTTGTACAGAAGGTGGACAATACATAGTTAGTTCCATTATTGACTCCTCCCTTGGGAGGTAGGGCAGTTTCCCAGCCCTTCTCATTACAAACCAGCACCATCTGTAGCCAGTCTCAACCTGATTTGGGAATGTATTAAAGACATGAGGAAAAAAATAGACTCACAATTGAGAGTCAGAGAATCCTATTTCAAGTTTAAATTTTGCCCATGAAAGACCATTCCGTTTTAGACTCAGCCAACAACAGGCCTCATCACTCACAATGAGGAATGCATGTAGCAAGGATTACTTCAGATCAGGGAGATTGAAGGTAATTGTTACATTACAGGGGCATACATCTAGCTTGAGTACAGCTTAAGAGAGCTACAGAGTGGTCCTCTTAGCCAGAGCGCTCCTGTGACTCTTCAGATGGTGAGCACTTTTCCCCAAGGTGCTTGTTCCAGGGTTATCATGTTCCCGCTGCTACTGTGCACTTCTGAATTCTAAACTCCATATGGACAGGAAGACTTAAAATCCATGTGTGTATGTGAGTGTGCACACATGTGTGCGTGCTTGTGTGTGTTCAAATTTTAGGAAAGGCTCTGATTTAAAACAGAATGAAAATAAACCATAAATTATTCCTAATAAGAACTGACAGTGCTGTTTGCATTGGTGTGGGTCCTAACAAGGAGCGGCACTATTGGCAGTCTTGAAATCTGTTGCACAATTCTGAGCAGCATCTCGATACTTGGTGGACAGACCCCCTACAGTCCTTCTACTTTTACACCTCTCTTCTCCAACCCCATGTCTACTTTCACCTAGTATCAAAACGTATCCTCCTGAAACCAAATTCCCTTCTGTATGAGCCACTTTCACACAAATGGTTATACACCCTTTTTGAATAACACAAGAAGCCCAAAATGCACATCTACATATGATTGCACACAGCATTCAGAGGAAGGTGCTACACATACTGTTTCTGGAGTTGTTAGAAGCATAACAGATTATGTTTATTTGAGGGCATCAAAGTTGGCATTGAGAATCGGGTCTGCTTCTCCTCCTACCTACCTTTGTAGTCTAATCCTAAAGAGTAACAAGCGGTTTTCAGCCCAGAGAGATTCATGCTCCCCAAATTCTACCCACTCCTCTTGGCTTTCCATCAACAACTGGACAAAATCAACAGCAAGGTACAAATGCAAAAGCAGAACAGTGTTTCTGTGTCTTAATTTTCTTATTTCTGTAACCAAATGTCTGGTATGAAGCAACAGGAGAGAGGAAGGGTTTTTTCTGCCTAGCATTTTGAGGTGATACAGTCCTCTGTGGAGAGAAAAACATGGTAGCAGGTGCCTCCACAAGGTGGGCATGTGCACATGGGATTTGTCACCTCCACACATCTTGGCCAAAGAGGAAGCATGTAATGGACAGGAAGTTCAGGTTATAAAACACGGATGCCAGACTCCAATGACCACTTTCTTCAGTAAGGTCCTGCCCTCTAAAGCTTGACTTGAGTCATGGCACCAGTCTGAAAACTACATTATAATCCCTGAAACACTGTACTCAATTATCTTCTCACATAAATACAATATTGTAAATAATGTGAACTTACCAAGTAGTTTGCACTGCAAAATATTGAGCTAGATATATGGTAGCACTTAAACTTATAACATAAGAATGCATGACTGCTTTGCCATTTTATAAAACTGAAGTTGAGTCCCAGAAAGTTTAAGTGATATCTCCAAATGACAATAAAGTAAGCTTCATTGTTGAAAACTGAGCATAGCTTTGTTTATAGAAAAGATGACCTAGATTCATTAAATCCTTTTCCCCTTTCTTTTGGATACACACACTATATTTTCCAGCATCTCTTCCAGAAGGAATTCTCCAAGGAGCTGCTTTCTACTGGAAGTCATGCAAATCGTTATACACAATTAAGATGTGCATCCCTGTTAAAATCTCTCCTACAAAATCCTCTGCGGTGTGACAGAGAGATGGTGCAGTGGGTAGAAAGTACTCCTGTGTAAGCTTGCTACCCTAGCTTGAACCCAGGGCCCATGGACAAAGGAGAGAACCAACTCCCTAAAGTTGTCTTCTGACCTTCACATGCACACACTCAAAATCCTCCAGGCTGGATGTCAATAGTACATTTTGAAAATGGGTCTCTGTCACCTTGGATCCATGTATCATTCCATTGAGAGACACATATACATTGCCAACTGACCTTGAACTAACTTAATCCCTGTTTCAGGCATGGACATTGTACTCAGTTATAAAATCATAGTTGGATAGTGCTGTCATTAATACACTATCCAACTGCAAAGACTCTTCCATTTCTGTTATTCCATATCATCATATGAACTAGCCAGAAAAGGAGCTGTTTCCAAAGTCACAAAGGGACCTTTCAACATTTTTGCACGTGTCATGTCACACTTTTGATTTAAGGTAATTAAGTTTTTACTTATTTTAGAGTATTATAAAATGAGGGCCATTAATTAGAAAACTGTAAGTTGTGACTGTTACTTTGTATGGCATTATGTGTGCCTATAATTAAAATACTTGACAAACTGAGGTTGGAGGGTCTCTAAAAGTTCAAGGCCAGCCCAGACTATAGCCTCTAGAAACCCTGTTTAAAAGAAAACAAGAGGATTAGAAAGAGAAAGAGGAAGGGGGAAACTCTGGTATTCTAAACAGACTAAATGTTGTCCAATTATGCAAAATGATACAGAAAATGGAATAGTCAGGAGAGTATCATGGAACTGAACCCTAATGAACTGCCTTGATGGACCATTGTGTAAAGAGTGGACCTGTTAATAGTCTTGTTTGGTCATCACATATGATACATACGTGCTGAATTATTATGTTGTTTTCTATAACTGTATAAAATTATATATTATGTTGTTTTCTATAACTGTATAAAAGAATTATATACAAAACTTACTTTCAGAACCAGCATTGGAGAGGCTGTGGAAGGTGAATCTCTGTTTGCGTTCAAGGCCAACCTCTTCTACCTGGCAAGTTCCAAACCAGCCAGGGCTACAAAGTGACACACTATCTCAAACAAACAAATCAAAAACCACAACAAACAAAGTGAAAAATAAAAAGTCAAATAATCAAAGGATTGGAAATAACTTAAAAATAACTTAATAAACCACTAAATTTAAAATACCATAAGTGTTAAGGATTGTTACATTAGCCACCATTTTATTCCATGTCAGGTATGCTGAGCTATGTTCCTCTTGAAAAATTTAAGCGTCAGGTAAACTACAGACCAGAACAATGTATCATATGATTTTAAGTCAAAGTTCATAAGCGATTAAATGACTTGTTAAATTTAAAAAATCTATAAACATTTCCTTTGAAAATCTTCCAGAAGCATTTTCCACTGTACTCAAGATCCCATGGTTCTTTGTAACTGGCAGAACTGTGAGCTGAACTAATTCTTGCTAATCCATATGATCAAATTTCCTACAGTACTGTTATATCACGAATCTATGTGTGCTGGAAAGCATAAAACCTTAATATTTCTTAAAATATTACCTTCTTTTAGAGTAATTAGCAATAACCATGACAGATAATGACTTAATTCATAATATATATAGATATAGATATATCTATATATATTACAATATGAAAATGTCCAAGTTGAAGGCACGGGTGACTATGGAGTCAAGATAAAGAGTTTCCAACCAGGGACTGGCTTGTAGATCCTATGAGCAAGGCCCTGGGTGAGACCCACCACTCTTTCACCCCTTTAAAAAAGCTTTGAAATCAGATAGCTTTATCTCTATAGCTATATATATCTTTACCTTTGTGCCTTTTTCTCCATACTTACAAACCATGTGACTTAGAGAGAGGCTCAACTGGCCTTATTTATCTCCTATGTGAAGTAGGGACATTAATTATACCTCTCTCAAAGGTTGGGCTTGAGGAAAAAATGTAAAGAACAGAAGATCAAATGACACATTAAAGTTCAATTAATACTAATTTTCAAATACTATAATTATTAACTAAAGCTTTCAAGCATATTATTTAAATTAATCTTTACATTGTAAAAGATGCATCATATTAAAGCCATCAAATGAAAAAAAGTGAATTATCATATTAGCATTCGAAGTATTTTACGAAGAAGACACATTATGAATGAAAATTGTTTCATACATATTTCCAAAAGATCTGGAGTTTTTATTTCAGATTCCAGGAAGCGGAGATTTAATAGCTAATATTTAAATGACAGGAAAGAAATTTTTCATTTGGGGTCAAAAGCTTTCTTCTTTTGTTAATGTAATGAAGTAGAAAGATTGCAGGACTCCTTTCCTCTGCCTTTGTCTGGCCCCTGTTGATGATGAAATAAAATATTCTGTTTTGTCTACTGAGAGAACAAGATGTGTTAGAAGAAAAATAAATCATATGCGCTTTATTTGTGGTTTTGTTCTTTTCTGAGTGTGTATGTTTTCTTATTTATCATAGAAACTAAAAAGTATTTCACTTCTATGTCTTTTATTAATCTCTGTCAAGCTTCCTGTGATTTTTTAAAAAAATATTTGGTCATCTATCTTTACTTAATTTATATATTTCTTTTTATCAAAATTTACTTTATTTATTTCATGTATATGAGTACACTGTAGCTGTCTTCAGACACACCAGAAGAGGGCATCGGATCCCATTCCAGATAGTTTCAAGCCACCATGTGGTTGCTGGGAATTGAACTCAGGACCTCTGGAAGATCAGTCAGTGTTCTTAGCCACTGAGCCATCTCTCCAGTCCTTCCTGTGATTCTTGATGGAAGATCTGAGATATTGAACTCAGAAATAGAAAATGTTCTACATTCTACACGGGAGGGTTGAAGACCCCTGGCACATATGTAGCAGGGGACTACCTTGCCTGGCATCAGCGGGAGTGGATGCACCTAATTTTGCAGAGACTTGATGCATCAGCGTGGGAGAATATGGGATGCTGCCCTCTCAGAGGCAAAGGGGAGGAGGAACTGTGCAAGGTGGTATCTGCAGTGGGGGAAGAGGAAAGTCAGAGCTCCCCGAGATAAAAGCAGGTGGGCCACTGCTCTCCGTTGCTTGGCCAGTCAGCCCACCAGGATGAGAGAACCAGGGTGTAGCACCAGGAACATGCTATATATTCCTTCTTTTTAATAATTCCCGCAACAGGAAGCATTTGGAATGTAAAAAAATAAACAAGTACGTAAAGAGAGAAACTTCATTTTTATCTGTTTGGAGGTCTCAGTCCAGGAGGTGTAGACCAGAGTGTATGGGAGAGAAACACCATTCCTCTAATGATCTAATCAAATGGCTAGCAAAGAGTAAAGGGCAGGGAGCTGGGGAGGCTCACGCTCCTTCCTAAAGTCATTTCCCAATGGTCTGAAGAATCCCCCATAATCTCAATTTCCAAACTGTAGAAGTGTATCAGTATCTCTTGTCTGGTTTTCAGATGCGCTGTCTGCTTATCTGCTCCTTACTCACTACCAACCCATCGGACCCCTGGAATGTTATCTGTAACAAGGAAGAGTTACATGAAGAGTAGAATGAGGGATCATCCACAGATGTTGCAGGTTGACTACTGTGTTAGTCAAAAGTCTCTCCTTTGCCAAATCATCCATCTCACTAGGACAGAAAGGAATTTCATCTAAAAAATAAGCCTGGGGCTTGAATCTTAGTAGTAAAGTACTTGGTGAGCATGCACAAAGACATAGGCTTAATCCCTAACCCCTATCTGTGAAAGAGAAAGAGAGAGAGGGAAAGAGAGGGAGGAAAGGAGAGGTGGGAGTGGGGGGGAAGGGAGGAAAGGAGGGAAGGAACCTCGTTTTAGCAGTTACCCATCTAATTGTTTCCCTATAGCTAACTAAAATCACCCCCCCAATGAATTCTCTTCATTATCAAAATGGTGTACTTTCTCTGCTTGTCTTTCTGTTTGTGACATCATCATCTTCTCATTGGCTCAGAACAGCCTCTTTCTCATCTCTCGTTCCTTCCTCTCTCTTTTCAATATCCATACTCAAGCACCTCTAGAATGATTATAGACTGCCAACTGCGCCCCCTCCATCTCCATAGACTTCTCTATAGTCCGGGAGGTCCTCGTCTGTAGACTAAGCTAATACAGAGCTCTTTGTCTCCACTCACTTCCCTTCCATCCAACACTGAATTTATTATTCTTTTGCCATAGTGCTTTTGCGAAAGCACAGATAGGGCTCTGGTAACCTTTTTCAAACCCTAGGACGATTTATAATAAAATCAAGATATTTTGTATTCTCACTATATTTTCTTGACTTTTAACAAATCCATCCAAAGTGTTATGCAGACTTGGGCTTTCTTGAAGTACAAAGATTGAGACCAAGATGGAAAGCAAGAAGTGTTCTCAGAAAACTGCTTTTGCTGGCTCTTTTTCCCCTAGCCTGAGCACATGGAAGGATTATTCCCTAGGGAATGGGGGAGGAATTTCTTTGAAGAATCGAAGTATCCTGCCCAACTTTGAACACTAGACTTTTGCCCTGCCAAGGCTTTAATTTCTGACAGACTAGTGACATAGATCCTGCCTAAAGGACCTGACAATAGGATAAATGGGCAGAAGCTTGATTTTAGGTGTGGTTCTTCAGAAACAAAAAGGAAACCTTAGGTGGAGAGATTCTGTTCAGCCAGAAGAGACTTTACAAAAACTGAAAGTTGGAAGCTGCTTGCTGGGGGCATTCCTTAAGCCTAGTCTTTCAGTGGGGATGGACTAGGGCAAGCATCACAGTATCTATAGCAGATGCAATGTGACCTGAGAAAGAGAACCCTATCACTGTGACCTCTTAGAGTAACGTAACCTTGCTCCGACTCTTTCTTACTCTCAATTAACTGTCAAGCATAATTAAGTGTAAAGGTCTATTGCTAGGAAGAACAAGGCCGCTCCTATCTCACTCCCTCTCAGTATCACTGATGGAAGCAATAAAAGGCAAAAAAAAAAAAAAAAAAAAAAAACCAGCAGAAGCTAAAGCCCAGCCTTAAGGTGTCTGGCAATTCGGAACACATCACAGTGTTATCAATGGAGAATACACATGTTACTGAGTGAGTACCTGCTCATGGACAGAGGTGAATGTTGATTTTGTGTTTTAAATGCTGAATTATTTAGGGAAGGTAAACCTGTGAAAGAAAATGAGGCAACCTGAAGCCAGTCAGAAACAGATTGAGCAACAAAGATTCGAGCATCATGCATATATGACTTTGTAATATTTGTGTTTAGTAAGTACATATTAATGGTATATTTGCAACTTTACCTTTTGTACTACATTATAAATTATGGCAGTTCAAAAGTATATTCTATTTGTGTGTGCATACTATTTATGAGCATATTAATAGAGTGAAAAAACTTTGTTTATACATTTTTATTAGGAGTCTCAAACTTCTATAATTTATTATTGTATGTAGACTATACATTTTCTTTTACTTTCCATAGAAACAGTGTTGGTTATTTGAAAGAGAGCTCACTTTTTAAATGCACATATATTTATACTGTAAGTTATCTCTATGTGAGTGAGACTTACTGTATTGTAAATCATTTGAGTGTATGTGTCGGTTCCATGTACAGAAGGATGTTACATGCCTGTGTAGCATGTTTGTGAAGAGGAAGAATATAATATACATACTTTGTAAATGTGTGTCTCAGAATAAACTCATAAATATAGGTTTTGAACACCTTGGTCAAATTTAACAAAAATAAATACTAAAATGTTGAATGTTACTTTATGTCTGGCATCAACCACACAAAGTAACTGAGACAGAGGAGGACTCAATGCATTCCTAATCATATATAACTGACACACAACACACTTGATGCTTTTACTTAAGTTTTCCAATTTGAACAGTGAAGACACATTCATCACAATGATCCCTATTTTGTATGCTTTTGAGACCTAGATGCCATATACAGCATAATTCTCTTTTCTGTGCTGGTAAGCAGCAAATAATGCTAAGTAGAAATCAGTTTTAAATGCATATGTACTAAACTGTGTTCATTCATCTTCTTATTCACCCATTTCACAAAAATTCAGTGAGCCCAAAGGTCAATGAAGCAAATGATGAAAATGGGGAGGGAGGCAGAATGGAAGCACCTCCAAGGAGTGACTGGAAGCTGAGCAGGTGATCCTATGGAGAGCGGGAAGATGCTTCATTCTATAACATGCTCTTACATAAACCAACAGAAGTAAGAGCTAAGAGAGAGGAAACCTTATAAAGTCTCTGATTGTAAATATCTATGTACATAAGAGATAAGAAAAGCCCTACACAGAAGGAAAACATCTCTGCAGAGACCAGAGAGGGCACTGGATTCCTCTGGAGCTGAAGTTACATCTAGTTGTAAGCCACCCAAGGTTGATGCTAGGAACCCAACTCTCGTTCTGAGCAAGAGCAGCTAATTAATACTCTTAAGCACTCTGCATCTCTGCATCTTCTTCTTTATCCTCCCTGAATCTGTATCTGCCTTCCTGTTTCTCTCTCTGCTTCTTCTTTTCAACTTCTCGCCCCCACCTTCGTTTTCCCCCCTTTGTCTTGTTTCTTGTTGATTTTTCTCCCATTCTTCTATCACCCTTTTTCTTTCTTTTCTGCTATATTAAAAGTTCCCATTAAGTGTTTTAAAATGGTATAACCGGAAATTTGGAATCATTAAACTGCTTTCATTGGAGGACACTGTTAGGATAAAGGATATTTAAGCCAACATGGAGAGTCAAAGGAGTAAATATGGCCTCTACACTAACAATGGAAGGGCAGAGAAGTACACTGGGAACATAGTTTAGGAGTTATTTAAGAGGTTGGGTCAAATAGATTTCATGATAGATTTCAAATAAGAAACTTAGTGGATGAGAAGCATGTGACTTCCAATCTTGGATAGTAGGAAAACAAATATTTAACTATTGATAGAGAATAAAAAATTGGGCAAGTCTGGGTCAGATTCATCTGCGTGTATATATGCTAGGTCACCTTCTGTTAAGGGAGGGAACGTTCCACATAGTGGAGGCTAGGGATAGCCCTGTAAGCCATGGAGAAGGTTATGTGGAGAGATCTCTAGCTATCTAGAATTATAGTCCCTTGAATGTTGCTTCCCATACACTTCCAATAGCAGTGCTAACATAGACACAGTAAAGTCTAGGAAATCTCAATTGTATACAAAGAGCTACAGATGACTACGGAATATTGAGGATGGGAGAATTAGGTTTCCCCAAGGAAGAGCACAGCAACTGATTATCCAATACCAAGTGATTAGCTCTGAAATCACACATATGAGTAACATTATGTATACTGAGTAGGTCATACTCATGTGTTTAGGAATTTGTACAAAAATTAATGTAAAAAGATGCCATGGATTTGAAAGAGAACAAGGAGGGGCGTATGAGAAGGTTTGGAGGAAAAGAGGGAAGGAGAGGATGATGTACAATACGTTAAAAATTAAGAAATCATTTTAAAAGGTTTTATTAAATAGCAAATAAAAAATCGTCAAGGTGTCATTTTGACAAACAACAAACAACCAAACAACACCAAACAGAAACAGAAAACTGATGCTACATCTAAACTAAGCAGAGATTGAACATTTCTTTCTGAGTCTTTTGGAACCCCAAGTTCAGTCATGCAATCAAGAGGGAGATGTTGTTTTATTCTCAAGACCCTTGAATTATAGTTTGTATAAATGATGTTCTCTGAATATAAAATAAACTAGAAATTTATGTTACAATTTAACTTCCTGAGTATAATATCATGCACTGTTCATGGTCTCCTTGGCGTTTTTTATTACCTAGCATTTTCCGGTCATCTTGGCTTTGAAAGTAGAGAAAGGAGCTCTTTACTTTTCTCTCATCCACTGTTTTTAAGTTCTTCACCTCTGCTAAAATGAGCTCTAGCCTTTGAGTCATTTTATAAGAGGCAATCAGGAGCTTTAAAGGAACAAAAACACAAAATATTTTATTAAATTAATTTTAAAAGAAATATTTGAACATGAAAATCTGCATAATATAAATATTTTATATGGAAAATAGCAATAAAAATTAATATTTAGTTATGTTATTCATATGTAGGAAAAAACAGAGAGCTAATTTAGAAACTCTGGTCTACCTCCTAGAATATTTCAAATACATATGTGGGACTATTTTGCCTGAACTATATTTTATAGCTTGCTTGCATTAACTCTATTTTACTGGTTTTAAACTGTACTAATGATTTTATTTCTTGCGTATTTCCTTACATGCTTACATACCACAGAGATATAATACCCAAACAAATTAATGCAAAATTCACATAGCTAATACAACTAAATTGGAAAGAGCCCAATGTTATATGAATTAAAACTTCCCGATGAAGTGTGAGACTCAGCTATTCATTTAATGTGCACACTGCAGTATTGAAATGGGTCAGGAGAATTCCCACAGCCTCACAGAAATGGATCATCTTTAAGAGAAGCTACATCCTCTGGCTTGGTTCTAAGCACACAAATGAGACATGTGCCAGATGTACCAGAAGCTTGTGTAATGTAGTTGAGATTCTCAACAACTCATCACTGTCACAAAATCAAGTCTCTTTGTGGAAGCACATGAGGCTCAAATCATTCCTAAAATGGTTAAATTTTGGACTAGTTAGTGTACTTCTTGTTTCTGCGATACTGACCAAAAGCAACATGAGGAAGAAAACAAAATTATTTGGCTTCCAGGGTATAGTCTCTGGAGACAGGAACTGAAGCAGAGATGAGGTCAATGGAGGGATGCTGGTGGCCTGTTTGCTTTTATGTCTGCTTTCTATGGCCAGCTCATCTACCTTTATTATACAGTCCAGACTCATCTGGTTAGGGATGGTAATGCCTACCACAGACTGAATCCTACAACAATTATCCATGAAGAATATACCTCATAGACATAACAATAGACCACTTTGATCTGACCAATTCTTCAGGTGGGATCCCTTTCTATGGTAACTTTAAGTGTGTGTCAATTTGCTTAAGGTCATTATGACATTTCACATTGCAGGCTATTTTGTTTTGTTTTGTTTTGTTTTATAAGTATGTATGCATAAAGTTTTGGCACAGGATCTAGAATAGATACAAACAATATGCTATATCAACCATCAAAACCCTCTTCATTCTTGTCAGGGTAGTTTTATTGTGGAGTTAAATCAGCATTTGTCTCCAAAGTAAATTCTTAAGAACTTTTGAATATTTCTTCCTTGAGGAATACATAAAATGTTCTGAATATTGGTCTCCATTTTCTTTGGTATTGTTTCAAGAAAGAATTCATGCAGTTGAACAAGTTTCTTATCACATATTGATAGTTATCAGTTTGCTAACCAGGACCTACATTACCAGTTCTGGGATAACCTGAACTGGGTACAGGCAGTAGCTTAGAGCTACTTCTAAGTGTTAGTTTTAGCTTTGCTAACATCAGCCTCATGTGATTTGTTTTAAAAAGGAAATTCTTAGACCTTTTACAGACTTTATAAATAAAAATAATCTTTTGGTAAATGGACCAAAAAAATGTTTTTATTCATCTTCTGAGTAACTGCATTGCAAATCAAAGGAAAATAAATGTCTTAGAAATGGTGTTGGTGAGATGACTCAGTAGGAACAGGAGCTTGCCACCAAGCCTAATGATCTCAGCTTGATCCCAACGACCCACATGCTAAAAAGAGGGCACCAAACTCTGCAAGTTCTCCTCTGACATATACATGCATGCTATGACATACATGAAACGTCCAAACATACATTCATATAAATGTAATATTTTTTTTAAAAGTGGCATAGAATTCATGTCATCAACAGAGGCCAGTTTCTTGATCCCATGAAAGTCAACACATTCAACAAAGCATTTGGTGATGAAATCAATAGATGAATAGGTGAGTCATAATTTACGAGAATCTTCCACCAGTCTTTGATTCTCATCATCCTTGGACACAAACAATAAACCTGACAAGTACTAGATAGTGCTTAGGTAAAGTGTTATTATTCTGGTTCTTGAACATAATAGGCCACCATTACCCTAAACCACAGATCACACATGGATTTTACATTCTCATTTCGGAATTAATGTACAGACCGATATGCCCCAACCCTGATCACTTGAATAAACACAAGGTTCTGGCGAGCAAAATGTGACCATGCAGAACCCATGTCACTGTACCCTACCCATAACAGGATGCCAGAAGGCCCTACCACTGCCACTGAAAACTCTGTCCTGTAAAAATCAAATGACATGGAGACACCCTCTCAACAGAGCGTTTGATTAGCTTAAACAACACAACAAAACCAGTTGTGATTGCTGGAAATGCTTCACAATGGAAAAACTAAGATAAAGTTGAAAGTAAAGTGGAGACACTTTATTTTTTGTTTCTGTGACATTTAAAATGTGTAAAAATTTCCCAGGTAATGGCTTGAACGTGCTTCGGTTCACATGTGTCATTTCTGCTGGGCCAAGAAAGTTCAAAGAAGGGGGAGAATGGATTCTTCTCAATTGCCCCTTCTCTACCATTCCTTCTGTTTTTGTGATCCTATTGACAAACTCAGTTGCTGGAAAAATATGAATTTATGGAGTTTGTTAGCAATATGCTACCAAATAGCTATATCAAAAAATAAGCGAAAGAAGACATTCTTGCTGTCTATGTATGTCCCTTATGTGTTCTTTCACATCTAAAATAATTGGCATTTCAAAAATTTTGTGACAACAGCATTGCATTGATTTGTATTTGGCTCTTTTTTCTTGATTCTTGTTCAAATCTACAGTTATTTAGAGAACTATAAAATAAGGGTGGTGAGTATATTGTATACAACATACATTCATGCACAGACAGATATGTACATGTAGAAAATAATAAGTCTGTAAAATGCAGCTAACAAAAAGGTAGAGGAAAAACTGCTGGGAATTTTATTTTGTCATAATATTGTTGGTTGTGTTTTGGTTCTGGGATTGAGGTTTGTGGAGAGTATTTTATACTTCTCAGATTTCTCCAGTTCACTTGTGACTCTCAAATCTAATAGAAATCTCCTTTTTCTCTTTCAAGAAATACTTGTCTGCTTCTAGGGCTATCGGGGGAATACCTTTTCAAAAACTGTTCTCACTAGCTAGAGCAGCTCACAAATACATACCTAGTGGGATCATATTGAAAAGCAGCCATCAAAATAGCCAGAATAACGTAACAGCTCCATGTAAAAATCTACAGGGAATAAAGTAAACAGAGTGCCTTACGAGCTCGGTTTCAATTTCTGTAATAATCCACCATTTTGGACAGAGTTAATTCTGCAGACTGTGTACACTTGGATAATTTAATTCTACAGATAATCTCCCATATTTGTTTTGGGATAAAATGTCAAACTTTCTCCATTGAACTCTTTCATGTCCTCTTAGGACAAGTAGTTAGATGTGGGGAGCTTGGGCTGCCCTTTCTTCTGCCTGAACCCCCATGCCAAAGGTAAGCAAAGTAGGTATGATTTACTGTGCAAACTTACTGCATCTTCAATGTTATTTAGCCAGGTGTAGGGAAGAGAAGGAAGCAATAGAGTAACAAAATATGATAGCCCAAATATTTCTTCTAGGACATGATCGGTTTCAAGAGCATGCGGGTTGTTTTAACATGTTAACGCAGCTGATAAAATTCAATAAGCTAAATGAAGAGTGGATGTCTCATTATTTTGTTGGAAAGCACAAAACCGACAAATCTCAGCTTTTGAGGGAAACAGTATTTGATACTAACACAACTACTCTACTTGCTCTACTTTGATATTCCATGTGATTCTTGGATGGATCGCCATTTTTGTCCTTTGTGGGATGGGAGTTGTTACTTTCTCACAATGATGTTATAAGGATTGAATGAGCACATTTTCATGCTAAGAGCAAGATGTTACATGCGAAGAGACCAAGAACCAAACTGGAGAACTCAAGAATCTGTTACAGGGTTTCCCTGTAGCCAAACTCTCAAAAGCCTTCTTCAGTAGCCACTGATGTTCACGTGCTCATCATGCAGCCTGCTGTGCACTGCGCAGTTGCTAAAACAACTCACACAACCCTGACCCAGTAAACAGACTAGATCCAGAAAGAGAGCAAAAGTCCTCAGAATACCTGCCCTCTGGCAGGCAGATAAAACCTAGAGAAACATCTATAATGTGCTTGTGTACGTCAGCGTATAAATGTTGAGCTAAAACCCAGAATTCTTTGTTTGTAGCAATCAACCACTTAGTAATCAAGACACTAATGTGCTGTAATCATACTTCTTGGGAAATATGATCTAGTGTTTTTATCCAGACACTAAAGACTACTAAGTTCTCACTTGTATTCATGAAATATTACACAGGATATACATTTTTCTAAATAGTCTACAAACTTTTCTGTCACAAGACAAATACAACAAACTGTACTTTAAGGAGATTACAGGTGCTTTCTTTTTCCCTTTGTATATTTAAATAAGTGATTCTTTCAGCTGCTGTCAGCATTACTACCATGAATTATTTCTGCATAGAAGCATATGTCTGAATTAAGAATTTCTAGGTAGAAGATTACACACCCGCTATAAAAATTTTAGAATATAAATATTTATTTTCTCTTCCTATAGTCAGTAGATGACTTTTAGTTGTAAGTTAAGGAATCTTGACTCCTGCAACTCAAACAGCAGAAGAAAAATGCTTGACTTTTCTCTACTTGTTTCTCTCCCTTCAGATTCTCTTAAAAATAATTTTAAAGGCATATTTCATTATTATTAATTGTCTATGTTGTGAGATGTGAATTCATGTGACCACAGAGTTCAGAAGAAACTGTCCAATTCCCTTGGTGCTAGAGTAACAAGCAGTTGAGAGCCACTCAAGGTTGTGGGGTGGGTCTGGTGCTATGTATACAAATGCTAATTTCCAAACCCCTAGACTAACTGGAGAGAATAGAGATAGGTAGGTTTTCAGTTCTTTGAATGGGGGCTACAGCAGGACCACCAGGAGAAAAGATGAGGAAAAACGAGTTAAGGAGGAAAAATGGAGGGAACAAGGGATCATTATGATGGTCCAGGAGCACATGCCCCAGTAGAATGGACCCTGAGGAGAAGCTAGAGAAGCAGAAAGACACAAACAGCAAGTATTTGGGGAGCACAGCTGGGGAAGTAGCCAGTCTAGCCATTAGAAAATTAGATTGTGGGTAATTTCCCAATAATTATACAAAACCTAAAGAAACAAGTCACTATAATCTACAGGGACCACTTCCAAATCAGAGTCTCATTCATTTGGAAGCAAGATAAGGATGGGTATAATTCAATTTATTTTACAACCCATATAGGTGATAGGAATCAAGCTGGGGTCTTCTGCAAGAGTAGTAGCAAGTGTTCTTAACACCAGAGTCATCTCCCCAGCCCCAAACATTCACTATTATTTTTTCTCTGTTGTCATTTTTTTCTATTTTGTAGTTAAACCATAGTCAGCAATAGTGTGTGGCACCTTACACAGTGACTGTACCATAAGCAAGTACTAGGATACTCTACTCAAGTGCCCAAGGAAGGCACAGTTGGTTCAAAGTCTATTTATCAGAAAAGACAATAATACTGGACAGAAAGCACTCACAGCCTTGGTATTTAGTATAAGCTTTCCACCAGAAAGAATGCTTTACAAGTTATTCTTAACAGTGTAACAATTTCTAGAAAGAGTTTTTATATTATGAGACAAACACATTGAGATATTACTGAAACATTTATAACTCACTAATGATTGCTGAACTTTATATATTATGTTAGATGAAGGGAGAATACGTGAAATGGTTGAATTTGAGCAAATTTTCAAAATAGTAAGGAAGTCAATGTGTGATGCTGAGAGTTTTATTGTGCATTGACATTTTGCAAGAACCAACTTCCTTTGCTCCTAAGAAAATTAACTCACTGCAGACTTTCCACATCATCTCATCAAGCATGCTTCACACTGAAGGACTGGGTGATACTATAATACGCAGGGACCACTTCCAAGTGAAGGTTGTTCTTCACTTTAATCACTGATAATAAGAAAACGAACATGTCTCAGAAAAAGGCTTCCAGAGAAGTGCATTCTACTTACCTTCTGTATCTGGACAGCCTCCAACTGCTAAGGTTAAGGAAACAGAGCTTACCTTGCCTTTACAGGACTTTTCAGAGCCTTTAGTAAGCTAATATAGAGGGCTTCCAACTCTGCAATCCAAGATCTACAGAATGTTGTCAAGTGTTACTTCTAGTCTCAGAATACTTATTATTTTATTCCCTTATACTAACACAACATAGAAACTACTTTATACATACAAAATCTACATATATCTTATACCATTTTATATGGTACTTATTATTTTTTATGTGGGACAGTTTTCAGACTTTTCAATAAGAATAAACTCTTAATAAACATGATCAGGAAGGAAATCATCCAGCTAGGCATGGGTCCTATGTCAATAATTCCAGCATCCAGGAAGTAGAAGAGAGAAACCAACTTGGGATACATATTGAATTCTGGGCCTACATAGCAAAAACTCTGTTTCCAAAACTCTGTTGTGTTTCAACCCATCAGAACAAAAGAAAACCAAAGTCACTTATGAAATCTTCTAAAATGGGAAACCTTTGAGAATCCTTGTGCAATATGCTATTTTCTAAACATCAATTCATAATGTTTGAGTAACAGTGAACAGTAATAAAATTAGGTCTTGAATATTTGCTACAACTTAAAGAGCTTCTTCTGATACCCACTTTTCCATCAGACCTGGGAGCTGCAAAATGTAAAAGCAAGCCAAAATAAACACTCTGCAACTTTTACACTCATCCACCTCACCTTTGAGACAGTCTACTTAAACAGAGACCTAGATCCAGCTGATAAGAGTACTGCCGGGCAGTGGTGGTGCACTCCTTTAATTCCAGCACTTGGGAGGCAGAGGCAGGTGTATTTCTGAGGTTGAGGCCAGCCTGGTCTACAGAGTGAATTCCAGGACAGCCAGGGCTACACAGAGAAACCCTGTCTCAAAAAAACAAACAAACAACAAAACAAAACAACAAAACAAAACAAAAACAAAGAGTACTACTCATGGGAATAGGCAGGGAATTCAAAATATTAGAATGGTCTTCAGCAAGTCACTTAATCTTTGTTAGGTTAACTGATTTAAACTGGAGAAACAGAAAAGAGACAGAGAATGAGGAATGTGCTTATTCTGGGCACCACAAGGTTATGTACTGTGAAATGGTAAATTTCCTATATAGAATGATAATCCAATAATATGACAAAAATAATATTACAGTAATATGCAGCATTTCCTATTGTCAGTTATCCTCTACGTTGGAAAAGAAACGTTTTGTATGCTGAGCTACTTTTCTGTTGGGGGGATGGTAAGACTTCAGTTTTCCTCACTTTCTTTCTTCCCATCCTTCTCTTCCTATCATGACTTTTGTCCTAGAGGCTATATGAACACGTCAGGTATCATCTTAGTTCTTTGGCTTTTGTCTGGAATTGCCCAAGGGAATGTGCCCACCAGAAATGAGAAGCAAGAGAGTCCTCTGGAGATAATTAATTTTCTGCCCTTTTTTATCAAGGTTCTGTTGCTTGGGTAGGCCCAGGGCCAGGCTACTGCAAGACTCCTCCTCCACAATGCCATCTATGCCTCCAGGGTCCACTATCTTCTGACACCTCAAGACCTGTCAGGCTGCAGGTGAAGACTGTCAATGTAAGAGCTGTCCATAATCGGGGCATGGGCTCTTCTGCTTTCCAGAGCTCCACTTACATTTCATCTAAGAATAAGCACTTACCATGAGGTGAGATTTCAGGACTAAAATGATGTACTCACCCCAAACCTTCTCTGTTCTCCTATATCCCAGACAGTTATGCAAAATCTAATAATTCCCTACTCCAATTAGTCTTCATTTAAAAAATGAGCCAAATTGCTTTCACAAATGAAAGCAATGCCTAATCTATAGTTTGAAATATTAAACTCAAATCCACTGATCCGTCAGAGTGCAACACTTTTAAATATATTCATTATTTATTCTTTGAGAATTGTATGTATATATGTATATGTATATATATATAATATATATATTATATATATGCAGATAATATATTTTGGAGATAGTCAACCCCTACTTAGTCCCACCAAATCTTCTAAGATTTCTTTTATATCCCCTGCCATTTTCATGTCCTCATTTTTATCTTTAAATCCAAATGGTGCTGGGCATATAGTCATGGGTATGGGATCATCCTGTGTAGCATGGTCAACCTACTAAAAACCACACCTCTAAGGAAAACTGATCCCCACTCGTCTAGTAGCCATCAACTTTCAATGGCTGCCAAGGTAGGCTGAGACCTTATATGTCTCTCCTCTATCCATGGTGGAATGCTGACTGGTTGGATGCTCTTCAGGCAATCCCAGCTGCTATTTACTCATGACTGCTACAGGCCAGTGTTTTCCAGAAGACACTGTATTTAGAGGTCCTCCCTGACCTCTAGGTCTTATGACCTTTGTATCTCCTTCTTTCACTACTTTCCTTGAGCCTTAGGTATGTGTTTGTACTACAGATGTTCTGTTTATGGCTGAGCACTCCATGTGTTGCCTGTATTTTGACCAGGTGTGTGTTTCTTTATTAACTTCCATTCACTGCACAAATATGCTTCTTGGATGAGAATAAAGAGCTGTACTAACCTATGGACACAGGGACACATAGTTAGAAAGCAGATTAATAATATGGTCATTCAGCAAACTGATAGTAATAGGTTTATATCTAAGAGCCTAGAAGTGCCTTAACCATGTGCTCTTAGACAGATTTACAACACCAAACATAAGTTCCTTCTATGAATAGGCCTTAATACAATTATAAAGGGCTTAGTTACCCTCATAACATTTAGTCCACTATTGTGCCTATAGGTACATCTTGCCATGGTGGTAAATTTTATAGCTTGCTGGGTTCACAGCTTAATAGGATTGTTGATGCATTTTCTCTTGGAGAAGCCTGAATGGTACCTTCTGGTACTATGAAAGCTAGCCAGTATGAAACGAGTTTCCATGTCAGTACTAGATTGATTTCTCCACTGACTTTCAACAAAGTCAGTGGTGTCTTCAGCAAAAGGGTGTTACAATTTGCATCTCATGAACAAATAAGAGCAACAGAAATATCCTGAATTGTTTTGGAAGTTTCTTGGAGGCTCCCTGACCAACAACTAGAGGGAAGGTCGAGGCAGTGGGCTTTTGATTTTTGCTATTTATGGCATCCTGGAAGAGCACTAGTGCCCATGTAGGTGACCCCACATTTTAAATACTTCCTACATGTGTACACATCATATCATTTCCATTCCTCACTTTGCCCCGCCAACTCCTTCCATGTTTTCCTACTTCTTCTCAAATTCTTTACTTCTTCTTCTTTATAATTAAATATTGCTCATCTGTATACATGTTTAAGGCTGACCACTTTGGGCTGGATAACCCATTAGGAGCCTGGTCTCCAACAAGAGGAGACTGAGTCTCCCTCTCTTAGCAGTTATTAGTTGTCTGTATTTTTTCCATATGTGACTGGGACCTTTTGAAGTTTCTTTTAGCTATGATGGCATGCCAACTAGTGTTAGCATTGGGCCATTTTATTTAGGCAACCATACTTCTGAGATTTCATGGGTGCAATTTTTCTGTCACATACAGAAGACAGTGTCTATCAGAAGATGTCCTTGCCCTCTCTCTCTTACAGTCTTCCTGTCTCCTTTTTCATGGTGTTTCCTGAGCTTTAGCTGCAGAGGTTTTGTTGTACGTTAGGTTGGAAATCCCACTATCAGTTGTCCTCTGTATTTTGGACAAGCAGTGGGTTTCTGTGAGGGTCTACATCTGCTGCTGCATAAAGCTTCTTTGGTGAAGAATGAGAGCTATAATTATGTGTACATGTATGGATATAAGTTTTTAGAATGCAGTCAGAAATTATACGGGTTTAAGAAAATGGTAGTTGTAGTTTCTTCTCTAGGGTTTGTTATCTCACGAAGCATAAATAGCTGGCTAGGGTTACAGTACCAGACCAAAATTCATCCCATTGAATGAGCCTTAGGTTCAGTTGAACAGCTGTTGTTTACTGCCAAAATATGAGTCCTTTAAACATTAATTTCAGGGCTATTTGGTTTGCTTTAATTTTTTAGCAAAAATGTCATAACATATATGAAGCTTATTCTTTTGTGCAAGTTTGTAGAAGCTTCATCAACAAAGAGCATCACAGAAAAAATTATAGACAAAAATTTCAGTTTATGTTGAAGAAATTCCTTGGCTCAGCAACATCTGGCATGGGAGTACATAAATAATTGCTTATTAAAGACTGTCTATATGGAATATTACAACCTCTAAGTATTAGCAATTCAATAATGAAAACAGTATGATTTACTTTCCACTAACATTAGTAATTGACACCATGGATTATATAATATTAGTTCCTGCCAGTAATTTTGATTGAAGCTAAGGAGAAATGACCATGAAATATACATTTATAACTCTGTGTGAAGCAGTGCAATCACTATGAATGGCTGATGAAGTCTTTAACTTTCTGATAGTCATTGACAGGCTGTATTAAATTTTATTCAATGGCATCTGTCAAGGGAGGTACAAAAATGTGTTTGCTGGGTCCATTGGAAAGAGAAGGAATGTTTAATGAAATTTATATAAGCTCTGAATAAGTTATGTTAAATTTATCCTAGAATGGAGAAAAAAAGCTTGGTCTTTTGTACATTTGATACAGGACAGAAACTGAGAAATTGACCTGGGACTTTGACAAAGAGACATTCTGCAAGGTCATATTCTACTGGGAGGACCTCTCCAGTTTAGAGGAGCTAAACACCTGACCCCTTCCAAAAAAAAAAAAAAAAACTGCAAACTCCCCCAGAGAGTCACAGGAACATGCAATGGTATGACAAAGCCCAAGATATACAACCCACTGCATTCCATTTAACACTGCAAAACAATTATCCATATCTATTGCTTATCAGAAAATTCTGAATGCAGATAATTTAACTCCAATTTGTTTAATTTAGGGGGATTCCTTTATCCCCAAGTTAAGAGAAAAACTGACAAGTGAAAAAATATTAAAGATTCTAATATTTCTGCACAGAAAAATGTTACTGTGCAGACTCTTTGTCTCAGCACATATTTTCTTAAAAGTCCTGGTGGTGGTGTATGGGGGAAGGGGCGTGTAGGATGGATGCTCTAGTTCAGATGTACCACCAGAGGTAGAATTCAAGGGCCCTCTAAAAGTGACCTTAGAAACAAACACATGAGGCCAAGAATTAAAGAGAATGTGGCCCATGGCCCCTTTAAATTTTTTCCTCAGCTAAACAGACATCTAGTCATTTAGAAAAGAACCCTCCCCCTTGTTAGACTAGCTGAGGGACAATCCCCTGTTGTCATTTTTATTGTCTGCCCTGGAGAAGGAAGCAGCTCGGGATGCCTAATGGAATCTTGATTCTATTTCACAGCTACAGAGCACAGCCAGGAGCCCGTGGTGCTTTTGTGAGCCAGAATCCATGGAGGCTAATTTTGGCTGAATAGAGGCTAAAGAGAATTCATTTTTCCTTGTTACATTTATTTCTCTAAAATTGTTCAAACTCACAAGATATTGCTAGGAGGACACCAGCAAGCACTTCTTAATTGGGGTCCCATTCAGTAGCAAAACTGACTTTGCAGGTACCAGCCACAGAGGTGATAGGGATTCCAGGGGCCCTAAATGCACGGGAATTAACCTTAACACAGAAACATAAATGTTCTGTCTACTCAGATGTGGAGTATAATCTTGAAGCTTCTGTTTCACATACTTGCTGGAAAGCGGAGCTTGCGCTCTCATCTTTCAGTTGCTACATATGAAAGTTTTCGTGTCCTGGCCTAACCAGTGGATTCTGCTGAACATGCTTAGAGAGATAATTGCTATTCCCCCCAAACACTGAGAGTCTCTAGAGGAAACTAGCAGCCATAGAGTATTCACCAGTTTTCAGGAAGCCCAATGGACAAGAGAAGTGGAGGAAGGATCACTCTGCCTTTCCCTCCCACTACAAATTTTAATGGGTGAGAAAAATTTTGTATTTATGTTTTAAAGTGTGCAACCTTCTTTATGTATTCTCCCACTGTAAATATCATAGAATCTTATTCTGAATTTTTACATTTGCACCTATTGAGAGTCCTGTGTATATTCTAACTTCTCATGGATTTTAACTCAATAATTAATAAGGGTGACCATTAAAACATAAAATCTCACAGAAAAATTCTGTAAGATCTTGACATGTCTTGCTATTATTTTCATTATTTTATATCAGATCTCCATTTGATTATTAAAGGAAACACCATCCTCCCAAAAAGCACGATAATTATTCCCATTTTACAGATGGGGAAGTTAAAGCTGTAAGCCATAAATAAAAGAGCTTCATGAAAAAAAAAAAATCTATCTTTTGTTTGAAAATTCCCTCTTTTGAATTCAACAGTACAAAATAATCCCCAAGTGTTTACTGTCCCCCCAAAATGAGTTTAAAACATAAATCCAGTATTGAAACTGGTGTGTTACAGGGGAAATTTAGGGAGAAAATAAATTTGCCTGTAGCTAGCACTCCATGCTGTTTGTTGTCCAGAGGCTCCTGATGGTAGTTAACCCAAGCTCACCTGCATTAAATATTGACCCTGAGGGGCAACTTCAGGCCTTGCTAATGGGGCAATTTGGGGCCTTAATGATGCAGACAAAAAGGTCCACAATCCTACTTGATGAAGTGAAGAGCTCATTAGCATGATTTTCAAGGGTGCTACTCAAAGAATTAGCTTGCCAACCAAAGCCATGTCAAAACTAGCCATAGAGAGAGCTCTTCATTTAGCTAGAGTGCTGTATTTGACCAGAGTCTCCATAATCCCACACAGTTGCTTTCCTTTCTTCCTTCCTTCCTTCTTTCCTTCCTTTCTTTCTTTTTTTCTAGAGCAATAAGTTTGTGTTGTTGCCAACACAACCTAAATAGACATCTCTGTGACATTCTACAAAACCTTGAGTACATAACACAAACGTCCTGTTTAAAGCAATACCGAGTGAATAAATAAGAAATAAAGGTTAATATACACTTACCCCAAGCTAACCATTATCCTCTTTGTGGAAAACACAAGGACACATTATTTCAGATCCTGGATCTGTAGTACAGGTGATATATATATATATCATTAAATTCTTTTTTTTTTTTTTTTTTGAGACAGGGTTTCTCTGACCACAACAAAAGTCATGGCATGCTAATCTCAGTTTTCCAAGAGTTCAGAAAATGTGAAGCCACAAGATTTAAACAGACAGATAAACATTCAAACACCATGTACAGACAAAATAGCCCGCCCACCCACTGGTCAACATTCACTCTTTTGAGTAGAAAAGTGAGTAGAACAGTTTTCATGTTTCATCCTCAGAATCCACAGCCACTAGGCTAGGCAGGTGTATCATAAGCGCCAATCTAGTTCCAGTTAGGAAATGGTTGCTTATTCTTAGAAAATATATTGAAAAACCCTTAGACATACAAAATCCATTAACTGATATCTTGTTTTAGTAAACATTTAATTTTACTAAATAAATAGACTCCCTGTTTTTTTCAGTTACAGTTTTGCAGTTTATCCAGGCAGACACTGTCTTACTCAATTACCAATGATGACAGATTCCTCTTTGACTTATTCTCACCCACTAGCTTGGACAGACTGAAGTGCCCTCAGCTGTTCTGTAGGCATTTACTGCCTCAAGCTACTGCCTCAGTGTCTGATTCAGCTGGAAAATAAAGAATGAAACCGCACAACCTGACATTTTTAACTAATCAACTGCAGGATAATTTCTTTTCAGCCCTGGTAACGGATAGATGGCCCCTTCCTGTATATAGACTCTGTGGTCAGCTATAATCTTGGAAACGAACATGTTATAAAAAGGGACTACAGTAATTATTATCAAAACTAATTTGTACCTCAAACAGCCCAAATTAAATTCAATAAGCGCAGTAGAAATTATAGTGATTTAAAGTCTGGTGTTTCACCCTACTAAATTTTTAATTGTGGCAAATATGTTCAGCTTCTGGGATACAGAATAAAAAGCAGGCAAAGACTCCCGACATTCCTCCATATAAAAATGTTTTTGTAATCACTCTATTTAAATAGTAACATCTTATTTTTTTAAGCACTTAGTTTCTTGATCAGGATCCATATTCATGGGGTCTCGCTATAATCCACTTTACCACTTAATGTTGCAATTCAAATGTTCAGTCAGAAGCAAAGCCCTCCAGAATAAAGCATGAATATTACCGTGTGGGGCTGTAAAGGAAAGACTATTAGAATATATCACCAACACACTAGGGGACCATTTAGTCCACTGCTCTAAATACATCATTTAATTACAATGGAGACATTACTTCATGTTTCTACTGATGTAAGTATTATTAGAATTCATGATATTCGCAGGCTACTGTGGGCCATTACATTGGCCATAAGCTATTCCATGAGATTTACTACTAAGGGCCCGCAAGGGTATTTGAACATTCATGGATTCTGTGGCAGTAGGCTTTTATCTAAGACACATAAGTGAGGGACAACCGAGTTATTATCTCTAAGAAACATAGCTTAATATTTTGGATTCTAAAGGTTAAGGTACCATAAATCCTGAATTACTCTGAGATATCACATAAAAAGACATTTTTATTTTATTTTACTCTATTCTGCCTCTCAAAATATTTTATGATGGCAGTTTCTAGAGTTGTACCATGTTGTTTACATTCAGTCCCTGCATGCATCAAAACACTGACACAGCATTTCGTGTAGACTGTAGTAATGAAAGCAAAAACAAATTTTTGGTGCATGCTATATGTGCGTGCATGCCGTGTATGTGTGTGCGTGCTGTGTGTGTGTGTGTGTGTGTGTGTGTAATGTGTGTGGTGAAAGAGGGAAGGGAGAAGCAGGGAGGGATTAACTAAGTGCCTTTTTCTTTTTCTTTCTTTTTTCTTTTTTTTTGCATACCCCTTTCCAGTTTGGTGAGTCTTGCTTAGTGCTTTGATTGGCTCTTTTCATGATGGGTGTCATTGTGTGGGCCTGATCTGATCTGATCAGTCCCCGGGTGCAGAGCTTTAGGTTTTCTGAGAAAGGCTATTCTAAGGGCTGCACAGGGAAGCTTAGAGCGTGCTGCAAGAAACGACTTCAAAAGGCTGCCAACGTCTTAGACAATGACCACTGCAACCCACACTCACTGAGCGTACGCGACGAGTAGCTGAACAAATTTATCATGAAAATGAGCAATGAAGATAAACTTTATTATGAAATGAAAACTTCTAAGTATCTTCCCGGCAGCCGAACGTACAGGGGCTTGGGAGTCAACACTTTGAAAATGCAAGTAAAGCACAAAGTTCACCAAAGATCTCACGTGCCGGTGTCACCTGCCGGTATAACTTGCCGGTGTCACGGCAAAGGCAGCTTTCCTTTCTCTCCCAACTGCTTTCCTTGGGAATGGAGGGCATTTAGTTGTTTGCTGGTTTGTTTGTTTCTGCACAAAAAGCATGAAATTCTTTTTCGTTTTCCAGGAAAACTCTCCTCAATATTTAGCTGTTTTAGAAATGGCCCAGGATGGCAAAGGAGCACAAAGACAGCAGAAAGGAGCCAGTAAGACACAGAGAAATATACTTGCCAAGGAACAGAAGAATTGATTGGAACCAGAAAGCCTCATGGAAAGTTTAGCTGACATTTCAGATGTCGAATATCCGGATCTGTACTGAGCCTCACTGCTGTGGCAGATTTCCTATCCCCAACCTTCTCTTTACCCAATATGAGTCAACTCTCTGAACATCTGTTCTGGCATTAAGATTTCCACCAGTGCTACCTTGCTCTCTGTCACCAGAAAGGCTAATCAGTATTCCAGGAAGTCGATTTCATAACACGTTTTCTCTCAGAGCCTTGTAAGCCACACAACAGCTCTGAAAGGTTGTGCTTAAAGAAAAGAGAATCAATATGATAAACAGAACTCCTTTGGCAAAATTGTTTGCCTTATATTATATATGAAACACTTAGCTTTTCTAATAACCATGAAGCCAAATTATTGCGCTTTTGCTATCTAAGTACAATGAATTACCATTTAGGGCCAAGCATATTAAGCCACTTCTTGTGTAGCTCAAAAATATAATGTATACGTTTTATGCTCAAACATATTTACTTATTCTATATAGCATTTGGAATTTAAAATATAGTATTTGATATCCAAGAGTTTTATATCAGGGTTAGTAATAAGATAATTTTGGGAAAAATTAGCACCTTATAGTGAAATCACCATGCTTCAAAGATTACCTGATCTTTTAAAATATTGGCACCCAATCAATGAACAGAAGCTGCTGACCACTGTGGTTGAATTAGGGAAAGGCTGACTGAAGAGGGGCGTGACCCTGTAGGAGGACCAGCTGTCTCAATTAACCTGGACCCCTGAGATCTCTCAAACACTGGACCACCAACCAGGCAGCATACTTCAGCTGATATGAGGTCCCCAACACATATACAGCAGAGGACTGCCTGGTCTGTGTTCAGTCAGAGAAGATGCACCTAACCCTCAAGAGACTGGAGGTCCCAGGGACTTTAGAGGCCAGGTGAGGTAGGGGGTGGGGAGTGGGGAGGAGGTATGGGATGTGGAACAGTCGGAGGGTGGTTGAGGGGGGAATAAAATCTGGAGTGTAAAAAAAATTAATTAATTAGAAAAAAGAAAAGAGAGGCTTGAACTAATTGTGACAATATTTTATAGACTGTAATGTATTGTCTAGCTTGTTTATCATGTGTCTACCTACCTATATACCACCTACCTACTTATCTACCTTTCCTATTAAAATGTAAACATTATGAAGAAAAAAATAAAATAAAAATCTCAGCACTAACCTAGAGATTGATATAGCTCCTGAAAATAATGCAAGTGATGTTTGATGAACTAACAATAGTTAAGGTACAGACCATTAGTATTCTAAATGTCTTATGACTATTACTTTATATGATCCACATAATAACTGCATAAAGCAGATAGAATCATCTTTCTGTAGTGATTTGAATGCAAATGGCTCCATAGGCTCACAGAGAATGGTTCTATTAGGAGACAGAGTAGGTATGGTCTTGTTGGAGGAAATACATCACTAGGGGTGTGAGCTTTGAGATTTGAGAAGTTCAAGCTAGGCCTACTGCTATTTGCTCTTCCTGCTGCCTGCCAATCTGGATATAAAACGCTCAGCTTCAGCACCATGTCTTCCTGTATGCTGCCATGCTTTCCAACATGGTGATAAGGAAATAAACCTTTGTCTGAACTGTAATCCAGCCCCAATAAATGGTTTCCTTCATAAGAGTTTTTATGGTCATGGTGCCTCTTCACAGCAATAAAACCAAAACCAAGACACATTGGTTGTGTGAGAAAAATGAGGCTTAAAGAATTGAAGAAGTATTCTCAAGGCAATATATCTAAAAAGAAGCAGAAACAGTTTCCACAGTGTCCATTTGGCAGTTCAACCACATTCCTAACATAGCAAGGGCAGTCTATCTCTTCTTCACCACAGATTCTCAAAACTCCACTGCAGCATGAACACACACACTTCCAGTTTCTCAGATCTGCCATCCACATGTTACTGTTTCTTATTCTACACAAAAATCCACTCAATCTGCCCCCTTTAAAAAGAAGCTAAAATGGTAACTTCATTGTTGTCACACGGTAAGTTGCTTTGAAAACACAATGGTCTAGGAGGTACTATCCTCTGCTCTGATTTCAACATGCTAGATCAAAGCAGGTAATACAGGAGAGCTCAGGCAGGACCAGAACTTCATCAGACAAATCATCTCAGGATGATGGCTGCCTCTTGAACTGGAACACTTTTAGGCAGAGGCTGGAGATGAAAAATCAGAATTCTTTGATTCCTGTGGAGGGAAAAATCCACTCATGGAATAGTGGGATGTCAACCAAGAGCTGCCAGAACGTTCTGGGTTGATCTGATTTCCAAGAAGTGGTCTGAGGGGTAGGCGGATGGTTGGAAAGAATTAGAATTCTAAATTGTCCATCAAATGTGTTGAGCAACGAAACCTACTGCAAATCGGGGGGATATAAGAACAAACAAAAGCAGGCAGAAATTCCGACCCTTTGGCTCTATTATTGCGGTAAGAGTGCAAACCCCAATGAAGAGGACACACACTCAGAAAACTTGCTCCTGGGTCCTGAGAGCAATGACTCTGTGCCTCAGCCTTCTTGCCTGGCTCTGCTATCCTACAGAGCACCTCCATCGTTAAGTCTCCATTTTCAGGCATTGCCACACAGATTCTGACATTAGATGTGGAATCCATAAAGCAACTCTCTTTGAAGTCATTGTCTCTGTGTTTGGAATGTGGATAAAGTCTCATCCCTTCTCCCTGCGTGGGGCAAGAGTGGAAACTCAGAGACAGATAGTTGGCCTTAATGGAACTTGCCAGTCTGGGCAGAAGTATATAGTTTTAAACACTGGGAGAATGACCTAAAAAAACTTTCAGTTTCTTTGTATGTAAAAATATATTTTTAATCAGGTATACTCATGTATAATTATGTTGACAATGAAACTTTTTAAGCTTATATTTAAAACCAGAGGATGCAATGTAAGCCAAACTCTATTATTTTAACATATATGAACGCTACTGCATCATGCTAATAGCTGCCCATCAGTGTGCTTTACAATCTTATTTAATAGAAGAAAAATTTGCACCCACCTTTTTAATTTTTAATCTGTACATGCCGTTCCAATGCTCTCAAGAGCGTTTTGGCCAAATGTAACACTATGTTTGAAATAATTTTTCTGGTCATTGTGACATATTTGTATTGAACTAAAATGTATAGACAATTCAAATTATAATTTAGATATCATTAAGACCACATTTATTTATTCATTTGCCTATTTATTTATTTATTTATTTATTTATTTATTTGAAACTGTTTTAATATATTACCCAGGCTGTCTTGAACTTGTGACCATGCTTCCGCCTCTGTAGCACTAGGTTTACAGGTGTACCGTACCATATTAAAATAAATCACAAATCTCTCTTTAAAAAGAAGTCTTCTGTGCATCCCACTCCTATAACTGGGCTGCCTTGTCTGAGCTCAGTGGGAGAGGATGCACTTAATCCTGCAGTGACTTGATGTGCCACAGGGGAATGATACCCTTGGAGCGTGATCCCCATTCTCAGAGAAGGGTGTGGGGGATTAAGGATGAGCTATGTGGGGCAGGGCACGAGGAGGGGAGATGTAAAGTGAATAAATATATAAATTAATGAAAAAAATGTAACAGGAAAGGAACAAATAAGAAAAGTCCTCTGGCGTGTCCTTCGGGGCACACCAAGATGGCTCTAATAGTAAACATCCTTGCTACCTTAGCCTGATGACCTAAGCTTGATTCCAAGATACCACTTGGTGGCAGAAGAAAACCAACTCCATGTTGTACCACATGCTATGGCACAGGTGTCCTAACACACACTCTAATAGGAAAATGAGAATTTAAAGCTAACCTGTATGTAGGCCTTAGTGCAGTTAGGCTATTAATCAAACAATTTGGAATATATTATAAATGATGCTGTTGCCAGCTACTTTTATGTCAATTTGATACAAGCTAGAGGCTTTGGGAAGAGAATCCTTCAATTGAGAAAATGCTTTTCCACATTGTCCTGTGGTGCATTGTCCTTATTAATGATTGTTGTAGGATAGCCCATCTCACAGTGGGTAGTACCACCCTAGGCAGGTTTTCCTGGATGCTATAAGAAACCAGGCTGGGCAAGCCATGAGGAGCAAATCAGCATGCCTCACTCTTCCATGGCATTGGCATCAATTCCTGCCTCTATGTTCTGAGCCTTGAACTTAAGGTCTGATTTCCCTAGAAGATGAACTATAAATTGTAAGATAAAATAAACCCTCTCTTCCCTAATTTGTTTTACTACAAAGAAAATTGGACATAGTACTACCTGAGGACTCAGCTATACCACTCCTTGGCATATACCCAGAAGACTCTCCAACATGTAATAAGGACACATCATCTACTATGTTCATAGCAGTCTTATTTATAATAGTCAGAAGCTGTAAAGAACCCAGATGTCTTTCAACAGAGGAATAGATACAGAAAAAGTAGTACATTTACACAATAGAGTACTACTCAGTTATTAAAAACAATGACTTCATGAAATTCTTAGGCAAATGGATGGAACTAGAAAATATCATCCTGAGTGAGGTAACCGAGTCACACAAGAACACACATGGTATGCCCTCAGTGATAAGTAGATATTATCACTAATAATAACCCCAAAGCTCAGAAACACAAGATACAATTCACAGACCATAAGAAGCTCAAGAAGAAGGAAGACCAAAATGTGGATGCTTCAGTCCTTCTTAGAAGGGGGAATGAAACACTCACAGGAGGTAGAGGGTGGGAGGGACTTGGGAGGAAGAAAGGAGGGGCAGGAGAAAAGGGGGGCAGGACCAGGTATGAGAGGAGATGGGGATGATATATAGAGGGTCGGGAATTTGAACAGAGGTGTGTAGCAGTGGGGGGTGGGGAAAATGGGGTAGCCACCAGCAAGTCCCAGATGCCAGGAAAGAAAGAAACTCCCAAGACCCCAAAAAGATGAGATTAGCTGAAATGCCCAACAAAAAGGAGGGAAAACCTGTAGAGACCATATGCAGAAGTTAAGCAAGGTCCCCAATTGGGGGATGGGGTCACCACTCATCTTCAAATTCTTAATCCAGAAGGGCTCCTGTCTAAAGAAAATACAGGGATAAAGTGTGGAACAGAGACTGAAGGAGAGGTCTATCCAATAGACAGACACCAAACTCAGGCACTATTGCTGTTGCCAAGAAGTGCTTGCTGACAGGAGCCTGATACAGCAGTCTCCTGAGAGGCTCTGCCAGAACTTGACAAATACAGAGGTGGATACTAGCAGCCAAACATGGGACTGAGCACAGGGTCTCCAATGGAGGAGTTAGAGAAAGGACTGAAGGAGCTGAAGGGGTTTGCAACCCCATAGGAAGCACAACAATATCAACCAACCAGACCCCTGCCCCACAGCTCCCAGGGACTAAACTACCAACCAAAGAGTACACATGGAGAGACCTGTGGCTCCAGTTGCATATGAGACAGAGGAAGGCATTGTCTGGCATCAATAGGAAGAGAAGCCTTTGGTCCTGTGAAGGGTTGATTCCCTAGTGTAGGAGAATGCAGGGGCAGGGGGGTGGCGGGGGGTGGGGGGGAGGGGGAGCACCCTCATATAATCAGGGAGAGGCGCTATGTGAGAGGGGTGTTCTGGAAGGGAAACTGGGAAAGGGGATAACATTTGAAATGTAAATTCACAAATTATCAAAAAAAAAAAAAAAAAAAAAAAGAGAATCCTAATAAGATGATGATTCACACATTTCCAAGGATAAAAGTAGAGATTTGTTTAAAAATATTGCCTCAATGGAGATAAGTGATCATTTTAGTCTCCAATGTTTTTATATGTATTTTGGAGATAGGAGATATACTACTTATTTCCAAAATAACAGAATTTACTTATTTCTAAATATTTTACAGAAATAATCATAAGACATCTACTTCATATAAATTAATTTGTCTGGGAGTAGTTCATATAAAGGGTAATACATTGTATTTTGTCACAGCACCGTCTTTATAATTTTGAAATCTCAAATTCTATGGCAAAATTTACAGAGTAATTAATTACAAAAAGTTATATTTATTTATTTCTTCTTTAAGAAATTAGGCCAGTCAGGTTTTATTTTATTTTATTTTTGATATATCAACAAAACTCGTGAGATGAATAATTAAAAAAGAGAACTGTATCCTACGCATAAGCTCGGAGGCTTTGGTTCACAGTCACTTGGTGCTTCCCTTTGCTACTTTAGCAGTGCACAGGAAATGAGCTCATGTCATGGTGATCAAGAAGCAATCAAGAAACAGTCTGCATCTGAATACAGCTTTCAGTCCAGTGTCCAGTGAGCCTCTTCCTTCCTGTTGTTCTCCCCACTAAATGAGGTTGCTACCATCTCTCTAGAACACAACAAATAGAGACTACATGTCCAACATAGGAACATGTACATACAATTTAACATTCATAACAAAACACCTTTGAAGAAAATAACAAAAACCAACAGGTTATTCTATCCTTCCATAATTCATCTTCTGACTTTCAGCAAATAAAAGGAAATTGATCAAATGATGTCACACCTTCTCTTTAAACACTCTAAAAGTGTTAAGAAAATAAAGATAATATGAATTCCAGCATACCTTCTGAAAATAATTGTCTGGAAGAGAACATGACATTGAATATTTTCATAACTTTTAAAGCAAACCTTGGACCTATTGATCCCGTTTATTTTACGTAGAGAAAACATTGTTTTGTGTAACTTAATTGCAAAGCTAGCCTTTATTTTCAAATCAATCATGCTAGCTTCTGATTATAGAATCTCTTTTTATTTTTCACTTCAAATAAATGTGCTGATTTTGTGATCATGGAAGCTATTTCACTTTAGAATTTTAATTGAAGCACAGCCAGGTAGGGTTTAATTTTGCACCTCCACCCCCTTTTTGGTTTTGTCTTCACTGGCTCTGAATCTCATTACTGTTGTTTAGTAACCAGTGCATGGCAAGAACCTGAATTGAAAAATAACTATTTCAAGTTAGTATTTTTTTCAATATGGCAAAAATATTCTATGTTCAATATTATGTGCCATCCTTAACAGATTAAGATAGACAACAGTTTCAGAGGGTGTCTGGGTTAGCAGGGTTCCTTTTCAAGTGCAAGATTTTATGAAATTTCTTTATTTAGAACCTGTATGTCTTTACATCCAAGAGGAAAAACTATGTTAAGATTCAGGACAGGCAAAAGATATGAGTTATATGTTCTGGAAAACTAGGTGAATGGGAACTGCACAGTGAACAACAGCAACAACAAAAACCACTATGGATCATGGATATGTTCTTAGGTAAGTCAGTTTAGTTAAAATATATTCTAGCATGGGTGTGTGAGAGTGCGTGTGTTAGTGTGTGCCTTCTTTTTTTGCATACATGCCTGTGTGTGTGCACGTACATGCACATGCATGTATGTGGTGTACTATCAGCACACCTCTACAAATTTGCTTGAAATAGAAAAAAAAAAAGCATTTGATATTTTCATATCTTCCTAACCAAGCCAGAGGCCTACTGATCTAGCTTTTCTGTGTATGGGATATATTTCCTCTGTATCTCAAGAGCAAAGCTAGCCTTCATTCTCATATCATTGCTATTGTGGTTTTCAGATGCTATTATTGGATTAGATGTGGTTGGTGTTATTGTTTGTTCTTTTAAAGGAAGATCTAATTCATGAGAAGTCCATTTTCAGGGATCTTGAAATGCTCAAATCTACCTGTCTAGGGAGATATTCCATTGGTTCTACCTTTTTCATTAATGTACACCATAAAATACACATTTATATTCTAAGAAGGCATTGTCTCCCTCACATTTTTATCTTCTATCTGCCCTTTCACATGTATAGTTATGTTCAAATTGTCTCCTTTCCTTTCAGCTTCCTTAAGGGCATAAATTGTGTCAGGGCATCTCTCTATTCACTTAATTTTTGGAAAATTCTAAACCAGAGAAACCAAGTTTACTGAAAGACATAGTTTAACTCCAAGTAAAAATTTCCAAAGTGAATATAAATGACCATTCTATTTTATGTTTACAAATGTCTGTTTCTGCATTGATACTCTAGTTATTGAAAGGAATGTGAACAACTCAAGATTCTGAAAACATCTCCTCCCATCTTATGGCAAATTCCTTTCTATATTTGCTAGCAAAAATGTTTCAGTATATTGTTAAAGCTGTTATGAATTATATGTTTGCCTAGGAAGATGGAATTAACAGGTATCCCCACTTCATCATTTCAATATCCCCAAAAGAATTACTGCGTCTTTCACCTTGTAGTTCAAGTGAGTTCAGAAGAGGAAGACAGCATTGGGTGATGGAAAGGCTCTTGTGATCTCAATTAGATTAATAGGCATTCACCTTCATCTAGTCCAGAATATCTAACAAGGACTAAGCCAGTTGTATCAATGATAAAATAATAAACATAGACAATGCAGTAATGGCTGGAACACATTTTGTTCTGCCATGTAAATTACATGTAAATTCATATATTTCTAACTAAATCTGGGTAAATAAAATTACTTAATATTTATGGGACACTTAATGTATATCAGATTCTATAAATAAATTATTTTACCCAGCATTAATTCTAGGAACAAATTATTGTGGTTAATTTTGTTTTACAAAATAGGAAATTGATTTTCCAATATTTACTTGAGAATGACTTATAAGATAGAGGATGACATAACTTATAGATACAAAATAATCTCAGGTCTCCTCTTGGGCGTTATCTTCCTGTCATAGACAAAACAACTTGTAGTAAATACTTAACAATCTCTATAAGCTTAACTGCAGGTTTGTAGTGACCCCAACCTCAGAGATGATAGTCTGGTAACTCCTGTGTTGAAATTAAGTATGAATTTGGATTGGGTTTATAGAACATAATGCTTTGAGAAAAGAGCTCACAAAATTCAGATATTTCTCATTTTATCAATATTTACAAAAATGCTTTAGATTATCCATTTTTATGGGAAACTGGAGGCAATTTCAAGTATTATACACAGAATAATTACATGTAGTTTTTCAATATCCAACTCAATGTCACTAAACATCATTCTTAGTATAACCATCCATGCCTTCCCCTAAAAAATGAAATGTATTTTTTCAATATCAACTCAACTTCACTAAATACCATTCTTAATATAACCATCCATGCCTTCCCCTAAAAAAGTGACTTCAAAACACCATCCACATAGCAGAGTCAGCACAACAAGGAACGATGGTTTTTGGAAAAATCAATATGATATATCATTTGCAGTAAGTTATTTTGCTGTTTTTTTTTTTTTTTAAATGTGCAGATGCACCAAAACCTTCTTTTCTTTTAGTCAGGAAAAGTCATTTAGACTAATTAGTAACTGACAGTTGTCTTCCAATTAAAATGAGTGGTAGTGACATGTTTGTGTTGAGATCTGCATGGAAGTACATCTTTCAAGACATCATGCACTAACACAAACCAGGGAGAAGTGTATAGTGATGAGACCTTTAGAGAAATACCCAGATAGCAGAGAGTAAACTGCTCCAGAAGAGGAGTGGAAGGCAAGTTACTTGGGTAGAATTAGCTTTGGATTGGCTATCAGTGAAAGATCTGAAATACTGTCAAATAAATTGTAAATCAGTTGAATTCTAAAATTGTCAGTTATTTCCTGATTCTTTGTAAGGTTGACCATTCTTCTGGTAATCTTAGTAGAGATTTTTTTTTCTGTCATATTATGTAAACTACCGTACACTTAAAGCTTTAATATAAGTTTATGTCTCTGCTCTTCTGACAGTTGGCAGTCTAAGATTGGGTACACCATTGGACTGAAGGAGTCCTGAGCTGAAAGCAATGTTCTTTCCATAGGTGGGAGAGGAAGAACAGTGCTGGCCTTCGCTGCTTCTAGAGGTTGGTTGCACTTTCTGCTTATGACTGCATCATTGTAAAATTTGCTTTTCTCATTTTTTCTAAGACTCTCCTGCTTCTATTCTAAGTCCCTAAAATTTATCTTGTGTCTACCTAGGGTAGGGGTAATAATCTTCTTATCTCAAAATTGTTTATTTAGTAACATCCATGAGAAAACAAGCCACATATATTAGAACTAGAAATGTCACAGGACTGAAAGCCTAAGAAAAGTAATATTTGGAGGAGAAATAATAAGTTTCATATCACATGGTATACATTTGTAAGAGTAGGCAGAGTATTCCAGGGCAAAGAGTCTGGCCTTTGTAATAGGCAGATGCTCTAAAGTTATATCCCAGGTCTGCATCTGATGTGACTGTTATCCCCAGAAGACCTCATAGACAAGTCAGGCAGAAATGTTAAAGAAGGTCTCATGTGGTGGTTTGAATATGCTTGGCCTGGGAAGTGGTACCATTAGGAATTGTGGTGCTGTTGCAGTAGGTGTGGCTTTGCTGGAAGAAGTGTTTCACTATGAGCCTGGGCTTTGAGATACTCTTTCTGACTGCCTGAAGACAGTCTTTTCCTTGTTCATTGTGGAAAAAGATATAGAACTCTCAGCTCCTTCTCCAGTATCATGTCTGCCTAGGTGCTGTCATGCTTCCTGCCTTGATGATAATTGACTGAATCTCTGAACCTGTACACTATCTCCAATCAACTGTTGTCTTTTATAAGAGTTGCCTTGGTCATGGTGTCTCTTCACAGCAATAGAAACCCAAACTAAGAATCCCAGAAAACACTTTGTTTTTATTGGTTAGAATCATATCCTACATCAAACAGCAATTGGGAATCTGAATGAAGAATAACAAAATTTCCATAGAACTAATAACTTTACTCATGGGTTGTTTCACAACACAGGAGCAACTCTCCTGAGTTCACATTTAGTAGCTAGAGAAATAACTAAAAATAATCATGTTAAGATAGAGTTCCCTAAAGAGTGAAAAGGGATAAATACTAAAGATCATATCTACTGCCAAGAACTCAAATTTCATCCAGTAAAAATCACAAGGAAGAATAATGTTTTATATATCCAATTACCTTTACTTTATAATGAGCAATATGTTGAGAACACAGAATCTTGTGTTGCAATTCTTGCAAGTATTACTACCATTATTAGTATACAGTTAGTATTAGCTCTGTTAGTTGGATGGATATTTTATCAATGCAGTGTACAGATATAACTCAAGAACTTTTGAGATAAGAAGGATTCTAAAGACAATGATGACATTGTTAATACTTTAAAGGATGGGAATCCTTCACCTAAATGGGCTGTGTCCTGACTAGACCTTTGTCATATGTTGTTCCTCATGCCACATGCCATTGCCAGTTTACACTTTTCACCTTGTTCTTACCCATCACTTGTTCACATTAGCTTCCAAATGTTATCTGAAATTCTTCTGTGTGACTACAGACACAGACTCATGATTTCTTTTCTCTCTTTTGGGGAGGGGAGCTCTCAGCTTTTCCTTCTCCTTTGATGGATAACTTCTTAGTTTGCCCTTCTTCCTTGATAACTGTCTCAGCCAGAGAGTCCTGAGGCCAGTGTGCTGCTGAGATGCTATTCACTGCTGCCCTGACTGGACACCATCCACAGCTGGTTCTCACACAGTAAGCTGTCAGGGCCAGAAAGATATCTTTCCCAGAGATAGCATCAAGAAGGATAGAGCTTGCTATTTGAAGAATAAGCCTAATTTTCTGAACACACTCTGGTAGTATAGGATATACACGTTGCAGTAGTATGGTCATATCACAAAGCTCACTGGTTCTGGTAAGGCTTGTATGCTAACTACAGGCAACTGAAGAATGCGAAGAGTGAGAAATAGCCTACCCCAGGGAAGAACACACCAACTGGTTAGCCAATACCCAATGGTCAGCCCTGGAAACACAATACAAATCACGTAGTCTAAACCAGACAGGGTATATTTAGGAATATGTCTACATACATATACAAACATACATATAACAAGAATTAATGAAGAAAAGAGGCCATGAATTTGAAAGAGAGAAAAGAGGGGGATAATGGGGTTGGGTGAAGGAAGGAAAAGTAAAGGAAAATAATGTAATCAGATTACATTCTCAAAATTTAAACTACACATTGTAGTTTCCTAGACAAAAGTCTCCTGATTTGGGACTTTTGTCTAGTTCACATTCTGTCCAAGTCAAAGTTCCTCTTAATGAGGATTCTAAGACCAGTGTCATTGCCATTGAGTTTGTCAATATGAGGATAGACCAATATGAGGATAAGGAGGGTAAAGTATTCTGTTTGGACAGGACTTTTGCTTTAACTGAAATACTTGTGAATGCTCATCATAATTGGCAAGTTACTTTTAAAAGATAACAAAGTATGATGTCATAATTATTGAGTTAGGGTAGACACAGCGATGTCCTCAGTTTTTTACAGTGTGTAAGAAGCTGAACACTCACTATAAATGGAAATATTTACAAAGATTTTACATGTCCTTCTCTGGCAGTATGAACAGATGCTCTGGGGCAATGGTTAACTGCTAGTTTAGTTTATACATCTTCATAAGAAGAGCAACTAGCAACATTTTAATGTGCATTCTGACTGGGTTTAATCTATAATAGAATCTCCACACTCTACGATGCTACATCCATTGCATTGCCTCTGCATGTGCTATCCTCGAATGCTTAGGGCATTGATCTTAAAAGTGGTAAGAGTCACTGGGCTTAGAAGTAGATAGTTTCTCAGGATCCACCAGTCCACCTCACCTTCTCTGACTGCCTACATACAATCTCATTCAGCAGGCTTCATGAGAAGGGAATGACCCCAGACTACAACTCCCCAGTCTTAGGTTTCTTTTCCCACAGTAGGTCCTTTTCTCTAAGGTTTGTTCTCTACTTTGTCATCTTATCCACAAAACTTCAGTCCTTTAGAACACTCGTGTCATCTGTTACAAAACATAGAAACTTTCTAATGTGGAAAATGTATCAGTTTATGAAGCACTCTTGGGAGCTAAAGAGATGGCTCACTGACAATGAGCACTCACTACTCTTGCAGAAGAAGCCAAGATAGGTTTGTAGCACCCATGTGGCAGCTTATAACTACCTGTAACTTTAGTTCCAACCAGTCTAATATCTTGTGGCCTATGCAAAACTATATGCTCATGGTACACATACTAGGAAAAGCGTATGTGCACGTGCACACACATTCATGTATGTGTCTGTGTGTGTGCGTGTGTGCGTGTGCCTGTCTGTGTTATTTCTCTCCAGTTGACTTGTTTTAGCTGTCAACATCATTGTCAATAAAGAGTCCCTTCTTGCCATAAAAAAAAAAAAAAAAAAAAAACTATGAAAAGCATTTCTGCACAGTTTTCTTAGTTACCATCATAACATTGTTTTTATGATTATTGATTACTGGATGCTTTATCTGTAGCCAAGAAAATTGAGGTTCAGTGTCATTAAGAGACTTTAGAGAGGACACATACAAGCAAAGGAGTAGAAAACGCTATGGAAGACAGACATGTGATTTATGTTTCTCAATTTACTAACTCCTTCCCTGTTTATTTAAAACATTTCTCAAACACTTTACTTTGTCCTGTTACTAACAAAAAGGTCAGTGTCTATCATTGATGTCAAAATAGTTGTCCCCAAAAAGATGTAAATTATTTTTGCTTATGTGGATTTGTACAACAGTTAGCCTTTTTATTGACTGATGAGAAACTTCTTGGAAACTTGAGGGGAAAAAAAATAAAATCCAGTGTATGCTTTCAACCAAAGGGCTAAAATTTGAGGTGTGGTAATTTTTTGGAAATCTCCTTTCAAGTCTCAAGGGTCTCGGAGAACTGATAGCATTTGGTGACCCTCAGAGGCAGTATATCATCCTCAGAGGATTGAAATTGATTTTTTTCATGCTGCTGTGTAAGAATTCCGAACCTTTCCTCCCTGACCTGCATGCTGCCTAGGAGTGTGCCATGATGCTAACAGTGAAGGATGTGAGCTCGGGGGTTTAGGGGAGTCAGAAAGGGTCAGCAGTAGGGCTCTCGTCCTGCCTTCACTGTTTTGAAGTTATTCTTCCAGATTGTATTTTCATTTTCCTTCATTCTTCTCAACATTCCAGCTCTCGTGTCGGATCAATCTAGACTTGCTTTATTATTTTTTAGCTTCTGAGTAACAGAGATTGTTTGCCTACTCACTGGTTTTATTCTTATAAAGGATTTATGAATGAAAGTGGCCAACACATTTGAAATCTTTATGTACCACTCAACAGATAAAGTGATAAAGACTACTGGCTGAAGGCTTCCTGGGTTGTTGGTCAACCCAGCTTTCAGAGAAGCCCGTGGTAACTGCAAAGTCACATTGTACAGGGTTCAGAGTGGCTCCGCCGTCAAGCTGGTCACACTGAAGGTACAGAGATATTCATTTGTACAGACCTCTTCTAAGACCCAGGGGCAGAGTTGAGCAGCAGTGTGCTTGCATGTTATGTCTTTCTGTAAAATGTTCCCACCTAAGGCATTTTAGTACAAAGGTTTTGTGAAGACTGACTCTCCACCGTGTTCACTTCTGTGTCAAGCATCATCAAGAGAATAGGGGTTTTGAGGGGCATTGTTTAATGGAGGCTGTAGTGGGGATACACTTAGCAGGGGGCATACCGGAAAACATTTGTGTGGTTTTTCAGACTAGTCTGTATAGCATTAAGTCCATGCAAGCTTTTTCACTGAAGGAGAAGCAATCAGATCCTAAGACAGCCATGGAGCCAGCAGACCTGTCTGTGTCAGGAAATAGCAGAGGAATCACCATGGTAGGAAAATGCCCTAATAGAAAAAGAAATCTTATAGTCAAAACGTTGCACAGTTGTCTGGACCAGACAGCATCTGTTCTAGTAACAAAACAGCCATTGTTCTTTTTAGGATTATACTCACTGTAGCTGCATCTATAATTTACCATCCCATCAGTGCCCTTCATCTTTACTTCTTTTAAAGGAAAGTGAACAACATAGCTCTATCACTCAAGGACTCAGAGAGTCTTAACTATGACAGCGACAACAGGAAGTTTACTTTCCACAATTTACCTAGGACATAAATTTGATAGACATTTTCCAAATGTAGTAACAACTTTAATATACATGGAATAGTGCCTATAATGAGTTTTGTGGCCAAAAATCAACTGTCATCAGTTATTAGTATTGGGAAGAAAGTTTGAATTCTCATGAAGATCAACACAGAATTCAACTGATAATCTTTCTGTTAAAACATAAGATTTGTCATTATAAAGAGTTCATCAAGATGAAAAATATGAACATACTAGGCAATTAATGAATTCATAAAATATTATTTTTTCTAGAATTGGAAGTGTAGTATATTTGATTACTTTTAATTTCAATTTTATGTTTTTTAGAGAGAGAGAGAGAATATACAGGCACATCATCATACACATGTGAAAGTCAGAGAACAATGCTAGGTATAAAACTGAGGTACCCTTTGTGCCTGTTGAGCTATCTTATTGGCCCAATTTCTATATTTATAAAAATAAATAATACTGACAATTTTATCATTCTAAATAAAGATCCATGCTTGAATAAGCCCACCAAACCTCTAATATCTTTGAGACTAAAAATGATCATCACATATATGCACACATAATACATACCTAATTATTTCAGTTTAAGTAATTAACAATTAGAGATTACACTTTCAGGAGGCATTCTTATGGTAAAAGTGCAAACAATCATAAGTAAAATAGATTTCCAGTATTCACAACTCCGTAATGGTAAATTTAGGATACGTTTATTTATTTGGGATGAATTCGTTTTCGAGAGTTGTGCTTAGATGTTTGGAGATGATTAAATCTCAGAGTGAAATTAATTTTTGTTTATATCTTGATAGCCCATGAGATGAGGTGGTAAATTTGATATAAATGACATATGTCATGAGGACAAGAAGTTGAAATGTCAGACCCAGGCAGAAACTTAGCATCTAGCGCATGACTGAATATTCACCTCTCCTAAGTTTTTTTTTTTTTTTTTGGTTTGGTTTTCGAGACAGGGTTTCTCTGTGTAGCCCTGGCTGTCCTGGAACTCACTCTGTAGACCAGGCTGGCCTCAAACTCAGAAACCCTCCTGCCTCTACCTCCCAAGTGCTGGGATTAAAGGCATGCACCACCACTGCCCAGCTCCTAAGTCTTAAAATAAGAAAATACATAATGATAGTATTTGGTAATTTTCAGAAATAATATTAATGAGTTCTTTCCTGGGCATTTGAGATCATTAATCCAAAGGAAACATAGTTTTCATGTAGGTATGGCAATCAATGTCTTGATGTTATTAAGACTTTAATTCAAGCAATATTGCATAACGCTGAGTTCTAGGAAGGGTTCAACATCACCACCACCACCGTAACCACCACACCACCTCCAAGAACAACATCATCATCATCATCATCATCATCATCACTATCATACTCTCTATTATGGATGAGAGAAGCACAAGACAGGGATTTTTCTTTGATGACTAGAGAAGTAAAAGGGATTTTATCTTTTCCCCAAAACAAAACCATTATATTGAAAAACCACACTGTGGTTAGCTCTTTCCTATTGGAAAGGCCCCAGTTCTTTTGGGAAACTGTATGAAGTTTCTGGTCTAGTTGTCTGCTAATCAAGGAAATACCTCAGAATTTCTACTATTTATTATCTCAAAGGAGGCAGGTTATATTTGAGTTTATTGAAAGGTAGTTGGCAGCACTCCTCCCTGCCTCCATTCATGAGACTCATTTTCATCTACTGAAGAGGGGGGCTATCAGTTCAAGATGACCCTTAAGCCTATTGGCTTAAGCAATTACTTGATTCTTTCCCTGAAAATGTCATGCACATTTTAAACACATTGACAAGTAAGTTTGAAATGCTTGTCATATTTGGAGATGCTACAAAACACAGTCTACAAGAATAAATGGATCTTTGGAACAAAAGCTTTTATTAAGTTCAATCTTTATGATAGGTTTTTGAATCTTCAACACAGGAAAGGCATTCTTATCTTCTATTTCCACTTCCCAGTCTTTTCTGAGTCTCATTGCAATTGTTAGGATTCTCTTAGCTGCAAGCTGAATGAATCCACAGTAAAAACTGACTTAACTAATGTGAAAATAGTTCCATATTGTTGGAAATATAAGACAGCAAAATCACATGTGCAAAATCATAATCTCCAACCCAGGTGATCTTCGTCTCATTCTATGGTAATTCTGGAAGTAGCTCCTCATTCTCATTAGTGGTGACAGGATGTTGGCAATTCCAGGAGTCACATCAAGACATAATAGCTCAGAAAAGAAAGACATTTTTGAAACAGGACCTCTTTATAAAGCCCAGGAACTTGCAATCTGCCTCGACTTCCAAAGTATTGGGATTAGAGATGTGTGGTGTAGAGTTGCATGTGGCTCTTTCCTTATAAAGTCCTAGGAGTAAAAAGGAACTTCCTTAGAAGTCCTGTGCCCAACTCTATCTCTTAAGATAAAAGCATGTACTACGTGCTCATTCTGGAACCAGTTACAGACAAATATCTACATCAAATCCCAGGGAAACAACAGGAGAAATGGAGGTTGTAGCATCAACAATACCTTTCTCTTATCAACCACCAAATCTTTTATTTCATAGGGTTCTTACTTTCTTTGCTAGTGTTAATACCAACTCCAAGAACAAATCATGGAAGGAGGGTTATATTAAGTTTGGACCTTATGAACCTAATTGAAATTATAATCACAGATTTTATATTACTTTTCATGTCTTGGCTTTTTATCACAATGCCCCTTTATTAATAGGTAATTCAGAAGTAGAATCAGATAATTGTATTTTAAGTATTAAATCCTGTACTTAGAAGTTATATGGCATTAGATAGGTTACTGTTTACTGGTATCAATTTCTATATTAATAAATTAGGGATCACTGAGTGTGTGTATATGTATATGGTTGAAATCCATTAAAAGTTTTAAATTATCTAAAAACATGGTGAAACCTTAAGAGTTATTAGGAGCTACAATTTATTGAGTCTTTGAAGTATGTATGATGTGAGTATCTGTAGAAAACATTGCATTTGATCATGATCAAAGTTTTATCAGTAAAGTATTCTTTCTTTCTTACAAGTGTGAAAGGTCTAGATAGTTACATAATGGGCTTGAATTTCAAGGACATTATAATCTATCCAGGGAAACTAAGACAGTTTATCATTTAAAATAGTATGAAATACATGTCAACAGAGCATCAGATAAAGGTTGTATGTTTTGCCAGACAATGGGCTTAGGTAGAGATGGTAAGAAAAATTTAAATAGAAAGTTGAGTTTAACTGGTTTGGAAGAATTGACACAGGAAATGAGAATGAGGAAAGCTTTTAGACCAGACAGTATAGTTCATATTAGGACAGTAAATGGAGAGTTAAAAGCCTCTAAATGACCTGCCCAGGACTAGAAGATCTTCAGTAGAGCCCAGTAGTCAATGTTTATGAGAAACTATGATAGTCACTTTGTACAAGTAAGAAACAATTTTCTCAAACCCAGAGTTTAGCTAGAGGAACTAGGCCTGGAAATGAGCAACACCTCTCTTGATGGTGAGATGGTAGGGTTAAATCTGGGGCATTTCACTTCTGAGAATATTTCTAAATATTTTTCATGTCTGTAAGAGTCTCTTTTTCTCTTGATTTTAATTATTGCTTAAGGAATATTCCTAAAGAAAGTTTTAACCACATTAAGTGTCTCATATTAGAATTAGCAAGCTAAAGGATGCTTAAAAAACTATAGAACCTCAAAAAAATGAGCTCTTGATATCTATTTTAGGATGTGGTGGTGATATTTTATAATCTTGTATTATATACTTTGTATTTGCTAGGAAAGTCCATTTGAAATTTTCCAACTTGAAGTGATGGATATATTTGATGTAACCATCCAACATTATACACCTATATCAATATCTATTTGCATTTCATAAATGTACACAGTTATAATTTATCAAATGTTTTTTGCACTTAAAATTAAAAATTAAAAGAATATTTAAATGGAAATAAAAGAATAAATCCTGTTCTTGCCAGTTCTTTCTGCCCCTCGTTCATGTATAGGAATTTATCTCCATGCCCTTGAGTAAACAAGTATCTCTCCAACTGGAAGATCGTTCTTCAGTTTGTACTTCTCATGGTGTTTCACACACACACACACACAGAGAGAGAGAGAGAGAGAGAGAGAGAGAGAGAGAGAGAGAGAGAGA
>JADRCH010000029.1:12363909-12376072 GCA_019843965.1 Rhynchomys soricoides
CTTCTTCTTCTTCTTCTTCTTCTTCTTCTTCTTCTTCTTCTTCTTCTATATTTACTTTATTTGCATTTCAAATGTTTTCCCCCTTGGAAATGCCCTATGCCATCTCCCCTCCCCCTGTTTCTATGAGGGTGCTCCCCCACACACCTGCCTACTCCTGTCTTTCCTCCCTAGCATTCCCCTACACTGGGGCATCTAGCACCCTCAGGCCCAAGGGTATCTCCTCCCACTCATGGCCAACAAGGAGTTCCTCTGTCAAATATCTTTCTAAGCTTGATAAGTTTCATCAAAATGGTCTTTGTAAGAATGAAGGATATTTTCAGATTTTGTTTGCCAATGCAATTAAATATATATCTTTTCTCCTTATCCTCAAGCAGACTCTTCTGACAAGGGTAAAAATCAGCCAGATTCTTTATCAAAATATCAAAAGAAGGACCTCTAGCCAACATACTAAAATTTTTCTCCTTTGAAACCTCTTGAGCACTTATGGTTCAAATAACCCTCAGCACCAATGTCTTTCATTTTTCTATTAGTATGGCCCATTGATCCCCACTTAAAACATTTCACTGCTTTCGTAATCCAAAGTCCCAAAAGTCTACATTTTCTACACAAAACATGATCAGGCTTATCACAAAAATATCCCAGATTGTGATATCAACTTCTGTCTTTGGGTTACCATTGCTATGAAGAGGCACTACGACTAAGGTAACTCTTATAAAAGAAAACATTTAATTGGGGTTGGCTTGTGGTTTAGACCTTTGGTCTATCATGGTCATTCCCAGAAGCATGGCAACTTGCAGGCAGACATGGTGCTAGAGGATCTGAGAGCTCTACATCTTGAGCCACAGGCAGCAGAAGAGACTGCCATACTCACTAAAATTGAAAGACAATGATTCAGCTGACAGGCTATCTAGAGAGCTCCAGGTATCCTCCTGTTGCTGCTTTCCCAGCACTGAGCTTATTGTAACTGTGCCTAACTTTCTATGTGTGTGCTAAAGATCCAAACTCTATGTTTCCTTATCAACACTATTGACTAAGCCAGTTTTGTAATCCCTTACTTTAGTTCATTGGAGGAAAAGTGAACATGCAAAAAAGCAATTTGATTAAATAAAGCCTAAAATCTTAAATGAAATACCACCACATAAATTATTTTGTTTATTATACAAGTTGAAGATTGTCTCACTGTGACAAATTAGTTCTCATAACTTCACATAAATAAATTGACTGGAGGAATGGTCCCTATTTCTGGCCTAAGCATCTATATCCTTGGATTTGAATGACTTAGTGACTTACTTTGCCCTACTGAAAAAAGTTCTTATATTTGTGTTAAAAAGAAGAGAAATAGATTTCTACTCATGCATATAATTAGTCCCTGCTGTCGGTCTCTATTTTATCCTTGAGGCCAGGTGAATTTTTTAGGTAACTGTATTACCTTAGATTTTCATCTAGGTCAGCGTATTTATTCTAGTTTTCTTGTAGGGTTCAATAGAAAATATAAATTGGAGCATAAAAATCATTCCTAGAAACATTGCCCTAGTGAAACCCAACTTGTCTTAGCAAGTCCTAAGAAGACATAAATACCCATTCATAGTTTTCCATCTACTTAAAAGAAAACAAACAAACATAACATAACATAACATGGACAGTATAGGTCTATAGTCCATGGAATGATACCATCTATAATTTTGTGTAAAACTATCCCTGGGGAGTTGTTTGCCCCAGGGAGAAAACAGATGGCAGATCAAAGTAAAGGTACTGACCTAGTCTGAGTTCTGAACTCTTGGTGAGTTCAATGAGTACATTGTGGTTACTTGTAGGAATATGAATGAGGGGAACATAAATGACTCAAAGACAACCGCATCACTAAAATCCCATCACAAGTCTGAACTGTACTGCCCAACTCTTAGGTGTCTCAACAGTTTGGAGAATGCCCTTCCAGGCATGTAGTTGTCTTTCAGGTAGTTTCAGATTTTCTCAGCTTCTTCAAAGTGCCTTGGCTGATCTGTGCCTCTTCTAGGCAATTCAGCTTGTTTGGGAGTATTGCTCAATAATCTTTGTAGTTTATGTGTTTAGCAAGGGAGGAGCCTAGTGAATAAGATCAATTTTAATGATTTTCTGAAGCCTTTCCTCATCTTATCAATTAGCACTGAGGGGAGATTGTTCACCTCCCCTTTGAACATCTGTTGTTTTCCCTCCTTTTTGATATCTGTGTCTTGAGTAGTTTCCCTTCCAAATTGGATGGTTTTCACTGCAAAGGAAACAACATTCTATAAACTTCTTCACTGTCATACCCAGAAGAGATAGAAATATTGTAGTACTATTCTTTAAGTAGAAGATAAATGTTACTTGACCTTTGATTCAATTAACAGAGCATATGAAGCCTAAGAAGAAGGAAGACCAAAATGTGGATGCTCAGTATTTCATAGAAGGGTGAACAAAATACTCACATGAGGAAATATTGAGACAAAGTGTGGAGCAGAGACTGAAGCAAAGGCCATCCAGAGACTTCCCCACATGGGGATACATCCCTATATAACCACCAAACCTGGACATTATTGTGGATGCTGGGAAGAGCTTGCTGATGGAAGCATGATAAGCTGTCTCTAGAGAGGCTCAGGCAGAGCCTGACAAATACAGAGGTAGATGCTAGCAGCCAATCATTGGACTGAGCATGGGGTTTTGGATGGAGTTGGAGATGGGACTGAAGGAGCTGAGGGGGTTTGAAGCCCCATGGAGGGAGTAACAGTGTCAACTGGCCAGATCCCCGGGAGTTCCCAGAGACTGGAGAGGATGTGGAGAAAGAGGAACACTCTTCCATTGCTGGTGTGATTGCAAGCTGATACAATCTCTCTATAAATCAGTTTGGCAGACCCTCAGAAAAATGAACATAATACTACCTGAGAACCCAGCTATTCCACTCCTGGGCATATACCCAGCAGATGCTCCAACATGTAATAAGGACACATGCTCTACTATGTTCTTAGCAGCCCTATTTATAATAGCCTGGAAACAACCCAGATGTCCCTCAATAGAGGAATGGATACAGAAAATGTGGCACATTTACACAATGGAATACTACTCAGCTATTAAAAACAATGACTTCATGAAATTCTTAGGCAAATGGATGGAACTTGAAAATATCATCCTGAGTGAGGTAACTCAGTCACAAAAGAATGAACACGGTATGTACTCACTGATAAGTGGCTATTAGCCCAAAAGTTCGGAATACCCATGAGTCACTTCACAGCAGCTATTGGGCTGAGCGTGAGGTCCCAGATGGAGGAGTTGGAGAAGGGACTAAAGGAACTGAGGGAGTTGGCAGCCCCATGAAGGGAGCAACAGTGTCAACTGGCTTGACCCCCTGGTGCTCTCAGAGACTGGACCACCAACCAAAGAATACACATGGAGGGACCCATGGTGCTGGCCACATATGTGGCAGAGGAAAGCCTTGTTGGCCATCAGTGGGAGGAGAGACCCTTGGGCCTAAGGGTGTTAGATGCCCCAATATAGGAGAACGCCAAGGAGGAAAGCCGAGAGTGGGTGAGTGGGTGGGGGAATACCCTCATAGAGGCAGGGTGAGGGGAGAGAGAATAAGGAGGTTCCAAAGGAGAGATCTGGAAAGGGGAAAACATTTGAAATGTAAATAAAGTAAATATCAAAAAAGTAGGAGATAAAGTATCAATATCAATAAGTAGAGAAAGAATCTTGTTCAATCTGGGTGTGGAGGTATTTTTCATGTTGCCAGTTGAAATGGAATGAAAGGTGTCAATAAGAAAGTGTCTGCCACACTTCTTACTAATTCCAGAAATTCTCACTCTTTTCCAAAAGGCATCTAAGTGGCAATCATTTAAATGATCAGTTTCGTGATTGTCAAAGAAAAAAATATTTTAAGAAAGGCAAGTTCCCCAAAGAAAACACATCAGCTAGCAAAGAGTTAATGGCATCACTCTAGTCTGGAATTTTAAAAGATTAGTGTTAGCATAAAGTAGAAAACTTTTTTTTTCTTCTTTCAGGTAATTTAAAACATTAGCCTTCCCATTGCTATTATCATTTTCTTTTGAATTTTAAAATATTTTTACTTTCTTAGAATTAGGTATATTATTAACAAGGACAATTTAAACTAGATTACTCTCACTTAAGAAATTTAAGATAGCTAAAACTATAAATAAAAAAGTAATTATCAATAACTTAAGGAGCAGATAACAAAAGTATGTATCTTTCATTATTGATAGAAGAGTACTCATACTCAAAAATGCAGTACAAGGCTCAATATTAATCACCAAATCTAGGATTTCTGGCTTTGTTTTCATGTAGACTGTGGTTGGGTCACTCCTTGGAGCTGCTTTAGGACACTGCTGCTGATTGTGCTGACCAGCTAAGAACTACTTCTTAGAACCATTCCCTGGTCAAACCTTTGTATGTATCTACTGAGGTAGACATAAAGTTCTTCAGAAAGCCAAGCCGGAAAAGCTCAACAAAATTACTCTCATAAAATTTGCAAATTTTCAAACACATTTATATGTGTAGGGTGTGTGTGTTTAAAGGACTATTGTTGGAATGCTTTATTACATGATATATTAATGTATTAATAAACAAGTGGATATCAAAAGATAAATCTGGAGTGTGGGGACACCATGCAGAAACTCCACAATTGTACCAGCTTAGCTGCCTCCTCTAATATATTCAAAATGCTGGATCCTACGCAAATTAATGTCATGTTCTTCACTGTTAACCTACCTCTTTCAAGCTACCCTGATCCTACTTACATGATCAATACCCTTTGTTAACGTTTTCAGCCACCACCTACCTATATGAGAAATCAGAGAATGCAAAACTAAGCTGGGTGGTGGTGGTGCATTCCTTTGATCCCGACACTTGGTCTATAGAGCAAGTAAGTTTCAGGACAGGTACGGCCACACAGAGAATCTCTGTCTCAGGAAACAAATCTGTCAATTAGTCAATCAATTAATCAATCTATCAAACAAACCAAGTAACAACAACAAAAGAAATGTTGAAACTGGGACAGACATGGACAAAATGGAGGAGTAAAATACAGATTATTATGAACCATTAATGGTGCTGAGTGACTTAGACCCCCACAGATCTTGCTAGGCATACTATTACAGTTCTTTTACAGATGTGAACACTGAGGCAGAAGGAGACCCAACATTTGGGTAAGCATCTGCAATTCCTAAGTAGTGGAGCTTGGACTAAAGGTCCAGGTCAGTAGCTTATCACACCTAATCACCCTTTCACACAATCTTTTTTTAAAAGAAACTATTAACATTCTTTCACAGTGTAACAATGCAGCAATAAGGAACACATTTCACAGTAAAGTATTTATTTCTCAGAAGGGGAAGGGGTGTGGTTTAAGTTCTCCTGGCATCAATTTGTGTTCGTAACTGTGTCCTCTCAGGAAAGAAGTCAGAAACATACAGAGAGAACATTAATCTTGGTAACAGAGTGAACAGAGACGGGGTGGATGTCCTACAAAAACATCAGTGAGAGTTTCTGTTGCTGTCATTCTGTTTTAATTTAATGCTCAAAGCAAAGGTTATAATTTCTGCTAGAAGATAAAAGAAGTGATCTTACTGTTTAATTTTTTTCTACAATTAGTTTATATAGGGATATTTTATAGTTAGCACTTCTTCTTACCTACTTACTAAAAATAGAGAGCAATTAAATTCTTTCTTATGGGATGGTAGTGTCCCTGGTTTCTTGTGAGCGATCACCTATTCCATCTGTCTGTTGAATGCCTCAATTTTTTTTTCTGCTAATGTTTAAAGGGAGAATTGTGTACAATAGATGTGGGAGGAGAGAAACAGCTCAGGATATTTTACTAATTAGTCCAGACAAGTATATGGTTACAAAAATAAAAATTATAAAACAACGGAGGTAACAGCATTTCTCACTCTGGCAAAACACACAATACTTCAAGGGCTCACAGTTAGCATGAAGCAGACTTGTTGACAGCTGGAAATATTCGTGAATGTCATCTCTACATTCTTGCCACTGCTTAGATAGTGGTTTCTTTCTTTCTTTCTTTCTTTCTTTTTTCTTTTAACACTTAAATGTCAACAAGTTTGAGTCAGTGTAAATAGGTTATCTCCACATCAGTCGGTGACAGCAGAATCTCTAAATATTAGAAGAGAAAGGAGGAAAAAAACTGAAAGTCTGTCAAGTCTCTTTGTCAAAAGCTCATTTATTCATTACTCACTGCTAATAGCTCATAACCACTATTTCATAAATGTTAGAAGGTTTAGAAACATGTATCAAAATTCCTTTTTCACTAGTGATAAAAGATTTGCTAATAGTTTGAAGCCTCCTATGTAACATAGCTGTAGACTCCATAATGTAAATGTTTTCTCATAAGTAAGACACAATTATGTGCCTCTCCTAGTGTCAGTAATAAAATCTTACTTGAAAACAAAGTAACTGGTGTGATTCAGACTGAATCCTGGTATTCAGCAAGCATGTTTTAAGGAAATGCCTCTAAGTTGAAAACTGTTATCTCTGCAGTTACTAGTACTGTTGGCAAAAATAGCTAGAACTTTATGTCTTTGCATTTGTGTGGAAGATTGGTTCTGAATGCATTTCACTTCACTATATAGATCTAAGAAGAACCTGAATCAAAATTGGAGCCATACCCTCAGTTTGAGTAAAAGAATTGAAAGCAGAATCACAGACTAACATAAGTGTAGTCTCTAGTTGACCCTCTTAAGGTATTTTCCATGTCACAAAACTAGACATGCAAATATAAGGAACAAAAACCCTGATTGCACACAGATATTGGAAGTGGCTAGGGAAGAAGAAAAGAAGCAAGGTCTTGATGTCAAAACCGTTACATTTCTACCGAAGTCTAAGGAGAAACCATGCTCACACCATTCTTTCCACTATAGCATGCATATTTCTCATCCATTCATGCATGCTTTCTAACACCTGTTGAATTTAACTATACCCAAACAGTTTGACAGCAGGTACATCACAATAAGTCATTGTCATTAAGGTATATGTTAATGTTTTCAACTCCTTTATAAAGCATCTTATTCAGCTATATCTAAAAGAAGTATTTTTCTTGAGTACTGGGTATCAAACCCAGGTCTTTGACATGCTGGACAAGTAATTTACCCTTAGGTTAGTTGGCCTATGAACTTCTAATCAAATTGCACAGGTCTTTGATATAGAATATTTATTTACAGTTATTTTTTTCTTTGTGAAAAACCGAGGCTTCTGATCTTCTATCTCAGAATGTTTGAACAGTAGAAAACATTTAGGATGAGGAGATATGGAGATCAGGTATACCTTGCTCATATTTTACAACATTAAAATTGTTTTATTGATCAGCATGTACTTTGTTATTGAACATGGATCTCTGTGACAGGAAGTGTTGGGTATTATTATACCTTTGTGCTGTTGTAAAAAGATTGTATTTTTCATTTGTATTAGTCAATGGCATCAGTTGAAAGATTATGGCTTTTAACTTCTGCTGAAGATACATGGACTCATGTAATAATTTCTGGTAAAACACTTATATAATGAAATAGTATGCCTTTTCTCCTTTCTCATTGCTTATCCTATGTCCTGTCCAAAAAACAGATCTGAGGGCTAGAGTTCAGCCACCCTACTGAGTTTCATGTAGTGTTTCTGAAGATGTAGGTATGAGAAATGAAGATGAGAAAACTGAAGGAACTCCAGAACTTAAAACCTAGCTCTAGTTACTTTTTGTTGTTGTTGTTTTCTTGTTTTGTTGATTTTGTTAGTGTTTTGAGATAGTGTCTCTCTAAGGATTTCTGGCTATTTTGGAACTTACAATATAGACCAAGTTGACCTTGAACTCATGGCTATTCTCTTGCCTCTCCCTCCCTAGTGTTGTGCTTAAAGTCATGTAACACTATAGTTGGCATCTGAACTTCTTTGTATTTACATCTTTTCCAACCTTAATTTGCAAGCAAATAAATTTCCCAACTGAAAGCTATTTTAGTGTTCTTTAATTTTCCTCTCATCTCTGGTTACAATGCTCAATCTCAAATTGCATAAGTGATGAAATAGGACCTGATTGGTAAGAGCCAAGAACTAGAACTTGATTTCTATTACCAAATTAATGATATAGGCTTGAATATGTGGCAGACATTTCTGCTAAGAGAATATTTATTGGTAATTTCAAGAAGAAGGAAGACCAAAGTGTGGATGCATCTGTCCTTAGAAAGGGGAACAAAATATTCATGGGAGGAAATAGGGAGACAAAGTATGGAGCATAGACTGAAGGAAAGGCTTCAGAGACTGCCCCAGCTGGAGATCCATGCCATGTACAAACATCAAACCAAGACACTATGGTGGATGCCAACAAGTGCTTGCTGACAGGAGCCTGATATAGCTGTCTCCTGAGAGGCTTTGCCGGAGCCTGACAAATACAGAGGCAGATGCTGGCAGCCAACCATGGGACTGAACATGATGTCCCCAGTGGAGGAGTTAGAGAAAGGATTGAAGGAGCTGAAGGGGTTTGCAACCCATAGGAAGAACAACAATATCAACCAACCACCCCCCAGCTCCCAGGGACTAAAACACCAACCAAACACTACACAGGAAGGGATCCTTGGCTCCAGCTGCATATGAGGCAGAGGATGGCATTGTGAGGCATCAATGGGAGGAGAGGCCCTTGGTCCTGTGAAGGCTTGATGCCCCAGTGTAGGGGAATGCCAGGGTGCGGAAGAGGGAGTAGTAGGTTAGGTGAGGGAGCACCCTCATAGAAGCAGGGGGAGAGGAGATGGGATAGGGGGTTTCCAGAGGGGAAACCAGGAAAGGGGATAACATTTGAAATGTAAATAAATGAAATATACAACAAAAAAGCAAAAAAAAAAAATTAGACTCTTTATATTTTACTCTTTCTAAAAGAGTCAAACACTCTAATTACCATATTGAAAACAAAAGATTTTGGTCTAAAAGTTTATATTTTTGGTCAGTGTTACTGGACCAAAGTTTGCTAACCTCTCAAATGCTAAGACTTGAGACAGTAGGGGGAAGAAATTTATATGTATTCAAGGGCAGGCACCCAGGAAACATGGAGGATTTATTGTATAACAGTTTCACAAAAGACCGTGCATACAGGAGGGAGAGGAGGCATAGAGACCAAGGTCTAGAAGACTTCAGAATAGGTAAGATTATCTTATAGGGATGGTATCTCCCTTAGTAAAGCAGAATCACACTTGACCTGGAGCTAGATTCAGTCACTTGTAAGACAAATGTATTGTTTCTGCAAGTTAAATGTTGTAGTAATTCATATGAGTATGTTAGTTGGTTCACAGGTGCATTGTGTTTCTATGTGAAGGTCACCAGATGTTCTACAAATGTAAAACAAGTCTTAGAATGCAAAGTGAAGGAAAAGCTTCTCAACAAAGGGGCAGTTTCAAAGGAAGGACCACTGAAGATGCACTGAGGTTACATAGGTACACAGAAGATGCAGAGAGCTATGAAAAGCATTCCAGGTTCCTAAGGTTGAGCTGACCATTGCTGTAACTCAGGACATGACCTACCTTTGGGTATCTGTTGTATAAAATCACAAATGTCTTTATTATTGATGTCCTTTTCAGTTGAGCTTTGTGTTACTTTAAGCTAAAACAATCCTAAATAATGCAGAGATATATTATCGTATGTATGATTTTACCATAGTGCTGGTGTCAGGTGAATTAATAGGGGAGACAGACAGAGGTGAGAATGATAATGATGGACCCCAGGTAAAGACAAGGTGACTTAGAACTGAGGAAGGCATTAAATGCAGAAAACACATATGTGGGGCAAACTGAAGAACTGGTGATTGTAATGACACCCAGCTCTACAGTTTGGTTTACGGTTTACACTCTTCAAATGTTCTGATTGTACAGTAAATTAATAGATGTTAATGTTTGTGAATGTCGGTTCTCCAACAAAGTGATATCTTACTATTTTCTCGTTGCTGAAAAATAGGATGCTCTTTCTAATGAAAAATCATGTGGGAGCATTAATAAATAGTTAACAGTTATAATAAAAAACTAAGAGTTTTCTGGGCATGGTAGTGTACATCTTTAATCCCAACACATCAGAGGCAAAAGCATGCAGAGGTCTGTGAATAGGAAGCTAGCCTGGTCTATACAACAAGTTCCAGGCCAGAAAAAGCTACATAGAGATACCCTATCTCAAAAGCAGAAACATTTTTTAAAAATAACTTAAGTACTTAAAATTAAGACTTCCTTTATTATGATCCAAATAATAGCAAAATTCAATCCCAAAGATATTCAATTTGCAGAGAACTTAAATCTTGATTTTACAAAATGTAAATACTTTTCATAAAGAGAAAGTAACAAATGAAAAGGTTGTTTTAACCCACAAGGTCTATTTATATCTTAGAACTGTACTAGAACTAGAAGTTCATAAAGAATCACAATGTATGTGCAGTTTACATGTAGATATAGGGAAACATTTGTAAACAAATACAACATCTTTAATTTCTATTTTAATATAAATCTAATATTAACAATTTCCTATATGTAAGTCATTGCACATTGGAAGCACCAAGAATTTATCTTTAAAATAAAAATAAGTGAATGTACCTTTGTGACATGCGGATTGTCAAACTAAAAAAAAAAAAAAAAAAAATCAGGCTAATTGAAATGAATACAAAGATGGGAAGGGCACTTTTGGGGATTCCATAATTTGACTTGTTATCTGAAAAGCTAATTTGTTCTCTTATCTGATTATTCCCTTTTCTATGCCATCACTTGTACCAGTCCTCTGCTTCCTATGAATGTTCTCTTGGATCATTGTCTGTTTCTCTTTTCTGCCTACCTCCCCATTCTCCATCTATTTGTCTTGCTACCTATACATCATGTTTTATAACAATCAAATTGGAGCTAAAGTATTCTGTACATATCTGATGACTACCCATGAGAGTCAACAATATAAAGAACATGCCCAACCCTTCATCATTTGTTACTATGAATTGTGCTCCATGTTCAAATTTGCCAGGTCAGCCTTCCAAATGCTGATGGGAAATGCACCTTAATGTGCATTGTGTGCAGCAGAGTCACAGCACAGGGTTTGCATTTCAGTTCCTACTCATAATCTAAATAAATATAACATTACAAGGCTTAAACTTATTTCAGGCATGCTCACTGCCAAGGATTTAAAAATTAAAATGTCCTGATAGAGGAGGGAATGTTTATCCATTTAAGATGCCTCAAAATATAAGGACTAATCATCCTTCTTTTTCATGCAATCCAGGTTTTGAATAATGGAGAGGATCTTTTGAGCTATATTTAACAAGTAGCTTGTTTCAGCTTCAATATTAGCTTGATTTACCATCTGCAGAATTACCAATAACATGATGCATTTATTACCCGTAAAAGCTATTAGCAGGTCATTTTGTTCAGTTCATCATATGTGTCTTGAGACACAATCTGGCGTCTAACAGATTTTCATACATTGATGTCGTGGAGAATCAGACTGTTCTTTAATTGATTGTTTCTTGCTAGGCTCCTTTTGATTAAAACAGGTTATGCTATTTGCTTTTAGTTCCACAATTCTCCACTTCAAAGTCTAGCCACAAAGAGGAGAAATTATTCTTATTTCTCTGGACACTTTTAATTCAAAGTGAATGTATATATTTAAAAGCCTGCCACAATCAAGGCAAAAAATGACTCCAGTTGCAATCTATGGCTCCCTCAACAAGAACACAATATTTACCATGCATTTAAAAAGTGAGATTTATCTTTTCCTGCCAAGTCATCAAATTTTGCACCTCAGAACCTCAAGTGAGCTCAGATCACAGGGACCAATGAAAGCAGAAAGGGCTCCCTCAAAGCACTTGCCCTCACAATTTGCACAGACCCTGATGAGCAAAGCTGAATTGTGCTGATAGTGTTGCATCCTGCTCTGGAGAAAGAAGAAAAAAAAATAAGTCTTTTGCTAAACTGGCTTTAGGAAGCCATTACATTGTTTATTAAAGCAAAGACCTTGGAAGATCCTGGGACCATCCCTTCATCCCTTTGAATAAAGTGAGACAGAGAGAGACAGAGAGAGACAGAGAGAGAGACAGAAAGAGACAGAGACAGAGACAGACAAACAGGTTGACACGGAGACACACACAAAGAGAGAGAGAGAGAGAGAGAGAGAGAGAGAGAGAGAGAGAGAGAGA
>JADRCH010000029.1:12376082-12501082 GCA_019843965.1 Rhynchomys soricoides
AGAGAGAGAGAGAGAGAGAGAGAGAGAGAGAGAGAGAGAGAGAGAGATCCTAAAAGATCTCAGGACATCAGCCCACATTCCCCACACAGTTAACACCATAAACCTAAAGGGGAGAGTAAGGGGAGTACTGAGCTCAGAACTCATGGATAGCAATGAGCAGAAGGTACAGGCTCAAAACAAGAGCCCAATTCAGAGCTCAAAAGGGTTTTGTTTGCCCAATGACAGAAACAAACATAAAACTTTCTATCATGTGACATGAGGACTGCAGTTGAGCTTCTCTCAGGCTTCTGTGTGCTGCAGACAAAGGCCCTCAATAGCTCCTTTGTGCACTGTCTTCTGTCTTTATGGGTGACTTGGCCCATCATTCCCAGTCCTCCACTGTTCCTTCCAGGTTAAATTCCAAAGCTCGCTCTACATCTGCTACCAGGTCCTGGGATGGGTGTGTTTACAATGTAATGTTCTGATAAAAATAGTATTCTTAGCATATCAAAAATTATATCAAGAGCAATTATCATTTTGAATCATATTGAAAATGACTTGCTTTTTCTGATATTTTCACATTCAGTGAAATATTTGATTCATTTATTTTGAAAATTCAGAAACATTAAAATAGATTGGTTATCTTTTCCTTTTCATAGTGATTAACTACTTGGAATTCATGTTAGATCTAGACAAATTTAGCTGCTTAGTGATTCTAAGAGGTTTTGAAGGTTTAAATTGAAAACCTGTGATGCACTGAAGAAAATTTATATAAGTTGCATCTTTAGAATTTGTTTTTGCCCTAAGTTTTATTTAAAGTCATGTTAGTCATTGAAAAGAGTATAACTAAATGTAATAGTCGGTCTCTTGGTGAAGAGTTCTCATAAATTGAAAAGCTAAAATGGATTAAAGTAGCTTTGATACATTGTATAGACACAGGAGACAGTTATCATTTTTAAATGATGGGAGTTTAATGGTCTTTTCATACATTAGCTGTGCTCTCCAGTGGTGAGGGATGCCTTTATCTTACAATAGAAATGGATAAAAATAAACATGATTTAGCAACTATGATGACATGACTTACTTAGAGTCTTTTTACCTGTTTGTAATAGTCATGAAATTCAATGAGGTGAACTTTCATGACTCAGAGTTCATTAACCTTCAAATAAACAATAAATAATGTACACTGGGGAACAGTTTACTGAAATATGATCTTGCTTTTTCTCATGATATGCCCCCATATACATAGATACAAAATTTTTAAAGAAAGGACTACACTGTTATATTGCTGCAATTCTTGTAAAAATTGACACTAACAGTATTTTTTAGTCAACTCTCAAAAAATCCTAATAAATCTTCTCCATGAAAGTGTGTCTAAAGTTTAAAGTCAGTATAGATGGCAAAGATGAACCATTATTTCACTTATGATGTAAACTAAGCATTAGAGAGAGTTAAATATGTTCACTTCTTACCAGCATTCTGTAGAATATCTTGTATTAAATATACACACCACTGAGTGGATATAAAGTGATTTTATTTTTCAGAAAATGATAAGCTTCCCTAGATGAAAACATGAACCTTTACCAGGATCCCTGTGGGAAAGAGGGGAGAAAAAAAATCAAGGGAACATTCTTTGAAGCATTCTTCAATGTTATCTCATCTAATCCAGACAGCAAAGATATAAAATCTGTAGACTGCATTCAGCAGTCCATGGCCAGCCATTCATATGGATAAAAATGGATGAACTAAATAGCTTCAAAGAGTAGTTGTATAATAAATTAATTTATTTTACATGTGAATTGACTGCTTAGACACTTTCCAATACACACACACACACACACATACACACACACACATACACACACACACACATACACACACACACATACACACACACACACACACACACACAGAGAAACAGAGAGAGAAAACACACACAAACTTTGCACAGAATTTTAAAGTAGATCTGTGACTATATGACACTAAATACATTATATTACCCGTGATTCTCAGAAAAATAAAATGGAATATAACACCTACACCTACTGTCTACATATCTATGCATATGTAGAGGGTATAGAGCTGCATATATGCAAGTACATTTGCATTTATATACACAGAGGGAGATGACCACAAGTGATGATGGATATTGGGAATTCCCCAGATCATCGATTGGCAAAAGGCAGTCCTAAGTGAGAAGTCTCAGCATGGCACTCGCATGTCAAAGTCCTGAGACTCAGCAGTAGGAGATGATAATATAGCTTCAGCTAAAACCAAATTTTCTTTATTCTCAGAGAGGGACAAGAAGTTCACTTTATTGAACACTGATGATTGGGTAGAAGGTGACTGACACAGTCTGCTTTAGTATCTCTATTCTATAGAAAACAATTTTAGGAGAAAATCTGTGACCCTTTCTCTTAACCACCTTCTATGAGATTTGTCCTTTGACTTAATATTCTACCCTGTGAAAATTTTATTGGCAACATGTGTTTTCTTAGACTATCCATCATGGTAGCATTCAGAGGTAAGTCTTCCCTTACTCTATGGGCCAAGGAAGGCATGATAAGAAGAGCACTGAGCAGAAGATAAAGAATCCTAGAACCTGGTTTGTCTCAACAATTTTATGAATCAATTTAAGGGTATATTTAATGATAATCAAATCGTTCTTGTGAGTCTTGAGTCTGTGCCATCTGCTATGATACTATTCTGTATTCTACTACTCCAAACTTTGATTTCATGTCTTACTTGTAATCCTGGGAGATGTTTATTTTCTAAATCTTGAAAAAAGAGTGACATAAAGCGACAGTGAGGTTTCAACTGTGATAAGGTGTTCTGCCTCAACCCTTCAGTCCCACCCTATACACCCTGCCAATTTAACAGTTACAATGACACAGTGCTGAGGTCATCACGGCTTGCCTCCTGTCATCACTTTTGCACTCTAAATTTGGTTTCACTTTTTCTTCTGATTGTATTGATTATCTCTTGACTTGAATTCTGTTTCTAGGTAAGTAATTAACACTCGATCAAGATCTGTTTTCCTCTCTGCCTTCACGGACATATACACATATATGTTCACACTGCACTCCCTCCCACTTCCACTGTTTGGGATAGTTGTATTCTGGAAAGCCAACACAGAACAGAATTACCAAATACTAAATAACGTCACATGGGGGACATACAAAATTAGATTCGTGTCAGTCTCTGATCATAACATTTTCATCAATGAAAATGTTCTGTGTTTTTTTGAGTCAATTTATTTAATTTTAACTACCAAATTCATGAATATTAAAACCAATAATACTCATTTCACTCCAAAACTATATGGTAAAAATATCCTTCTATAAGTCATAGCACAACCTTCTTGCTCTTAGCAAACAACTAGATACATTTAATGACAACGCTTATAGACATTACAAATAGCAAAACCATCAAAAGAATCCACAAACTTACAAAGACTATAGCTTTAAATATTCTGCTAAGTCAACACTGAAACAGGAAGTCAGAGCATCTTCTTGCCTGGTCATAGCAGAGACCTCACATTGCTCTGAAGATGTATATGTGCACAAAGCCTAGCAAAGCTTCACTAGTGTTGATTTGGGTGGTACAAATAAATATTAGTGAGTAGGAAAATTCACAAGTACAGAATCCATAATCAAAACTATCGAGTCCATTAATAAAGAGCATCAATAGTAATCTCATTCCTCTGGTTTATCTCATTCCTCACTTGATTTTTTTTTTTTTTTGTCCTTTTTCCCATCTGGAAATATGTAAGTAAGTTATACAAACATTATTTTCCTCCTTGTTCATGCAGACTGTGATCATTTGATTCTGCTTTGCAGAGTCTGTGGTGTTATTCTGAGCACATACACATGCTTAGTCCTTGGCTGCAAATCCGTTCAGCACACATCTATGTTGTCAACAATGTTATGGCTGATTATAAAGTATAATGTTTTCGTATAGCAGAACTTCTTCTTGACAAATGAAATGGTCTTTAAAATATTTCTTACAATCCAACAAAGAATCAAAGGTAGATCTAGGAATTCATACTTTTTGCTTTCCTCCACTGACCTCTAGATCACCTCATGCTACATGGAGGTAAGAATGTCTATGTGCTTGATTTTTTTTAAAGCTTCAAATTACTTGCATTTAATTTACCAATCTGTTCTTCATTGGAGACTAGTCAAATTTACAAAGGCAATTACAGTGGTTTCCTATGACTTTGAAGGATATATATATATATATATATATATATACATATATATATATATTATGTTAATTAAGTAGAAGAAGAGAATGTAGATTGCTGGTGATTTTTCCAGTAGAAACAAAACAATTGTAGTCATCTTCACAGCATTAATTGGTACATACAGTAGGAGATTAATATTTTTAACATTTTAAGTGGTTTTGCATAAATGTTAGCAATAAGCAAGTCATTTTATGTCTTATGGGTTTGCATTTTTAATAATCCTGGAATGTTAGCCTTCCCATAAAGGGAAGATTACAACCAAACTGAAATAGTGTTTCAACCTTGCTGGTTATGTGCGAACTGACCCTGTGTACCCTCTTGGGGTTTCTCTCAAAGACAGTGGTACTGCTGCGAAAAGAGAAGGAGGTAATTTATTTTTAATTTTCCTTACATTTGTGAATTTAGTGCTGAGAAAGCTAATGGCTCTAGCCAAAGGCTCCAAGGAATAGAATCCATGAACATTTTGCTTCTTTTATTTCATTATGTTAGTGTTTTTCTTTGAGTATTCTTTTAAGAATGGATCATTAAATCAGTCAAACTATTCCAAAATATAATTTGGTATAGTCTTTGTAATATGTTGAGACCAGATTCTTTACTGTTATTTAAATAGGAAAAGGGGTTTGAATATATAGAGATTCTTTATTAATTCACAATGACTATATCCTGGGACGTATCAGTCTCAGTCAAGGGCGTGACAGCAGGGATCTTGCCCCTGCAGAAGCTACATTCTGTGGATATTCTTTCTGCTCAGGCAAACAAAATAAGTGTGATAGCTTCAGATAATGTTGGGGTTTGTATACTTAATGAGCAGGGCATTTCTAAAGAGATTACTATAAACTGAGGTCCAGCACGGCTACTGTGAAGGTAACATTTGTGCTACTAGACAGGTAAATAGAAAAGGCAAGCTATTCAAAGAGACAAGGGAGAGGTTGCATTCAGTAGTTGCCAGAATGGATACCAGGACATGTCGTAGATTTTGAATTCAAATGTGGGGAACAGAGACCTGTCACACTGGTGTAGAAAGTATGTTGGCAGAGATAAAGATGGAAGGAATAAAGCCTGATCATGGAAGGGCTCTCATGTCACAGAGAAAACACCAAAACTTAAGCTACATGTAAGCTGAGGGACTCCGAAGAGGTAAAGAGAAAGGGCATACATAATCTGGCGTACAGGCATAACAGAAAACCTGGCCACAAGGATGACCAGGGAGAGAAGGGAAGGTAAAGGTCATAAGCCAGGTTAATACAAATGATAATAGTACCAGCAATAAATAATAATAATTCCAACAATACATAATAATAATTTCAATAATACCCATCCCCAAACAGTGGGAAAAGCTCCATTGGCTCTTGTATTTGAGCATTTGGTTCCTACTTGGCAATATTACTAGAGAAGTTTGTGTAATAGTAAGGAGTAGGACCACACTGGTGGAAGAAGTGCATAGCCAGGGACTGTGATGAGATCTTATAACCAGATCCTACCCTTGTTTTCTTTCTCCTTTCTGACTGCTGATAACAACGTAATCACCATCTCTGTTTCTTTCCTGCCATGTTGGAATATATCTGTTGGAACTTAAGCCAGAATAAACCTGCCTTCCCTTAGTTTGCTTTTGTCAAATATTTTGTTATAGCATCAAGAAAAGTAACTAACACTGTGCTGAACCAGGAGACTATACAACCACTCTCTGAAAGGAGCAGATTTCAGAGACCAGCTGATGCTCTTAGACTTTCTGAATTGATATGAAGTGAATTATGAGAAAAACTTTGGTCTGAATTCATTGAATGCAACAGGCTTTAATACTAAGACAAAGGTCCTGTAAATATTTCTTTCAGAAGGTAACGAAATAAGAAACATGAAATAAGAAATCAAATGTTACTGCCGTAATTTTTGATGGTTTTTCTTATATTTCTAAAGGAGATGGCATTTGAAATTTATCTTCTTAGCAGGAACACACACAACTGGATCTCAACATGGCCACTCTGGGCTATGATCTGCCTTCCACTTTCAATAGAAAGCTGGACTGACACCCACTTTTAAAACCAAATTCAATTGATAATGATGACATCTAATTAAAACTTTTAACCATTATCTGGTGCCTGGGGAATCTTTCTTTCTCTCTTTTCTAATATGAATACTGCCAAGTATCTTCATTGTACAGTTCCTGACTTGAATTTAAAAAGTATCCATTTTATTTTTAAATTTTATTTATTTTATTAATTGGTTTATTTATTCACTTTACATTCTGATGATTGCCCCTCCACTCCCCTTCTCCTCCCAGCCCCACCTTTACAAATGCATCCCTCCACTACCTCCCCTCTTTCTCCTCACAGAAGGGGATGCACACCTTGGGTACATCCTACACTAAGCCCTTCTCCCACTGAGACTCAACTAGGAAGTACAGTTAGGGGAAGCAGAGCCAATGTTAGGCAACAGAGTCCAATACAGACTCTACTCAGATTGTTAGGGGACCCACATGAAGATCTAGTTATACAAATGCTACAAATCTGTATAGGGCCAAAGTCCAGCCCATGCATGCTTTTTGGTTGAGGCTTCAGTCTCTGTGAACCCTCATTGGCCTAGGTTAGTTGATTCTGTAGGTTTTCTTGTGATGCCTTGACTCTTCCAGCTCACCCAATTCTATCCCCTAGTTTTCCTTTCAACTTCCCAAGCACCATCTGATATTTGGGTCTCTGTATCTGTTTCTGCAGTATAAAGTCTCTCAGGAGACAGGTATGTTAGGTTCTTGTATGTAAGCATTGCAAAGTATCTTTAAAGTATTATGGATTGGCTTCCTCATATGCAATGTGTCTCAAGTTAGGCTAGTCATTGATCGGCCATTCTCTCAATCTGTGCTCCTTCTTTATGTCTGAACATCTTGTAGGCAGGACAAATTTGTGACAGTACATGCTGTAGAGGATGTTGAACAAGGGGAACACTCCTCCATTGCTGGTAGGTGTGCAGACTAGTACAACCATTTTGGAAATCAATTGTCAGTTTCTCAGAATATTCAGAATAGTTTTACCTCATGACCCACCAATACCACTCCTGGGCATATATCCAAAAGATGCATCATTATACCACAAGAACACTTGCTCAACTATGTTCACAGCAGCTTTCCATATTAAAGCTAGAAACTGGAAACAGCCTAGATGTCCTTCAACTGAAGAACAGATAAAGAAAATGTGGCACATTTACACAATAAAATACTGTGCAGCTATTAAAAACAAGGACATCATGAAATTTCTAGGCAAATGGATGGGACTATAAAATACCATCCTGAGTGAGAAAACCAAGCCCAGAAAGACACATATGCTATATATTCACTTATACATGGATGTTAGCCAAAACACACTGAATAACCATGCTACAATGCACAGATCCCCCAAAACCTAAATAATAACGAGAACCCAAGGGAGGATGAGTGAATCTGATTCAGAAGAGGAAACAAAATAGTCATTGAAGGTGGATAGAAGGAGGGAACTGGGTAGAAGAGGGGGTAAGGAGTGGAGGAGGAATGGGGATCAGCTGTGGGGAGACAGGGTGTGGGAGCAAGGATGGAATAGATGAGGGTCTATTCTGGGAGTAGCTGGAGACTGAGGACATGGCAGGTTCCAGAGAGTCTATGGGGAGACCTCAGCTGAGACTCCTACCAGCGGTGCAAATGGAGACTAAAGTGGCCACATATTGCAGCCAAGCAGGACTTCCAGTGGATGGAGGGGGCAATCAACTCACCCACAAAACCTTCAACTCAAAAGTAAACATTTAAAAAGAAATGTCTGTACTTAATTCTTTTCTTTTTGTGTTATTTATAATAAATATGATGGATTTTCAAAGAGATATACTGAAGAAAAACTTATTTTTTAATCCACTCTCCCATTTCCAGTGAAGGATAAATTTCTCCATCTAAATGTGTGTTTTGCTATATGCCAGAAAATATATTTTATTAGACATCTGATATAATGGAAGATAATTGGTTTATAGGTAGTGGCTTTTCACATGTTTGTTTATACAAAACTTTTCAAAAACTCATGATGATAGGACACTTTTATGCTAATTAGATATGGTAGTCAATTTACAGAAATCTCAGTTGCCTTTTTTTATTAAAAGATTTGCTGGCCGGGCAGTGGTGGTGCACGCCTTTAATCCCAGCACTTGGGAGGCAGAGGCAGGCAGATTTCTGAGTTTGAGGCCAGCCTGGTCTATAGAGTGAGTTCCAGGACAGCTAGGGCTACAGAGAAACCCTGTTTCAAAAAACCAAAAAAAAAAAAAAAAAAAAAAAGATTTGCTGCACTGAACTAACAATTTTTATTCTTACAGTATCCGTTGTCTGTAGTTGTCCTATGTTTATTTCTATCCAGTTCTGATAAAAGTTAGAAGGTTGAATGGGGCCCTAAATGTGTTAGTTAGTCTATCATTTCTATCATATCTGAAAGCAAACAATAGACTCAATTTTTTTTTTGGCCTGGAGAAAGGTGAACTGATAACCAGTTTCTGAGAAATTCTAATTCCACTGTTCTCAAGTTCCCTCATCTATAAACACAAACCTAAAAAGAATCTCAAGGGGAAATTGTATTTTATATTTAAGGACTATAGATCAATAGAAGGAGAATCAGTTTAAAGGGATATTACAGGATAATTAATTTGGTATTTATGAATATAGAACATTTTCAAGTTCATGATACTGTTATATGCTAATTAGCACAGTCCTTATGACCAGTTATAACATCAACATTTCTGCACAGAAGGGCTTGTGAAGGCATATAAAATAGCAAACACTGTCTTTTAGTGAGTTAATGTTGAGTTCACTGGAAAATAGAGGGTTGTAGGGTCTGTTGAAAATAATGTGCTCCTGATAGTCTCCTGACTGCAAAACGCTAATGCATCTCATCTCTCCATAGTTTTTCAGCTATCAAACAGGAGTTATTCAACAAAAACTGTTGTATTTCTGTACCAAGGAATCAATCATGGGATTTCAGGAGTGTGTTGTAATAGAGTCTACAAAATGACTAACGAGGCTGAGCAGCTGGTTGGTTTTAGTTCCTATGTTTGAAAGCCAATGACATTTACACAATCCAAGAACTTCTTTCATAGAGTTCTTTGGCAAAACATATATGATGTTCATGTAAAGCACTGAACAGACAATTGTGGCACAGTAGAAACATAGATTGTAATCTCCCCTTTCCTGTCTTGTTTTCCAACTCTGATTCTGATTCTTCTTCAGCATGGAAAATCTAGTGCTACTGACTAGTTAATTATTGTAAAAATACTTTACCATTTTGTTTCTCACAATATTACACTATTATGAATTATGTTTCTATCTCCTTAAAGATTGACTTTCTGAATACTGTTCATGTATTAATAGCAGTTACCACAGTTCCACTGATGTATTAATTCTGTGTCCTCCATAGGTGAGCTCTCAATGATCCTGATGTCAACTGTGATGGAAATGCTTAGATTCCAAGCCATAGTTCACTCATTCAGTACATTCAAAATTGCACTTATTCTAGCTTAATTGAGCCTTAATGTTTTACATATGCTCATGCTGCTAGGTCAGTTAACTAAAGAGGTCAGCTGCTTTAATGGACTCTTTACCTTTCTATCTAGTATGTCTCTAGTTGGCCAAAAACAATCTCATCATCTCTTTATCAAGAATAAAAAGAACATTGATAAATACATACACAAACATGACACTCTTGCTCTTGACACACTTTAGTGACAGTGCAAAATTCTATGACCTAACTTACAAATTTTCCTATGTTGTAGCTTCTAGACACTTTTGTTGGAATTTTCTCTGTCCCTGTCCCTGTCCCCATGCCCCTTCTCCATTTTATTCTCTTTATTTCATTCTTCCTATCTCCTTTCTTTTCTATCATTTTAAAATATAATTACTCCTAATGTTATATGTTGTCACCTTGCCCACACCAGTTCCTTTTCTTGGGTTGGGGCTTAAACCCAACCAGACATCAGCTGGTTAAACTCATAACAATAAGCATGCCACTTCTTAGTAACACTAATGGTGAGCATTGTCCCCAGCAACCTTCATAGTGGTCATATTACTAAAGAAGGCCACCCAAAATGGAGCAATCTCCCATATCACTTTTAGTTTTATTTCTCAATGCCCTATAAAGCATGTGATGTCTTCAGCAACAGAGAAGTAGATTAGGAATTCAATCACTAGAAGAGACAGTGGTCACTATTGTTTGTGAGTTTAAAGAAGTCCCTTGCCCAACAACTTATAGCTATTAGAATGTTGATTCAGGGGCAATTACACATTAGCAACCTCACTGGCACCATCTTGGTTTTCTTGGTCAAGTTTAGAGTCACAATCTAACCTGTTATTCCTACTATTAGAGCCATCTCTCTGTTGCATCTTCTTAACTAATGATTGATGTAGGAGGGACTAATCCATTGTGGGTAGTGTCACCCCTTGCCTATTTACCCTGGAGTGTATAAAAAAGGCTGACTAAGCCTTGAGAACAAGTCAGTAAGTGACACTCATGGTTCCTTCCTTGATTTCCTGACTTGACTTCCTGGAAGATGGACTATAAATTGTAAGATAACATGAATTATTTCCTTTCCAAGTTGCTTTTGGTCATGGTTATCATCACAGCCACAGGAATCTGACTAGGCACCACGAGTCTGGAAACCTACAGATTATAACCATGGACTAAATCCTCTGAAGCCTGGCACCAGAATAAGGCTTTCCTCTTTTAAATTGTTTATCTTGGTTATTTAGTTCCAGTGATGGACAGACTAACTAAACCAGGGTTATGTTATAGAGAATAGATCTAAACAAACGTATAAATATCTATAAGACAAAACAAGGTGGAAAACATAGAAGTGCTTTACATAATACATAATAAATAATCAAGGGATTAAATTGAATTTGTGGGATCAGAACTTACATTATAGAAGAATTAAAAGAAATGCTCATGGGAAAGCATATCAAAGATTATTTAGATTCTTATTTTGGGTCATTGTACATAGATATATAAATTGGACTTGAGTTTTGTTTGCTGACAAAAAGTAGACGTAGTTGTTAATTCTATTTTTATATTTAACATGCTCTGATTTAAGAAGTAACCCTGAGTTTAGGTTTCACAAATGTTAAACTAATGGAAATATTATCTATCTTACTGTGATGAATTTAGATGAATGTATTTGTCACTTCTCATCTTTGAAGACATGAAGACTTAGTGTTAGATGACATAGTGAATTGCTTAAGCAAATACACATTAGATGCTTGATAAATAGACTTCCTTCAGAAAGTCTAGCAAATTTGATGTATTGGGGCTCAATTTGATCTTTGTTTTTATTATCATTGGGATTGAAGGGAATCATCTTGCAGAGGATTCTTGAATATTTTTCTAGTGCATAAATTTATTTGATAAATTTATTCCAAAAAATGTAACATTGAAAAAGAACTAGAGGAGTGTGCCACCATGCTTATCTGGTAAACCTCAATTTTAGTGTCCTTGTATTGGAGATGCATCCATTGATTTAAAAGTACTTGTTTTACTTACCATGCATTTTATATAAGTAGATGGCAATCTTTCAAAGTGGAGTTGTTGAAACAGTTTGCTTAATTATAAGATGTGTGTGGTCACCTCTGTAGCATACAGCAGGAATAAGTATTGTCTTGTTAGGACGCGAGAATTCCAAGATTGTCCTCAGGGCCTGTTCAATTAAGACCTCACTTTCTTAAGGCAAAGAAGGTTTTCTTCCATATAAAGAAAAAATTCCTGCAGATAGAATGTTAATTATTATAGGTTTTAATACCAATTATATGGCAAATCTTTGATATTGCTTCAGAATAACATGCACATACTCATGGGAAGCTGTTAGAGCAGGAGATCTTTAACTCAAAATAAATTTTCTAAACTTTAGAGAAATCTCAAAGTTTTATAAGATCATTGAACTTGAGTTTGTAAGAAAATGTTTTCACCATTATCGATAGCATAAGCTTCTCTGAATTAGCAATTCTAATAAGTTTAATTATTTACAATGCAAAAGGTTCAATATAAAGTTTATTTATTCTCTTCTCCAATATATCTGATGTAATTTGACTAACACAAATGAACTATCAATTATCTTTAAAGAATTGTTTATTCTCTAACCGTCTTTTGTAGCTTTCATTATGTTAAATTAAATTAACTTTGCTATTTTGACCACAATTTTATATATTAATTAATTCATCTATTGGTTTAATTTTTAGGCTTGAAGCACTGACTTTTTCCCCCCAGGAATGCAGAGAGATAATATAAGTCTCAATAATGCTTTTTCTAGCTGTTCATGGAGATATGGGCTCACAGTTCCAGCTATTTGGGAGGCTTACACAGAGGCTATGTCTGAGAACAATCATAATAAAAAGAGGAAAGAAAGGAAGGAAGCAAGGAAGGAAGAACAGAAATAAGGAAGAAAAATTAAAGCTGTTTTCTATGTGAATATTAGATTTTAGAATCCAATTATCATATTGTTTTGAGTACAGAAATGATTTTATTCCAATTATTCCTATAAAATAAATTACTATATTCTTATATAAAACTATAGTATGAGAAATGAAGACAAGGGTAAGGAGTGAGAAAGAAGAAAGGAAATATGGATAAGCAGGAATGTTGTTACTATTATTTAGGAGATTATAACCTACCAGGTTTCTTTTTCTTTTTTTTTAAAATCATTAAGCATCCAAAATTTCTGAGAGTCATCGAATTTAAACTTAATTGTCTATGTAAATTATATAATGACTGACTGAGTGACTAAATATTTCCAAATATTTTATGATATTTAAAGTGAAGAAAATACAGTAACTTGAGGTTATGTGGAAGTTCACAAAAGATATTGTCTAGGTACTTTATCAAGAAATATAATCATGCCAAACTTTATGATTTAATAGTATTCTATGGGCAGAGAAGGTTTTTTATTTTTTTAAGAAAGAAAAATCTAGGCTTTTCCACAAGTGCTTCATTTTACACTGTCATGATGGTGTGGTTATTTGTCAGAGCATCTTTAGAGACATTATATCTTATATCAGAACTGTCTTGGAGAATAATTGTTTGCTTTGGGGTCTTAAGGCAGTAATTCTAAAATCTCTAGAGGCAAGGGTATTTACAGAATAAGGTGAGAAAATTTGGTACATAGTTAGAAACGGAGACAGTATCTAAAACAACTTTTAGTAACTCTCTCTAAGAGCCCTATTAAAGATGTCCTCAGTTAAAATCAGAGGCTGCCCATCAGTTTTATGCTCACCTCACAGATAGCTAATTGAGTGACTCATGTGTGGCTCTGTACAACAAAACATTCTGCACACAGAGAAGGTTAAGTTGATGCAGACTGAAACCCGCATAGAAATAAACACTGGTATGTTTATACAGCAACTAGTAATCAGTCAACCAATCAATAATAAATGAATTAATATTCAAGAAAGAAGTCATAAATTAAAGCATGTGGAATGAGAAACAGATGATGTTAAGTTTCTTGTTTGTTGAGAAGAATGTTCATGGGTCCTTAGTAGCAAGCATACATTTTTAACATCAGGAAGATATAAAAGGTGGAAGTGGTCCCTGCCACCCAGAGAAATCATATTACATTTAGATTGTTACTCTGTGTTGACTGCAGTTTGGGAATGCTAGAAAAATCTTTTGACATGAATAGAAATGAACTAAATGAAAATGAATTCTGACTGATTCAAACCACAGGCATGACCCGTTATCAAATTTTTAAAATGAGAGAAAAAATAGCATTCCAGTTTTGCTCCAGTTCAATCCCAGTTAGGTGACCTTCAGGAACAGACCATGTTTCAGATAATAGCAAAGAGTCTGCTCAGTGGACAGAATCACACATACATTTTTTCACTGTTGAAATTGGCCTTAGACAGAAAATAAATGCATGCACTATTAACTAAATTCAACTGACTTAATCCCCTTTGATTTTAGGACTTGGTTCCACCCCATCCCTCACTGACAAAATTGCCAGGACTTTTAGCATAGATGAGTTCAGTGTAGTTCTCAAAGACAAAAGATATTCAAAAGCTCATACAGTCTTTCAATATAGCTTCTGCACTTACTAATGCAGGTGCAGCCACCTATTTTACAAGATTCTTATTAATGAATGTAGAAGAACAAGATAAAGTGATGAGAGTTTAATTTATTTTGGAAGTAATGGTTTGTACAGTAATTATCGAGAAGCAGCCACTTGTCAAATGGAATCAGTAACAAGTGCTGTTGGAAGACCCTTTCTGGTACACAGACGATCTGAATGGTTTTACTTCGTGTTAAGAATAGACTCTATAGCAGTAATCTATTTTGCTTTGGACACTGGCTTCAAAGTATCTTATAAACTAGCTATATTTAAGAAATAATATGCATCAAAGTATTATAAGATTAATTTTATACTCACCTATTTCTTTTTGTTTATAAAAATTCTTCATAGTATATAGACTAGGTGAGTTTTTTTTATTTGCTTTCTTTTGACAGAACAGGATCATAGGCAACCCAAAATGTCCTGAATCCATATATATATATATGGATGACCTTTAATTTCTGATGGCTCTTCCTCCATTTTAAATACTGGAATTAATTGATTTATACCACTACAGCCTTCATTTTGGTCATTTCACCTAAGCCATCTGAGCTGTATCTGTAGCTCTGATATTTCTTCCATTTTACTTTGGCCACTGACTCATTCTAATACTCCAGCACCCAATACAACTTTGCTGTAAAAAATCTGGCTCAGGTTTATGAGTAATAGATATGGAGTTAGAGTCCATGGACAGACCTAGTGATGCAGCACACCTACAAGGACCCAGCCAAACTCCAGCATATCAGAGATTTACAGCACATCTATGGAAGAGAGTGATTCCAAAGATCCCAGATGCATCCAATACACTACAGTCTTGGAAGAATTGCTGGCTAGTATGAATACAGATGTTTTATGTCTTTCTGTGGCCACTGCAATGACAGAAAAAAGCCAAGGAATATACCAAGGGAAAAATAGTACCACCTTAATACTTTATATTTTCCATGGAAAACAGAAGAATAAGTGAATATGTTCAGAATTATTTTTTTCCTGCACTAATATATGATTTTTGATAATCCTTGTGGTTTCATCAGTCTCTACATGTTGGGAACATTAACTGGATGGAAATAACCAGCAGGTGCTTAATGAGCACAGTTGCTGTTACTGGCTCAAACTACTCAATTTTCTATTTAAAAGACCATTGCCCCAACAAGTATATTGTCAGTTTTTGTGTGTGTGTGTGTGTGTGTGTGTGTATTATAATTTAAAGAATTCATATGAACAGAGCACAGAGAAGAAAGAAAAATAACTTAATTGCCTATACTGCTGGCTGTAGGCATATCAAAATTGATTGATTAAGTAGCAAGTTCTAATTATTTTATAGTAGAGTAGAAATATGAGTGCATTTCCTTTTTAGAAAATTGCTCTTTAAAATGAACAATAAGTAAATAACTAGATAAAGCAATATGACTCCCAATTCAGGCACACAATCACATAACAATAGTTTTCCTCTAACCCTTTTCCCCCAAATAAAGAAAATATTCAATTCACCAAGAATAATAATTACAGAGAAATAAATATTTAGAGAGATAGAGGGACAGATATGGCCAAAAGATAAAAAAATAGAGTCATAAAACTAAGTCATTCAATCGAAGCCTTCAATAAGTTCCTAGGTAATGTCACAGGTAATGTCACCACCTCTGCTGGTATTTAGTAGATTCCTTTGAAAACTGAGAAATTCAGGAGACCAGAACAACTAGGCTTCATTGACAGATAATGGATAGGAGAGGACTGCACAAAGAAATGATTCCTGAAAGTTTCCACATGCCTTCAAATTTCAACAAAATGTTGATCAGTACATACAAGTGAGAAAAATACTGAAAACTGGGTCATAGAAAGTAAGAAGGAGCAACTCAGAAATGTCAAGTGTAAAAGTACTCAAAGAACCAAATATATGAAACCTCTTTCCAACTGATTTGATTTACCCTGAAATTAAATTCATCGGTAATGGGTTAATATACTCAGAAGATTTTTACCTCAGTAGTGAGAAAGATTTAGCCTAAGACTGAATACTACCCTGATCCGTGACTAACAGATGTTTTTTAAAAAACTGAACCCCATCAAAATCAAACATTTCCCAAGTAAATTAACTAAAAGAGAAATTTAAGAATGTCTGCATAGGAAAATATCCCACATCCAAATAGGTAGAAATCACATGCCTAACATACTAACAAATTGACAGTGGTTATGGCTTCAATATGAAATGTCTCCCATGAGCTCATGTTTGTACACTTGATCCTCAGCTGGTGGCACTATTTGGAGAGATTGTTGAACCATTAGTTGTTAAGGCTTCAATGAGGAAAAGTAGTCACTGGGAATATACTTCAGGAGATACCAGTCCATACCAGTCTCTCTTTCTACTTCCTGACTGGCTATGTAGTCAAAAGCTCATCTCTGCCACATGTTCTTGATGTCATGATGTTTTCTCCAAGTACATGATAAACACGCACTAAATCTCTTCTAAAGCAGTTAGTCAGAATAAAACGTGCCTCCTTTCAGCTAATTGTGCCAGGCATTCTGTCATAGAAATGAGAAAGACACCTCTGATCATACAAAGAGTGGGAGCAAAATGCATGAAAGAAATAATCAAAATGGATGAATGATTCATACAAAGGTCTTAATTAGGAGAGAAGGACATTAAAATAGATTTTAGGAAACAGTATCGTGTTCAGACACTTAAGAGGAAATGGAACAATATTAAGAGATTACAAATAAGCTGCATAGGATGGCTCATACCTACAGTCTCTCTGCTGGGAATGCAGATGCAGGAACATCTGTTTCAAGTCAGCATGGGCTACAGAGTGTCTCAAAATTGCCAAAAATGTGTGTGTGTGTGTGTGTTTGTGTTATCTTATATAATATATGTATAAATTATATAATATGTATAAGTAGTAATAGCACCTATTTAAGACAAAATGCAAAATTAAAAAATGAGCATATTTAAAGCTAGCTATGGCACAGTTTCAACTATTCTAATATAATTTTCACTAAGGAAGTAGAAAACCATACATAGAACCAAATGAAACAATTATTTGATAAAAAAAAGGAAATGAGAAATTTATAAATTTGATGAATATATAAAATACAAATGGAAGAAAATCAACTTGGCTCAAGAACAAAACTAAAAAGTAATACAATATCAATATACATAATAATTAACTTGCTAAAAATTCAAGACAAAACCACAGAAAAGAGATATATAGAAAGGAACAAAGCCACAAGAAGTTAATTCTAAAATTTTATATGTAAATCTGAGAAACTCAATGTAACTCAATCAACCTTGCAAAGAAATCAGTTTTATTAGACTGATTCGAGGACTTATTAAGTAATATAGTAAGTTATATTTATCGGGTCTTTTAGGCATTGCACAAACAAATTGACATTTACATGCAAAAACAGAGGATCTAGGGATATATCAACATATATGAAAAGATTTAATTTGAAAATTAATTAAGTAATAATAGTATTTTTTATTGCTATAAATACTGCTAGAAAAATTATATGCTAATATTCTGTTTTATACAAAAGAACATGAATACATACCTGGCACAATGTACTAAAGGAATAATAAAAGTAAATTTGAAACTAACATAATAAAAGGTTTGAAAATCAACCAACAAAAATGTAGCCAGCATTCCTTAGATATGACATCAAAGTCTGATTTATAACAGAAACGCTGGTAGAGTTTAATACATTTTTATACATCAAAAACTATTAATTTATTTTTTAATCTAGTTTTGGGAAAACAATATAACAGAACAAGGTCACAGAAAATCCAGATACTGAAAGCAAATATTTTCAATTTGTATATCAAATGATGAAGGGCATATTTCTAGAATGTAGGCACAACCTCAGAAGTCAATGCTACTGGGTTACTCTATACAATTTAAAGGAATATGCAAAAAAAATTCTTACCAAAGAAGATATAGGAATGTCCAATATACACTTGAAAAGGTACTGGACATTCCAAGTTACTAAGGATCAATAAACGTTAATATTGGTGCTGTACACCTATTGTAATGATTAAAAATTTAAATCCTCACCTTATTAGGATTGTTGATAGATGGAGTGTACAAACTCTCAGGTAGTGTTGGTACAACTCCTTTGGAAACTGTTTTATGATTAATTTATAAAGACAGTGTATGCTCTCTATACTAGACCGTTCAGGCTTCCTACTTCTACTTGACCCAAGACACAAAAAGCCATATAAATACATGGCTATTCTCTCGAAATGTGTCTCCCCAAATTTCTAATGTTGAAATCTAATGGCCATGGTAAAGGATTATGGAATGGGGACATGAGAGGCGTGATTTTTATCATAAAGGTTCAGATCTCATGACTGAGATTCAGAACCTGAATGAAACAAACTGACAGGATTGTTACCCTCCTATCATATCTCACCAGATACCAAATCCTTTCTGTCTTAATGTTTGACTCTACAACCTCCAAATCTACAAGAAAAAACATTTGTTGTCTGTTACCTACCTGTGTATAGTGACTTATTATTGTATCCAAGATAGCCTAAAAATGTAAGAACATGAATATTCACAGAAAATTTAGGTAATAGGGAAAATGTAAATAGAGGGATAGCTGTTAATAGAATTGTGATATCAACAAATAATAAATATACTTAAAATACTCAGCTACTAGGGGAAAGAATTTTTGTTAAAGCATGAAAGATTTTTGCCTTCAAAAGACTATGCTAAATAAAAGAAATCAGACTATGTATAGTCTCTGCTATATAATTTTTTTATCAAGCATTCTAGATATTACAAACTCAACTATGAGAAAAGAAGTTAATTAAGTGATTTGATGAATGTAGATTTGATAGAAAAGACAAAAGAGGATTTTAAACCCCAAGGACAAGAATTTTGGTGGCCATGCATATATTCTGACCAAATATTTGAACATGATTTCATAGGTGTTAATATATGTATCAAAACTAATCTACATTTGGTCTTAAATATGTGCCAATTGTATCTCAGTAAAGATGTTTTAATAAAATTAGCATCATTGCTGTAGCTGCTGCAATTTGGAAGATCTTTTATTTGATCACCATTAATAACCTCTATCTTCTAAGTACACCTAACAGCATTCTTATGATGTCAAAGTCTAACTTGCAGTTGCGTTTGCACTTCACTTTTTTTGACCCTTTTTTTGTCTTTGGCCAGAAAATTTCCCATGCCAAGAAAACTGTCACAGTTAATTCCAGTACACGTAACACCCCTCCAGGTAATTTAGCTACTAATATGTTTCCCTTTTTCTTCTTTATTGGATGAAGACACATTATAAGACCCTCTATCACACACTTAAAACTCTCAGAACTTATGTATCAGTTTCAGTCCTTGTTAAGTCTATATATATCTAAGTTCAATGAGGAAAACAAATGAAAACAAAAGTTTAATACTAATATGAAGGTCCTAGACGCATCTGCCACTGGTATCTTTAACTCAGTTATAAGATATTGAATATTACTTGATTCTCAATGCACTTAAAGTACAACTCTTCATACTGCACTAGCAGTCTTGGCTTTGAATCTTTCCCAGTGGATAGGAAGCAATCTGTCTTTTTTCCTCTATTATATAGACATTTCTGTATATTCTACCAAAGAGGAAAAAATAAAAACTCCCTTAAGTCTCAGAAGTGCTGATATTTTATAATTTTCTCTAAATATAAAAATAGATACTCTCCATTTTCTTAAGTAACTTATCTCTTAACCAGGCTAATAAACTGATGAATTGCCTGGTTTTAAGTTTTTATTTTTTCATTTTGGGCAATGAATTTCAGAATTGGCAAATTAGTTCATTTAAATATATAACATTAAATTAAACTGCTAGTGCATGGTTAGGTAGGTAATACCTGCATTTTACTTAACACCATTCTGTTTCTGCACATCTTTTTATAAAATTGCAATACTGAGAAGAGATAATTACAAGTATGTAATTTTATAGGATCTTAAAGTTAGAAATAATTTAAATATTAGTTCAATTGAATAGTTGCTGTTTTCTTAAGCACTTCACTTAACTCATCTGATTTCCGGTGTCTCTATATTAATGATAATAATTTCATTTATTAAAACTAAACAATAGCCAATAATATACTCATGTTTTTCTAATATCATTATATTTAACCCTATAAAAATGCATTGGGGTTTATATTTTGCTATGAAAAACTACAGTCTAAGAGAGTAGTACCTAAGAAGGCAAAGAGATCTTAGTCTTGTAGCTAGGATTTAGTAGACCTTAAAACCAATCCAAGTCCATGCGATGGTACGAGCTATGTTCTTGCTCAAGATGGATCATATTGTGTACCTGCTGGGTAAAATAATGGTATAATTAAATGACATAGGGAAAAAGGTGGATGGTTTAGTGCCTGCCTAGTGAGCAAACTCTTAGGAAATGATCACTTTCTAATCTCAACACAAGTTAGATTTATACTTCACTGGAATTCTTAGGCAATGTAAAGTCATATATTTCACAATTTTCTTCCAATTCTGGATAAATTCTAACACATAGAAGATGCTTTCTTATATTGAGCTGAAAACTGTTCCCTTATAGCTGTCACCTTTCTGACCTATTCCTGCCCTCAAGTTGGAATATTGATTGTGATTTCATTAAATTTAGAGCTTGATTTAGAACGAATTGGCATTCTTACAATATTGAATCTCCTTATCCAAGAATAATTTGAGGCTCTGATTAATTTAAGTTTTCTTCAACTCTGTCCTACACAGGTGATTTTGAGTAGCATGTCTTTTAGTGATATTGTGGCTAGTTGGACAAGGTGATTTTTATTTTAAAACAACTTTGGTGAAATCGTGGCTTTTCTATTGCATGACAATTTGACTTCTCTGAGTTTATTATTTAGTTGAAAGTGGCATTAAAACCACTTACCTCCCATGTTTGTATGCAAAAATGCATTGCATGCTGTTAGTAATACAATTGACATTCATTAAGACTAGCTACTATAGCTAATATTGATCACACAGGCTACTTTCTGTCACAGTAGGAAATGATTTGACACATACTTTAAGAAATGTATATGAATGGCTCATAGTCTTCATTACTAAATCATTCTTCTCAAGATATGACAATAGGTATCTTACATCTTTGTAATTTTCAATCATAGAATAAAATTCCATACAGAATTAGTGTTTTGTCATGGTATATCTTAAAGGAGACATAGGGGGTTTTAATATTGAATTATACAATTTTTCAGCTATATAAACTTTAGGGAAGTACTGTAACTCTCTTAGCTTCAAAGCCTTTTGTAAATCAATGGTGAAGAGATTATAAATTCCCAGAACTGAAATTTTAAAGCAATTGATACATGTTTTATCGTGCTATGAGTATTAACTTATATTAAAAACATAATGATTAATATGTAACTACAACTATTATGCCATTGAATTGTTATTCTAAAACAAAGTGGATTTGTAATATAAAGTATAAAACAGATTTACAGGACCTCTATGAAGGTGGCATTATTTAATGTCTCAGTCTGCTCACTGGAAAAGCCTGCTAATTTCCATTATTATTTTCCTTGAATTAATTATTTATACATGTTGTTTTGTAGAATCCCATAACAACCAAAAAAGACTTAAATCACCTATGAAACTAACTTCTGACCACATATGCAAGTGACTTTTAAGAGAGGTTTATCTGAAGTAGTTATATGCACTTTCAATACAAGTTTACTGTCCCATGGGCTGGAGTCCATTATTGTATAAAGGAGAGAAAACTTGAGAGCTAGAGAGTTAATTTTTTCTGATAATTGAGTTCTGATGCAGCCTGACTGGGATTAGCCACCTCATGTTATCATGATTTCCCTGTCCCACCTCTTCCTTCCTTATGTTGTTTTTTCCTTGGGTATTTTGTCATGGCAAGCATAAACATTGGGAAACAGGAAGTGGGCCAGGCAGGCAATTTCCACTTGAGGGCCAAACTAAAGCTTGCCTGAGAGCCCAGTAATTGGCAGCACAGACAATGACAACCAATTGGGAATTACCACTTGGAGTTCACACTTGCTAGGGATCAATGGGATACTGGAGGAGGGGATAAAGGGTGCTCCCCAAGAATTAATAAACCAACTTGTTGCTACATTCTCACCTACTACAGGAGTCTGAGACATTGATTCTGTGCCTTCTCACCCACTGCCCCCAAGGAGGATGGTAGGCAGGATGGAAGACACAGGCAACAAGGAGTGGTGCATAACTAAACTATAGTTCATAGACCATTGCAACTATAACTATGTTTGCAAATTCTAAAGTTTTCCTATCTTATAGCTCCCAATATTTCACTTTCCTCTGGCAGAGCTTAGTGAACATTCTGCTGGGGGTTCAAAATAGCAGAAAGCTGAAAAGAGTGTAGATACTAGAACCTTAGCTGATGATATCTTAAGGAGGAATGGGAATATATGCCTCCAGGTATCGGACTAGAGGACATTCAGGTTATATTTTGCTTTCTGCCAATGTCCTGAAATTTTAACCCATTTAAAAATAATGCATTAAGTTTTGTGTCAGAAGAATTTTCAAAACAGCAAAATGTGCAGCTGTGATATGGTTATCACCCACTGCGCTTACTCAGATCCAGACTAACCAGAGAACGGAAAGATATGGAAAGGTGCACCTTGGAGAGGGAAGGCACATGCGTGAATTTAAAGTTGTGAACAGGGAAAGTACAGACAAAGCACCTATATTTGTTTAAAAAGATTAGCACTGGGACAACAGAAAAGGTGTCCTGAGAGTAAACCCTTCACATCAAAGGCTTCTACCAGCAAAAAATGAAAATCATTTCAAAATACAATGTAAATGGGTAGATTCCCCAGAGTTATCCTGGTGGCACACAGAGGCCAAGGCTACTGTGGTCTAAGAGAGAAATGATACTTGTTAGATTTCCAATAGAGTTTAACAGTCACACCCTTGTCGTACTGGCCTTACAGGCATAAAATATGCAAGATAGATCTTGCATCAAGGTTACAGACAGCATCAGAAACTAGGCCATGTGTAGCACTGTGTAATTTACCGAAAAGAGATTTTTGTGATACCATTGCATGAAGCTAAGTAGGTATAGCTTAAGTTGTAATGGAGATCCAATGATGTTGGAGATACTAGGACGATAAGACCTCTGCTGAGGAAATCTGCAGGCAAAAAGGGAAAATAGTTCAAAAGACAGAGTCTACGTGCAGAAGATGATGACAGGTATACAGGTGAGTTTCATATGGCATCTATTTCTTGAGTTCAAGGGATCTTCCTTCCTCAGCCTCCAAAACATGTAGAACTATTGTTGGGGTACCAACATGCCTTCCTGTCTTTGATTTTCTTAATGGAAGATGATATTAATTCATTGTCTTTGTTTCCAAAGGAATAGTTGAAAGAGTTCAAGCCTTGACACATGTGTGAGTACCAGGTAAGAGGAAGATAAAGCAAGCAGGGACATAAAAGATGGAATGGAGAGGCATAGCCACATGACTTTCGTTATGATCCTCAGATCTGTACATGGAGATAAAGTATTTGGTATTTGCCTTGCTGGGTTGCATTCTTCTTTTATTCTTATATTTTAAAATGTATTATCCCATTCCTACCTATTGTAATAGGAATGTTTTTGTTGTGCCACTCTATATTAATATTATATAGCTTATTATTTCAAAGACTCAAAGATATGAGGTTGCCTTAAGTCTCAGAAAAAAAAATTGGAGTATCAAGTAATGAAGTGTCAAACCTGTTAAATACTGTGTGATTTTTGAAATTAAACTGGGTGCATTTTGTGTGATGAGATGTCCATGAGCAGAGGGGCACAAATATTGGGAATTTATGGCATAAAAGAGATATATATGAGTATTATGCTAAAAAAGCATAGATTTGGGTTTGGTAATTTTCACTGACCATCAGTGTGATTTCGATTCATCTAGAAGTATTATGGGTGTGTCAGTAAAGGATTTTACAGATTTGTATAAATTAAAGAGAAGCTACAGCATGAAAATTAACAGCACTGTTCCGTGAAGCTGGGATCCTATACTGATTAAAAGAAGCATGCATGAGGACCAATCTTCTTTCTCTGCTTCCTTATTGCAGACTGACTATGATCATGCACCTCATGCTCCCACAAGCTTTAAATACCTTCATGGACTCAATCTGCCTACTATAAATGTGACACTCTCTTCTTTAAAGTGATAATGTCTAGTGTTTTCTCACAGGAGTGAGAACATTAATGCACACAGCAACACTTGTAGATTGTGGATCTTTCTAGAAACACTTCTTTTCTCACATGCCAAACTTTTGGCAGACTGGGCAGCAAGCAAGACCTCTGTCTCACAAAATTAACTAAGTAAATTACTAATTAATGAAAACCAAAAGGGCAGGGAGAAAGAGAGTATTGCTTATTACAGATTTTGACTATTTAATGTGGACACTTTAGATTTGGAAATAATTTCGGTAATTTCAATAGATGGTGCTTTAAACATTATTCTTAAAATAGCTCGGTCCTAAATTTTGAATCACGTTCATCTATCTTCTGGCAGTTTTCCATAGGTAATTTATTGACAATGCCAAAGTGAAGCCGTTTTATTCCATATGAACAAATTAATTTTATTTAACTTATTTTTCAAGCAGCCAAAGACCCAGATAATGCTGTTCAGTGAACATCCTTCCTATTGCAGAAAAGAAGCATTTCAACTCATTGTATTAGTTATTAGGCGTACATCTTCAGAAAGTGGGGGACAAATGGCTATTTTATTTTTATGTATGGGAGAAATATTTTAAAAACTCATTGTGCATAACTAATTGGTTAAATGTAGTTATTTAAAGTATTAAATGAGAGCAGCAATCTCTTGTTTCCCAGTTGCACTCTATTTGCTCCTAGTTACCATTCATCTGAAGATTAGAATGAACACGAAGACATATTTCTCTTGGTGATAAAGGAAGCATGGCAGGGCCCAGAACACAGTGAAATAGCCATTCCTGAAGAAACGGAACATAATTGGGCCCTTTTGTGTTTTTATTATAATAATGAATAAAAATCTAAATGGTTTCCTAAATCTTGTATCACTCCCCTCAGATTTGTTGTTCACTGAAATAACTTACTGGAAGGAAAACACAGTATTTTTTTTTTTAAAGCAGAGTGAGAATTCATAAAAAGGTTTTCTGCTTGTTTCTTTTAAATTTTTGCTCCTCAAATATAAATATGCAGAATATACAGGAATAGTAAGCATTTCAACTTACTTAAAATTTTCAGTTAGTTTTAAAATATTGAGAAAATATTTGTTGTGTTGGTTTTTTATAGTTCTTCAATGATAAAATTAATAACTGTACAATTTTATGAAGCCAGAAAATTTAGTATTCATTTTATGTATTGATAATGACTTCTGGAATCTCATAAAATGATTGTACTTACACATATCTAAGTCAAAACTTTTATTAAGTAGTACTTAATAAAACTCCTGTTCTTAAGAATAATGACACTGTGTTTTGTACCTAAAATAGAATGGAAATTATATTATAATACTTCTTAGGTATCTTCTAGCTTCCAGGAGTTTGATAGGTAAATTATGACTACATCTACGACTTGTTCCAATTTTACTAAATGTTCTAGGCAGTTAGGCAAGTTCCTAATACTCAGAACTTTGCTCACTTCTTTGACAACTCATATTTAAGTTCACATGAAGGAAGTATCCTGCCACTATTAGTGTGTAGGACTTTTGGCTAGTACATCATTTTCATGAGACAAGTTTTCTTACATCCCCATCTGCCTGCAAACTTATCACGTAGCAGAGGATGACCTTAAAATTTGAGGTTCCTACCTCCACTTCCTGAGTGCTAGAATGAAGTTTTATACAGGGTTTTGGATCAAATTCATGGCTTCTTGTCTGTTAGGCAAGCAGTCAACCAACTTATGGACATCTAAAGCACCTTACTTTGGTTTAGAAAGAAGTCCAGTTGAATGAAAAGTAAAAGATATTATTTAGGGTCATAAATAGTCCACCATAGAAAAAGTAACAGAAAAAAACAAAGATACCATATTAACAGTAAAGTTTTACAAGTTGGTAAGTGGAAAATTAATGACAATAAAATTAGGTTCAGCTATTTCTATTCAACTAAATTCATTCTGCGTGGGATACTGTGGAGACTAAAGCTCTTCTTTAGGGGGATTTTAGCACTTATTTGACAATATGTTCCTTTCAATTTTTTTCCTTTTCTTTATTTTTTTCTTTTTCTGGAATATTTATCATAAAAGTTTGAGTAACCTGAAATTATTCACTGATGATTTTAATTTATTTTCTCTAATTTCAGCATAGTTTATAAAATATTTCTTAATATTATAGAGTATTTCTTTAATCTTATCTGATATTTATTTCTTTAAAGCTCATTTCTATTATAAGTTATACATTTTTGAAATAATATTTATAGTTATCCTTTTATAATTAATTCAGTATTTTCTATTGTTTTAAAGAATTTGACTATAGATTTTTATTTAATCAGTTTCTATAGATCAAGTAAATTAATTAACAAGGTAGCTTATATTCTACAACTAAATTGCATAATTACACAGTATGATTCTGTTTTCCTATTTCATCATCCAATATTTCTCAAATAAATTTTATGATGTTGTTCTTCCCTTAGAACTTAAACCTAATCCATTTTACTTAACTGTATATCAAAATTAAAAACAAACTTTAATATATTTGAAATAAATATTTTTTCTCCATCCCTTTTAAAAGTTAATTTTATCTGCCACACATAATTGTTGTCTCAGAGGTTTATTGTTAAATAAGTTCTCCCTTTTTAGTTCCTTCTGAATTCTGGCTGACTGGTATAGCTCACCTGTTCTGACTCAAAATTCTTCTTTAAGCTGACACTGACTGGTTTTTCTGGCTTCTCTAAACTGCTCTGCTTGGTCTCAGACAAACTCTGGTAATCTCTTCTAAACTTCTGGCTCCTTCTCATTCTCTGACCTCCCCTTCTATGTTCACCTGCAACCAGCCTCTGTAAAACTATCCCAGTAAAACTTCCTCTTCCTCCTCCTGCTCCTCCTCATCCTCCTCCTCCTCTCCTCTTCCTCTTCCTCCTCCTCTTCCTTCTTCCTTTTCTTCTTCCACTCTCTCTGTACTAGCTGCTTCTCTCTTATGTTGCCTCTCTTTCCTATGTGTCATATTGGATCTATCCTATCTGTGACTGATTCTGCCAAATCTTTCTCTGATTCATCACTTTGTCTACCCCTTTCAAACATGGCAAATTCCTTCTACAAACTAATCTTATCTACATTGTTTGTGATTTAAGGTGTTTACTAAGGGCTTACCTGTATTCCAGTCAGATGACTTAAATGTTTGTGGAATAAGATTCCTCTACAATCCATGAGTAGAAATCTTGTTTGAATACCCAGGAATAGGCACATCTCATTCATATATCATAGGATTCATAAGACCCTTTGTTCAGTCCCCAGTAGTACAAAAATAACCAACTATTGAATGAAAATCCAGTTCGATGGAATAAAAATATGATCAGTGAAGGCAAAATACTCTGATCCAGGTTATTCTTGTCATCATAACTATCAAGAATTGAACACTTACATTGTAGCAAGCAATGAATGACATGTGGTTTTGTATTTATTTAATCATGATTGAAAACCGAAAGTGCAAAAACTATCATTAAGGGAACCAGGGCATGAACAAAATATCCAATATTATTTATGCAATAAACATCCTATTAGGAAATCAATAGAAACTATCAATCACTTATGATGCATAATTCTTAATACTTTAAAATACTAAATTCATTTTTAGCAGAGAGAGGTAAAAAGCAAGTTTGAAGCTGTGGGAGTTCCATCTCAGCCCTGATTTTTTCAAAACACTGATACCTTGAATGTTGTCTGGGGGAAGAATGAATAAAAAAGGATGAAGTTTTCCATGCCAAATGGAATGAGAGTAATAATCAGAGGGACAATATAAGAACTCATTAGATCTTAATGGGAAACTCTGATTTACTCATAATGAAGGTTGCTCTCATTATGCCCCCTGTCTTCTAATGGGCAAATAATCTGAGGTGGCAGTTGAGCTTGGTCATTATATTTTGTGTTTATGGATGTTTTGCTTTCATGCACATATGTGAACTGTATGCATGCCTGAGGCCTGTGAAAGTCAGAAGACGGGCTGGATTCCCTGTAACTGGAGTTTATGGGTGGTTGTGAGATATATGTGGGAGTTGGTAAATGAACCAAAGTTCTCTGCAAAATCTGCAAATGCGCTTACCCATTTATTTGTCTCTCTAGCATTAACAGTGATAAATACTTGTAAGTATCTGAGGACAGAAGGGATACTGTTTGTTGTTAGTTAAGAATCTCATGACCATATATACATATATATATATATATATATATATATATATATATATATATGTGTGTGTGTGTGTGTGTGTATTACATATACATAATTTTTTCACATATATAGAGAAGGTGAGTAGAGTTAGATAATAGATGACAAATAGACTATTCATCGTCTTTATCCAAGCATTATAATAATAGGTATTTTCCAGTAATTGATGATAGTTAGACAATTATTGAATTGAGATATAGTTTGTTATAAAAATTTTTTCCTATAGTATACTAAAATAGCTACCTCTCAAGTTGTAAGTAAATGCCAAGATCTTGTTTCATAATTAAATGGAATGCTGAGGCATCACTAATGATATCATCCTGAGAAAAGTATCTTTTAACTGTGAATAATCTTTCTCTCTTAATATTTTCCATTTGCCAAAAGGAAAAATGTCTAGTGTCAGGTTTGAACAAAGTTTTGCTATTTGATTCAAGAATGAATGGCGGACCCACAATGATTTGAATACATAATAAGAGACAGTACAATCGTTTTATCCTACTTAGTACCTAAGGTTGTATGGTGCAATCAGCCTGTTTTAGTTGAATATCTCTTATCAAAATAGAATTGGCTCACCTCTTTTCTTCACTGTCTTCCCTTCAATCTCTTTTCTATCCCCTCCTCTTCTTTTTCCTCTTACTCCTTCTCAAATTGATGGTTCCTTTGTTACTAATCATATATTATTATGATGATCATCACACACACATATATATATATATATGTTTATATGTATGTGTGTGTAAATGTGTATATATATATATATATATATATATATATATATATATATTCAATCTACTGAGTACTTAGTATGGTCTTTGTATATAAGATTTTAATGATGACCACTTTGTTTTAGATAACTCACTTAGGGGGCTTATCTTTGGAAGAGGTTAATTCTCCCTCCTTTAGCATTCACCAGTTACCTATAGTCCTCTGTCTACAGATAGATCCTGTGAGATTTCCCCATTCAGTGTTAGCATAGCTCTCAATATTATCATTGTTTAAGTCTCATTTAGGCAACCCCTTATCAAAGAAATTTCTTTTTACATCAAATAGAGACTACTATAAAACCCACAATGGGTCATAACACATTACAAATGTGTTATGACATTTACAAATGTCTTTTTATTTTTATTTATTGTTTACAAATACAATACAAATGTAATAACAAATTACAGATCCTGTGGATTCCAGACCCAATGAATGCATCAGTATATCTCCAAAGTCTAAGGTCCCTGGATGTAGGAGAAGGAGCAGTAAGATTACAAGAGACAGAGAATAAGAGAGTTGTCTCCTAGAAATAGTAGAGAATCTAAACTGGTGATATCCTAACAATATAGCTTTTATTGTTAGAACTAGAGCCTCTCTGCATATGGTAGGCTAGTGAACGTTAGACTACATTTATACTATTTATTTTGAGACAGGGTCTTAGCCAATTGCCCAAATGGTATTGAATTGAATTCACACAGTAATCCAGATTGGCCCTGAGTTCTTACTGCCATTGTTCCCCTAGAAGCTTGATTTACAGGACTTGGTCACCAGACATCATATCATCAACATCTGCACAATCACAATCAATGAGACAGCAAAATATTGATGGCAGATGTATTTGGTTTAAATTTGCCTTCCATATTTTCTAGTTCAGAAACAGCCTTTGCTGTTTTGTCTGAAAAGTATAGAAATGTTTTTCTTTTGTGGTAAAAAGTTCTTTTAGCCTGGTGAGATGGATCAACAGGAGAAACACTTGTTGCATGCCCAGTCTGATAAGCCGTGTAAATTTAGATGGAGAAGATTCTCTTCACAAAGTGGTCACACACACACACACACACACACACACACACACATTATAATAAATATGAAATTTAAATATTATATTACTGGAGGCCGTGGTTTTCAATATTTTTTATTTTAGGATCTCAAAAGTCTCATTAACTATAGATCACTGGGATTTGGTGTACTTTAAATTAATAGATAATTGAAGATTTTCATTTTTATATTAATGGAGAAAGAACTAATAAACTCTGAGTGGAGTAGAATAAGCAAGACAGTTTTATATAAAACTAAACATAGTTCAAAAATGGAAATACTGAGTGATGATATTTACATGTTTCTTAATATGATAATTGGCTCACATATACATCTTCATATATTCTCGTGCACATGCATTTTGTGCTTTAAATATATAAATATTTGAATCATATCACTTAGATTGCTTTTTGGTAATATAATTCCAAATGTTTTTCACACTTCTTCACAGCTGATAAAGGGTTAATTCTAAGACATCACTTCCAAAGTATAGTTTGAAAGCATGTCCTTTTCTTTTATATTAACACACATTGACTTTTCTTCTAAATTGAAGTTGAACATTAACAGATAAGATACTGTAAAACCATCTTAATCATTTGGAAATCATTGGTTCTAGAGCTCAGTGATACATTTCATTATTTGAAATAACAAAACAAATCTCAATTGAATTGCTAATCCCATCAGCAAAGGACATAAGCATTGGACTTATACTGGGGAATGGAAGCTTTCATCAAATTTAGTTCTCACTTCAAATCTCAAATTTTATTACTACAAATACTGATAACTATTTTCCTTGAGATGACTGACTTGCTTAATTTCTATGAAAATTTCCACCAAGTTTGAATAATTGTAGTTTATTTGTCAAGGAGATTTGCTCTTTTTGAAGAAAAATGTGTCCTCTGGAAAGACATCCCATTCAGCCTGCCATTCAAACTTTGGAGAACATTTTTAGGCACAATGTTATAGACAGAAAGAATAATCTCTAACTATTTCACACTATGGTAATTTAAGTAATAACAGAATATTGTATATTGAAAATAGCTAACTTCACAGTGTGCTTGTGTGTGTGTGTGTGTGTGTGTGTGTGTGTGTGTGTATACTTCTGCCTCCCTTTAAATGTGTTTGCCACCAACACCCAGCTCAATGGTTTTATCAGAGGGAGATGATAGACATTTGAAATGACAGATAAAGTCTTTTTATACTGTATTTATGTCAAACTATTCTATGCCAAATGAAACTATAACTTTAAATTTAATCTACTGCAGATAACATAACACTTCATTATTTCTGTTTCTTGCCTAATCAAGTAAAAATTAATACATGCACTCAGGGTTGAGAATTAATAAAACTAAATTTTTAGTAGTTTTTTTCAAAGATACACTTTAATGAAACAACTTGCTATTTTTTTCTTTACTGTAAGTTGGTAAAAGACACTAGAGTGAAAGCAAGCAGAAAGACTAATGTTACTGTCGTGAATTGGCCTGAGGTTTCAGGCATTATATCAACCATGTTGTCATTTTTGAAAAATAAATTTACTCGTATAACATATATCATAATATCGACACTCACAAAAAGTAAAACTCAATGTTTTACAATATTAACCAAAGTATACAGCAATCATCAAATTGACAAACATGTTAGCAATTAGTCCTAATTTAGGAAATCACTATTTTAGTTGATCAATAGATCTGAATGTATTCTGAACATTACATAAAAGAGGAGTTGACAAGATATGATCTTCTATGTCTGGAAACCCATTAATATTTTCAAACTCCATCATTCATGTTGCTTTATGTATTTTTTCTTTTCTCTGTGTGTACATGTGTGTGTGTGTGTGTGTGTGTGTGTAGGTGCCTACAAATGCCAAAATAGGACTCTTGATCCCATGGAATTGAGATTACTCCTGGTTGTGAGCCTGCCAAATGTGGAAAATTAGATTTACATTAGAGTAGCAAGTGCTTGTAATCCTGATCCATATCTCTAGGCTCTTATAATTTATTCTTGACATACAGTATCTTCACCAAGTAATTCTTTTCTGCCAGATCGTATTTCATTGTATAGCTATATGAGATTTTACAAATTCATCAATTTATTATTATGCCATTATTATGCAATTGTTCAGGTGTAATTTTTCTGACAACATATTTTTCCATTACCTTGATTGTATATCAGGAGAAGAATTTCTGATCATATATTACCTCTGTTTAGTTATTTGAACAGCTATCAAGATGTTTGTCCAAGCAGGGCAGTGGTGGCGCACTCCTTTAATCCCAGCACTTGGGAGGCAGAGGCAGGTGGATTTCTGAGTTCAAGGCCAGCCTGGTCTACAGAGTGAGTTCCAGGACAGCCAGGGCTGCACAGAGAAACCCTGTCTCAAAAAAAAAAAAAAGATATTTGTCCATGTGTCTGAACAAATTTCCCTTTCTACCAACAGTGTGTTGAATTTCTTCCTCACATATATGATACAAACTTTATTAGATCCATGGTAGCTGTCAAATAATAACTTATGGTTTTTAATTTTCTCTTTCTAAAAACTAAAAGAAATTAATCATTATGAGTTTTGACGGGCTTTCCTCTTCCTTCCAGTCTGTATTTTGAAATAGGATCACATTATATAACACTGGAAAGCCAACAATTCATTATATAGACCAGGTTGATCTTGATCTTGTGGCTATCCTCTTACCTTTTGCCTCCCAAGTATCTTTGCAGCATGGCAGGCTTTTTAGTTCTTCCTTCGAAAGTTATCTACTGGGATCCTTTTTTAATTTTCAAATTGATCATCTGTTTTTGAGTTATAATGTATTTAGTATTGTGGATAGCCCCAGGGTTGTTTGTATTTTGATACTAATTCCGCTTTCCTGGGAGGGGCTGTGAACAAAGAATGAGTCAGGTGATTTCACTCAGGTGATTTCTTGTGAAACATCCCCTAATAAATAAAGGAGCCAATTACTGGGCAAGTAGGCGGGACTTCTGGGTTGGCTAGGGGATGAGAGGAAGCAGAAGAGAGAGAGAGAGGGCCCTTAGGGATGAGGACAGCATGAAGACAAGAAATAGCTACTAATGTTTCCAGGTTTCAATGGATTTGTCAGGATTCGCCTCCGGAGGATTGAGATTAATTAAGGCTTACAAGATTCAGATTCTAGTTGTTGCACACAGAGATTGAGTTACCGTTGTTTCTGAACTAAGTTTGTGTGGTATTTTCCTTCTTGCTGTGACTCAACTTGGTTTCAGAGAGAAAGGTACAGTGGCAAAGCAAGGGTTTGCCTGATGTGCACCACAAAGGCCATGGGGGATTTGAAGCATGGGGCTGGCATGGTAGTAACAATTCAGTGGGAACCTAGCACGCTGGGTGGAGAGATTTTGGAGCTCTGAGTCAGAGTCTTCACAAGATCAAACAGGTCCTCCATTGCCTGCCAGTACATGGCCAGCCAGCCCATGGGGGCAGAGAGTTGACAGCACTAGGTCAGGAACATTCCAGTCCATTTTTAAAAGTATTTCCAGCAACAATTTTATAGATTCTATAACTCAAATCCTTATGATATGCATAAGTTATGAGTATTTTATCTTGTGTGTGAGTTGTATTTGTCCTTCATGTGGATTACATTAAAACATAATTGTTCATAGTGAGCCCCTACTGAGACTTCTTTGTTGTTGTTTTATCTGAGAAGCTGTTGCTTACTTCAAGGGTACAGTGTCTTGTTCTTATATTTTCTTCTCAGTCTTGTAATTTTTTTTTTTTCTGTTGTGGACTGTGGTTTTAATACCTTGTAAGCTTTTTATTTTTTTTAATCTTGACTTTTCTTTTTTATTTTTTTCTTTTTTTTTCATACTTTATTTATATTTCAAATGTTTCTCCCTTTCCAGATCTTCCCTTTGGAACCTCCCCATTTCCTCCCTCTCAACCTGCCACTATGGGGGTATTCTCCCACCCACACAAGATGCTCCAATATGTAACAAAGACACATGTTCCACTATGTTCATAGCAGTCATATTTATAATAGCCAGAAACTGGAAACAACCCGGATGTCCCTCAACAGAGGAATGGACTCAGTCTTGCAATTTTAGCATGCAAGTCTTTACTGTATTTTGAGTTAACTTTTACTTACAACAAGGAAGCTACAAATATTTGGCATGCATATATCCAGTTTTCTTAGTACCATATGTTGAAAAGACTGTTCATTATCCTCTTAAATTGTACTAGAAGCTCTTTTTAAAAATATTGATCATAAATTTGGTGGTTCTTTATGGACTCTTACTTTTATTCCATTGCTCTATTTAATGTCCCTTTGCTACAGTGCTCTGAATGATGTGCTAAAGTGAGCAGTTTCAGTAGCTTTGCAACCCTGAGGTTATTATACTTTGCTTCCTATGTCAAAAGTTGTCTTAGATAATGAGAGTGGCATGTATGCCCATGCTAATTTTACTGTCATTTCTATCATTTTAATTAAAAATTGAGAGTTAAGATTTTCAAAAGTTTGCACTAAATCTGTGGGGCAGTTTCCTGAATTTGGTAAAATTCTTGTTTCCTGATCTGTGAACAAAGGGCAGTTCTCATTTATTTAGGTCTATTTTTTTTCTACAGTGTTATATCATTCTTTTTGGTAAACTCATTGCTTAGGTTGGTTTCATTAATCTTGATTCTACTGTAAATTGAATTGTCTTTACAGTTGAATTTCTGTATTGTTCATGGCTATGGTATAGTAATGTGATAAAGTTTGTGTCTGTGTTGATATTCTATCCTGCACACTTACTTAGATTACTTACTAACCCTAATAAATTTTGTATGATTATGACTCCTTTGAATTTTCTATGTACAAAATGTTATCATTAGTAAATAGTGATACTTGTAGATCTTTATTTTCAGACGTTTTTCTTTATTTTTTTCTGCTTTGTTGTATTGTCAAGAGCCTCCAGTGCAAGGCTGAATGAAGGTAGTCATAGCAGAAAGTGTGCTTTATTTCTGAGTTAAGGGGCAATGCCTCAATATTTTATTTTTAAATATGAGATTAACTTCTAATACACATACATATCACCACCACCACCACCTCCACCACCATCTTATACATACAATGCAAAACACAGGGAATGAAAAATAAATTCATAACACTTAATATAAAATCAACATTTACCTCAAAAAATACCTGAAATGTCCTGACTATCCATAGGAAACATCAAACCTTACTTTGGGAATATTTGTTTTAGGAATAGAATAGAATTTAAAATTTTTTTTTTCCGCTAGCTAACTTCTCTAATTTTCTTGAATAAGGTTAATTTGGTATAAACTAAAATAAATAAATAAATAAATAAATAAATAAATAACTGACATTCCAAGAAATGGATATTTCAGTTGTCAGTAGCTCCTCAGCTAGGAGTGGAAATCATGAGTCTTAACCCAGTTTATTTTAAAACGCATTTCATCAAACAGTTACAGCTATGAAATTCCTTATTTTTGACATTTTTAATCCTATCTGTACTCTTTGCTCTCTTATAATTAACATAAGTGTGCTTTCCATACATGTCTACAATTGTGTTAATGTTATGTTCATCTACTAAATATTTTTAGTCAGAAGGTAAAGAAATATGAAAAACTAGCACTTTCTCATAGTGAAACCTCAAAAACCTCCAATGATCAAAGGAATACGGCATTTTACAGGAGTCCATTTACAAGTCAAACAACAGAGTAAAAATGAAATTTACGTGTAGTGATTGATAACATGATAAAAGTGGCTACTTAAATAAGTAGGGTAATGATGACTAATCAACTAACCAAGTGTTAGAATAACTTTACAGCCATAGACAAATTTTTTAAAACATTAGACTCATACTTTCAACAAATTAAAATAGAGAAATAATGTCAAGAGAAGGAAAGTCAAAACCAATAATTTCAACTGTTTTATTTCTTTATAATTATGGTAGAGTTTTAACCATCCAAAGCCAGGAAGCATGCAGTTAAAGATTAATGAATTATATCAAAATATCAATTTTTTAATGATAATGTAATTGAAACAAGATTTTTCTTGATTATCAGAATTTATTACTTTTCTAAACAAAATAAATTCTAATAAGGCAAAATAAAAAATATATCAAAGTTAGACAAGTCAAAAGATAACCCAACAGAAAGCACAAGAATCAGAGATCTACTCAATTATATACTAAGTTGTCCAATAAAAACACTAAATTGAACCACTAGAAACTCCCAAATGTCAGAGATGTAAGAGGCTCCAAGGACCCAATGGGGATAACATTAGCTGAAAACCCAACAGCAGAAGAAAAAACTTGAAGAGACCACCTCCAGTAGATAAACATGTCCCTCAGTTGAGGGATGGGGCTACCCACCCATCTCAAAATCTTTAAGCAAGAATTATTCCTGTCTACAGGAAAGGCAGGGACAAAAAAAAAAAAAAAAAAATGGAGCAGAGAGTAAAGGAAAGACCATCCAGAGACCATTCTCAGAACACCAAACCCTTACACTATTGCTGATGGCAAGATGTGCTTGCAGACAAGAGCCTGTTATGGCTGTCCACTGAGAGGCTCTGCCAGGACCTGACTAAGACAGATGCTGATACTCACAGCCAACCATCTGACTGAGCTCAGAACCCCAATGGAAGAGTCAGAGGAAGGACTGAAGGAGCTGAAGGAGATTGCAACCCCATAGGAAGAACAGATGCCCCAGAGAAGGGAGATGCTGGAGGGGTACAGCAGAAGTCGGTGGGTGGGTGGGTATATGGGTAAGCACCCTCTTAGAGGCAAAGGGAAGGGGGATATTGTGGGGCTTTTTGCAGAGAGGAGAAATATAAATAAATAAAATAATAAAAAAGTAGATTTTTAAAACTTCAAAATAAACAAATGAACAAACAAAAAACAAACAAAACTCACTAAATTGAAAGCCATAATATATACACAGAGGACCTGGAGCAGATTTGAACAGGGCTTGTGCATGCTGCCTCAGTCTCTGTAAGTTCATATGAGTTTGCTCAGTTGCTTTAGAGGGCCTCCTTCTCCTGGTATTCTGTATCTCCTCTAACTCTTACATTCTTTCTACCTCCTCCTTCATGGGTGGAGATAGCATGGAGGGGTTTCCTGAGCTGAGTGGAGGTAATTAATGAAGACATCCATTTAAAGCTGTATGTTCCAAGTTCTTGGTCTTGCTCTCTTTCTCTGTGTCTGTGTCTGTGTCTGTGTCTGTGTCTGTGTCTCTGTTTCTCTCTGTGCCTCTCTCTGTCTGTCTCTGTGTCTGTGTCTGTCTGTCTGTCTCTCTCTCTCTCTATCTCTGTTTGTGTTCTCACTCAAGTGTATGTGTAATGTTTGAGTGTGGGTCTTTGCATTTGTTCCCATCTGCTGTCAAAGAAGCTTCTCTGATGATGGCTTAATAAGGGATTGACCTGTGAGTATATCAAAATATCATTAGCAGGGTCTTCAAAAGACCACCAGTGTTTGGTTTTACCCTAGGTCTCTGGGCTATCTTGTCTCTGGTTCTTGGTCACCTGAGCAGTTTTAGGTATGGGTTTCATCTACATTTTGTTTATCAATTCTTATACTGAGAGACAGGTTTGTAATTTAACTTTTGGCTATTTTGGGGCAGTTCCTTTTGCTTTTATCTCCTCCAACATTTTTCTACCTTTACCCCCTAGTACTAAGAGGATAAGAAAAATGGATAGAGGGCAAAAGAGTGATGATATCTTTAGACTACTTCCTGATGGTTAGAGCACTGAGCTCCTTGGGGCAACTTTGATCTTTGCCATCAGTATATCTAAGTTACTTTCATCTCTTTCCACACAACTTCTCAACAAACCTCAGCCAACAGCATCCAACCACCAATCAGCCAACCAGCTCCTTCTATTGGGGCCTTAGCATTTATATATCCTCTAAAATTTTCCCCAGGATTCCAAAGGTCACAACTCACAGAAAATATCTGCAGGTGTCAAAATCATACCCCTCCTAGAGCACAAAGCAAATTATAGTCAGCTGCTGTGGACAACCTGAAACAGTCCCATATTTCACACCTGGGATTAAAACAAAAACATAATCTTATAATAATCATGTATTTTTAAAGAAAACAAAATTCTCACTACATAGATTGGTTCTAATTTCTATTTTATGAATAGAGCAGCAAGGAACATGGTTGAGCTAGTGTCCTTGTAGGAGGGAGTATACTTTAGATGTATGCCTAAGAGTAGTATAGCTGGATCTTGAGGTAGATCAGTTCTCATCTTCCTCAGAAACAATCATACTGATTTTGGATTTTTCTTGTTATATTTTTATTAATCATTTCATTCCTTTACATTTCAAATGATATCTCCCTTCCCAGTTACTTTCCACAAACCCCAATCGTATCCACCTCCTGCCCCTCCCCTTTGCCTCTATGAGGGTGCTCTTCCACCCACCACCCACTCCAGCCTCACCACTCTAGCATCCCCTTACTTTGGGGCAACAAGCCTCCACAGGACCAAGGGCCTCCCCTCCCACTGATGTCAGATAAGGCCATCCTCTGCTACATGTGTATCTGGAGCCCTGGATATCTCCATGTATACTCTTTGGTTGGTAGTTTAGTGCTTTGGAGTTCTGGGGTATCTGGTTAAATTATGTTGTTCTTCCTATGGGATCGCAAACCCCTTCAGCTCCTTCAGTCTTTCCCCTAACTCTTACATTGGGATGCCCTGGCTCAGTCTGAAGGTTACTGTGAGTATCTGTTTATGTATTGATCAGGCACTGGTAGAACCTCTCAGGGTACAGCTATACCAGGCTCCTGTCAGCAAGTGCTTCTCAGCATTAGAAATCGTGTCTGCAGATGGGATGGATTCCTCAGTAGGGCAGTCCTCTGGCATTTCCTTTAGTACCTATTCCATTTTTTTCTCCGTCTTTCTTTGTACAGGAACATTCTTGGGTTAACAATTTTGATATGTGTGGGTGGCCCCATCCCTCAACTGGGGGGTGGGCATGCCTACTACTGGAGCTGGTTTTTACAGGAACTGTCTCCCCTTTGTTGTGTATTTTAGCTAAGATCATCCCCATTGGGTCCTGGGAGCCTCTCAGTTCCCTGGTGTCTGGGACTTTATAGTGGCTACACCAAGTTCCAGATCACCCACTGCTACATATTTCTATGCAATTTCCTGACCCTCTGTACTTCGCTCCTGTCCCTTAGAATAAATGATCCTGCCCTGCTTTTTATTCATTCCCCCTCCACTCTCTCTCCCAGGTCCCTCCCTCCCTCTACTGCCCATGATTATTTTGTTCCCCCTTCTATGTGGGATTGAAGCATCTACACTTTTGTTTTCCTTCTTCTTAAGGACCATATGGTTTGTGTGTTATATCATGGGTATTCTGAAGTTTTGTGCTAATATCCACTTATTAGTGAATACATACCATGTGTGTTCTTTTGTGACTGGGTTACCTCACTCAGCATGATATTTTCGAGTTCCATCCATTTGCCTTAGAATTTCATTAAATCATTGTTTTGAATAGCTGAGTAGTACTCCATTGTGTAAATGAACCACATTTTCTGTATCTATTCTTCTGTTGAGGGACATCTGGGTTGTTTCTAGTTTCTTGAAATTATAAATAAGGCTGCTATAAACATAGAGGAGCATGTGTCCTTGATATATGTTGGAGCATCTTTTGCATATATGCCCAGTAGTAGTATAGCTGGACCTTCAGGTAGAACTATTTTCAATTTTCTGAGGATCTGCCAGATTGATTTTCAAACTGTTTTTACTGGCTTGCAGTCTTACCAACAATGAAGGAGTGTTCTTTCTCCACATACTTGCCAGCATCTGCTGTTACCTGTGTTTTTTATCTTAGCCATTTTGATTGGTGTAAGGTAGAATCTCAGGCTTGTTTTGATTTGCATTTCTCTGTGAACATTTCTTTAAGTGCATCTCAGCCATTTGAGATTCCTCAGTTGGGAATTCTTTGTTTAGCTTTGTACTCCAGTTTTTAATAGGGTTATTTCTTTCTTTCTCTGGAGTCTAACTTCTTGAGTTCTTGGTATATTTTGGATATTAGCTCTCTATTGGATGTTGGGTGGTTAAAGAACTTTTCCCAATCTGTTGGTTGCCATTTCTCCTATTGACAGTGTCCTTCACCTTACAATAACTTTTCAATTTTACGAAGTCTCATTTGTCAATTGTTGATCTTAGAGCATGAGCCATTGGTGTTCTGTTCAGGAACTTTTCCTCCTTGCCAATATGTTTGAGGTTCTTCACCACTATCTCCTTTATTAAATTCAGCTTATCTGGTTTTATGTGGATGTCCTTTACCCATGTTGACTTGAGCTTTGTACAAGAAGATAGGAATGGATCAATTTGCATTCTTCTACATGTAGACCACCAGTTGTACCAGCACCATTTGTTGAAAATGCTGTCTTTTTTTTCCACTGGATGGTTTTTGTTTCTTTGTCAAAGACCAAGTGACTGTAGGTGTGAGTGATTATTTCTGGGTCTTATTTCTATTCCAATGATCTACCTGCCTGTTTCTATACCAATGCGATCATTGTTGCTCTGTATTAGAACTTGAGTTCAGGGATGGTGATTCCCCTAGAAGTTCTTTTATTGTTGAGAATAGTTTTCACTATCCTGTTTTTTTTGTTATTCTAGATGAATTTGAGAATTGAGCTTTTTATCTCTGTGAAGAATTGAGTTGGAATTTTGATGGGCATTGGATTGGATCTGGCAAATTCTTTTGGTAAGGTGGAGATTTTTGCTGTGTTAATTCTGTTGATCCTTGAGCATGGGAGATCTTTCCATCTTCTGAGTTCTTCAATTTCTTTCTTCACAGACAGGAAGTTCTTGTCATGCAGATTTTTCACTTGCTTGGGTAGAGTCACACCAAGATATTTTATATTATTTGTAACTCTATTGTGAAGGGTGTTGTTTCCCTAATTTCTTTCTCAGCCAGCTTATCCTTTGTGTAGAGGAAGGATATTGATTTATTTGAGTTCATTTTATATCCAGCCACTTTACTGAAGTTGTTTATCAGTTATAGGAGTCCTCTGGTGGAATTTTTGGGATTGCTTATGTATACCATCATATCATCTGCAAATAGTGATCTCTTGACTCTCTACTCTCCAATTTGTATCCCTTATATCTCCTTTTGTTGTTTAATTGTTCTTGCTATAACTTTGAGTACCATATTGAATAGAAAGTGGGGAGAGTGGGAAGCCTTATCTTGTCCCTGTTTTTAGCAGGATTTCTTCCGGTTTCTCTCCATTTAATGTGATGTTGGCTATGGTTTGCAGTATATTGCTTTTATTATGTTTATGTATGGGCTTTGAATTCCTGATCCCTATAATACTTTTAACATGAAAGGGTGTTGTATATTTTCAAATACTTTTTTAGCATCTGATGAGATGATCACGTGGTCTTTTTGAGTTTATATAGTAGATTACATTGATGAATTTCTGTATATTTAACCATTCCCGCATCCCTGGGATGAAGCCTATTTGATTATGGTGAATGATCGTTTTGATATGTTCCTGGATTCAGTTTGCGAGAAATTTATTGACTAATTTTGCATTGATATTCATAATTGAAATTGGCCTGAAGTTCTCTTTCTTTGTTGGGTCTTTGTGTGGTTTAGGTATCAGTTTAACTGTGGCTTCATAGAACAAACTGAGTAGTGTTCCTTCAGTTTCTACTTTGTGGAATAGTTTGAGAAGTATTGGTATTAGGTTTTCTTTGAAGGTCTGGTATAATTCTGCAGTAAAACCATCTGGCCCTGGGCTTTTTCTGGTTGGGAGACTTTTAATGACTTCTTTTATTTCCTCAGGGAATAGGAGACTGTTTATAGATGGTTTATCTGATCCTGATTTAACTTTAGCACCTGGTATCTGTCTAAAAAAAATCAGCCATTTCATCTAAATTTTCCAGTTTTGTTGACTTTAAGCTTTTGCAGTTGATCTGATGATTTTTTAATTTCCTCAGTTTCTGTTGTTACATCTCCCTTTCACTTCTGATTTTATTTATTTGTATACTGTCTTTGTGCCCTTTAATTAGTTTGGCTAAGAGTTTATTTGTCTTATGGATTTTCTCAAAGAATTAGCTCCTACTTTTGTTGATTCTTTGTATAGTTCTTTGTTTCAGTCTGTTAACTTCAGCCCTGAGTTTGATTATTTCCTTCTACCTACTACTCTTGTGTGTATTGGCTTCTTTTTGTTCTAGAGCTTTCAGATGTGCTGTTAAATTGCTCATGTATTATCTCTCCAATTTCTTTATGAAGGCACTCATAGCTACAAGTTTTCTTCTTAGCACTGCTTTCATCGTACCCCATAAGTTTGGGTATGCTCTGCCTTCCTTTTCATTAAATTCTACAAAGTCTTTAATTTCTTTCTTTATTTTTTTCCCTGACCAAGTTATCATTGAGTAGAGAGTTTTTCAGCTTTCTATGTGCTTGTGGGTTTTCTGTTGTTTTTGTTTTTATTGAAGCCTTAGTCCATGGTGATCTGATAGAATGCAAGGCATTAATTTAATCTTCTTGTATCAGTTGAGGCTTGTTTTTGTCCAATTATATGGTCAATTTTTTGAAGAAGGTACCATGAGGTGCTGAGAATAAGGTGTATTCTTTTGTTTTAGGTGTTAAATGTTCTGTAAGACATCTGTTAAATCCATTTGGTTCATAACTTCTGTTAATTTCATTATGTCTATTTAGTTTCTTTTTCAATGATCTGTCCATTGACCTTTGTCCTTTACAGTTTTTAATATTTTTCTTTGCTCTGTGGATTTGGTGTTTTGATTATTATGTGGTGGTAGGAATTTCTTTTCTGGTCCAATATAATTGGTGTTATGTAGGCTTCTTGTATGTTTTGGAGCATCTCTTTCTTTTGGTTAAGAAAGTTTTCTTCTTTGATTTTGTTGAAGATGTTTGCTTGGCCTTTGAATTGGGAATTTTCATTCTCTTCTATACCTACTATTCTTAGCTTTGGTTTTTTCATTGGGTCCTGGATTTCCTGGATATTTTGGGTTAGGAGCTTTTTGCACCTGTGAAACTGATGGTGTCAGAACTCCTGGGGGTTAAGCTGTCACTGGCTACAGTCAGGGTGGGGTGGTGTGGGCTGGAATTCAAGATCTGCTCCTGGGAGCAGTTGTGAATCCCAAAACCCTTTCTTCAGTAGTGGTTTGATTGTGCTCATTTTCCTTTCCAGCTCTACTCAGGTTCTCCACAATTCCCTAAATAACCAACTTTATGTTCTCTTACTTAAAAAATAATAATTTCTTAATTTCTCTCCAGATTAATATTTAGTAATGTGTTTTTCAATTCCTATGAGTTGATAAACTTTCTGTTTATCAACTTTCTGTTTCTGTTGTCCTTGATATCCATCTTTAGTTTGTGGTGTTCTGATAGGATGCACAGAATTATTTCAATTTCCTTGTGTCTGTTGAGACTTGCCTTGTGTCTGAGTCTGTGGTAAATTTTGGAGAAAGTTCCACAAGGCTCTGGAAAGGGGTGTGTGTCTGTGTGTCTGTGCGTCTGTGTGTATGTGTATGCGTTGATAGTTTGTGGGTGAAATGTTCTGTAAATAACTGTTAGCTCCATTAGCTTGATAACATATATAAGATCCATATTTTTCTGCTTAGTTTCTGTCTGGATGACCAGTCTATTGGTGACAGTGGAATATTGAATTCTCTCATGTTCAGTGTGTGTGAGTCAATATGTGATTTAAGTTGTGGTAGTAGTATTCCTTTAACCAACTTTTGTTCCCTTTTGTTTGGGGGAAAAGATGTTAAGAATTAAAAATTCCTCTTGATAGATTTGTTTTGTTTTGCTTTATTTGTGAGTATATTGTGTTCTTCCCTATCTCTTTTGATTAGTTTTGGTTTAAAGTTTATTTTGTCGGATATTAAAATGGCTTCACCAGCTTGTTTCTTAGGTCTATTTGCTTAGAATAGCTTTTTCCAACCCATTACCCTGAGATGCTGTCTATCCTTAATATTGAGTAGTTTTTCTTACATGAAGCAGAAGGGTGGATCTTGTTTTCACATCTGTTTTGTTAGTCTTTTTATTGGAAAATTGAGCCAAACTTTGATATTGAGAGATAACAGTGAACAATAATGTTTTATTCCTGCTATTTTGTTGTTGTTCTTGGATAGTGGTGGTGATGGTGGTCGTGTTAGGTCATGTGCATGTGTGGTATTGTGCATGTGTATGCGTGCAAGTGTGTGTTTCTGTGTGTGTTCACATTTCCTTTCTTTTTAATTTGCTGGTCTGAACTTACATATTACTGTAAGGGACCTTCTCATCAATGTAATTGTTCTAGAAAAAGGATTTATCAAAGAATCATAGGTAGATTTCATCAAGAATAAAATACTAATTTGAAAATGAGCAAAAATATTGTGGCTAAAGTAATTATAATGAGTGAAATACATTCATCTTGAAATATATTGTGAGATTGGGTCAATTTAGATTATTTTAAGAATTAAACAGTCTAAGTCACAGTACATAATGAAATCACAAATTCTGCATTTGACCCTAAGAATTCCTGGTTGAGAAATACCAAGCAAATGGAAATCCAGAATTCCAGAACCACAGTGATTCTTTTCCTTGGATTAATGACTTATTAAGAACAAGGACTTTATCTTTCAATCCAGTAGTCAATATAAGACACTGTCTGAAACACTTAATAAATAATAAAGAAAATTGATAGATGATGCTATAAATCATGAACCTTAAGATAAATACATGTGTGGATTATAAAATGGGACTAGACTAGAGAATGTATAAAAATACAAATCCAAAATTATTTTTGACAAAATGGGTCATGATACCTTAGTTAGTTCTCAATTCGAAGGCTCTTATCACTAAACATTTCCTAAAAATAACTAATATTCTCTGCTGTAACCAAAAGTTAAAGAGCATCAAAGACAATAGAAAATAAGCTAAACATGTCAAACTAATGTTCACCACAGGTAGACTTGTTTTCTGAACATTTAGGAAATCTACACTTTATAATTAACATTATAACTTTCAGATATTAATTACATAACTATCTGGGAATATTATAAATGTTATAATAAGATGATGTGCAAAATTTTCTACACTCTTTTAAAAATTATTTCTTTTATTTGGGAGTGGGAATTACGATATCATCACATTTATACCTTCTTTTTCTTCCATTCAAATTCTCTTTCAAATTCATAGCCTCTTTTTTAATTAATTATTTTACATACATATATAGAAATTAATTTATGAAGATGTATGAGTTGACTGTATTGTATTATATTTTGTTTGAAACACAATGTTGATGTTTGTTACTGAAAATGGAATCTGTAATAAAGAATTTTGGAATTGTAAATATTTCAAGACTGTGTGGAAAACTGTCAGTAGTAGATATAGACTGAAGTGTACAGTCTTAGGATGGCAAAAATGAGGGCAAAGCATATAACTTGAGTATATCAAAGTGGCCCAGTGAAATCAATAACAGCAAGCTGTGAAGGCTCCATTACTTCCCAACTCCTGACTTAGAACTATATACCTGTTCTCTCATGTTAAGAATACTGTAACAAGAAAAACATATGTAAATCTAGAGACTAGCCACTTAAATTGGAGAATGATATACTGAAAATGCAGCACATTTATTTACACTTGAAGATAGATATGAGAATAAATTAAGGAAGGATTTTTACCATAGCTGACAAAATACAGTAATGTATAGGATAAAATGAGGGAAGGGTGAACCTTATAATGGCCTTGAATTAAAAGACAGGTCATTCTCAATACTGATTGATAATCTGTCTATCTATGGTGGTGTTGGATGAAGGACCCCTTTCAATCCAGGCCTCTGTGTTAAGTATGTATATGAAAAGAGTTTGGTTTCAGTACTATAATTCATTTATTTTTATGGCATACCTTATAAAAAATAAAATGAGTCTACAGTGGTTGCATATTCTTTTAACTATAGTCACTCGGGAATCAGATGTAGGAGATTCTTTTCGTTTGTTGCCAAGGCAACAAAACAAAACTGTATGTCAAAAACATATAAACAAGCAAATGAATGAAAAAGGATAACTGAGCAGTGTCTAGATGGCGAAACCCCTAGCCTTCTCTACTATGGGCAACACAAAAGTTACTGGCTCTGTTTCTCATGCACTGGGTAACAGTGTGCATTGGAGTTGTGTATGTCCTTATATTTAAAAGGCACATATTTCAAGTAGAAATAATGTTACAACTACTATTATCATAGTATAAGAGTTCAATCTAGTTCTCTCCACCATTCTGGCCAATTTCATTTTCTTTCAACTAATGATTGCCTGAATCTAGTATTTGGTTGAATTTTTCATTTTCTGAACTTGTGTTGAGAAATGATTATTTTATTCTTCAAAGTCTCTTTGAATTAATTTTTCTCTTTTCCTTTCTACTGGGTTTCTTGGAAATTCAGTAAAGGGTATTTCTCATATCATTCAGGGAATTTATGAACATTACTGAAATCAAGAATATCCTGAATGAATACTGTATTACATGCCTTATCTTCTTTTGGCTTCTCATGTAAATGATATGTTTTCCTCTTGAGAAATAATCATAGCTAGACAATGCTTGGATTGTTTTTAAATTTTGGAATACAATTTAAATAGTATTAATCATTATCCATGTAAGCATAAATTGTACAACTCGATGCAAGGTTCATCTGTTAAGAAATACAACATAACAGAGTTGAGTGGACAGCTATTCTTCATGATAGAACTGAAATACAAAACTTTGTGTTGTCTCCATTTGACACATCGAATGTCTGACAGAAATGAAGCTTCATGTTCTTTTCTACTGAGCATGTATAGTGGATAGGGTAACTCTGAGTACTTGAATGTCTCCTATTTAAAGTTTGTCAATTTTCTAGTAAATTGGCAGAGAAATTACTTTAGATGTTTGAGATTTAATATGATCATATGACACAATGTGTTATAATGGCCAGGCAAGAGATTTCTTTAATGTTAGCACTTCTACAAAATACAGATATATATTTCACACTCACTGTGCAAAAGTAATTTAAAAAAAAACTGAGTGTATGCTTCTATATGTACATTCTTTCTAGCAGTTTGGTTGAAGATTTAAAGGTATGGTGATTGTAGGGGTGTGGGGATCCTCTTGGAGACTGGGGAGGAGGAATGGGATGAGGAATGATGGAAGGGTAGACTAGAAGAGGGATAAAGACTGGCATAATTGAAATAAAATTTTTAAATAAGAGTTAATGTGTAAATCTGCTGATACTTAAACAAGAACATATAGACATTTTTAGTTACCAAGCAGTAAGAACATCTTTATTGGTTCCTTCATGATACTACTATTATATTAGTACTGACGAAAAGATATCTCATATGAAGTTAATAGCAATAATATAAATTCAACTAACATTTTTTATACACGATCTCAATCTTCTAAGCTTCAAGATTTCAGATAAACATTTGGATAACTGACAGACATCTTATATGGTATGTCAGTTGAGAATTACATTACATATGGCAGTGCATAACACCACCCAGGTATAAATGAAATCCCATTCGTTTATTCTATTCATGTAGCAAAAGATTTCTATGTAATAACCCTCAAGTGTGATATTGTATTTATTAGAACAATAGTAGAATGCTGTTTTCTGTTTATTTTTTTTTTAAATAAAGTCCCAAATTATTTAAGTTAAACATTGATTCTCAAGAATTTCACTATTCAAACCACTAAGCATAATTGGAGTGGTCACTGTTACAGGGTTGGTGTGTGGTGAATTAAAAGAAAAAAATAAGTGATACTTTATACAAATTGGGTTACTGAGTATCAATAAAAGGAGTGCTGTCCTGTCCTGTTGCTTCACTTATAAGTGTGTTAGAGAAGTACCATATTGGTTGTCAGTGAACATGGACCAGTATAGTGGGCACTTACTCCTAAAGAACACATCGTTCTCAACACTCTATTTATGAAACTGAAATGATGGTTGGAAACACAATTCAAGATTCTGATTCTTATTAAGGTTGACTATTGAAACTTGATTAGGCCTATAATTATACACTGCTTGAGTCAAGAATGTCAAATAATGGGGCAAGACCTCTAAAGCTGGGGAATCAACTTACAGCCTAAGTTGGTCTATGAAAAACTGACTCAAATAGCAGTTGGTCAGAAATCATCCTTAGTTTAGCCTCTTATGAGTTGCTGCAAAGATAATTTCTGACAAGTGTCTAAAACTGAGTTCTACTTCTATGACAGCCACTGGGAACTCAGGAGTGACAGGGCAAGGGAGAGGGAGAGGGAAGAGAAGATGAGGGAATGTATGTGAGAGAAAGGAGAGAAAGATTCATTATCTTTTATAATTTTGTACTAACAAGAAAGTTGTTGAATTCTATCAAAACATATTGCATGTAAATATGAAAAATAATTGTTTGAATGTTATTAAAGACTTGGTTTAAAAGGTTTGGCACTGCTTTTTGTGAAAAAATAATCTAAACCAGACATACTATTATCTTCTGTTTTCAAAGGAAATTAAATTTCATTATAATGCATGCAGTTAAACATTTAAGCATATAGGCAAATACATCACAAATTTATTTTATTGGCATTAAACAAAAGCTAATTTGTGAAAACATGATTTTTGATATATAATTATAAAGAAATCCTGCACCGAGGTTCTCTTTAGAACTGCACAGTGGTTATTACTTATACCTGTATAATTACAGCAGTAAATTATTGTTATATATTACTACCAGTCCTAGTGGTGACACTATTACCTGCCAGAAGAGAGCTTGAAACTTGCTGATGCACACATGCAAAGGTATTAGTATTTCATACTAAAGTATTTTTAAACCAGTAAGCCTAGGAAAGAACCACTATGACTTTTTTATCAACACAAACAAATATATTTTATGAATTCTGTGAGCCACAATTACCTCAAGCCTAGACTCAATGACTGTCTATTAACTTTGACCTTATACTCCACTTAAATTTCTACAGTCTTAACTTTCTTCCTAGCATAGTTGGCTTTCTCAAGTTCAGAGGTATATAAAAATGAGTTCTACACTGAGAAATGCTCTTTTTGGTTTTATAAAAACCTATGTAGATGGCTTGACAAATTATCTGGCTTTGCTTTGTCTTAGATTATATGTTTTAAAATGTGATGCTTATATTACACATCTACCAAGATCATTTATAGAAGTTATAGGCATGGCATACTGTTACTAAGACCAAGGCTATCTGTTTGCTGGTTCTAAGAGTATAAAATATTTGAAAGTAAATGAATAAGAATATTGTCAGAAGATGTAGTATCAATCCCAGCCAGCCAGTTTTTTCGGAAAACTTAATATATTAACAGATTGGACAACATTGAAGAGTCAACAGATGTGTACTTTAAAGGCATGTGAATATCTCCATGATTTGTTACAGTGTTATTTAACCAGAGAACTTCCAGGCCTTCTTCACTGAAAGTGTGTGATGCATTTAGCTCCACTCAGTGACGTGTTAACGTCCTGCTATCAGCATTTTTCCCATTTTTAATTCTCAAAACATCTACTTGTAAAATGATTGGTTTTGACGTTATTTGACTTTCTTGATTCAGGAAGAGTGTAATTATACCCCTGGTCAAGTTACAGTGGACAACATACTGCCAAAGACACACCACATATGGAAGCTTTACGGTTAATCACAAACAGACCCAACTGGGTTTTTTTTTTACCATGTCTTATAGTGAAGGTGATTTCTATATTTTATAATATGTATAATGAAAGGCCAAATCAAAAAATGCTAATGTATTTTGTTTGTAAATTGTACATCAAATTAGAAGGACTCTGAATTTAAAAATACAGCTGTCAAATCTGCTGCATTTTTCATAAAGACTTTTTAACTGGAAAATAATGTAATAAAATATAATATAATTTATGTAACCATTTACTACAAAAGCCCCTCTTAATCTCTCTGACAAGTACTATAAAGAATTAAAAGATCTAGTCAAGTACGTTAATACATAACTTCAGAAACAACAGAAAAGAATTATCCTATTGTCTTATACATAACTTGGATACTAATCCTTTTTAGCCTTTTTTACATCAGAGCTGTTATAATTAAAAAACACTTATCTCATAATCTAGTTTCAGAGAAATACAGCATAAATTGTCATATTATGTTGGTTGTTTATATTCATGATTATTATAAACATCTTCTGAGTATATTATTCTCTACTTTAGTAAAATAGAAGTAAATTTCTAAATCAAAGTAAATATTGTATTAAAACATAAATCAAAGAAAACAAATACTCTTATGTATGTTAAAAATATATTAGAATAAGTGAAAAACACCATACCCATCCATCCTTAGCTGAAATGTTTAAAAAATTAAATAAATAAATAAAAATCAGTAGCTGTTTGGGAGGTCAATATTTAAATCTTAAATTGTTAACTTAAAGTGATTATAGTGACTTGAAATTTGCTATTAAACACAAATGCTTTAAGACATAAATCACTTAAAAGGGTGGGATAGAAAAAGAAACATAGAGAATAGAGATTTTTCCAGAGATTGTAGAGAAGCAAAATCTTAGCACTCTCTAATACATTTTCTAAAGTTCAAAAGATTAAATAATGGAGACTTAGTACTGATGCCAGTCAAAACTTGCTGAGGATTCTTTTCCTTAATAATAAATGCTTTTGCTTAATAAAATTATGTAGTTCTTAAGGTTAAAGCCATTGTTACCCATTTGCTTATTGTAAGTTAAATCATGCCTTCCAAAATAATATTAATATCCTAACTACTAACACTTGGGAACACTACCTTATTTGGAAAAATCTCTGATAATGTATCCAAGTCAAAGCTGAATGAGCAGGGTGGGTTTTACCACTTTGTAATGATGATAATTATCATCAGAAGAGGGTAACACCAAGACCAACACCAGCAGAAGAAATCTAATTAGTCAACCCAGTTTGTTCTTTTCTGGTGTAACAGCTATAGGAGACAACTTAAGATGAACTCTATATGACTTTGATTGTAAAAGAAAATGTTAAGACAACAGTGTAAGATAAGTCACCCTGCATTCACCAGTAACAGCATTCCAGTCCATAGAATGAAGATTGTCTATGGGTTAGATGTTTGCCTAGTGTGCTTCTCTATGTTGTCAAAACACTGTCAGGAAACAACTGGAGGATGTTTTGAAGAGGTTTGTGTAATATGGTCACCATTGGCCTTGCATTGCAAGTGGCCATGATAAATAGTTAATTGTGGGTTTTTTTTGTTTTTTTTTTTCATATTTTATTTACATTTCAAATATTTCCCCCTTTCCAGATCTCCCCTTTGGAACCTCCCCATTCCCTCCGCCCTCCCCCTGCCTCTATGGGGATATTCTCCAACCCACCTCCCCACCCCACCCCCACCCACTCTCCTCTTCCCTCCTTGACATTCTCCTATACTGGGGGATCTAACACCCTCAGGCCCAAGGGCCTCTCCTCCCTCTGACGGGTAACAAGACCCTCCTCTGCAGTCTTTGTGGCCAGCACTATGGGTCCCTCCATGTGTATTCTTTAGTTGGTGGATCAGTCTCCAGAAGTATGGGGAGTCAGGCCAGTTGCCAGTGTTGCTCCCTCCCTGGGGCTGCACACTCCCTCAGCTCCTTCAGTCCTTTCTCCAAGCCCTCCATCTGGGACCTCGTACTCACTACTACTGTTCCTGTGAAGTAACTATTGGGTATTTCAAACTTTTAGGCTAATAACCACTTAACAGTGAGTACATACCATGTTCATTCCTTTGTGACTGCGTTACCTCACTCAGAATGATGTTTTCAAGATCCATCAATTTGTCTATGAATTTCATGAAGTCATTGTTTTTAATAGCTGAGTAGTATTCCATTGTGTAAATGTACCACATTTTCTGTATCCATTCCTCTGTGGAGGGACATCTGTGTTGTTTCCAGCTTCTGGCTATTATAAATATGGCTGCTACGAACAGAGTGGAACATTTGTTTTTATTACATGTTGGAGCATCTTCTGGGTATATGCCAGGGAGTGGAATAGCTGGGTCCTCAGGTAGTATTATGTCCAATTTTCTGAGGGTCCACCAAACTGATTTCCAGAGAGGTTGTATCAACTTGCATTCCCACCAGCAATGGAGGAGTGTTCCTCTTTCTCCACATCCTCGCCAACATCTGTTGTCACCTGAGTTTTTGATCTTAGCCATTCTGACTGGTGTGAGGTGGAATCTCAGGGTTGTTTTGATTTGCATTTCCCTGATGACTAAGGATGTTGAACAGGTGCTTCTCGGCCATTCGAGTTTCCTCAATTGAGAATTCTCTGTTTAGCTCACTTCCCCATTTTTTGATAGGGTTATTTGTATCTCTGGAGTCTAGCTTCTTGACTTCTTTGTATACATTGGGATGTAGGATTGGTAAAGATCTTTTCCCAATCTGTAAGTTGCCATTTTGCCCTAATTACAGTGTCCTTTGCCTTACAGAAGCTTTGTAATTTTATGAGGTCCCGTCTGTCAATTCTTGACCTTAGAGCACAAGCCATTGGTGTTCTGTCAAGAACATTTCCCCTGTGCCCAAGTGTTTAAGACTCTTCCCTACTTTCTCTTCTATTAAATTCAGTGTATCTGGTTTTATGTGAAGGTCCATGATCCACTTGGACTTGAGCTTTGTGCAGGGTGATAGGGATCAATTCGCAATCTTCTACATGTAGACCGCCAGTTGATCCAGCACCATTTGTTGAAGATGCTGTCTTTTTTCCATTGTATGGTTTTAGCTCCTTTGTCGAAGATCAAGTGACCATATGTGTGTGGATTCATTTCTGGCTCTTCGATTCTATTCCATTGATCAACCTGCCTGTCACTGTACCAATACCATGCAGTTTTTATTACTACTGCTCTGTAGTACAGTTTGAGGTCAGGGAGGTTGATTCCCCCAGAAGACCTTTTATTGTTGAGAATAGTTTTTGCTATCTTGGGTTTATTGTTATTCCATATGAATTTGAGAATTGCTCTTTCTAGGTCTACAAAGAATTGAGTTGGGATTTTGATGGGGATAGCATTGAATCTGTATATTGCTTTCGGCAGGATGGCCATTTTAACTATGTTAATCCTGCCGATCCATGAGTATGGGAGATCTTTCCATCTTCTGAGGTCATCTTCGATTTCTTTCTTCAGAGACTTGAAGTTCTTGTCATACAGATCTTTCACTTGTTTGGTTAGAGTCACACCAAGATATTTTATATTGTTTGTGACTATTGTGAAAGGTGTCATTTCCCTAATTTCTTTCTCAGCCTGTTTATCCTTCAAGTATAGGAAGGCTACTGATTTGCTTGAGTTAATTTTGTATCCAGCCACTTTGCTGAAGTTCTTTATCAGCTGTAGCAGATCTCTGGTGGTGTTTTTCAGGTAACTTAAATATACCATCATATCATCTGCAAATAGTGATATTTTGATTTCTTCCTTTCCAATTTGTATCCCTTTGATTTCCTTTTGTTGCCTGATTGCTCTAGCTAGAACTTCAAGTACTATGTTGAATAGATAGGGAGAGAGAGGGCAGCCTTGTCTAGTCCCTGATTTTAGTGGGATTGCTTCAAGTTTCTCTCCATTTAGTTTGATGTTGGCCACTTGTTTGCTGTATATTGCTTTTACTAAGTTTAGGTATGCTCCTTGAATTCCTGATCTTTCCAAGACTTTTATCATGAAGGGATGTTGAATTTTGTCAAATGCTTTTTCAGCATCTAACGAGATGACCATGTGGTTTTTTTTCTTTGAGTTTGTTTATGTAGTGGATTACATTAATGAATTTCCGGATATTGAACCATCCCTGCATCCCTAAGATGAAGCCTACTTGATCATGGTGAATGATTGTTTTGATGTGTTCTTGGATTCTGTTTGCAAGAATTTTATTGAGTTTTTTTGCATCGATATTCATAAGGGAAATTGGTCTGAAGTTTTCTTTTATTGTTCGGTCTTTGTGGGGCTTTGGTATCAGTGTAACTGTGGCCTCATAGAATGAATTGGGTAGTGTTCCTTCTGTTTCTATTTTGTGGAATGGCTTGAAGAGTATTGGTATTAGGTCTTCTTTGAAGGTTTGATAGAATTCTGCACTGAACCCGTCTGGTCCTGGGCTTTTTTTGGTTGGGAGACTTTTAATGACTGCTTCTATTTCTTTAGGAGTTATGGGACTGTTTAGATGGTTTATCTGATCCTGATTTAACTTTGGTAATTGGTATCTGTCTAGAAACTTGTCCATTTCCTCCAGATTTTCCAATTTTGTTGCATATAGGCTTTTGTAGTAAGATCTGATGACTTTTTTAATTTCCTCAGAGTCTGTTGTTATATCTCCGTTTTCATTTATAATTTTGTTAATTTGGATACTGTCTCTGTGTCCTCTGGTTAGTCTGGCTAAGGGTTTATCTATCTTGTTGATTTTCTCAAAGAACCAGCTCTTGGTTTTGTTGATTCTTTGTATAGTTCTTTTAGTTTCCACTTGGTTGATTTCAGCCCTTAATTTGATTATTTCTTGCCTTCTACTCCTCTTGGGTGTATTTGCTTCTTTTGTTCTAGAACTTTCAGATGTGCTGTTAAGCTGTTAGTGTATGTTCTCTCCAGTTTCTTTTTGGAGGCATTCAGAGCTATGAGTTTTCCTCTTAACACTGCTTTCATTGTGTCCCATAGGTTTGGGTAAGCTGTACTTTCATTTTCATTGAATTCTAGGAAGTCTTTAATTTCCTTCTTTATTGCTTCCTTGACCAACTTATCATTAAGCAGTGCATTGTTCAGCTTCCATGTGTATGTGGGCTTTCTGTTGTTGTTGTTGCCATTGAAGACCAACCTTAATCTGTAGTGATCTGATAGGAGGCATGGGATTATTTCAATCTTCTTATATCTGTTGAGGTTTGTTTTGTGACCAATTATATGATCAATTTTGGAGAAGGTACCATGAGATGCTGAGAAGAAGGTATATTCTTTTGATGCATGATGAAATGTTCTATAGATATCTGTTAAACCCATTTGGTTCATAGCATCTGTTAGTTTCACTGTGTCTCTGTTTAGTTTATGTTTCCAAGATCTGTCCATTGTTGATAGTGGGGTGTTGAAGTCTCCCACTATTATTGTGTGAGGTGCAATGTGTGCTTTGAGCTTTAGTAGAGTTTTTTTTATGAAAGTGGGAGCTCTTGCATTCGGGGCATAGATGTTCAGAATTGAGAGTTCTTCTTGGTGGATTTTTCCTTTGATGAGTAAGAAGTGTCCTTCCTCATCCTTTTTTGATGAATTTTGGTTGAAAGTCAATTTTATCTGATATTAGAATGGTTACTCCAACCTGTTTCTTGGGGCCATTTGCTTGGAAAATTTTTTTCCAGCCCTTTACTCTTAGGTAGTGTTTGTCTTTAATATGGAGGTTTGTTTCCTGGATGAAGCAAAATGCTGGGTCCTGTTTATGGATCCAGTCTGTCAGTCTATGTCTTTTTATTGGGGAGTTGAGACCATTGATGTTAAGAGATATTAAAAATAGTGATTGTTATTTCCTGTTATTTTTGATGTTGTTTATATTGTTTGTGTGGCTATCTTCTTTTGAGTTTGTTGAAAGATGACTTTTTTTCTTTTTTCTTGAGTGTAGTTTCCCTCTTTGCATTGGCATTTCCCATGTATTATTCTTTGTAAGGCTGGGTTTGTGGAAACATACTGTGCAAATTTGGATTTGTTGTAGAATATTTTGGTTTCACCCTCTATGATTATTGAGAGTTTTGCTGGGTGTAGCAGCCTGGGCTGGCATATGTGTTCTTTTAGAGTCTTTATGAGCTCTGCCCAGGATCTTCTAGCTTTCATAGTCTCTGGTGAGAAGTCTGGTGTAATTCTGATAGGTCTGCCTTTATATGTTACTTGCCCCTTTTCCCTTACTGCTTTTAATATTCTTTCCTTGTTTTGTGTATTTGGTGTTTTGACTATAATGTGATGGGAGGAATTTCTCTTCTGGTCCAGTCTATTTGGAGTTCTGTAGGCTTCTTGTATATTTATGTTCATCTCTTTCTTTAGGTTTGGGAAGTTTTCTTCTATAATTTTGTAGAAGATATTTACTGGTCCTTTAAGTTGGGAGTCTTCACTCTCTTCTATACCTATTATCCTCAAGTTCTGTCTTCTCATTGCATCCTGAATATCTTGGATGTTTTGCTTTAGGAACTTTTTGCATTTTGTGTTTTCTTTACTGTTGTGTCCATGTTTTCTATGGTATCTTCTGCACCTGAGATTCTCTCTTCTATCTCTTGTATTCTGCTGGTGATGCTTGCATCTATGACTCCTGATTTCTTTCCTATGATCTCTAATTCCATGTTGTCTCCCTTTGTGATTTCTTTATTGTTTCTATTTCTGTTTTTAATTCCTGAATGGTTTTGTTCATTTGATTGATTGTGTTTTCCTGTATTTCTGCCCATTTGATTGTGTTTTCCTGTAATTCTTCAAGGGTTTTTTATGTGTCCTCTTTAAGGGCTTCCAGTTGTTTACCTGTGTTCTCTTGTATTTCTTTAAGGGAGTTATTTATTTCCTTCTTAAAATCTTCTATCATCCTCTTGATAAGTGATTTTAAGTCTAAGTCTTCCTTTTCTGGTGTGTTGGGGTATCCAGGGCTGGCTGTGGTGGGAGAGCTGGGTTCAGCTGATGCCAAGTAGTCTTGGTTTCTGTTCCTTGTGTTCTTGCCCTTGCCTTTTGCCATCTGGTTATCTCTGGAGTTAGCTGGTCTTTCCCTCTCTGACTGTGGCTTGTCTTTCCTTCAAGCTCAGATGTCAATATTCCTGGGAGACCAGTTCTCTCTTCCAGCTGTTCTTCAGACCCTGTGTCTGGAGTCCTCCTGTTGCTGGCTCCTCAGCACAAGTGGGCTGGTAGCTTTCTCCCTGAGCTATTTGTATATGGAGAGGCCTGTTGGCCCAGGTGGGGTTTCTGGCCACAGGTGGAAGCAGGCCTAGTTAATTGTGTTATACTTAGAACTGAAGAAAATGGTCTTGTTTTAAAAAATAGGAGAGAAAAAAAGGAAAGAAAGTCATTGGACCATGTCAGGGGGACTGATACTGAAAGAATGTTAAAACCACAAAATTTGAGATGAATCATAGAAAGATCATAGATTGGTGCCTAGCCCAATTGTCATTAGGGGGTCATCAACGAGCAACTGATAGTAGCAGATGCAGAGACTCATAGACGCAGTCATGAGAACCCCAGGATAGAAATGGAGGAAAGATGGTACGAGACAGAGTGGTCAAGGACACCATCAGATGGCCCACAGAATCACCTAAACAGTTTTCATAGTGGCTCATAGAAACTGAAATGACAAACATGGATCTGAGCTAGGTCCTTTGTGTATACCCTATGGTTCTGTAGCTTTGTGATCTTGTTGATCTCCCAACACTGGGAGTGGGGAGGATCATCTTTGATTCTTTTGCCTGAATTTGGGACCCTTTTTCTCTTGTGGCTTGCCTTGTCACCTTTTATATGAGGGCTTGTGCCCAGTTTTATTTTATTTTGTCAGGCCATATTGGGTGGATATTCTTGGGAGGCCTCCTTTGAGTGTGGTGGGAGGGGGCAGGGAAAACTGAGGAACAGTGAATCTTGAGAAGAGGTTAGGTAGGAGCAAGGACAAGAAGAGGGAGGGAGGGGAAATTGTGGTCAGGATATAACATATGAGAGAAGAATAAAAGTTAAAAATATAAAAAATGGAAAAATTAAAAAATTAAAATTAAAATTTTTTTAAAAAGTAATCTTATGTAGTCACCAGTGCTATAAAAGCACTGATATCAGAAGCCAAGTGGTTCTGTAAATAGTGGAGATTTAATGACTAAGGCACGTGTGAGACAATGAGAGAAACAAATAATACCCATCCAACTATCACACCTGGAAGATGGAATTCATTTTGTAGGGTTCAGCAGTGAGTACTCTACTATAGATCTGCCCAAGTACTGAAAATAAACAAAAACATAATGTAAACAAATAAATAAATTTAAAATGAAGAGGAGGTAGAAATTGGCAGGATGTTCAGAAAGTGCTGGAGAGAGGAGCAGAGAGTAGATACATTGTATTTTTTTTAAATTTTTTTTATTTAATACTTTATTTACATTTGAAATGTTGTCCTCCTTCCAGGTCTCCCCTTTGGAACCCCCTATCCCATCCCCACTCCCCCTGCCTCTATGAGGGTATTCCCCCACCCACCCACCCACCCACTCCCATCTTCCCTCTTTGGCATTCCCTTATACTGGGGCATCTAACACCCTCAGACCCAAGGGTCTCTCCTCCCACTCAAAACAACTCTGAGATTCCACCTCACACCAGCCAGGATGGCTAAGATGAAAAACTCAGGTGACAGCAGATGCTGGCGAGGATGTGGAGAAAGAGGAACACTCTTCCATTGCTGGTGGGATTACAAGCTGGTACAACCATTCTGGAAATCAGTTTGGCAGACCCTCAGAAAAATGAACATAATACTTCCTGAGGACCCAGCTATTCCACTCCTGGGCATATACCCAGAAGATGCTCCAATATCTAATAATGATACATACTCCACTATGTTCATAGCAGCAATATTTATAATAGCCAGAAGGTGGAAACAACCCAGATGTCCCTCAACAGAGGAATGGATACAGAAAATGTGGTACATTTACACAATGGAATACTACTCAGCTATTAAAAACAATGACTTCATGAAATTTGCAGGCAAAGGGATGTATTTTTCTATGAAATTGCCAAAGAATAAAATTTAAAGAAAACAAAACATATGTTGCTTCAACACAGTCTGTCTACCGTTCTTGTCAATGGTGTGTTTTTACCTCCAACTTCTAGATATACAAGACACCACTGAGGGAATTATAATTGCAGAGCTGAATACCAAAGAAGAAACTCAATATTTCATTTCAATTGTGCTTTCTACAATAAAGAAAAAAATATCCCATGTCCCTTTTTCCTTCTAGGATATGCTCTTTGATTTTCTTTTTAGAACTATGGTGTTTTCCCATTGTGTTAGTTCTTGTATTAATTGTTGCCTACCCTAAGATGACTGGAAGTGGAGTAGACACAAAAAATGTTTAAGAGCTAAATCTGCTCAGATTTATTGTAGATTTGATTGACAGGGGAAATGACTTTCAGTTGACATCTGAGCCAATAAGTTAGCTGAAATAAAATTTTGCTTAATACCTTTGCATCAATAATCTAGGCACAGACTCATTGATTGGGCACATCTGATCAATAGAGTATTACTGGCTGCCTAACTGTAACTTTGCCAGACTTTTTGTTAATTCTTTTGATGACCTTCTTACCAATGCTTTTCAGGTTCATCTTTTTTTTTTTTTTTCCCACTTTGAAATTCAATTTGCTCCATTTGCTGTTATTTAAAGAATTTACACATCTAATTGATTTTATCCAACTCATGTAGTTAGTGTATGGGATGCAAAGAGTTTGTCTGCCTGAGAGCAAAGGTTTACAATGTCCCAAGTAGTCATAGACTTAGCAAGTATTTTTATAACAAACGTAATTGGGAAAATACATGCATCAAAGATGGGAATTAACTAATAAAAGTGAAATATACCAGTTTGTAAGAATGATATCACATAACAAAGAATGACAGCTATTAAAGAACTATTTTTCCTTATATTAGAGTTAAAAATAAAATACAAATAAAAAATTCCTCTTGTTTCTGGGATAATAGGGTAATAAAGGAAAGGAATGTGGCTTCCTTAATAGACAAGAATGGAAAGGGTTTTGGAATATGTTGAAGCTCAATGAGTTTGGAAATAGTTGTCAAGTACAGAGAATAGCCCGTATAGCCTGTTTATCACATAAACCCCATCTATCAGTTGAAAGGTTAGCATGTTGCCGTTGTCTGAATGCTGGCAGAAGGCAGAAGGACTTTATAATTCAAGAATAGGAGCAACAGACAGTTTATGAGCATTTGCATTGTGTCTTCCTGCAGAATGGAGTGAAGAATGCTGGGTAATCTTGACCCTCAGTGTGCTGTATTAGAGAAGACCCACCATGGATCAAGGCTGCCTGAGCCCTTGTAAATAACAATAAGTACAGCTACCTGCTACTCAGGTAGCAGCTCCTATCTGGAGCTCGTAGGATCTTGGTCTTGTCTCAACTGTTCCATAATAACCAAGAAGAAACTTGGTGTCTACTTGTAAAATTACAAACTAATGAGAGAGAGAGAGAGAGAGAGCCCATGGAAAATTATTTTCCAGTAATTATTTGCTGTGCACCTCTCATCTCATCTCAGAATTATGAAAAACAGACCGGGGTGAGACTGGAGGAGTATTCCTGCTAAATTCTTAACCTCTCAGATTCTTATTATCACTTCCTTTCTTCTAATTCACACACCATTTTTCACTGTTCAGTGTGGACTATATGTCTTTCCCTACCCAACCTATTTTATCTCTGAAAATCTGAATGGCAACACCATCCAGTCCAAGATCTTAAGACCCTCCTATTTTTATTCCCAACCAAATGGCTGTTGTTGATCTTCACAATCCCCATTCACTCAACCCTGTATGTTTTTATTTAACTTTTTAATGATTCTTTGTGTATTTCACATCATGTACCCCAATCCCACTCATCTCCTTATCTTTTCATATCTGTCCTCTGCCATTCCCTCCCAAAAGAAAAAAAAAAAATCTCATTGTGGAAGCCGAAGTATGTGACACTGTGTCCCAGGGTATACTTTTGTGCACAGTTTTTTCTTTTATTGGATATTTTCTTTATTTACATTTCAAATGTTATTCCTTTTCCCGGTCCCCCCCTCCAATCCCCCTATAACATTCCACAACCCCCTTCTTCTATTAGGGTGTTCCCCCACTCACCACCCACTCCTGCCTCCCAGCCCTGGCATTCCCTTACACTGCGGCATCAAACACCCTTAGGCCCAAGAGCCGCTCCTCCCACTAATGGACAACAAGGCCATCCTCTGCCACATATGCTGCCAGAGCGATGGTTCCCTCACCACCATGGCCAGCTCATCCACAACCAGGAACAGCTAGGCTGTGCTTCCTGGGTGATGGGTAGGGCACATATTTCTCCCAAATACTTCAGCTGGCAAGGGGTGGGATCAGACCTCTAGAGCCCTCAGATATCATTATGGCCACAGGTGGCAGGCTAGGTCAGGGACCTCTGCCTGGTCTTTGGTAGTACTACAGGGCCACAGACCCAGACATGGCCCTTGGTGGCAGCACAGGCCAGGGCCTCACCATGGCCTTAGGTAGCATTGCTGCTGTTCCTCACTACCTCCGAGTCTCCACTTCCCCCTGTCTTCATTGTGCACACATCCTTCTCCTTCTATTTCTCTTCCATCTCTCCGCTATTTACTTTCTCATCTAGTGGTGCCCGGCAACTCTGGATGTGCTGTGTGGTACCAGGTAGCAGTTGTCTTGGGCATGGTCTGTCTACTCTGGCCAAGTGGTGCCTAGATGGAGGTAGTCTCAGGCTTAATTCTCTCACTCGGGCCAAGGGAGGTCATCCAGCGATTGTTTTGGGCATGGTCTACCTGCCTGGGCTGTGTGGCACCAGACTGAGGGTCTGTCTTCTCAGGCTTGCTTTGCCCCTCCCTGCTGTGTGATGCCGAGAGGGGGTCAACCCTGTACTTATCTATTTGTAGCTAATTTTTTCTCCACAACCTATTTTTCTCCCCTCACATTTTCTCAGAAACTCCTTGGGTTTGATAAAAGGACTGCAGCATTTCTAGCAATAGACTCAATCAACTCAGCACTGCTGATGACAATGGAATAAATGTGTGACTTGTTCTCAGCATAGAGTCATGCTCTTCAATCTCAACCTGAGTTCAAACCAACATTTTCCAGCTCCTTCCGTTTTCTCAAAGGCTTCTATCCTGACATATGATTTCAACAAAATGACAACCTTTTTTGTTGTTAAGAGAAAGAAAGCTTAGCATCCACTAAGAAAACATTCTTTCAACACCTGAATATCACATCTAAAAACACAGGCACAATACTGTGCATGTGCTCCAATCACGAAGGTGTCTTCTCCAACCCCTAAGGCTAATTGTACTACTTGTACTTTCTTTTGTTGTTTTCTTGTGAAAATAATAATTTTATTCTGCTAAACCAAATTATAAGCAGCTCTATACATGATTGTTTTTTAACCAATTAGCAAATTCAATTTAATTACTGCCTTGAGGAAAGGAAGGTCTCAACCCACTGGTAGAAAACTATCTAGTGTATTGATTCACAGCTATTCTCTGAAATGTATTCTGTTATCAAAATCCCTCCTCCTTCTCCTCCTCCTCCTCCTCCTTCTCCTCCTCCTCCTCCTTCTCCTCTTCCTTAACTTCCACCTCCTATTAAAATTTCTTCTTTGGGATACATGTACTCAGCTATTTTATTTTAAACTTACTTTAATCACTTGGGAGTTTATACCCATCCATGGGATTGTGACTGTAGAAAACTGAGTCTGCCTCTCTGCATGCTTCAGTCAGTTGTAGCTCTTCATCTAGAAGTTGAGACTTTGAGTTTCAAAGCCAGTCACACTGGGATGTCAATAGGTGTTATCACTGTGTATGTCTTCTTTAGGGGATGTTAAGGTTTCATGGGAGGAGATTATACCTCCCAACAGGTGTCCAAGTCTTCAGTCCCTTACAATCTCTACATCCCCTCCTCCACTCTCTTCTCTGAGGAAGGATGGAAGACTGTGTTGTAGATGTGTTGACTGGGAATGAGCATCTCACAATCAGTTTTCTCTTAATTTTTGACCAGTAACTAATTTTTGTATTGGTCGGACTCCATCATTAAAAAGAAGCTTCTTGGATGAGAGGGTGATTGCTCCACTAATGTGTTCATATAGGGATACACTCATGGGTACACAAGGATAATGACCAAGTCTTTCTATTGTTTTCAACATATCCATTTCCATTATCATCTAAAATAATGTAAACACTGAACCTTTGTTCAGCACGTACTTGCCTAGAATCGAGACTACAACTTCCAACTCTACTGTTCACTCATCTGAAAGTAATCAGTATTACTTGTATAAATCTATCCTAACGTGGCATAAGCACTCCTTGAATGCATCTTCACAGCAACTCAAATCACCTTTGTCATCACCCTCATCCAAGTCACTTAGAATTGCTTGTTCCTTACTGTCACTGGTGAGATTAAATGTTCAGGGAGTCTAGACATGGTGCTTCAGTGCTCATAGCTGTCTTTCTAGCATTTAGCATATTGTCTAGCACATACAGAGTACTCCATAAATATGTGTTGACTTAATTATAGCTAACTTTAATAGAATGTTTTCCATACATCAGTAAATGTACTAGTATTACATATAACTATATACTTATTTAATTATAGTAGTTTATAACACATGTATGCTTTTACCTATTTTATAAAGAATAAATCATGAGTTGCCTCATCATAGTTTGATCTGGAATACACAGTTTGGTGATGTATATTAGCTATCACATTGTATTTTATCTGTAAAATGAAGGAATGGGATGAAATATATTTTGAATTCATGTGTTTCTCTTGTATTTCTCTGGTGGAAAACACATTTTAATTCTCCATCTAAAGTTCTGTTTGCAAGATCAAAAGCACAGAACATGATCCAAGTCTGAAATTTTAAAAGACATTTAAAAAGCAGGGAAAAGTCTTAATTTCTGAGAAGCATTGCATCTAGATACCACAGATGAATAGGGTCATGGAGCTGGCTGTATTTTAGCTTAATGTAGTTTCACTATCCAAAGAAATGCTTAAAGTAACTCAAATTAAGTTGCTTTAAGGGGGATTCTTTTTTTAACCCAACTGTGAAATTTTAGAACATTGAACTAGTGCTTCCAGCCACAATGCCGGTGTGCAGAATGGACGGTTTCACGGTTACATGACATTCCTAGCATAACTGTATGTTTATTTGTAGTAACAAATGCACCAGCACATTTTCATGGGGCCTGAGATCTCCCCAACACTTCCGCAACACACACCAGCTGTCAGTGCTTAAAGTCCATTATTCAACTACAACTATACTGATGGAATAGAGGATCCATTGTCCTTGGGAGTGAGTGATGGCTCATGACTTCTCTAACTTGCTGTAGTAATATACTTCACTAATGGGAATGCAGAACACTTCGAATCTGAGAACTTACAGAAGGAAAACACATGAAGCAAGATTTGTCCTTAGCATGTGTAGTCACTAATTCAGATACACTGCCTGTTTTAGACCACCATGTAAATGATTATTTTTATGCTTAATGCTAGTGTTTGCAGCTGATTTTATCTTTTGAACATTTTGCATCATCTCATTCTCTTACTATATAACTAAATACATATTTGCTATAGAAAATTAGAAAAATATACCCAGAGAAAGTAGAAATAAGAATAACTCATGATCCCAACACTCAGCTAGTCATTAGAATTAGATTGTGATGTTTTTTCAGAGTTATGTACATAAATACACCTACATGTTTTGTTGGCCAGATACCATTTGATAAACTGCTAGTTTTATTACATATGTTTGGTGAACTATCAGTTTAGAATGTAATAATAAGTTATAATAGATGAGCTATGGTAAACAGCTATGAACCAGCTGACTATTGCTTTAGTGGCAGAAGCACAGATGTCTCACAGATATCATATTTACTTATTCTTGACTTGGACAGAATCTTGTGTTTAATAGCCATCTAAACTGACTCAAACCCGATAGTCAAAATGGAAAGAATAGTGTAATAGCCATTATTTAAGAAAGCTTGCAAAACAAATGAAAATGGCAGCTTACAACCTTCCAAAACTAGATGTATTCCTGAAGAAATATGTAACTGAATAAATACATAAACCCTAATGGCTTATAGCCTTTTGAGTATTTAACTGCATTAATCAAACATACCAGAATTATCCCTGTAGTTCTGTATAAACTTTAACTACTGACTATCAAAGGGTTAAGGCATCAAATTTGACATATGAAGGTAAGTGATTCCACTAGTCGCCCTTCAGTGTCATACGTAGTATGGTAAGGACACAAACCTACTATGTCCAATCGGAAAGAGAAATAAACAAATATCCCTTTAATATCATAGATAGTTATTCACAGCCTGTTTTAGAGGATTTAAAAATAGTTGGTGTGTGAAGGGCATTTGAAGATTTAAGCTTTCCCTGTTGCATGGTTCACTGCTAATATATCTAGGTTATATCTATATTGGCACAAACATAACCAGTGAATAATGTTTCAAAGATGACACTTTTAATGTGAGAGAGAAAAATGTGACCTAATGTTAATTACAGATGTCAATTATATTTGTGTTGTTTAGGGAACATTGTGCCATTTCAGTGTATTAAAAGATAGGCATCCATAATTTGAAATCATCTTGGCATGTTAGTGTCTATAATGGAAATGACCAGTAGCTGCCATCCACTAATCTCCCAGGGATATCAGAAAGCTTAGTGGCCCTGAAAATAAACCGTATCGTTAGAAAAATAAGAACCTAGAAAAAATATGAATTAGCTATGATGACTCGGACTAAAAGAAAAAAAAAAAAAAGAAAAGCTTTGGAAGACTTTCTTGTTATCTTCAAACTTAAGTAGGGTGAACATAAAAAAGATGGTGGCCAGCTGCTCTCAGAGCTACAGCAGAAAGTGGCTTAACTTGCAAGACAAATTTAAGTTGACATAATGTAAGAACTTCTTGACAGCACTGAATTTTAATCACTTAAAATAGGCTTCTAAGGACAGCTGAGGGGAATGTCTTCTCTGAAAGTCTTTAACATTATGATTATGATAAACATTGTGATTGGCTGCTGGAGTTGGAGAAGGGGCCTAACAAGGACAGCTGGATTTAGCCGGAATTCCTGAATATGACCTCCACATCTTCCTGCTCTATCATTTGGTACTGTGTCCTAGAGCCACTTGAAATGAATCCTAACCAGATAGCTCATTAATACTTTAATTCAATGAGTAGTATTGGGTACCTACAAACTGCTTGAGTATATACGCTGATTGTATTGATTTATTGACCTCAAATATGTAGTAATAAATATTTTTCAATATAAGCCTTTATTATTAATTCAAATTACTAGATCTGCCTTTTCTCAGTGGGAGACACAGTTTGGTGAGGCTGAATACAAAATATATTCCTTTTTTTCTTGAGCAGGTATCACAAAATTTGGCACCAAGAATTAAAACAACTCTAAAAAGAAAAAATAATTTGTATCTTCTAACAGACTTCACGGGGAATCCTAGATCTCTGGATATTTCAAGATCTATATCCATATCTATATAGATTTCTATACTCTATAAATTCCAAAACTTACTGTGTATATGGAAGACACATGCAGGAAGATATTTGTTATCTTTGGAATCCCAACAGGAGGCAAAGTTGTATTAGTAGGATCAATATTTTCCTATGTGATTTAATCAGATGTGTTGTGCCTTATACAGATAAATTACATACATAGACATATAGATGATGTAGATAGATATGTAGATGTAGATATAAATTATATATATGTATATGTAGATTGATGTATATGTATATTTATATGCATATTATATATGTATATGATATCTAGAGACAGATAGCTATAGATAGATATAGATGGAAGGAGGAAAGGAAAGAGAAATTAATATTTTATATTTTTTGCTTAAAATAATTTTTTAAACTAAACCCTTCCATAGCATGCTTAGGTTAAAGGAAACCTAACTCACATAGCATGAAATCCTCTCTAATCAAATCTTAACCTTGAAATGTTGAAATAAGAAAAATCACTAGAAACTGCTTTGACAAGCCCAGAATCAGTGTGAAAAGTATGGGAATATGTGAGCATCTGAGAAGGGAAACTCTGTATCTGTTTCCTACAGAACAAAAGAGAATAATTAAAAGATGTAGTTATTGACAGTGTCAAAGATGAAAGTAATTAAATGAATGAGCTTCAACATTAAGAAATGACAGATACTAGTTGATGGTTTAAAACAAAACTGATGTACACTCTCTTAAAGAGAGACAGAAAATTACACAAATTCAATTAGAAAGAAGCTGAACCACCCAGTATTTCAAGATTGCCCCTGAAAGCAGTGAACCTCTCGGATACTCTTTCTTTCTATCCTGAAGTCGATTCTTCCAGGCTGTTCAGCCTCATCAAACTGTGTCTCCCACTGAGAAGCATCATTAAGATGGCAGCTCTCCCAATCTTCCACCTGAGCAATGACCACGGAATTCACAGATTTTCATCCCCCACTGCACTCCCTCATATCCCACAGATTTCAAAGGTTGCTGTATATACAGAGGACAAATGCAAGGAGACAGGAAGAAGTGCTTGGGTCCTTAGATTCCTAACAGCCAGCAGGGTTGTGTCAGGAGGATCAATATTTGTGTTTTTAATTTAATCAGAGGAAATGTAACAAAACAGGTAGGGACTTTATCAAAAATATGTTTTAGTTTATTCATTTATAATTTTCATTTATTTTGAATCTTATCTATATATAGATGAATATTATACTGTCTGTACTAGTGAAGTATAGAGTTGTTTTCCATTAATTGTTGTGTTTGGTTTCAATAGATAATACCCTTTAGGCTGTATTAAAATGCCAAAATTAACATCTATAAAATTAAAACAATAAGACTTTTTTTTGATAATTTGGCTTCATCATAGTGCAACAAGTATAATATTAAAAGTCTTCAATAACAGCTGACATTTTGTTAGCTAAGGTATCCATCTTATTTAACATTAGCTGGGAATTACAAGGAAATATGGGATGAATTGTCTTTCAAATTAACACTTTGGGTAAATAAAGGTGTAGGCCATGCAATAATTACATCCTAGGCACATACTGAATTTCTTGATGCTGGTACTCACAAGCTATTTTACACACACATTTATGACTGTAGTCAGGCATTGATTTCATACTTGTCTTCCTGACCTCACTAATTTAGCACCTTTCCTAATGTCGATACTCCAGTTAGGCTACTTTGCCTGAGATACCCATCAATATGTTTAGGAGTGTTTTTATGTTTATTTATTTTTATATCACCACTGTTAATGAACAAGGCATAAAAACCTAGACAGTACATTTACTATATTGTTTATCTTGTACTCCATTTAGTAAGAATTACCATTCAAAAAATTAATTACCTCTCATTAAGATGAAAATGTGAAGAAAATAAAGTATATTCATTTCTTTTTAATTATTTCTAGTATTCCCATATTGAGTGTATTTTCCTTTATCTAAATTCATTAATTCCATATTGCATGTTTCAATATCAAAATGTGTAGCATTTGAATGGAACACAGATACATTTTTATGAATTAATCCGTACAAGTAATAATTAATATATTCTGGGTTACTAAAATAAATCAGAATGTCTTGCCTTTGTCATGCTGCTCCTTATCTACAGATGTTGATTTCTTTTTTGTTGTTGCTGGTTTTGTTTTATCATTTCATCTGATTCCTGGATTAAATGTCAGTTGTTCTGAAATTCATTCTCTGACCATTACATGGCACCCTATTATGCATTTGTTAATCTCTCACTATTGAGATTTTAAGTTCTATAAAAGTGAGATAAGGAGTAAATTTTAGGATGGTTGTAACTTTATTTACAACTGTCTTCTAACACAAGGACATCTATCTAGATTCAATGTGTAAATAACCACATTAGTAGAAAAATAAAACAGATTTTGTACTATGTTACTAATGGAGAAGTATGTGGTCTTGATTACTTGGAAATGATAGTGGATTATCACTAAAACATGAAATGTAATGTGTCTATGTAATTTTGGGAGACATTTTTTTGAGTTTCCTTACTTGTGCAATGAAGGATCACCATAAAGTTACTGACATTGTTTTTAGGCTAGGCTTCTGAGAAACCCCCATGTACAGGTAGGTCCCTTGGTTGTCTGTGCAGCAGAGTTTTTTTTTACATCACTTAAAAAGAGCAGTGCTTTGGCCAACAGAGTCTGGAGAACACTGAGGTAGGTGGGGCACACAGGTTGACAAGCTCTGCATCACTCCCACAGATTCTGCTATTAGATATTTGTTTACATATGTTCCTTAGATCCCAGAGAAAACAATAGATTTAATCAACACAATTTTTGAATCTGTCATCCCACTTGAAGATGAGATATTCAAATTTTTATGTCTAATATTTTATTATTCAAGTTAAAAAATCACAGCTTAAAATAAACATCCAATGTCTATAAATATTGTCTTTCAAATCATTCAGCAAGATTGTGCTTATAGTCACAGCAGTCATTTTGCTTTTATATCCTTCTGTTTGCAAAGAGCATTGGGTACTTTGGCCATGATGCCGTTATGCTAAAAAAAAAGTATGTTCAAATATCTGCTTTATAAATAAATATTCAGCCATTATTGCATCATATATTAAGTTAATAATAGTTGTTTGATCCATTTTAAGCTTAAGTTTGACATGAATATCCTAATTTATGACCATGGTGGATTGGTTAAAAAGTTGCATGCATCACTTATTTCAATAATTGATTTATTACTAAAACATTCTTTGTGTGTTTCAGTTGTAAGACACTAACACATTGGAGAATTTCTCCATGTAAATTACACATGAAAACTTTTCAAAGCCTGGGAAATGAATAATACCTCAAATAACAGTAATTTTTAATGTCAAACTGTTAATTAAAATAGAAAAACCAAATAACACTTCTCTAGCTAATGAGGAAACATGGAAAATACAGCAACCATATTAGACAGACAATATTCTACTGTGCTTCTATGTCTTGAGACCTTATCACAATCTCAAAAAATATTCAGGAAAAATGACCTGGTTCATCTGATTAAAGAGAAATCCAGGGGGTGGGAGGAAAAGGGCAAATATAGTAGTGTGAGACACGTCTGGGAGTAAATACTAAGAGTGCGATTGTGCCAGCTTTATTTGGTAACAATACATGTACTGGAAATGACACACACACTAATGATGACTAATTATAATGACACTGACTGCATGAAAATCAAAAGCAGCAAAAGAGGATCATAAAAGCTTACAAAAGTTGTAATCTACAGAAGAAAAAAATGAAAATGAATACATGGAAATCCATTATAAACACAGTTCCTTGTCTGTAATATTTAGCTCTTGGCTTCTAAGCTTGCCTTATATTAGATGCCCATGCTGTGTCATATCTCTACTAACATGACACATCAATCACACAAATTTCAGTAAACTTGGCACTCAGCAAAAGAAATGAAGTAACACTATCAAATTACTAACTTCATTGAAAATTTCTGAATAAATTCATGTGAACACTGGCAAGGCAAGCTCCCCCTTGTCATTTGCTTTAATAAACTGTTCAAAAATGATATTAGTGCAATCAATTGTCTATGAATTGGTGTGTTGACAAATAAAGTTCACAATGTAGTCTCCCATTATTCTCAAATAAGAAGATCCAACTCTGATCAAAGTGGTTGGATGCAAGTTACAAATATGAATTACAATAGAGTACATAAAGTTGATTGCTTTTCTAGTTCTAATGGAGTTTTTGGGTTTTGTCATGGATAGCTCATAAAATATATTCAGTAGTGAAAGTATAAATTAGATGTGAAGCATCAAAGCTTCCATTCCCAATGCCTGTTTTGACTTTACAAAAAATCATTGTGTTTTATAGATTTGGGATCTGATTAATTTTACATGTGATGTTTTTATTTAGTTATAAGTATTTTAATGATACACTTATATATATATATATACATATATATATATATGTATATATATATATATATAATTAGTATATTTTTGCTAAGGGTTTATCAGACTTACTTTCCAATAATTTTGCTTTAAAGAATTAAGATTTATGCCTTAAAAATTAATGGCAGATTTGCTGCAGGTGGTATTTGGCCCAAACAGTACCCTGATATGACTCAGACTGAATTTACATCCTTCTCTTTTACACTTTTTTTAGATCTAGCCAAATAGAATCTTTGGCTCCTGTGTCCATGAAATAGTAAAGGAAGAATGCTATCCACTCTTAGAAGTAGAAATATAAGAAGATGGGCATATGTTATTGCTACAATTTAGGCTTAGTGGTTTGTTAATGCTAATTGATTTAAGTGAGGATGGTCTGCAGTTGACAGATGCCACCACCACAACCAGAACAAAGAACCACTAATCAAAATCAGCCTGTCCATACAAGAGGCCTGTCTCTTCTACATTCAGATAAATTCTCTAAATTAAAAATGATATAAAAACAGTTCCTACTAACCAAATATCATATCTCATTTCTGCAGCTCTAGTTATCAGGGAGACTGAGGTAGCATGATCACATGATGTTATGAGTTTGAGAGTATCCTGGGCAAAATAGTAAGCTCCATCCCTTTATGCCTCAACAAATGAACAAACCAACAAAACCCAGAAAAAATTCCAGTCTAAATCTGGCTAGATCTATAGACATAGCTATGAGCTTGTAGTAAATTAAATGATTAAAAAGCATATTTAATTACATAATAAAGCCATAGAGATATAATAAAGTGAATACAGAATTTATATCTGTAAAACATAATAATTGAATATACACAAAAATTGAAAAATTATTTTTTATAGGTTTGGACAAAATTGAGATGTATGTAAAGTAAGATCATTTTTTTTTACTCTAAACATTAAATTTCAAAGCATACCTATGGAAAATCTAATGCTGATTGTGAGACTACTCGACCTGGGGATTCATCCCATATACAGTTGCCAAATCCAGATGCTATTGCGGATGCCAGGAAGTGCTTGCTGACAGAAGCCTGATATGACTGTCTTGTGAAAGGCTCTGCCACAGCCTGACAAATATGGAGGTGAATGCAGCCAACTATTGGACTGAGCTTGAGGTCCCCGATGGAGAAGTTGGTGAAGGGACTGAAGGAGTTGAGGAGGTTTGCAGACCTGTGGGGAGAGTAACAGTGTCAGCCATCCATACCCCCGGAGCTTCCGGGGACTGGACCACCAACCAAAGAGTACACATGGAGGGACCCATGGCTCTGACTGGGTGTGTGGCAGAGGATGGTCTTGTTGGACATCAGTGGGAGGAATGGCCTTTGGTCCTGTGGGGGTTTGATGTCCCAGTGTAGGCAGTGGGTAAACACCCTAATAGAAGCAGTGGGAGGGGGATGGTATAGGATTCAGGGGGCTGGGAAAGGGGATAACATTTGAAATGTAAATAAACAAAATATCCAATAAATAAAAAAGAATTATGATCTTGTAATAGACAAGAGAATAATAGCATGAATCACAAATTTTAAAACTGATAAATTTGCCTACATTATATTTAATGACTGACAAACCTGAACCCCAAAGTTATGTAATCAAATGTAGTTTTAGTGGGAGAGAAAATTCTTTGGTGGAGCTGCCTATATGTTGTGTAGGGAAATTAAGGGATGATGCTCTTCTGAGTTGCCACCAAGGCCAAGGTTGGCTTTTTGGGAGACAACTTACTGTCTTTGGGTCAATCAGCACTATACTCTCTTGCAAGTAAGCACAATAAACATATTGCTTTGCCAAGCTAGTCTTGGTTGGAATAATTCCTTTGCATTGTCATCTGTCCTTAGCTGAAGTGAAGAGATATCAGTTTGCATATCTCTATGTAAATAGCAACCAAAGACATTTTTGAGGTATGTTTTAATGCTAAACACATAAACACCTGAAACACTGAAGTTCCTCTCAGTGTATATACACACCAAAAAAGAAGCCAAGAATATTCATAGCACCACTGTTCACTAGTAGAGCTAAAGAGAAAGGACTGTATAGATGTCTGTCGAACAGAGTAAATACACAATAATACATTCAAACAGCAGAGAAAAGTGAAAATAAAATAATCTCAAACATAATATTTAGTGAAAAATAGAGCACGCTGAGTATATGTAAATGCTTTGTATATATAAATTTCTAAATTTCAAATTTAGGCATTGTCTTAGTTAGGGTTTCTATTCCTGCACGAACATCATGACCAAGAAGATAGTTGGGGAGGACAGGGTTTATTTAGCTTACACTTCCACATTGCTGTTCATCACCAAAGGAAGTCAGGACTGGAACTCAAGCATGTCAGGAAGCAGGAGCTGATGCAGAGGCCATGGAGGGGAGCTGCTTACTGGCTTGCTTCCCCTGGCTTACTCAGCTTGCTTTCTTATAGAACCCAAGACTACCAGCCCAGGGATGGCACCACCCACAATGGGCCCTCTACCCTTGATCACTAATTGAGAAGATGCCTTACAGCTGGATCTCATGGAGGCATTTCCTCACCTGAAACTCTTTTCTCTGAGATAACTCCAGATTGTGTCAAGTTGACACACAAAACCAGCCAGTACAGGCATGACAGACTTACAGTAGTTATGGTGGCTAGTTTTATCAACTTGACAATCTAGAATCACCAGAGCCTCAATAAGGGTAATTTTAGATCAGGCTGAACTGTGCATAGGTCTATGGGGGATTGTCTTGATTACATGAATTGATGTGGAAAGACCCAGTCTACTGAGAAGAGCAGCATTTCTGGGATTTGGGTCTTGGACTCTATCATAGTAGAGAAGTTGAACTGAGTAGCAAGCATGCCTGCCTTCAGTTCTCTCTGTTCTTGACTATGGGAGTGATTTGGCAAGCCTCTTTAGGGTTCTGACTTCTCTGCTGTGATGGACTATGATCTGTAATTATGAGCTGAAATAAACCTTTTCTTGCCTATGTGGTTCTCAGTCAGGATGTTTTGTCACAGAAACAGAAATTAAACTAAGACTATATTAAACATAAAGATAATGCTTTATATTGCAGATTGATATTGACAGGTGACACTGAAAAACATCCACTGGGCTGAAGAGCTGGCCCAATGGTCAAGAGCACTGGCAATTTTTGAAAGGACCTAGATTTGATTCTCAGCACCCACATAGCAGCTCACAAGCTATAGGTAGCTGCAGATCCAGAACACCCATTGCTCTTTCCATTCTCTGTAGGCACTGGAAACACACAAAATACTCAGACTCTCATTTAGAAAATAAATATAATAATATGCATTGAATAGTAATAGAAAATTAAAAAGAAATCCACAGTCTGTGTACATATTATCTGTGTGAATTTCTACTCACATATATTAAGTGTATTTTATACTTGAATACCAAGCTGATGCAGGAATGATGTTTTTACATGATCACTGTTCATCACTCTGTAACTGTCATTATTCTACTCATTTAAAGCACTCTAAAAAATATTCTGTACAAATGGAAAGGATCACAGGTATCACTCTACATCTAGTTGAAGGAAATAGAAGGAATCTTCTGTATTTCACCGAATGAAAAGTATGTGTGTATGCATGCGTATGTGTATGTGTGAATATATATTTGTCATTTAGGAAATCAGTAAACCTATTATATACACTTTAAATTTAGGTATCCATTTCTTATATTACATTCTTACAATCATTACCTAATGGCTATCAATAAAATGAACATTATTTTACTTTTATATTATTATTTTCTTATTTATTCGACGTAAATGTGAATACTTTGTCTTTTCTGTGATTATACCTATCCTTTGAAACTGTGCCCATTGATCACAAGACATTATCCATGAAGCAAAATGATTTCATGGACAAGAGAATTGTCTTTTTGATTTTTGTTTGTTTTGTTGTTTTTGTTTTTTGAGACTAAACCTATCCATGTGCAGACATCTCCACACAGTGACCATTGGTTAAGCTCTTGGACATATGTAAAGTTAATCCCCACACTGATATATCTGTACATTCATTTTACAAATAGCTACCTATCTAAGGATGGTCCATTTTACTAAATATGAGTTTTTCCTAAGAGTTGTACATAAAATGTAATATGCTAAGCCACATATAAAAATTAACTATTTAATTGTTACACTGTATTTCATGGTTTGTTTTCCCTATAGACATTTAAAAATTAGCATATGCAATATGCAACATGAATATTAGATACATACCATAATTTATCTCTTAAGCATTATTCCTAATTACTCTTTCTAAAGAGCTACAACAACAGTCTGTCCTGATTTGGAATTCACTATGTTTCTTTGGTAGGTTTCAAACTCCTGAACATCCCCCTGCCTCAACTTTCCAAGTGCTTAGATTACAGACATGGGCCACTGTACACTGCTTAGAGAACATCTTTCCACTCTCTTTAAATTTTCCTAAAATGTGTGATACCTAAGTGGTACAAAAGTATATAAATGGCATTTGTTTCTTCCAGTAAGTAGGCAGTTTGATTTCCCAGGAGGCAAGCAGTAAAGTGCAAGGAGGATGTGCGGCAAGGCTTTGTTGGAATTATTGGAGCCTTACAAAATTTAAACAATTTGGAAGTTAAATAAGGTTCAAGTCGGCTTTTATTGTGAATGTCTAAACTGCTTTGCTTTCCTTAGTGAGGTGTCACATAAGCTGGTGTGAATGGGCTTTCTATGTATGGTAAGTTTTAGCCAGATGGTAACTTCACTTAAATATACACAGCGGCATCATGTTTTATGGGCAAGGCATAGAAAGCTGGTCAGAGTTAAAGCATTTCTAAATTGTATCTGAAGCATTAGATAATTGTTAATGTTTGTAAATTATACTGAAACATATATAGTTGAGTTGATGAAGATTTAAGCTATGTTTGTTTAAAATAATGCATTACAGTGGTATGTAGAAACAAATCTTGAAACAGAAATTACATACAGAATAAGAAAATGTAATAATGTTGGCATAGTGAATCTATGTGCATTTGACATAACTGATGACCCATAAGAGGAAGAACTATACAACACAAGGCTAGCATTTTCAATTAAGAAAGCAAGGAAAACAGAATGGAGTCTCATATTTTGTTGTTTGTTTTCTTATGCTAGCATGTAACACAGGACCTCACATATGTGTAGCAAGTGATCTACCACTGGGCTATACTCTCAAGCCTCACATGACATTTTTAATAATAAATAATTTTTATTGGAAATTCCTTCTTACAAAATCTATAATGTAAAACTATAGATAAAAGCTTCAAATTAGATATTAAATGACCTTTAGTTCACTTATACTCAATTTCATTGTGCTAATTTTCATAATCTTATAAGGCAATTATGATAGCTATTTATCATTTTATGGAAAAAGAAATCAAAAGCAATTAATAATTACCATGTATTTGTTAGATGACACAGTAAAGCTGACTCAATACAATAAGCCCTCTAGAAGTACACAAATCCAAAATCATAAAAAAATTAAATAAAAATAAACAATTTCACCTATCAGCCTAATCTTGGTACAAAAATCTCCAGGTTTACATAACTTTATCTCTGTAAATAACATTAGGTTAATGATATTTTGTTGTTTTTAAATAGGATTACATTTGCTTCTGAATTCCTTCTGATCTCAATTATCAAGATTCTACTGGGAAGTGTTATTTAGCCAAACTTTATGCAATCAATATGCTTCAATTCCCAATTGACAAGTCAGCTTGTTCAAGGAGATGACGTTGTTACCTTTTGTCCCACAGTTTTCATTGATTTAGTAATGAACACAAGAATTGTTATCGTGAAACAAGCTGGTGACTTTTTGGCTAGCTTACAGCAGTCCATGAAGTATCATCGTACCAGTTTTAGGGTGGATGGTCTAGGAGCAGTATCTAATCAAGAATCCTCAGGGTTGATTTTTTTCTACTTGAGTGTTTTCTGTATCTCCACGACATTAGTTATAACCTCTTCAGAATCAGGATCCTCCTGAGAATGTTCTACTCTTTAAAATGTATTTAAACATTATGTTTTGGGTATTCAGATGCAATGGATTTAGAGCCATATGATCAAAGTATGCTTAAAATATGTGATAGCCTATAAAGCCAGATCCTACCACACATTGCTTGATAATTTGAAACTTTTAAGTTCACTGTGCTGGTGAAAACAATTCATAGCTTGTTGACAGAAGTTCCTATTGTAAAACTGAAGCTTGAAGACAGTCATTGAAGGACATATCCAGGATATAGGAGCAACTATGACATTGAAAACAGACATGAGGAGATAAATTGGTATGCTCTGTGTCTTGACGATAGATTATTTTTAAATTTCAAGATACTTTCATCAGTATAGAATCAATGCTAGTATAAATAATTTTATGAAAGCAAGCATATGCCAATCCTTTATGCTTAATAAGCATACATAAATGTATCTTGGCTTAACATCTGAATTGTATGTTTACAGGAGTGCCTTAGCATTTTGCAGAAAAATGTGGTTTATTAAGAAGAAAAGCTTTTAAGGTTAAAGATACAGATCAACACAAAACTTGCGGAGCTGTTATTGCTTGTTCTATTGGGTTATAGTTGTATCAGGAATTGAATCTAATACTGACAGTATAATGGACTTAAACAAGGGAAGGTATAATTATTACACTTCTAATTAGAACTATCTTGATAAAAAAAAATGAGGCAGAGAAAAGTCATGGTTCTTCCAAGTATAGATTTGAGCCAGATCAACAAAGTTCACTACAAAACAATGACATTAAGTACGTAAAACTATTCCTCTCCACCCCTCTTCTGGCTAGAGAACAGTTTACAGATTAAACTACATGGTGAGAAGCCTGGATGTTGTCAGGAGGGTGTTGGTACTCAGATCTCCCTTTCTCAGTTTTTAAGGTTTTATCTAAATATTCAGTTTCATACCGTCTATTAGCTTGGAGCAGACACAGATATGCCAGAGCAAGTGTATGGATGCTACCGCTCAGGAAAATTAATAATTTCCTCCCTGGACATTTGAAGCCTGACATCATTGTCCCAGATAATACTTCAGTGAGGAGTCAGAGACCTGTGTTCTAATAGATATACTTGCTTCTTGATGAACAGACTCAGGACAGAAACTACCTTCTGTGCATTGATACTTATATTTCCTAGCCAACAGAAAGTCACTGAAATAATTTTTCTCCTGTTCACACATCATCTCCCATCTTCTAGTCATCATCCCTTAAATTAGATTTTACCTTCTTTGCTGATGCTTAAGGAAGAGAGCTTTCATTTCTGTTAGAAATACAGCAAACATGCTCTCTTTTTAGTATTAGTCCACTATGGTTCTCGAACGGAGCATGTTGGAGAAGCAAAACTTCTCCTTGGCATATTTCCTTGGATGAAAGATAGAGGCAGAGAGATGGGGAATGGACAGAGATTCCACTAAGACAAAGGATCCTACTCCACTAAACATCTATCATAAGGGAGGAAATAGATGACAACCAGCACATCAGAGCAGATATCTGGATACATGGCTTCAACTTCTTCTGAGTCACTAGAATTTTGATGTCGTTATCTATTGTTCTTCTGCAATGTCTTCAATTCTTCTGTGTTAATAAATATCCATTACAATTTAATCTGTCGCTTTCACTGAAAACAGAATAAAATAATATTCTATGCTAGATGAGTTCAGATTGTCACTTTGATCACAGAGTACTTTGTCATGTAGTGTCACTAGAAATTCTTGTTAATTGTTGTTATAGCCCTTAAAAGTTATCCCAATAACCATGGAATAGAAAAAGGGAACATAGCTTATGGAATCCTACTAACTGGTCTATGCTTGTGCCTTGATCTTATTTTATTTCTATCCTTTCTCTCTCTGTCTGTCTCTGTCTTCTCACTCTCTCTTCTCCTCTCCCTGTCTCTCTCTGTATCACTCTGTCACTCTCTGTCTTTCTGTGCCTCTATATGTGTCTCTGTTTCTCTGTCTCTTTCTCTGTCTCTTTCTCTGTCTCTTTCTGTCTCTGTCTCTCTCTGTCTCTGTCTCTGTCTCTCTCTGTGTTTGTGTCTCTGTCTCTGTCTCTCTTTCTCTCTCTCTCTCTCTCTCTCATTGAAGGAAAGACTGAAGGTGAAAATAAAATGAGTTTTATATTGATCATATAATTTTAGACATTTAGATGGTCTTTTAATCAGAAATCTGATCACACCAAGATGAGGAGCCTCCATGAGCCCCCTCCAAGTAGAGCACCAGAGTCCTAGAGTTCAAGGCAACCTGTTTATTGCAGATGAGCATCTTGCATCTTACCCTTTTTAGTATGGATTCCATCCTCCTTTTCCTACAGGTGGTGAAATTTACAGTGAGAAATTGCCTGCCTTAAACCAGGATGTGCAGAAATCAAGTGCAGAGTCAAAAATTGGACACAAATATCCTGACCTCTCACCTTTCCCTCAATCCACTGCACTGATTTCCTCCTTGGACTGTGGTAGCAGTGGTAGGCATAGCCAGATGCCAAGAACCTGTTCCTTGTGTCATCAAGAAATAAATTTCACGGGTAAGGGAGCTCAGCTAGCAACTGATTGCAAAGCACTTTGAAAATGGAAAACCAAATACAGCATAAGTGCTAGGTTCTGCTATCATTCAGAAGGGAAGAAAGCAAGTACAGAGCTATCGTTATGATTATTTGTAACTGGGATATAAAAGAATTTTGCAAGAAAAGCAGGAAGGGCCATAGGTAATAAAAGTGAACAACATGAAAAAGTTTCACCAAGGATCTTAACTTTATTTTGCAAGGCCTCAGACTTACAGCCTCTCTGGAGGATTTACTTGTATTAATAGATCTTAAACAATTTGATTCTTAAATGTTAGTTACTTTTCTGTTGCTATACTAAAGCAGCTTTGGGCAACTTAAGAGTTTACTATGGCTTACTGCTCCAGAGTATTAGAATCCATAATGCATGGGACAATAGAGCAACAAGTAATAGGCATCATAGTTGTAAGATGCTGTGCAGAGAGCTCACATTTGAACTGCAAACACAAACCTATAAACATCAGGAGGATGTTATTTCTGAATGCCCACCTTCAGTGACATACTTCTTCATCAAGGCTATACATCTTAACCTTCCCAAGCAGTGTTACAAATTGGGGACCAAGTATTCAAATATGGAAACTGATAGGAAGCATTCCCATTGAAGCTACAACATGCACTTAAAGAGTGTATCAAAAAATTGATAACTGTATAGACAGCGAGTACTCCTCATGTCATCCTGTAGATTAGAAACTCATTCAGTGATCTGTAAACTTGAAACTTTGCTGAAAGAACTAACAAGGAACTATAAGGTACATCAGTGGGATGCCTAATCAGACCCTCCAAAATTCTAGTAGAAACATCAACCTCTTGTTTGAGAGAAATTCAGTGTTAGAATGTTCCAGGTAACATACCAGAGATAAACACTCAGATGTACAGCACATAGCCAATTGAAAGTTTTTATTCAAGCTGACTGTGACTATACCAAAGGACTGGGGAGCCTAGGTTTGTCCCCAAGGGACCAGAACTTGGGGATATTTTAAAGGCAGATATAACCTCTTCACTATGCTCACCAGGTGAAGACAGCTTGTCGAAAGCTAACTTTTTACCAGGAGCTAAGCTAAGTGGCTAGCTGGAGGGAGTTCTGTACAAGCAGGCAGTTTAACAGAAGCTACAACAAGTTATCTAGGCTATCCTGACATTTGGTTTCTAGAGGAACTTTCCATGGGTTTCTCCTTCAAGGAGATAAAGTTCTAGTTAAACCTGAAATGGCACCAGCAAAAATACAAGGTGGAGGAGTCTCTTCTCTGTCTTGTCTTGTCACAAGAACATAGTCATAGGCAAAGTTCCAGACTCAGGAACTTCACCACCCATGGGAACGTCTTAAGTGAACCAACTTAAAGGTGACATTCAGTTTTCCTCTAACTTGTGTAGGATTTTTTCCCTTACAGACATGCCTTCCCATGTTAATCCCATCTAATTCTAAAGGCCCAGCCCCAATCTGAATTTGTCAGTTAATATATCTTGACTCATGAGCTCAGCTCACATCAATAACTCCTTCTAATTAAACAGTCAGTCCTCAACATGAATTTTTTCACATTTCCTAATAATTTGTGGAAGATTTATTTTATTATTATATACATGTGCATGTGTATATGTGAATATGTATGTGGGGAGGGGCAGGGTTATATATACATGTTCATGCAGATGCTGCTAAGACCAGATATGGAAGATGTCAGATCCCTGGAGCTGAAGTTACAGGAAGTTGTGAGCCATCTGGTACGGGTACTAGGAACCAGATTCCACTTCTCTGCAACAGTCCTGAGTGTTAACTACTGACATATCTCTTGCAGCTCCTTCCTTAAAATTTTGAAAACAGAAACAGAATCAAAAAGAAAGTAACTTCTTAAATTCACTACTACAGTATAACAATTAATGTATTTTCTTTATCTTTTAGTTTGTGCTAAGCCACGTTAAAAATCAATTATGGAGATAATGATATATCTTTTTAAATACCTCAGCACTCCAAAAGAATAAATATAATTCTTTCCATAGTCCCAATACTATTCATCCTTTTGAAAGTTAAACACCATTCTGTAATATAACCCTAAATCTATATTAAAATTTGCACAATTGTCCCAAATAACATTTATGTAACAGGCTTGATTGAACCAGGGAATGTAATCAATATCATACGTTAACAATTAGCATTTGACTGTGGAATCTGTTTATTTTCAGAATACTACAAAATCCATAACATGGCAGTAAAGAAAATTCAGCAGTCCTTTAATTTGACTTGCTCATAGTATTTCAGCCCTGGTACATCTTAAGCTCACAATTTCACAATAGTATTGTGCTACTGTGACAATGTGGATTGCTGTACAAAATGTGTCTCTAACCTCTGTCCCCGTTCTGTTATTGTCGCTTGTATCAGCTTTGTTCACACTAAGCACAAATTTCAGGCATTTCAAATTTTAGAAGGCAGACATGACTTGAAAGCGCAAACTACTCTAAGTGCTACTAATTGAGGTGAGTCTACCATTATGTGTTCCTTTTTTCTTCTTGGAGTACCCACTAATTCATGGGAAGAGTAGAAAGGCTGAGTCTGCACAAAAAGGTGGCTGCTAATAAAGAAGCCAAGAAGCTATAAGGGCATGGGTCAGGGAAGACAAAGAGTAGAGTTCATTCAACCTGATGTCAGGACAAGAGAAGCTTAGATCTCTAAGAAGAGTAAGGTTCAACGAAAATCCAAATTTGCCACCTAAATTTTTACAAAGAAATTCATCAAGTTCTTAAACTTCCCATGTTGAAGTCTTTAGAAGCTGTACTGGTTGTTATTTTGTCAAGTTGGCAAGGACTTAGACATGTTTGAGAAATGGAACCTCAATTGACAAAAATGCCTCTATTAGACTGCCTGTAAGCAAGTCAGTAGAACATTCTCTTGATTAATGATTGATGCTGAAGGGACCAGCCAACTGTGGAAGATGGTCCCCTGGAAACAGGGTCCTGGAGAGTATAAGAAAACAGGCATGACTGACCAGTAAGCAGATTTCCTCCTTGGCCTCTGCTTTTCTGTTCCTGTTTCCAGATCCGCACCTTGAGTTCCTGCTTTGACTTCTCAATTTGACTTCTCTCAGAGATGCAATGCAAGCTGAAATGAATCCTCTCCTCTCCAAATCACTCTTTGGTTAAGGTGTTTTACCATAGCGATAGAAATCCTTACAAGGCCAAAGCCAAGGTGAGAGAGCATGTTTTAACATGTCGAAATTTGTACAGGAATAATATTGAAAAGAAAATAGAAAAGTTTGGGACATATCAGTGGAAGGAAGGGTCTAAGAAGAAACTGAGGCTGTCAATCAGAAACCCTAATTGGAAAACTCTACATGGAGATAATTTAGAGATAGACTAAGGATTACCAAGTGGGAAAAAATCTCACATAAGTTTCGTTTTCATTGGCTTGCTGATGACTGCACGTTTTATTAGCTGCCAGAATATCCACATGGGTCTAGTTTATCCTTGGAGAGAAAATAGCATTATGTAAAATCTATGTATTTTTTTCATTTGCAACTGCTACCCATGTTTGCTCAAATGTATCAACCACAATGCTAGAAAAAGATTAAAAAATAATGAAATAAGAAAAAGAGACAAAAAACATGCCCATAAGTAACTCAGGTACAAAAGATTGACAGAGATGGACTTTTAAGTTGTTGTATTTTAAAAATAATCATAGGGGGTTTCTGAAGGGTAGACCTGGAAAGGGGAGAACATTTGAAATATAAATAAAGTAAATATCCCAAAACAATAATAATAAGATGAAAAATTTTACTGGCTAAGTAAAATTTATTAAAAGTAGCCAGTAAGAGCTACCATTAACCAAGATAGGAACTGAAATGAAGAAAATAATTAAGCATCTTAAAAAGTAGATTGTAGATTTTAAAAGTGAGACTTAATTGACTAGGAAGTAATTCAGCATAAAAGCAGAGGCTGAGTCATGAACCAAAAGAGAAAACAAGTGTGCAGAGTAAGGAATCCAGCTGATCCAGCACATGCTGAAGTTCACTCCTACGGGTAAGCAGTGTGCCTGCAAAGCCAAAAGGAGAGCAGTGTACTCAGTGTGATACAACAAACCAAAGTCCAAGAATATTCCACACATCACAGTGCAAGCTCTAGTTAAACAGTTAGAAGGGGTTATGTTTCTCCAAAGAAAAGTCTTCCTTTGGTTCCAGTGATACCACTGAAGACAGAAAATAATTTAAACAATTTCAGTACCTTGAAAATTCCTCAATTGTGATCCTGTAGTTATTGCAAAAATTTCCTCTAAATTCAAAAGTCAAAGAGCAAAATGAACTGTATTTCTGAATGTTTTAATTATTTAAAAATTCAGCATGAATTACTTAAATATTTGAAAACTGTTGGTTAGACTTTGTGTAAATGTTGTTTAGAGTAAATCTCTCTCTCTCTTGAATTCCTTTGTGTGCCTTTGGCCACCCAGTTTCTCTAGTACTTGTCAGTGATAATACAGTTCCCCTCTGTTGGGTAGTTTTCGTGGTCATGTTGAAATCCATACATGATTGGTGACTTCTAGGACATCATCCATTCTACTATTCTGTATCTTACCATCACTATTGCATAGTCCTATAGAATACATATATAAACTGCAATACAATTATGAAATTTACTGATTTCACCTTCTGAATTTTGCTTCTTCAAATTTTTAATTTTTGCTATTCTACATTTGCCTTTTCACATATTATCAGTAGTCATTTCAGCATTATTTAAAAATTCTGACAAGGCTGGAGAGATGATTCAGTGGTTAAGAGCACCTGACTGCTCTTCCAGAGGTACTGAGTTCAATTCCCAGCAACCACATGGTGGCTCACAACCATCTGAAATGCAATCTGATTGCTTAGAAGAGGTGTACTTGATGACAGAGCACTCATATACATAAAATACATGGATATATAAATCTTAAAGATTTTTGGCTTAAATTCTATTAGAAATTATATTAATTCTAGGTAATAATTGAATAAGAATAGACAAGCGAGGAGTAATGCTGAAGCAAATGAAACTGAATGGTGTTGTTCACTATATGAACATGAGCCCCCAACACTTCTCACCTATATAAGTTCTAATAAATTTATTTGTAAGTATTTTTAGCATAAGCTGGATATACAGCCCAGTGATAGAACATTTGACCAGCATGAACGAGGATATTAGTCCCTAATACTACAGAATAACTGGAGTTTTATTTAAAAAAGTGTTTTTGAAAAGAAAGCCTGTGTTTTCTATATTCATAATGACTTATTTCAAAGACTATAGATTCTATTGTAATTTTTAATTTTTGTTAATTTGGCATACAAAGTAATGTGTTTTATTTGACTTGCATACATGTTGCTCATACTTGACCCCCACCTTCTATTTCCTTAACCCTTATCTAGTCGTGCTCTAGTTCTTTCACAGTAATTGATCCCTTTCTTCAATGTAAGTTATGCCCCTAGTTCCCAAATTGTGTTCATGCCATATATGTATACATGACATATATATCATACATATTTGTACATATGAATCTCACATATGAAATAAAACATAATATTTGATTTTCTTTACCTCTGTCTACTATAATTTTAAATAATTCCATACCCATGGTTTTATTGCAAATGTTTAAAATACAGTTAATATTTAATGTCAATCTTATATTCTACAACCTTGGTGAACTCATTTATTCTAGGAAGTTTTCTTAAATTTTTCTGTCCAGGTTCCTTGTGATTTTCTGCAGAGTGCCATGTCATATTCAAATAGGGACAGCTTCATTTCTTATTTCTAGCCTTTTGCGTTCTTTCCTGATTTATTATTGCATGTAGATTTTCCAGAACCATATTGAATATTAATAGTAAGATTAGACCTTGCCTTGTTCCTAATCTTGGCAAGAAAATACTGACTTTTACCATTAAATATCATGTCAGCACCTAGTTTTCTGAGAATTTGAATCATGAATGATGTTAAATTTTATCAAAAGACTTCTTTGCATCCAGTAACGTGGTTATATAATTTTTTCTCTGCCTTATTATCATAATGATTTACACTATTCATCCTCTCAGCAACCTAGTCTTGAATCTGAGGAATAAAACAAGATGCCATGTTTTGTAATTACTTTTATATATTGTTTAAGTCCATCAGCTGATATTTTATAATGATTTCTTTTTCTTTGGTATCTATACACATGGAGAAGATTACCAAGCAGTTTCCAATCCCATGCAAACTTCAGCCAGTTTGCATGAATTGATGTTGAAGAACAGATTAGGATATGTTTCTTTCTCCCTTTCATTATTCAAAAAAGACTGTTGAAAATCAGTGTTAGTTTTGAGTCTTTTATTATAATTTCTGGATAACTTTTTAAACATGTTTCAGTATAATTCAGTTCTCGTGGTATTCATAATGCTAGACATAGTATCTCTTTCAGATTGAGTGAATTGTTATGTCTACTTTCTAAAGATGATACATTCTATCTAAACCATAGAGTTTACCTGTGTAACGTTGTTAGTAGTATTTCCTCATAATTCTTTTGCTGCCCGTATGGTTTGCATCGATTTGTGTCTTCACTGTATTTTTCATTTCAGACATGCTACCAATTGGCAAATTTTATTGATCTTTTCAAAGATGCTTATTTCACGTTTACCTTTGTGTTCTCCCCCCCCACCTATCTATATATGCTAGCATGTGTTACTAAGAGCATGCATTTATTCTTTATGATGTAAGCATTAAGTAATATGATTTTTCTCTTAGAATCCCATGATTTTTTATTAGATATTTTATTTATTTCCATTCCAAATGTTGTCCCCCTTCCCAGTTTCCGCTCTGCAAATCCCCATTTCCACCTGTGTTCCCTTATCTCTATGATGGTGCTTCCCAACTCACCCACCCATTCGTCCTCACTGCCCTAGCATCCCCCTACACTGGAACACCAAGACTCCATAGGACCAAGGGCTTCCCCTCCCATTGACACCAGATAAGGTAGTAGTCTGCTACATACACAGCTGGATCCATGGCTCCCTTCCATACGTACTCTTTGGTTGGTGGTTTAGTTCCTGTGAGCTCTGGGGTGTCCCGTTAGTTGATATTGTTGGTCTTCCTATGGGGTTGCAATCTGCTTCTTCTGCTTCAGTCCTTCTTCTAACTCTTCAATTAGGGTCCTTGGGCTCAGTCTGATGGTTGGCTGTTCTGCAATCATCCACATCTGTATTGGTCAGACTCTGGCAGAGCCTCTCAGGGGACAGCTATACCAGGCTCCTGTCAGCAAGCACTTCTTGGCATCAGCAATAGTGTCTGGGTTTGGAGTCTGTAGATGGGATGGATCCGTAGGTGGATCAGTCTCTGAATGGCCTTTCCTTCAGGCTCTGCCCAACTCCTTGTCCCTGCATTTCCTTTAGACAGGAACAATTCTGGGTTAAAAATTTTGAGATGGGTATGTGATCCCATCACTCAACTAGGGGTCACACCTATCCACTAAATATGGTCTCTACAGGTTTTATCTCTCTTTTGTTGGTTATTCAGGTAAGGCCATCCCCTGTGGGTCCTGGGAACCTCTTGCTTCCCTGGAATCTGGCACTTTCTAGTGGTTATCCCAGGTTCTCCATCCTCTACTGTTGCATACCTCCATTCAGTTTCCTGTCCCACTGTACTTCTCCTGTCTTCTCCCACATATGACCTTGCTCCCCATTTTTCCCTCCACCTCCTCTCTCTTTCCCAGATCCCTCCCTCCCTCTACTTCCCATGATTATTTTGTCCCCCCCTTAAATGTAGGACAGAGTCATCCACACTTTTGTCTTCCATCTTCAACTTCATATGCTCTGTGAGCTGTATTGTGGGTATTCTGAGCTTTTGGGCTAATGTTCATGTATCAGTGAGTACACTGCCATGTGTGTTCTTTTGTGACTGGGTTACCTCACTCTGGATGATATTTTCTAGTTCCATCCATTTGCCTAAGAATTACTTGAAGTCATTGTATTTAATAGCTGAGTAATACTCCATTGTGTAAATGTACCACATGTTCTGTAGTCATTCCTCCATTGAGTGACATTTGGGTTCTTTCCAGCTTCTGAGTGTTATAAATAAGGCTGCTATGAACATAGTGGAGCATGTGTTCTTGTTATGTGTTGGAGCATCCTTTAGGTATATGCCCAGTAGTGGTATAGTTCGATTCTCAGGTAGAACTATTTCCAATTTTCTGAGGAACAGCCAGACTGGTTTCCAGAGTGGTTATATAATACTGCTGGCAATGGAGGAGTGTTCCTCTTTCTCCACATCCTCCTCAGTACCTGCTGTCACCTGGTATTTTGATCTTAGCCATTCTCACTGGTGTGAGGAGAAACTCAAAGTTGTTTTAATTTGTATTTCTCTGATGACTAATGATGTCAAACATTTCTTTATGTGCTTCTTGGCCATTCGAGATTCCTCAGCTGAGAATTCTTTAGTTAGCTCTGTACCCCATTTTTAATTGGGTTATTTGGTCTTCTGGAGTCTAACTTCTTGAGTTTTTGTATATATTGGATATTAGCCCTCTATTTGATGTAGCTTTGGTAAAGATATTTTCCCTATGTGTAGGTTGCCATTTTGTCCTATTGCAGTGTCCTTTTCCTTACAGAAGTTTTCAATTTTACAAGATCCCATTTGTCAATAGTTGATCTTACAGCCTGAGCCATTGGTGTTTTGCTTAGGAAATTTTCTAATGTGCAGATGTATTTGAGGCTTTCCCACTTTCTCTTCTATTAGATTCAGTGTATCTGGTTTTATGTATAGGTCCTTGATCCACTTGGACTTGAGCTATGTACAAGGACACAAGAATGGGTCAATTTGCTTTCTTTTACATGCTGACTGCCACTTGAGCCAGCACCATTTGCTGAATATGTTGCCTTTATTCCACTGGATAGGTTTAGCTCCTTTGTCAAAGATCAGATTATCATAGGTGTGTAGGTTTATTTCTGGGTATTTAATTCTATTCTGTTGATCTACCTGCCTGTCTCTGTACAAATACCATGCGGTTTTTATCACTATTGCTCTGTAGTACAGCTTGAGGTCAGGGATGGTGATTCCTCTAGAACTTCTTTTATTGTTGAAAATGGTTTTCGCTCTCCTGGGTTTTTGAATATTCCAAATTAATTTGCAAATTACTCTTTCTAACTCTATGAAGAATTGAGTTGGAATTTTGATGGGGATTGCACTGAATCTGTAGATTGCTTTTGGTAAGATGGCCATTTTTACCATGTTATTCTTGCCAATTCATGAGCATGAGAAATCTTTCCATCTTCTGAGGTCTTTGATTTCTTTGTTCAGAGACTTGAAATTCCAGTCATACAGATTTTTAACTTGCTTGGTTAGAGTCACACCAAGATATTTTGTATTATTTGTGACTATTGTGGAAGATTTTGTTTCCCTAATTTCTTTCTCAGACCATTTATCCTTTGATTTTTTTTTTTTGAGTTAATTTTATATCCAGCCTTTTTGATGAAGTTGTTTATCAGTTGTAGAAGTTCTCTGGTGGAATTTTTGGGATCACTTATGTATACTATCATATCATCTGCAAATATTGATATCATAACTTCTTCCTTTCCAATTTGTATTCCTTTGACCTCCTTTTGTTGTCTAATTGCTCTGGCTAGAACGTTGAGTATTATATTGAGTAGACAGAGAGTAGACAGCCTTGTCTTGTTCCTGATTTTAGTGGAATCCCACAATTTCTAGATACTCCATTTTCATTGTGATTGAGTTCATTGCATGTTTAAAATATTTTCTGAGACATCCTCTTTGGTGAGTGGATTATTCAGAAAGTCATCTTTACTTTTCAAGTGTTCTATTTTTTTAAATAATTTCCCCTTTGATTCCATAGAACAGAACTCTTTAGGTTTCAAAGACTTTACATTTGTTGAGGTTTGTTTTATGGATTTGGACAGAAGCTATTTGGCTTTAGGTGGTTTTCTAATTGATTCTCATGTGAATTGTTGAAAAATTGACAGTGTTGGTTTTAGTTGTAATTATTGATTTTCATATTTATTATCTGAATCTTATTATATGTGCTCTCACACTCATTGAAGGTGCTGTTGACATGTGTACACATGTTTAAGGTTGTCTTGAACTGAGAATTTTGCTGGTATATAATATTCTTTCTGAGTCAGGAAATAGTGTTGATTGTGATGTGTGTATTCCTGGTTTGAACTCAATTTTTATTGACTATTTTTCCCTTGCAACTTACATATAAATAAAAATACATTTGAGTATATAATGTGAGTTGATTGTAGCACTGTACAGTTATGTTCTCTTCTTAAATGTCAACTCATCTATATCTATCATTGAATTGATAAAACTAGGCCATTTACAATTAATGGAATTGCTTCTATGCAGAAATTCTTCATGAAAAATAACATTCTGTTTTATTTAGGTTCCCTGGACTCAGTAGAATAACACTGTGATTGAAATCCGTTCTGCTAAAACCCATGTGGTATTTCTGTCTGGTTACTTCACATGGTCTCTCCTTATCTTCAATTTTGAGAAGTTTACTTATAATGTATAAATTATTTTTACTTCAGCATGTCTGGATTTCTTTCAACCTTTTAAATAGTGGTATGGGTGTTTATTACCAATCAATCAGATTATTTATATGGTCTCCCTTTCGTTTTTCTTCCCTTTAACCTAGAAAATAACTCAGAAATTATCTGTGATACAAAGAACACAAGACAAGAAAAGACAAACAACAAAAGATCAGTGCAAATTCCTAGAGTTATTAGATGCCATCCATGCTGGTTTCATAGGGTATGAAAGGCAAGATTTATTTTGGATAGCATCACATTTTAAAACAGTTAGACAAAGAAACAAAGCAAAGCAAAACAAGCAGCAGCAACAAACAAAGGGGCAGGAGAAACGTCCTTCTTTCCCTTTCTTCATACAATTTTCATGTTAAAAAAATACTATTTTGTGCTAATCTCATCATCTGAAATTCTTTCTCCTTCATAGAATGAAAGCTTGTGTCTCTGTCTCTTCTTGTGAGACAGAGAAGTATTGCTTATTAACTATATACTCTTTTCATTTTATCAATAGTCTTTCATTTCTTGTACTATAGTTTATGTTTGATCTCAAGTCAAACATAAAATGATACCCTTTGTCAATACAACTAAGGTTTTTATCATATATTTGAGCTCACGTTTATCCAGTGTCTGATGTATATCTCTGGTCTACTCTGCAGAATCAACAGGTACCTCTCACAAATTAAGACTTCCTGCAGAATTTGTTTGCCTACTCCATATAATGATGTTATTCTCATTTAAGTCACCAGGTCATACTCATTCTAGTGCCTAAGTATTTCTCAAATACATCTGCTTAGTCTCAACAGCTCCTTCTTTAACTCAGAGCACTTTAACATTAAAAGTAATTTAGTGAGTTAAAAATAAACTCAGGTATGTTTACTTATACAAAATGAGAGATAAATATTAAAATGAATACAAAGAAAATAAAAGTATTGGAATATTTCACAGGTACAGATAAATGAGAGATTCTATGTTACATACTTAGCATTATAATTGTTATTTATCACATTAGTAATATTTAATATTAGATTAATTTAATATTAATTAAAGATTATTCATAGATTCCTGAGAGTTTCCATTGTCATAGGTTTCTAGCTCATCCCAGAGATTCCTCACTCTCAATCCTCTGTCTTTTATACACTCTCACTATGTTCCCTCCTTCCCTTCACATTTGACATCTGTTTTGTTTCCCATTTTCAGTGAGATTCAGGAACCTGTTGTATATTTTAAAAATTAATTAAATATGAAATGAGATTTGAACATCCCCAACCATTGTCAAAATGTAAAATTGTGTTTCTTATTGCACTATATATTATAGAAAAAAAGTATAATTTTACTAACATCAACCAACAAGACTCATTTAAATAAACCTTCAGGAGGTCAAACTACTTATTAAAGAAGATATTTATTATTTTTATTGCAGAATTTTGTTTTCATTACTTAATGTATTTATTTTACATCCTTATTGGAGCTTCCAATCTCTCTCTTTCTCCCTTCACCTTCCCCATTCCCTCCTCTTTTTCCTCAGATAAGGGGGATACCTTGCATGGGAATATCAAGTTGCAGTAGGACTAGGTGCATCTTCCTCTATTGAGGCCAGAAAAGACCACCGAGTTAGGAGAAAAAGATCAAAAACAGGCAACAAAATCAGAGACTGACCTAATCTTGTTGTTAGGAGTCCAACATGAAGACCAAGTTACAGACCTGTTACACACAGGTAGGGAGCCTAGGTCTGTTTAATGCATGTTATCTGGCTGGTGGTTCAGTCTCTGTGAGCTCCAGTGGGTACAGGTTCATTGATTTTTAAGTTTTTCTTGTGGTTTCCTTGATATCGCTAGCTCCTTCAATCTTTCTTCCCCCTCTTCCAGAAGATTTCTTAAGCTCTGCCTAATGTGTGGTCTCTGCATCTGTTTCTATCAGCTGCTGAGATCTGCCTCTTAGATGACAGTTTTGCTAGCCTCATGTCTGTGTGTATAGCAGAATATTTTAATAGTGTCAGGGGTTGTCATTCTCTCATGGTGTGGGACTAACGTTTAGCCAGTAATTGGTCGGCCATTCCCTCAATTGCTGCTCCCTCTTTATCCCTGCACATCTTATAGGCAAGAAAAATTGTGATTCTAGGTTCTTGTGGCTGGGTTGGTTTTTCATTCCCACCATTGGAAGTCTTGCCTGGTTAGAGGAGATGGCTATTTCAGGCTCCATGTCCCCATTGCTAGGAATCTTAGCTAGGGTCACCCTCATAGATTCCTGAGAGTTTCCATTGTCATAGGTTTCTAGCTCATCCCAGAGATCCCTCACTCTCAATCCTCTGTCCTTTATACACTCACACTCTGTTCCCTCCTTCCCTTCACCTTTGACATCTGTTTTGTTTCGCATTTTCAGTGAGATTCAAGCATCTTCTCTTGGGCCCTCCTTGTTACTTATCTTCTTTGGGTATGTTGATTGTAGCATGATTATCCTCTACTTCATGCCTAATATCCACTTATAAATGAGTACATACCATTTTAGTTTTCCTGGATCTGGGTTACCTAATTCAGAATAAGTTTCTAGTTTCATTTGCCTGCAAGTTTCAGGATGTCATTGTTTTTAATGATTAAGTGTCTTAGTTAGGGTTTTACTGCTGTGTACAGATGCCATGACCAAGGCAACTCTTATAAGGACAACATTTAATTGGGTCCAGTTTATAGGTTCAGAGGTTCAGTCCATTATCAAGCTGAAAGCATGGCAGTGTCCAGGCAGGCATGGTATAGGAAGAGCTGGGAGTTCTACATCTTCATGTGAAGGCTGTTAGGAGAAGACTGACTTTCAGGAAGCTAGGATGAGGGTCTTAATGTCCATGCCCAGAGTGACACACCTGATCCAAAAAGGCACACATCCTAAGGGTGCTACTCCCTGAGCAACACCATATACAAATCATCACCTTCCACTGCCTAGCCCACACAAGCCTGTTTAAACATATGAGTCCACAGGGGCCATACCTAAACATAGCGAAATATAAAACACATTTAATCTAAGGTCAAAAGTCCCCATAGTCTATAGCAGTTTCAACAATGTTAAAAGTCCAAAGTTCAAAGTCTCTTCTGAGATTCAAGTAATCTCTGAACTCTAATCCAATATAAAGTAAAAAATACTGGACCAAAGCAAGAGAGAAAACCAGCTGAGCAAACTCCAAACTCTACATTTCCATGCCAGATGTCAAAGAACTCTTCAGATCTCCAACTCCTTTCATTCTCATTGACTGCTGTTGGCAGATCTGGCATTCATCAGCAACAAATTTTATTCTCTTGCACTGGTTCCAGTTAACAGCTTTCCTCAGCAGGTATCCCATGGCTATGGCATGTCTAAATCTTGGGGTCTCCAAGGCAACTTCAAATTTACAGTGTCTTATTCCAATGTCTGGGATCTACACATGATCTTCTGGGCTCCTCTAAGGGCTTCTTCTCCAGCTCTGCCCTTGTTAGCTCTCTAGGCTCTGGGTGACTCCACTCCACTGCTGCTGTTCTTGGTGATTATGCCATGGTACTGGCATCTCCAATATGCTGTGGTCTTCAACTGCAGCTAGGCTTCGCCAATGACCTCTCATAGGCTCTCTTCATGATGCCAAGCCTCAACTACTTTACATGACACCTTCAGTCCTGCTGTCAGATGCAACTAAAGGTGCACTTTCACCCATGGTCTTCCCTGGCCTCTCACAGTGCCAAGCCCCAGCTGCTCTCCATTACCTTTTTATACTGTCAAAAAAAAAGTACCATCTTGGTGATTCTTACACATTACCAAGTCCAGCTGCAGCACAAGGTACAACATTGGCTGTTTCTGGGACACAGCTTCTTTGTGTGCTCAGAAAACACTTCCCAGATTTCACCTGAGTAATGTTGGTCTCTTTGCAATCACCACTATTTTCTTAGCTCCAGCTAACCAGCATCAATTGTTTCAGTAGTCCCTTCTATTCTTGACTCTAAAGCTACATGACTGAAGCTGCTGAGTTCTGCTGCTTTCTGGGGATGGAAAATGCCCTCTTTCTTCTATTACATTTCTTCTATTTCAGTTTTCAATGAATTTACTCTCTGACTAAACTTGGTTATTCTGGAACTTCCTCTGCAGATTGACTTTGAACTCAGAGATCTATATGCCTGTCTTCTAAGCACTGGGATTAAAGATGTGGTCCACCACACCTGGATTTAAACTTTTCCCTAGTTGGAACCTTCTCTGTACCAGACTGTCCTTAAACTCAGAGATCTGTTTGTCTTTGTCTCCTTGGATTAAATGTGTGCACAACCATGCCTGGTCCTAAACTTAGCTGTGTGAGATCTTGCCCCAAAGTCCCACTCTCTTAATCTGTTTTCTCCTAGAACATTGGATTCAGCTCCTCTCTAATCCCTGGTGCCTCTTTAATACTTAAACCATATATTTTGTATTTTTCCTTTCTAAGCTTGCTCCTTTTCATTAAAATGCTCTTCTGTTCTTTGTAAGACTAAACCAGAAGACAAAGTCTCTGTTAGGCATTTTGAGACTTCCTTTGTCAATGCAATTAGTATAAATCTCTTTATCTTAGCCCCAGGTAGACTCTTCAGACAAGGGCAAAAAGCAGCCACATTCTTCACCAAAATACCACGAAAACAGTCTCTAGGGCACTATAGACTATACTATAATTCTTCTCCACTGAAATCTCTTGTGCTAGGTCTCCACAGTTCAAATAATTCTCAGCAACAAACTCTTCAATATTCCTACTAGGATCATTCATTAAGCCCCACTTAAAGCATTCCACTGCTTTCCAAATTCAAAGGCCCAAAATTTACACTCTTCCAAACAAAAGCATGGTCAGGACTATCACAGCAATTCCCCAGTCCTGGTACCAACTTCTGTCTTAGGGTGTTATGGCTGTGACCGATTCCATAACCAAGGCAACACTTATAAAGACAATATTTAATTGGGGCTGGCTTACAGATTCAGAAGTTCAGTCCATTATCAAGCTGGAAGCATTCCCAAATTGGAGTTTCTCTCCAATTAATTTGATATTTTCTATTAGCTTGTGTTATATTATAATTACTGTGTTTATATATGTGCCACATAACCCTGATCGTCCCCAAGACTTTTATCATGAAGGAGTGTTAGATTTTGTCAGATACTTTTTCAGCATCTAAAGAGATGATCATGTGTATTTTTCATTCAGTTTGTTTATATGGTGGATTACATTGATGAATTTTTATATGTTGAACCATCTCACATTCCAGGGATGAAGTGTTTTTGATCACAGTGGGTGATGACTTTGATATATTCTTGGCTTGTGAGTATTTTATGAAGTATTTTTGTAATATTCATAAGGGAAATTGGCCTGAAACTATTTGTTGAGTCTTTGTGTGATTTAAGTATTGGGGTGAATGAGGTCTTGTAGAATGAATTGGTCAATGTTTCTTCTGTTTCTAATATGTGGAATAGTTTGAGGAGTATTGGTATTAGCTCTTTTTTGAAAGTCTAAGAAAATTCCCTACTATAATTATCCTGTCCTGGGAATTTTGTTGTTGTTGTTATTATTATTATTGGGATACTTTTAATAACTGATTCTATTTCATTAGTGTTCATAGTTCTATTTAAATTGTTCACATGATCTTGATTTAACATCTGATAAGTTTACCTAACATGAAAATCATCCATTTCATTTACATTTTCTATTTTGTGGAGTACAGGGTTTTTTTGTTCTGTTTTGTTTTGTTTTGTTTTTTATTTAAAGTATGAAGAGTACAAGTTTTTGAAGTAAGACCTTATACTTCTTTGGGTTTCCATAGTATCTGTTGTCTTGTCCCCCTTTCACTTATGATTTTGTTTATTTGGATATTCTCTCTCTGACTTTTAGTTAGTCTAAGGGTTTGTCTGTCTTAGATTTAACATTTTCTTTGAGTAATGTATCAATGTTTCTATAGTATCTCTATATTAGTGGTTCTCTCTTCCACTCTTGCACTCTGTTGGCAACCCCCGTGTCTGTAATACCTGCTCACTCACCTAGATTTTTCTCCTCCAGGATTCCCTCAGGTTGCTTTCTTTATTGCATTTTTTTTCCATTTTCAGGTCTTGAACACTTTTTTTTTCATTTCCTTCTACTGCTTGATTATATCTTCCTTTATTTCTCTTAGGCATTTGTTCATTTCCTATTTAAAGGATATTTATTATCTTCCATATGAAGATTTAAAGCCATAGTCTTGCACTTCATCTGTGTTAGGATATCCAGGGCTTACTGTAGTAAGATAGCTGTACTCTGCAGGTGACATATTGTCCTGGCTCTTGTAGATTATGATCTTATGCTGGCCTTTAGAAATCTTGTTTTCATTCTTTTGTGACTGAGTTACCTCACTCCGGATGATATTTTCAAGGTCCATTCATTTGCATGCAAATTTCAAGAAGTCATTGTTTTTAATAGCTGAGTAGTATTCCATTGTGTAAACATACCACATTTTCTGTATCCATTCTTCTGTTGAGAGACATCTGGGTTGTTTCCAGCTCCTGGCTATTATAAATGAGGCTGCTATGAACATAGTGGAGCATCTATGAGAAGCACCTAAAGAAATGTTCAACATCCTTAGTCATGAGGAAAATGCAAATCAAAACAACCCTGAGATTCTACCTCACACCAGTCAGAATGGCTAAGATCAAAAACCCAGGTGACAACAAATGCTGGCGAGGGTGTGGAGAATCCCTCCATTGCTGGTGGGATTGCAAACTGGTACAACCACGATAGAAATCAGTTTGGTGAACCCTATGTACTCACTAATAAGTGGATATTAGCACAAAAGTTTGGAATACCCAAGATTCAATTCACAGCAACCATTGGACTGAGTGTGAGGTCCCAGATGGAAGAGTAGGAGAAGGAACTGAAGGAGCTGAGGGAGTTTGCAGCTCCATGGAGGGAGCAATAGTGTCAACTAGCCTGACCCCCAGTGTTCCTGGAGACTGGAACACCAACCAAAGAATATACATGGAAGGACCCATGGTGCTGGCCACATATGTGTAAGAGGAGGGCCTTGTTGGACATCAGTGGGAGGAGAGGCCCTTGGGCCTGAGGGTGTTAGATGAGGGTGTTAGATAGTGGAATGCCAGGAAGGGAAGACAGGAGTGGGTGGGAATACCATCATAGAGGCAGGGGGAGAGGGGATGGGAAAAAGGGTTTCCAAAGGGGAGACTTGGAAAAGGTAAAACATTTGAAATGTAAATAAAGTATCAAAAAAATCATGAAAAACATGTGTCATATTTCTGGATAGGACAACAACAACAACAACAACAACAACAACAACAACAAAAAGAATGAAAGAAAGAAAGAAAGAAAGAAAGAAAGAAAGAAAGAAATCTTGTTTTCCATGGTGCCAGCAGGCCTCCTGGAATGCTAGCAGAGGTGTGGACCCAAAAGTAGAGCACAAAGGAGCAGGTGCAGTTTACTGCTATTGGGTATGCTTTAGGGTCACTTGACAGTCAGGTGACTGGGAAATGGGATGGGTGAGAACATCTCATGTGGTTGAGCTGTGAACCTAGAAATGGAGGGAAATTGTTAAATCCCTGGAGCAGTTCACACACACACACACCCCACACACACACGGTTGTGGTGGAACCAACTGTTTCCAGCTCTTGAGGCTGTTGTTCTGCCTGAGAAGAAGTGTGTGGGTGGAAAAGTGACATCCTCCTCCTCTATTCCTCCCTGGAGAACTTGATAGAGGAATGGTGAAGAAGGAGGTAGGTGGTCCAGTGTCTTTTCTTTCAGCACCTGTGGGTCTTTTGGTGGCTAAGATGAAGACTTCTACCTGTAGTCTAGGGAGGAAGGGTTAGATCCAAGACTGCGGGTTCTCTAGAATGTCTCACTAGACCACCTCTTAGGGTACTTGGTCCATGTGGCCAAGTTTGGGTCTGAAGAAAATCTTTCAATTCCTTGGACTAATCTAAGGTCAAAAGATTCTTCCAGGGACCAGCCAGTATTGAAGGTGGGACGTTCTGTCCTGCAAAATGTTGTTAGCTTATCTTTCCTAACGGTGACAGAGAGATTCTGTCCCCTGATCTTAACATCCTTAAAATGGTTGAGAAGTAATTCCAATGGAGTTGAAGGTTAGCATCCCATGTTAGCATCCAACAGAGTTGCCCCGGCCAGAAAAAAAAAAAGACAGATAATTGGTCCCAGTAAAAACATGAACACTGACATAGGAATATTTGTCCTGTCCTCTCCCTAAGTCAGGAGAAAAGGAAACTATCCAGACAGAGAGAGTCCGCGGCTCCCTGAGCCGTTGCTCTGCCAAATGTGGGGCACAATTGTCCCACTCCTAGGGTCTGGAACTATTTATAGCCCTGCATAGTCACAACTGTCCAGCATTTCAACTTTAGGCACCCTGACCAGTCTTGCAAATTTTAGGCCAGTTCTCAAGACTGACAAAGGTGGCACCACTCAGAGTTCACAGGCAGACAAAGACACAGATAGCTTACTGGCCAGAACTCTGACCATTAAGGTCCAGGATCCTGGAGGGAATGTCTTGTGGTTCTTGGATGTGCCCTCAAGATGTTATGCCTGTTTGAAAGACCCCAAAGACCACCAAGGAGCCGGTTCCTATGCAAAACAAAATTACAAGTGTCTTTAAGATTGAGTTCCGGTCACACGATCATCTCTGAAGTAGCAGGATGAAAGAATAAGGCCCTGAGCCCTGACCTGGGCAAGTTTTTTTAGGGAGCAGCAAGCAAGCAAGAGGGTTTCTAGCCTGACAAGCACCTAATCAGATGACTATTATGAAATATGTTGCCTTTTAAGTTGGTAGGTTGGTGCTCTGAAACCCAGTCACCAACGGTCATTAAAGATACCTAAAAGTCCATCTAGAACTTACAGGCTAATACTGATTGGCTGTTGCTAAGGAGTAACTGAGGTTTGGGACAGGTGCAGGCTGTGTAGTTTGTCCTGGAACATGGGTGCAGCTGCACGTCAAGTTCTCAGACCCTTTTCTCTTAAAATGGAGGTCAATTGCAAGATGGAGTAGGTTTGGCCCCTCTTATCAGCTCAAGAACAAACACAATAAAAACCTGATCTAAGCAAGGATTGATAAGTAAAAGTGGGAATTTTTTCCACATACCACATTTATTGATTTTCTTGGAGTTTTGTATCGTACACCCAGATCACAATCTCTTCTCAGTCTTACCATGTCTGCTCTCCTTGTAACCTCCCTCACAAAAGAAGAAAAAAATTAAGTAAATAGAAAAAGAAAACAAACAAACACAATCCAGCATAACCCAGTCCAGTTTGTGCTATTTATATATTCAGTTGGGGATGGTCAAACTCTCAATGGCCTGACCCATAAATAGAACTGAGTCCTTTCCCTCCCCTCTACTGCCCACATTGGACATCAATATGGTTCCAGGCAGAAGCAAAAAATAAGGACCTCACCTGGCCTTTGGTGGTAAGTTGGACCACAAACATCAACACAGACTTCACTGCAACAGGCTCTCTGATACAGACATGGCCCTTGGTGACAAGGACCAGGCATCACCATGGCCTCAAAATAGGAATTTTAAGAAGAGAGGAAACATAAATAAGACAGAATCTATTAATTGGGAATGTTGGTGGTGGTCTAACAAAAATAGCAATTATTGACTTTCCTGTGTGCCTTAGACAACCACTTAGAAGAAGATGGTATGTTATCTAGCTAGTAGCCTCATCTTAGGATCTAAGTCACTAAGAATCAATTTCACAACACAAAACATTTCACAGTAAACACAAAAGCAGATTATGTGGTTTTGTTTTTGTTTTAACTTGACATCATGACTAGGTCAGCTTCTATCCATTTCTGACTGTTTCTCTCATATTACCAGGAATCATAAGGAAGTTAACAGTCAAAATTCCATGTAAGACCTACTGGGTCTTGCTATGCTACAGTCAGGAGTGGACATCTTATCTCTTTGAGAATGCAGAGATAATGCCTTCCCTCTCCACTCGGAGCTTGTAGGATGATTTGCATTTCTTGGAGTATGGCCTCAGCATACTCTACTATCTCTCCTTTGCTGCTGTCATCTCTGGGGTTCATTCTTTTGCCTTGCTCTGTCCTTTTAAAACAGTCCTTACTGTAGCTGCCTCCCTGGGGATGCAAACTCCCTCAGCTCCTTCAGTCCCTTCTCCAAGTCCTCCATCTGTGACCTCACACTCCGCCCTACTTTTGCTGTGAAATGACTCTTGGGTATTTCAAACTTTTGGGCTAATAACCACTTAACAGTGAGTACATACCATGTTCATTCTTTTGTGACTGCGTTACCTCGCTCAGGAGGATATTTTCAAGATCCATTCATTTGTTTGCGAATTTCATGAAGTCATTTTTTTAATTGCTGAGTAGTATTCCATTGTGTAAATGTACCACATTTTCTGTATCCATTCCTCTGTGGGGGGACATCTGGGTTGTTTCTAACTTCTGGCTATTATAAATATGGCTACTATGAACATAGAGGAGCATGTGTCTTTATTACATGTTGGAGAATCTTCTGGGTATATGCCCAGGAGTGGAATAGCTAGGTCCTCAGGTTCATTTTTCTGAGGGTCCGCCAAACTGATTTCCAGAGAGGTTGTATCAACTTGCATTCCCACCAGCAATGGAGGAGTGTTCTTCTTTCTCCACATCCTCGCCAACATCTGCTGTCACCTGAGTTTTTGATCTTAGCCATTCTGACTGGTGTGTGGTGAAATCCTAGTGTTGTTTTGATTTGCATTTCTCTGATGACTAAGGATGTTGAACATTTCTTTAGGTGCTTCTAGGCCATTCAAGTTTCCTCAGTTGAGAATTCTCTGTTTAGTTCTGTTCCCTATTTTTTGATAGGGTTATTTGGATCTCTGGAATCTAGCTTTTTGAGTTTTTTTGTATACATTGGATATTAGCCCTCTATTGGATGTAGGATTGTTAAAAATCTTTTCCCAATCTGTAGGTTGCCATTTTGTCCTATTGACAGTGTCCTTTGCCTTACAGAAGCTTTGTAATTTTGTGAGGCGCCATGTGTTGATTCTTGATCTTAGAGCACAAGCCATTGGTGTTATGTTCAAGAACTTTTCCCCTGTGCCCATGTTCGAGACTTTTCCTCACTTTCTCTTCTATTAGATTCAGTGTATCTAGTTTTATGCGGAGGTCCTTGATCCACAGGGACTTGAGCTTTGTACAAGGAGATAGGAATAAATCAATTCACAATCTTCTACATGTAGACCGCCAGTTGATCCAGCACCATTTGTTGAACATGCTGTCTTTTTTCCACTCTATGGTTTTAGCTCCTTTGTCAAAGATCAAGTGACCATAAGCGTGTGGGTTCGTTTCTGGGTCTTCGATTCTATTCCATTGATCTACCTGCCTGTCACTGTACCAATACCATGCAGTTTTTATCACTACTGCTCTGTACTGGCCACATATGAGGCAGAGGAGGGTCTTGTTAGCCATCAGGGGGAGGAGAGGCCCTTGGGCCTGAGAGTGTTAGATCCCCCAGTAGAGGAGAATGCCAAGGAGGGAAGACGAGAGTGGGTGGGTGGGTGGGTGGGTGGGAGAATATCCCCATAGTGGCAGGGGAGGGTGGAGGAAATGGGGAGGTTCCAAAGGGGAGATCTGGAAAGGGGGAAACACTTGAAATGTAAATAAAGTAGGAAGAATAAAAAAAAAAAAGAACATGAGAAAGCACCCAAGAAGAGACTCCTCAAGGGAAATTCTGCCTATACCCTGATCTTAGACTTAGTTTCTAAAACTATAGTAAACTACATTTTGGTTGTTTAAGTCAAAAAAACAAAACAAACAAACAAACAAACAAAAAACCAGTTGTAGGCCTGTCCAATGCATCTAACTCAGGATAACATCTCAAACTACACATGTTATCTACACATCCAAAATCTCATTTGACATGTGCTTTTAAAGATTATGCCTCAGACTTTTGTGAGTAGTGATTATTCTGCCTAACACAACCTCCTTACAGGTTTAGAAATTTAAAGTAAATTAAACTTACTGCTTTAAAACCTGGTCGTAATTCTAAAGCATAAATGGAAGCCCAACACATATTGTCTATCTTTCTGTTTGTCTATCTATTTGTCTGTCCATCCATCTGTCTGTCTGTCTGTCTCTATGGGGTGTGTGTGTGTGTGTGTGTGTGTGGCCTCTCAGCCACTGAACATCCACTTAACTTTCTCTTCTTTCTCACTCTGTTTCTTTTCTTCTTTTATATTTTAATTTGTTTTTAAAATTTGAAATAGTATATCATTAAGTTATTACAGACTGGTCTTTTAAAATTTAATTTATTTATTCACATTGAATACTGCCCCCTCCTTCCGACCTGAGTGGCCCTTCTCTACCCCCTCTCCTTCTCCTCTGAGATGGTGGATTCCCCCTGGGTATCCCCCATCCTGGCCCATCAAGTCTCTCCCTGTGTAGGGCAGGGAATTTGGGGGAAGAGGTTGGATTGAAAGCTCTAATGATGGGAAAACCACAGGAAGACCAACAAAGTCAACTAACCTGGACCTCTGGGAGCTCTCAGAGACTGAGCCACCAACCAACGAACATGAACACTGCTCTTGAAGCCAGTCTGTAGCCAAGACTGTCCATAAATTCATGAGCTAACTTCCCCAACCTCCATCACAGACTAGAAATTAAAGATTAGAAGCCTGGCTCAGAAAAGGTTTAGGCATTTTAAGAAGGAAGTATTTTCATCATCATATTGAAGTATACAACTCTATCATTTTTTAAACAATATAGTAGTTTCATGAAAATTTCTAACACATACACGAATAAATACATGGTATGTGCATAGTTAGTAATACAGGCATGAATGCACACATTGTGTGTGCATTAGTAATAGAGTAATGACAAAAAGCCCTTCACATATGAAATGAGTAAGCTGACTATTCAGCAAGTTTATTTATTTAATTATGTGAAAAAAATTCATTAGGACTAAAGTTGGATTAGGGCTTTCCACTATATGTGAAAATAAATTAATGATGGATAATAACATTAAATATATAAAATAATTAGGTTTTAAAATTAAAATATATATGTAGGCTTTTTATAATTTTATGAAGCATTTAATAGAATAATATTCTAAATATGAAAAAGGAACAAATTAAAATAATTATTTTGAATATATTAACATAAATTCATATCCACAAACATTAAAAATATCACACAAAAAAGCAAAGGAAGCATAAAGCTAGTGATAAAATGGATTTTCAATCATATGAAAGGAGGCTAAGATAGAAAAATGATGCATAAATAAATTCCATTGGATATTTAGACAAAGAAATATGAGCTTGCACAGGAAAGATGCAAATTATTAATAAAAATATTCAAACTATTCTGTTAATTGAAGAAATGCAAATTAGTGTGACTATCTAGTACAGTATTTCATTGCAGATGATGTAGCCTGATTCAATGTTTGCATGATTGTAGGATACCATGTGCACTCTTCTAGTATAGTAAGTTAACCACATAAGTTAATTAGTAACTTTTATCAAAAACCTTAAACACTGAAACATTTAAACTCAGAGTTAAACCTAATCATGCACAAATAATTTTATCCGAGGATGTTTATAATTGTAAATTTGTTGTACAAATAATAGTGACAAATCTGGAATGTCTATCATTGATATATTAGGTACCTGAATTATTATATTCAAAGGAGTAATACATATATTAATTGGACAAATTTTCATAATATATTCCAGCATATACTATAAAATTACCCAAATAATGTTAAAACAAATTAATAAATTATTTTTGAGAAAGACTAAATTGAAAAATGATGAGGGTAGAAATTTTAGGATTGCTGTTTCAAATTTGGGGAATGAAGGTTAATTATTTTTTCTTAGTTTTTTATGTTGTTGTTATATGGTCATATAATACCCACTATCCATCTAAAAATGATTTATTCTACTATCTGAAGTAGGTGCCTAAAATCATAGGCAGAACCAAGCTCTCTATGTAACATGTTTTTCAACATATAAATCCTATTAGAAGTTGAATTTATAAAATTAGTAACAGTAAGAAATTAACAATATTTCAAAAAGTTGAACATGTAACAATAGGCTATAATAAAAACTCTGTCATCTATCATTGATCTATCCATCTAGCTATGTAGCATTTATCTACCTATTTATCTATTTCTATCATTTGTATCTCATTTCTCTTTTTATCTACCATATATCTCTCCTCTCTCATATCCCTTTCTCTGTGATATATCTTATTATACTATATTCTCCCTTATTCAGTCAGTGTGAAGAGACTATTGCAGAAAAGTTGCTAAAACATCAACAGGTAGGTACCCAAAAAGGGCTTAAGTCTGATTATCAATATGGACACAAAGTAACTAAACTAGATTGGCGGTGGCGTACACATGTAGAGATGTTGATCTAAGGCATGATTCACATCCCAGGAGGAAGAGAGATAGGCCTTGTCAAACTTCATCATGCTGCTAAAAATGGTGTGAATTTACTACTTATGAACTACTTATACTGGAAAATTCTAGTTAACATTAGAATATGGTTGGTTTGACCTTAGATTAGTGAACTACAGATAATAAAACCATAGACAACAAGTGACTATGGCATAATGAGTATTTTTTATAATCACAAAGAAAAGGGCAGATGTTATTGCTTTATAAACCATCTTAATAATAGGTTTAAGAGGAAAATTACATTTCTACCAATCTGGTTTCTATCTCCTCCAACTTAAGTAATTATACTAGAATATCAAAATTACTTAGAACTCTTTGTCCCAAGGATGTAGCTTATGTCCCAAGCTTGTATAGCTTAGTCAAATCCACACATTTGCATAGACAGATTCATCACAATGAAAAAAATTAATGTGCTACAGGTAGGATTCTAGTTAGAGTGGCCTACCCCATACGATGGCTTCCAGATATTGGTACATTTTCTTGTTTCATTGCTTTAACAGTGAGACACTACTTTACCACATTGAGAATGACAGTATCAGGAAAGTTCAACTCCAAAGAGACATTCTTCATGGAGATAAGAACTGAGTGCATAAAGTCAGCATAAATGAGTCTAGGTTGAATTGTGTTTAAGTATCTATTTTAGCCTTAGCCTAGCTTCTGCTGCTACTATATGTGCAGCTCCTCCACTTGTAGTAGCTCACGGACACACGTGATATACTCATTCTCACACTGCTTCTTTCCTCCATGTTTCATGTCAATTTACCTTTCAAGTGTTTTTTTTTTCTTTCTTTTGAAGTTCTTTCAATAACCCTTTACCCCTTACTAGGATCTGGTTCTGGTTAGCAGAGTGTTTCACACTGAAACTTTCACATTGAAATTAAGTCTCCATTTTATATTCCTTGCTTTTGTATCATTAGGTTCACAAATATCTAACATTGAAATTTTAGATATACATGCCTGCTCATATGAGGCTAACCATTTTTAGTAAAAGTGTCACAATGAAAAAATAAACATGGTGCTGAAACACTTAGAAAATAAATGAGGATGGTCACTGTCACCGTGTCCTTGCACATCTACCATAAAATGTGGCCCTTTCACATGCATAGGAAAGGGACAGATACCAAGAAAAATCTAAGAACAAAAACTGACCATATCCCACTGGTTGTTTCACTCCACAAATAATATGAGACTTCTCTGTTGCTTTGGATTTCCCATTGCACATAGTGTATATAATAATTTTTTACCTTTTCTTCTCATTTCTCTGTCATTATGGTATCTCAAACACAAGCCTAGAGATGAATAAGAAAAGTAAAAAGCTTTATCTCATCTCTATGGCAAAGGATTTGAGGTGATAGTTCTCAACACGAGATTTTTGGGTTTGTTCCCCATATTAGGATAGCCTTTCAATTCTATTAATAATTATGTAAATGATCTGTTCACTCCCAATGATCAGTCAGTTCACTGTTCATTTATTCAGTGTGACTTTGGTAAGAATACACACACTTACTTGAAAGCAAAATGTTATGTTACTCAGTCTATTTTATCTGAAAATGTGGTAAACTGTTGTGATTCGTGTGGAGATTTCAACTTGTGTTTTGGTCTCAAGAAGATAATTACCAAGTCCTAAAGACTGGTCATTGTGTTGATCTGCTACATGTGCCCAGGGGATTACACTTGGCTTGTTCATTCTTTCTCTTTCCACTTCTAGAGTATTATAATCTAAATTGCATTCAACCTTTTGCACATTTGTCCTGAGTTCATTTTCTTGTAGCTACAGTATAACACATTTGATGTCAGATCTGTACATTCTAATTACACAGAACCAAAAGCAGACAAACCCCTGTGTGCTTATGAGCCAAATGCAACCAAATGTTTCCACTTGTGAACCTAAGATTACTGGAGAATTTCAAATATTTCTGTAGTTTCCAATGACAAAAAAGTCAAGCGTTCAGAATCAAGACGTTTTTAAATTTATAAAGCTGTAATGAAATGTTTTTATACGTACTTTCATGTCTTGTTTTAAGCATTTCTTAGAATGTTTTCAGATCAACCTTGTTACTTGGTCTTGTTCCAAGAAACTGACTAGCAATAAAATTAAACTGCCTGGTCCAATTTTATTTTTTCAAACTAAAAAATTTCATGATGCAGAAAACTCCAAAAGGAGTCTCTCCCTCACCCCCTCTCTGTCTGTGTTCTTTACTCCATTGCTCTCATTTTAAAGTCCATTTTAATCCTCTAAATCCTTATTCTGAAAATAAGACAAAAATTTATGTGGCATAAGTATATATTTGCTTGGATATTTAGGAATAAAAACAAACCTGGCACTGATTTATGGAATTCTTTGTGTTTTGACATGACTAACAGTGAAAAGCTTTCTTTTGCTAAAAATAAAGACACTCATACCTAAGAGAGCATCTGGACTCCATTCTCAGAACTGTAGGACTTTGCAAAAACTCAGGCTGTGACCCTAGTGACCAGTCAGTCAACCCAGAGTAGATTTACTTCTTTTTCTCACAAATTCTTTTAAATAACTTACTTGTTTTGCTATTGAACAGTGAATATTGGTATCTGAAGTTGCTGTTTTATAAATCATGTTTTCATTACAGTACTACGGATATTTTTACATAACTAAGTCTATATAAAATCTATTTTCTGTTATTAAATCAGTAACAGTGTATATAGAAGGAAGAGAATGAAAACCGTGCTTACCAATGACAGTAGGGATTGCATTCCTGGTCCTAAGACCTTCACTTATATAGTCTCCAAGAGGTTTCCATCTTATGTCAGTGTGTTGGTAGGAGAACCTAGTGGAGTTGTATAAATAAGAAATATAATGCATAGTTCTCATGTATACAGTTTGTAATACTTAAGATGTAATGTATATGAAGGTGGAGGAAAATAACATTTCACTTGTATATTTGGGGCATAAAATCAACTGGAAAGTAGATACATGGGTACCAAACTAAAGTCTTCAAAGTCTATACATCCGTAGTTCTCAGTTTCCTAATGCTGTGACCCTTTAATCTGAATGTTGCAGGGAAACCACCTATAAAATTATTTCATTGCTACTTCATAACTGTAATGTTGCTACTATTATGAATCAGGAAGTATATATTTGATATTTAGGATATCTTATTTATGACCCCTTGTAAGAAGGGTTGTTTGACACACACACCCAAAAAAGGTTGTTACCTGCAGGTTGAGTGCTGTTGCTATAGAGTATTACATACCTCTTTCCTAGTGAGATTTTATTGAGAAGCATGGAGTATTCAAAATTTCATTGTGAAAATATGAATAAGTTGTCACTCTAAACACATTTTGTACCTTAAATTTATGGTCTAATTAAGTAACTAAATTGTGAGTGAGCATAACATTACACATGGGGGGAGGGGATCCATTGTTCTGCCAGTTCCATACAACAGTCACACAGGAAGACCTGGGCAGTTTTCCTGATTTATAGAGACCCCGAGTGAATGGGTAATTTGGGGAATGCTTTTTTGATGGGAATTTAAGTAGCTAAATTGGGGCCTTTGGCATTTTTAGTGAACACTTATGGAAGAAAACAAATTAAATTATTGTTGACAGGCTTTGGACTATCTTTTTTAAAACTGTTTTTTAATTATTTTTCACATTCAAATAATTATCCATTTTTATCATATAAATAATTGGACTGGTGATATGGTGTGATATGGCACAGTGGATAAAAATACTTGACACCAAGCCTGATGACCAGAATTCAACCCTCAGGGTATTTATGGAGAGATTTTAAGAGTTTCCTCTGACCTCTACATGCATGCCACATACACACACGCACACACACACACACATATACACACACACACACACACACACACACAGTAATTTAAAACCATTGCTAGTAAGAATGCAACTTAATATATAAAGTCTAATAGCTAATGATTTTCTTAGTAGCAAATTTTATCACTAAATTCTAGCACCATAATTTAAATGTAAGATCTCATTTACATAATTCTCTAATATATTTATACACCAAAATGACAAGCATATCCATTTGGAAGTAAAAATTCTCTCCATTTCTGAAAAGACTACATCTAGGAAAATGGATAAACAATCAGAGAAGGAGGACTAGAATGGTTTTGTGGCAAGATAGCCAAATCAAGAGTGATTGCAAATGCCTTCCTTACCCACGTATACATTATGTGTACATTATCAGCTGTATTGCATTAAGAAATAGTTGAACATAGTATTGGGTATTCAGAATCCTAGTATGTCTGTGGTGAGATGGGGAGAGGAAATATCCCCAGAAGCTTGCAGGCCACCTAGTTTAGCAAGCAAAAGACCATGTTTCAAACAAGTTAGAATGCATGAACCCATATCCAAGGTAGTTTTTTGATCTGCACACACATACCATGGCCCATGCCATGGATGCATTTATAAACACATGCATGCACACAGGCAATATACACGGAAAAAGAAAAAAAGAAAAATGACAAGAAATAAAAAATTTCTAAACACAGTAAGAGATTTTTACCCTCAAAGAACTTACAGTTAAGAAGAGAAAATAAATTCCGCTTATGGAATATATTAAATGATCTGAGTAACTCAGTTATTGCCTAGCATCTGTAGGCCCTAAATGCAGTCATTAGTGAGTACTTAATAGAATCTATCCCTAACTCAGACTGAAGATCCTGGAATAAACACAATAAAAAAGTCATGCTTTCTATAGTGAGCTGAACTGTGTGTGTCCCATACCCAAAGGCCATCTTGAATACAAACGTAGAATTATTTACAGTAGGGTTCTTTATAGAAATAATTAGGGAAAGGATAACAAAATGTGGTAAGCCTAGATCAGGGTAACATCTAGATCCAGTGATTTACGGCTCCTAAGAATTCCCAGTTTAGGAACATGAAGTGGAGATATGGGGATAAAGATAAAGACCATATGAAGACAAAGGCAGACACTAGGATTTGAACTATCAAACTGAAGGAACAAACGGTTGGATCAGCAAGCAGAAGCTCTAAGAAAAAATAGAACGTTTTTCTTCATATCCACCACGAAACAGTTCTATTGACATCTTTATTTCAACTCTGAAATATTTTTAATTTTATTTTAAGACATCTAATTTGTGATAGTTTGTATAGAAGGGCCAGGAAAAAGCATCTCTTTCTTTGTGGACCTTGATTCTAGTGTAGAGGATAGACAACAAACACTACCAATAAGTAAAATGCGCAGTAGTTACCTTGACTTTAAAGATAGATCCAGCAGAAAGCAGGCATAGGAAAAGGAAAGTACTGTTGTTGAAAGGCACTCCAAATTAGAGTTATACATCAAAACATGAGATTGGACTTCAGTAATGAGGGGTGCCTCATAAAAGACAGGCACTTAAGTGTTTGGGCTCAAAAACAGTCAAAACATAGGTAGGAAGTGAATCCTACTAAAGATTTCAAAAAGCTAATACTGTGGCTTAAACAATTTTAGGCATGAATGCTATGTGTAAAGCCCATGATGAGGAGAAGGATTTTACTATAAGATAGATTTTGTATCCAATACCTTCAGATAACGTCTAGGTTAGGGGAAAGCATGTAGGTTATTGGAAAGCTTTTCATTCTTGAGCCACTGTGATGGTCAACATTGGTTGTCAACTTGCCAGGATCTAGTCACACCCAGGAGACAAGGCTCCAGGTGGATTTGAGAAGTTATCCAGATTATGCTAACCTCTAATGGAGTAAGGTGATTATGCTAACTAAAGTGGGGAAAACCTACTTTAGACTTCAGCAGCTCTAAAGGGCTGTATAAACTTTCATTGTTCTCTGGGTCTTGACTAGGGATACAATGTATCTTCAGGATTCTGCCATCAGGGCTTTTCATTGGTACTCTCTAACTGAGCCAAAACCCAGCTTTTATCCTGTAAGTTGTGTTTGATGTGGTATTTTGTCATTAAGAATAAGAAACTAAAACAGAAAATTGGAGCTAGAAATGTTGATACAGTTATAATGAACCCAACTATATGCGTCCTAAGCCTTTGCAAATTGTTTATAGAAAATGTCCTATGCCTGGAATTTTAGGTTAGAAAAATCTCTGTAAAACTGTCATCAGAGCTTAATGGTCCATTCTGTTGGGAACTTAAGAATGCTGAAAGAAACATGGCTAATGCAGATCTGGCTTTGGTGATCTCAGAGGGGAAACAAAGACTGTATCAGGAACTGTGATGGAGCCATCCCCATAACATTTTGACCAAGACTCTGGCTTCATTCTGCTCAGAGAATTTGAGTGAGGATGATTTTAAAAGAAATTGACTAATAAGTTCAGTAGAAGAAATTGCTAAGCAGAATGGCATTTGTATGTGGTATGGTTACATTTTACTGAATTCATTCATATTTATAGTGGGAAAAATCAAAACCACAAGAAAATATCAAGTTTAGAGCTGATATGAGGCCCAAACACATATACAGCAGAGGACTGCCAGGTTTTGACTCAGTGAGGGAAGATGCACCTAACCCTCAAGAAACTTGAGGCCCCAGGGAATAAGAAGGTCTGGAGATGGGGGAGCAGGAGCTTGGGGGTAAGGGTGGGGACTTCTTCTTGGAGGGGAAAGAAGAAGGTATGGGATGTGGAACAGTCAGAGGGTGGACCAGGAGGAGGATAAGACAGGACTGAAAAAAAAAAAGAATATTTTTAAAAAGGAAAAAAAAATTTTTATGAGGTTTGGCAAAGAATATTATAAAGTCTACAATTTCACATAAAGGTAGTATAGATGACAATGGATCTGCAATTGTGGAAAGAAATTCACACTTTCATTCAGATAATATGAAACTTAGCTTGAGAATAATATAAAAATCAGTTAATATGAAATTTGTTCTAAGTCTTCAATTCTTAACAAATGCACATTCATGTGAAAGAAAACAGCCTGAACTCAGTATGTCAAAAGGGTGGGCTATGTGCTATAAACAATTACTTAGGAAGGCAAGTCTACAGATTTGACCACCAAAGCATACAAACCCCTCTACAACCATAGCTCAAGTGGACCAGGATCCCTTGCAAGATAGCAGTAGATTTTGATAGTGCAGTTCTCCTGATACTGGTGTTTAGGCAGGAAAGATCCAAGATTTAGGGGACCATGGAGACTCACTCCACACTTTCGGGAAGTAACTGCACCCAAGAAATCTGTGGCAGAAACAAAGTTCCTCCAAGGAGGCCTCAAAAGACTACTGCATGAAGAACTGAAAGTGAAGAAGAAGTTGAAATGAGAGTTCAGGATATTGGAAGTGCCAAGGCCATTGACCATCCCAGGAAAGGTGCAGGCATAAAACAGGGCCAATCCAATTGAGAAGGTGTATATGAAAAAGCTGGAGAGGTGGGGCTATACAAGGCCTTTGGGGCCACAGATACTAGAAAATGAACTGTGGAACTTGAGATTTTCAGTGCTGGGTTTCAGGCCTCCTTTGGTCCAAGTATTTTTTTTTTTTACTACACCTAATAATTTCCTATAGGAATTAGAGATGCTTATTCTGTACCTACCATCATATGTTGGAAATATATAACTTATTCTTTTTTTTTTTTTTTTGCTTTATGAAAGCTTTTCTTTTAATTCTTCTCTCATATATTACATTCTGACTACAGTCTCTCCTGCTTCCAGTGCTCCCCCAACACCTACCTTCCATCTCCCACACATTCCCTTCTTATACTGTTTCCTTCCAAAAAGTGCAGGCCCCTCAGGAATATAAACTAAACACAGCATAACAAGTTAAAATAAGATTAGGCACAAATTCACATAACAAGGCTGGATGGCTGGATGAGGCAACCCAGTAGGAAAAAAGGGTCTCAAAAACAGGTGAAAGAGTCAGAGACACTTTCACTTCCACTGTTAAGAGTCCTACAAGAACACCAGGTTACACAACCATAACATATGCAGGTAACCTCGGTCAGACCCTTATAGGGTCCCATGATTCTCACTTTAGTCTCTGTGAGCCCCTATGAACCCTGCTTAGTTGATTCTGTTGGCCATGTTCTCCTGGTATCCTGGTTTCCCTTGATCTCTCTGTTTCCTACAATCCTTCCTCCCTTTTGTGGAGTTCCTCAATCCCATCCTAATGTTTGGTCTCTGCATCTGATCCCATCAGTTGCTTCATGAAGCCTCTCTGTGATAACTGGTCTAGGTTCCAATCTATGAGTATAGCAGAACATCATTAGAAATCACTTTAACCTATACAGCCTCTGTTTCCTGGCCACCCATAAAGTACCATGGGCTTTCTCTCATGGCATGAGCCTAAAGTTGGATTAGTCTTTGGTTAACCACTCCCACAAGTTTTGTGCAGGCAGGAAAAAAAAAAAAAGATCTTGTGGTTGGGTTGACAGCACAGTCTTATCACTAGAAACATTGCCTGGTTACAGAAGATGGCCAATTCATGCTCCATATTATCTACCACATTGTCACTGGCACTAAAACAGACAAGTTAGTCAATGGGATCAAATCAAAGACCTAGACATAAATCCACACACCTATGGACACCTGATCTTTGCTAAGGAACCCAGAAATATACAATTTGGGAGAAAAGTGTCTTCAACAAATGGTACTGCTCTAACTAGATGTCTGCATGTAGAATAATGCAAATAGATCCCTAACTATCACCCTGCACAAAACTCAAGTCCAAGTGGAACAAAGATCTCAACATAAAATTAGATACACTGAACATGATAAATGACAAAGTGGGGAACAGCCTTGAACTCATTGGCATAGGAGATGACTTCCTCAACAGAGCACCAATATTCCTGACACAAATATCAACAATTAATAAATAGGACCTTAAAATGTTGAAAAGCTTCTGTAAGGCAAAGAACACCATCAATAGAAAAAAACAGTAGCCTATAGAAAGGGAAAAGATTTTGACCAACTCCACATTTGGCACAGAAATAATATCCAAAATATATAAAGAACTCAAGAAACTAGATACCAACAAATGAAATAACCCAATTAAAAATGGTGTATATATCCAAACAGAATTCTACAGATGAATCTCAAAGGGCTTAGAAACACAAAAGGAAATGTTCAACATCCTTAGCCATCAGGGAAATGCAAAAACTATTTTGAGATTCTATCCCATTCCTCTGAGAATAGCTAAGATCAAAAACACAAGTGGAGCAAAGGGAACACTCCTCCATTGTTGGAGGGAGGGCAAACTTTTACAGCCAGTGTGGAAATCAATATAGTGATTCTTCAGAAAGTTTGGGATGGATCTATCTCAAGACACAGCTATATCATTTTTGAGCATAAACCCAAAGAATGATCCTTCCTACACCAAGAGCATCTTCTCAGCTATATTTATAGCAACTTTATTCATAACAGCTAGAAAATAGAAAAGCCTAGATGCCCGTCAATCAGTGAATGGGTAAAGAAAATGTGGCACATTTACACAATGGAGTATTACTTGCTCTTAAAAAACAAAACCAAAATTATGAGATTATGAAATTGGCAGACAAATGGATGGAAGTAGAAAAAAATCTTGCTGGGATAACCTAGACCCAGGAAGACAATCATGGTATCCACTCATTTATAAGAGGACATTACTTGTTAAGTAAAGAATAGGATGCTACAATCCACAGACATAGACAGGCTAAATAGCAAGAAGGACTCAAGGTGGAATACATGTATTTTCCTGGGAAGAGGAAATAAGGTAGATCTTGTGCATTGCCTGGGGGCAGGTGGGGTTGAGAACAGGAGGCATGTAAATTTTGCTTTTATTTCCTCAGATGGAGGATTGATATGAGAGTCCTACCCAAAAGATGCCAATACACAGCTTGGTCTGAGCCAAAAGCATTTCTTCTGTGTCCTAGCTATTCCTAGGCTGAGGCCTAAAAGTTTCTACTATCCATACAATCTAATCTTCCAGGCTGACTAATCCAGATTCTCTTGGCTTCTGACTGAATTGCTCTGTTTGGTCTCATATTAACTTTAGCATTATGTTCTAATCTTCTGGTTTCTTCTCATTGTCTGGTTAGTTTTGTCTTCAATTGCATTTAACTTGTTCTTTATGCTACCTCTTCTTGTAAAACTATCTCACTAAAACTGTCACACCACTACCAGTCTTCCTGCACTCCTCTTAAGTAGCCTCTCCTGTGACCCATTGTATTAAATCTTTCTCTGATTCATCACTTTGTCTACCCCTCAATTAGATGTCAGTTTCAAGCATGTCTGATTAACCTCACCTTCATTATTAGGGATTAAAGATGTCTGCTAAGGGCATGTCTGAATTCCAGCCAGATCATACTGTAATCCACTGTGTGTCTGCATTCGGTCTGGATCCTATCTTTGGATGTAGTCCCTTTCTAGAGCAGCCATGTTGTTGGATTAGAATTCCTTTACAGAGAGATCAGATATGGATGATGGGAGAGAAAGTACTGGGAGAAAAGACTGGACTGGGATGGTGGCATTTTGGGGGTGATATGGAAACCCAGTACAGTGGAAACTCCCTGGAATCTCAGAGGGTGATCCTGTAAAAATCTATTTAAAGGCTTTTACCTTTTAAAAGCTTTGGACTTTCAAACAGTGATAAAATGAAGATTTCTGTAGTGTGGATATACTTTTGCACTACAACGTAGTCATGAGATTATGGAGAAAAGGAGTGGAAAGTTCAGGTTTAAGCATGATGGGTTTCAGGCAGAACTTTCCTGCCATAGTAGACCTTACAGTCTAATTGTGAGCCAAAACAAGCCCTTTCTTCCTTAAGCCAGAGTGCTTTATCACAGTAAAAGAAGCTGAAACAGCTATTTTTAGTAGAAGATGACTTCCAAAGGTCTCAATCCTTTGTTAGGATAAACCAGAGAACAAACCAACTGTCTTTATCACAATGTCTAGAAAAATTCTTTCTCTCATAGTTAGATGTCAAAATTCTTTTTGATACTACTAGTTCTCTTCACTTAGAAAGAGTACCATCTTTCATGAAATTCTTTCAGAAAACCATGTCTTTTATGTATGTGGGTCTCCTCTCATCGGATTTACAATGATCATTTTCTTTCTCTTTCCTTTCATCCTTCTTTCCTCCTTTTGCTAGTTCTTGTAGTAGTTTTAGTTCTGTACATTCTTGCTTTGTTCTTCCTGTTTATAATCATGTCTATTCCATCATCTCTCTACTGAAATGTACCACATTTGATATTTTCATAAAGCTGCCGAGCTGTCAGCTCACCTACTTTTAAAACTCTATGTTTATCAAAACAATAATTACCTATGAATATAATAAGTAGTTAAAATGACTTTATCTAAGAGTAGACTAATTAGCCATAAAAAACATCACTGGTTAAGTGTGTTTCATATCACAAGGAATAAACATCATTGTTCAGGGATGTGATGAAAAAATAAAATAAAGTATCTATGAAAATTCAGAATTAAACTCATTTCTTTATATGCTAATTAAAAATGTAGATCATATAGGAGTATACTTGGCTTCATTCCAGAAATGCAATGATGGTTCAACAAAAATAAATCAATAACTATGATATAGGATATACATAAAATTAAGAATAAAATAATATGATAATCTCAGTAAATATTACTAAGAAAACTCTTTTTTTCAAAAAACACTAGTTTTTCATGATAAAAACCCTAAATAGTTAAGAATAGAATAGTCATACCTTGGCATAATTGTGGTCATATACAACAAATGTGTACCCAACATTATAATGAATTGGAGAAAAACTGAAAGAACTTCTTCTAAAATCAGAAATGAGAAAAATATATTCATTCTCTCAACTTTCATTTAATACAAAATTAAAGTTTAAATCGGGGCAATAACCTTAAAAGAAACAAATGTGATACAAATGAGAAAGAAAAAGTTCAAATTGATATTATTTACAGACAATATAGTTCTATGTTTAAACAGATTTAAGTGCTGTACCAGGAAATGAACTGTATTTTAAATAGTTTAAGCAAAGTAGTGGGATACAAAATCAACATGAAACATAGTAGTATTTATATATACCAACAAGTGGCATTCAAAGAGCAAAATAAGGAAAGCAGTCATGTTCACAAAAGCCTCACAAACTAAGTAAAATTAAGTATAATCACAGAGGTGAAAAGCATCTATCATGAAAAGTTTTCAACTCTGCAGAATAAATCTGAAAATTTCTAAAGAAAATGATCTCACTCTCTGTCCCTTCTCTCTGACTTTCTTCTCTCTCTGACCCCTTTCTCCCTCTCTCCCTTTCCCCTCTTCCCCCTCTCTCCACATGTTCCTGATCCCTTCTCTGTCTCTACTTCCTTCTCAACTCCCCTTTTCATTCCCTAAATAAACTCTATTTTACACTAAAAACCAAGAACAAAAACAAAACTCTAATGCACACAGACTAGCACATTTACATTGTGTTATCGTGACAATTGCTACATTATAAGAGGAAATCTGAAAATTGTTGTAATCCTTACAATGATTCCAATAATATTCTTCAGATAATTATTTAAAACCTCTTAAAATGAATGTGAAGGTACTAAAATTCCCAAAGAGCAAATGAGCAAAAAGGTGGGGCAATTTAGAGTCTTTTAGAATCTCTGATTCTGCATTACACCAAAGTGCAATATTAGCAAAATAGCATGGTGTTAGCACAAAAGTCAGAATGACCTAAACGAAGAACATAAAGGATCTGTAAACAAATCCATGCAGATATATATCTATATCAAAAACAATAAACAAAAACAAAAATATCCCTAAAAGAATCTAATAGAGTAGAATAGAGAATTCAAAATAAATACAGTCATGTGAGTTTCAAGAATGAGCCTTAAATATATGTTGCAGCAGAGACACTCTTTTATAAATATATTTTGAAAACTAGACATCTACATGATCTAGACTAGAACTAAATCACTATCACTTTATACAAGAATTCATTCTAAATGTATCAAATAGTTTAATGCAATTGCTGTAAAGTAGAAACTGTAGAGAAATCTAAAGAAGAATAACTTTCTAAATATGAATTCAGTTACTCAGTAAGACCAAGAACTTACCAATGGGATGGCATGAAATTTAAAAAGCTTCAATACAGCAAAATATACAATAACCAAAATAGAAAAAAAGAAAAAAAGAGAGCCTATAAAGTAGAGAAAATCTTTTTCAGCTATTAATGTGGCTATAAAATAGATGAAAGAACTAAAACATATAAAATATACAAAGAACTATGATAAATACTAAAGTACAAGAAAATCCAACCAATAAGTGGGGAATGAACTGAATGAATGGAAAAATTTTTTAAAAAGATATAAAAATAGCCAATAAATATAGTTTTAAAGCTCAGAGATAAATGCAAATAAAGCCAAAATAGGGTTCCATCTTACACAATTCAAAATTATTATTATCAAGAGAACAAGCAATAATCAGTGTCTTGAATGTCATGGGGAGAGGACATGGCGGCTCCCAATATACACTTAGTGGATAGTATGCAAGGGTGAGGGGAGATGAGGAGGACCTCATATTATTGTCTTATTCTTAGCATCTAGGATGTGATGGTGAGGGAAGACAGGGAGGACCCCTTATATCCTCTTTGTGGGTAGGATGCAAGGGTGATAGGAGTTGGGGAGGGTCCCCTTATACACACCAATTGGTAATAAATGAGAATGAAAGGAGATGGGGAGCCCTAGCAAACATTCTTAATGGGTTTGATGCAAGGCTGACAAGAGGCCGTGAGCAGCCCATATACACTCTATGATAAAGAGACTGTGAGGTAATCTCAGTGGGTGTGATGCAAGCATAAGGGGGGACAAGGATGACCCTTATACTTAGTGGCAATGTTAGTAGAAACCAGTATAGTGGTTCCTCAAACAGAAATTCCACAGGATCTGATATCACCAGTAACATTCTAGAGTCTGTATCCAAAGTAAGATACCATTTCAGTTTCTGAGTTTTACATTTTTCTCTTTTCTTCTCTGTGATATCTAAAGCCTTGGGGAAGGGGAGTGGTATAGATTTCAGGTTTATGGAGAATATTTCCACAATCAATTATTCTCTGTATCTCAGTAAGTTCTGAGTCTCTATTAACTGCTGACCACTGGACAAAGTTTTTCTGGTGGAAGCTGAGAGTTGTACTCACATGTGGGTATAAAAAAATAATTGACAGGCAGTTTGACATTTAGCAAAACAACAATAGGAGTTACTTCCTTAGGGCCTATGATTTCCCCATCCATGGGTTCTTGCCAAGGTTTAAAGAGTTAGGCAAAAGTCAAAATCTGAACAAGACTGAAACCAACACCATTTTATTACTCACCAGAGAAGAGCTCATGGGGCCAAACTCCCAACATAAGGTCAATGGGCAGTTAAGGGTACTGAGGGAGAGATTGCCACTTTCACAGTAGAAAATACACTGATAAATTGGCCATGTTTCAGTAAACCTTACTTACAATAGTAGAAGCAACGTTAGTCAAACTCATTGAGCCCAGGGGGAGTAAAAGGTATCAAAACATGCAAGCCATGAGCGGAACGGGATTCACTGGAGGATGAAATGCCCCAAACTCTGTTATGCATGTATAAAATTGTCAAAGAATATAAAGGAACAGTTATGAATGGATTCAAAGTATTCAAAGACACAGGTAAACTCCTAGGTCAATTCTTAGCATAGCATAAGAATCAACTGAATAAAATAAGAAAGATGAGTCAGGTTGTGAAAGAGAGATACTAAATGCTAAACAATATTAATAATATTAAATAATACTAAATAATACTAAATACTAAATAATATTAAATACTAAATAATATTTAATACTAAATGCTAAATAATATTAAATACTAAATAATAAATAATACTTAATAATAATACTAAATACTAAATAATACTAAATACTAAATAATATTAAACACTAAATAATACTAAATACTAAATAATGCAAAGGAAAACCCAAGCTGAAATTTGGCTGGAAGTGAGAATTTCAATAAGTAAAATAAAAACTCAATAGGAAAGCTCACAAACAGAATGCATGGAGGGAAGGACAGAATATCATGGCATGAAAACAAGGCAGAGGAAATGAGTCATTCAGTCAAAGCAAATGATGAATTGCAAAGGAGAGAAGTACATGAGTAGAAAACATGTCCTCTTTGGGAGACCATTAAAACATTTATGAATTTCCTAGAAGAATTCTATGCCAGTTTTTCAAATTTCCCAACTCAAAGAGAAGACATACCAATTCAGGACAGATACCAAACTAGACAGGATCAGGAAATAAACAACCCCACATATTAGATTATAGATAAAATACTAAATGTAGAAAGAAAGTTTATTTAACTGTACAAGAAAGAGGAACCAAGTCATAAAATGGCAGGCCATCAGAGTAACACTGTTTTATTTTGTTTTGTTTTGTTTGCCAATGGAAATCTAAGCAGCAATTCTCAACCTGTGGTTTATGATCCCTTTGGTCACTTATCAGATAGTTACATTACAATTCATAACAGTACCAAAGTTACAGTTACAAAGTAGCAACAAAATAATTTTATGGTTGGGGCTCACCTCAACATGAAGAACTGTGTTAATGAGCTGCAGCATTGGGAAGGTTGAGAACCACTAGCTAAGAGTGTTAGAATGATATATTTAACATCCTGAAAAACAACATTTGCCAACTCTGGCAGGGAACTATACCCATAAAACTGTTATAACTGAAGAAGAAACACAAACTTTCAGTGAGAAGAGGAGGTTAAAGGAATTTATGACCACCAAGCCAGACCTTCCGTGGACAGTGGAAGTAATTCTTGGAACTTAAAGAGTAGTATAAACATAACCACAAGGTTACAAGGGAAAAATAAACAAGTGTAAGACAGTTGTCAACCAGGAGGGTTAAGAAAACACTGAAGGTTAAAGGCAAAATCAACCAAAGTGTATGAATTAATGCACATCTTGAAATAAGAATTCTGAATATTAATGCTCTTAAGAATCCAACCAAGTCACAGACTAGCAGATTGGATTAAAAAAGAGGATCCACTGTGTGTGTGTGTGTGTGTGTGTGTGTGTGTGTGTGTGTGTAAGAGAGGGAGACATTAGCCTGCATGTTCATGCCATCTATATGGCACAGTGTGTGTGTGTGTGTGTGTGTGTGTGTGTGTGTGTATGTGTCAGAGAGCAGTCTTGTATCCAATATCACCCCTCCCTTTTCTATCTTGTTTAAGACAGGGTCTCTTTGCCTCTGTTTAAGCCAGGCTGGGTCACAAACTACTTGAGATCTCCTGGTCCTTCTTTCCTTTCCCACAGGTGCACTGAAATTACAGACACTTAAGTGAATAAAACCACTGTTTTCCTAGATTTTGATAGTCCAGACTCAAGTTGCCAAGTTTACAGAAAAGATACTTTTACCCACTGAGATACTTGGTTTGGGGCTGTTGGCTGCAGTGAAGGTGTGGTCTCTGACCTGGAGAGTGGGTTGTGGTGTTCTTCACAGACCTTGAGATGCTGATGTTGAAGTGCTACAGGGTAGTGAAGTGTGGCCTCTGATCTGAACAGCAGGTGGGTACTCTACCTGGATCCTGAGAGTCTGGGTGTTGATTCACTTTAGGGAGATTTGAGTCTGGCATGGTTTTTGTTTGAGCCATTTGGGTTTTTCTGTTGCTAATCAGTTAGGACCCAGGGATGCTCCTGTCTACATCCCCTCAGCACTAAGATTACTAAGTACATGTCTCCACACCTGGCTTTTGTACATGGGGGACTAAGAATCAAACTCAGGTCCTCATGGTTTCAGGACAGGCATTTGATCATCTCAACCATCTCCCCAGCCCAATAAACTATAGTTACCATGGCAATCTTCATAGACTCCTCTTAAATTGTTCAATATACAAGCAATACTTGTATCCAATGTTGGATTGGGCTGATGGGTACGTTGTTGGGAAGATCCACAAACCCTTCAGTCTCCAAGTTTTCATACCTAAAACTATCTTTATTCTAAAACTTTCTATATTTTAAGCCTGGTTATATTCACCACTTTGGATAGAGGTCAGAGCTCGCCCTCTTTCTGACAATTACCCAGAGGCCACTGTCTTGATGATGAGCCTTCATCTCCTTAAACTTGAGGAGGTGATTTCAAATAATTACCTTTTGTGATCTGTTTCAAAATTCATTGCAATTTGTCTTTCTACTCATCCAAATGGAGGACAGAGTTGGTGGCTGACTCCTTTTGGTTTTGCCAGTGACAAGTATACTGCTAGTCTTGTGGGTTTGAACAGCAAACCTTCGTGGAATTGATTCACATGTTGAGTATTCAAAGAAAAAGTCCTGTGACGAGCTCGTTATGCATATCCCATGATCCCCCAAATAAATGTTATAATAATTTTCATTATTCATTACTATTATTGCAAACATTTTTTTTTGGTTCTCTTTTAGAAGGATCAGAGTCATATATTCACAGATCGGCCCTAGATGTTCTATAAAAGGGACATCAATGATTTAGTTACATTGTCGTCTGCAAACCAAATGCACATATTAAAATGTATATATGTATAAAAATGTGAATAGTGGTACACTTCTAAACAGTCCTATGATAAAAGAAGCCAGAAGGCAGGAGGACTTGGGCCTGAAGCTGCATTTTATAAGCAAGCTTCTAAGTTGTTACTTTAAACAACGGCAGCAGGAAAAAATTATATTTTTTAAAAAGAAAACTGCTTCTGTGCTGTCCTTCTAATGGATGTACTTTAAAGAAAGCCAAGGGAAATTTAACCCACATATACATTTTATGAACATTCAGATGAATATCTGACTAATCTCAAGTGTGTTTGAATTTAAAAAATAGAACAATTTTATACTCCAAGTTGAATTATTAAGTAAAAATATTCAGTTATCAGATAGTTAATTAAGTGGAACTGACTGTATTCATTAAAATATTTGTTCCAAACAAATGTATTTAACATTCAGATATTATGCAGAATAGGTGACAATTGCATATCTCCATGGAGATCAATAATGGGATTCAGATCATTGTGTAAAGAGTCTGCAAGTTTAATGCAGAGAGAATGTCATTATTATTTCTCTCTTAATGATGGTCATTATGCGCAAACACTGATTGAATTCCATTTGTTACCTGTGTTTGAGCTGAGAGGAATAATTACAATTTAAGTGTCTCCATTAAAATTCATAAAAGAATATGAATGCAAAAATTATACTTGAAACTGACAAAATATACTTTGAGGATATAAATTGTGTTTTCTGATAGGCCTCTTAAAAGTATTAAAAATAGCTTCATTTTAATAAGATGGCATATAAAGATCATATGTTGTGCTCACCTTTATGTTAATTTTAATACTACAATACATGACCAATAATAAAAAGTAAAGAAATTAACTTTCAAAAAGTAAAACCAATTATAGTTACAGTTATCTTAGTATTTTTGAGGATTGGACCATAAACATTTTTAAAGTATTTTAAATTTCTGTATGGCTTACATTTTATTATTTCTTATATTGATGTTATCTCCTGACTTCCAACCACTGTGGGTAGCAAGCAGATCTAAGGTTTGAACAATCGCTGACTATTCTGTGTTGTATTTCACTGTGATTGAATTTGTTCTTAGTTGTATACTTGTTGTATACATCTCTGATCGGTGATGCATATAACCATCATTTCTTAAACACACCAACCCACAGTTTTCAGTTGACGAACCTGGGTTTTTCCCAGAATAAAGTGAGCAATCTTAGCATGTCATTTGGGTGTTACTGGTCCTAGAAATCTTGCCTGTATAGGCCACAGGAGTTCTCCAAGTCTGAGAAGAGAAGGTTGAATGTTGAGTCCTGTAGAAGTCACTGAGATGGAAGCTCAGCAGTTGTGAGGCACTGATGCTGCTGAAGAGTATAAGAGGCATCTGAAGGAAAAATGATGCTTACTGAAAAGAGCCATCTTCCTTAACTCTTGATCAGTTATTAAAATTGAAGAGTCTTATATATAAAAGTATTCATAAAATCCAATGTGTGTAACTTTTTAAAAAAAATTTTTAAACCATATTGTTAACGATGGTTCTTAAACACTTTAACCTCTATTTTAGCCCACCACCCACCAGAGATAGTAAGAGGAAAGAAAGGATACAGAAGAAGTGGACTTGTTTATAAAGGTTCTTTGGAGCAACTCCCATTTGTGTTGCTGGAAATGGGCAGTTCAGTTCACAGGTCAGCAGCAGCAGCTCAGTCCACTCATACACACTTCATGGATACACCAGCAGTCCAGTTTGGTAGTCCAGATAGCAAACTCAAATCAGCGTGGTGGCACTACCTAGAAGAGCATGAGCCAGCAGGAAGGACCTGGGGGGAAGCCAGAAGTTCTTGTCTGTACCTCTCTCAGGGAAGCAAAGATCAGGAAAGACTCAAGACCCACAAGCATTACAGAGCTAGCTCTATAAACAAGCCAAACTCCTTCTCCTTCACTGTCAGTCATGTCCTGTTTATTTATTTACACCCTCTAAATATCATGTGTCCCCCAAGGGTCTCGCCTCAGCACGTGTGTCTGTCTCAGCTGACATCACTCTGCCAATCAGCCCGAGTCTACAGAAGCAGCAAGAAACTGTAGCATGTCACCAGAAGATTTTTGGTCCCTTTCTCTCTGTGGAGTCCCAACAAATGCAGCTCAACTATGCAATGTAAGGTGAACCAATACATGTGTGTTGTTAGCAAAGAATCCTTGATCACATGTTCTTTCATGTTCTTGCTTTAGCAGAACATGCTTTCACCTGTGTCTGTTTCAAACTTTCCCTCACAACTCCGCCTTAGTCTTTCACCTGTGTTTATTTCAGCTAAATGTTCCTTCACGTATTTACCCCTGCAAAACACCATCCAACCGACTTCCCACAGAACCCTTAAGTTTCCACTTCATATGTGGGTTTGGATATTTATCCTAAATATGAATGTCTTGGAATTTTTGTTTCAAGGTCTGTGCATCTCATCATATCTATATCTATATCTACATCTATAACTATATCTACATCTATATCTATATCTACATCTATAACTATATCTACATCTATATCTATATCTACATCTATAACTATATCTACATCTATATCTATATCTACATCTATACCTACGCTTACACCTACACTTAGACCTACACTTACACCTACACTTACACCTACACTTAGACCTACGCTTACACCTACACTTAGACCTACACTTACACCTACACTTAAACCTACACTTAGACCTACGCTTACACCTACACTTAGACCTACACTTACACCTACACTTACACCTATCAATCTCTATCTCTATCTCTCTATCTCTCTCTGTCTCTGTCTCTATCTCTACCTCTACCTCTACCTCTACCTATATCGTCTATGTCTATGTCTATGTCTATATCTATACATGTAGAGAAATCATTTTATAGGTCAGAAACTCCACGTCTAGAGATCTTGAGATGATTCAGGTCGATGTTTTAAAAGGTTTGTCAGTGTTAAACTGATAATCAGAACTTGCTTTCCTTACTTCTGTCTAGAAAATTCTTTAAAAATAGTCTCTCTTGGTATTTTTATTTGTCGATGTACTTTTTGGCTTTATTTTGTCTTCTAAGTATAGAATTTTT
>JADRCH010000029.1:12506082-12558582 GCA_019843965.1 Rhynchomys soricoides
AAAGGAGCAGAATCTGGGGTTCCCTTGAAGCCTCAGAACATGTGACATAATTCATGAGTGTGAAGACCGGAGTTAAAACTACATAGAAGTTGCAAATTGGGAAAAATTCTTGAAACACATACAAAGCTTGATTGGTTTATTTTCTCATGGAGACAAAACAGCCCTCATAATTTATAGAGTATCAAGTAGACTTCACAGAAAGGTATAGCCTCTGCACTGGGAAAGAATTAGCCTTAGACTGAAGGTTACAGTCATCTCAAGCTGGAAATTTCAAAAGTCAGCCATGCCACAAGCAAACTGTTTCTAAATAATTTTATTTTTAAACAAAAGTGCAGGACATTTATAGCTATAAAAATAGGAATTAAACCAAATATCATTCATAAGGTTTATCTTCCAATTAAACTTTACTTGACAAGGGAAAAAAAGCAGAAAACTAATATGCATAGCAAGGGACAAGAGCAAGCAATATCAACAGAACAGTAAATGATGCCATTAATCTAGGAGGACTTTAGAATAGCTGCTACAGTATGGTCCATATCTTAAGAGGGTGGAGGAGAGAAATGGAGGCAGCAGTAGTATAGAGGGAAACCAAGATAAATTTTCTAGAGATTAATAAAATGCAAACCAGGACAAAAATGTTTATAGTCAGTGTGATGGTTTGAATATGCTTGGCCCAGTAAGTGGCACTATGTGGAGGTGTGGTCTTGTTGGAATAGACATATCACTGTGGGCATGGGCTTTAAAATCCTCATCCTAGCTGCCTGGAAGTCAGTATTCTGCTAGCAGCCTTCAGATGAAGATGTAGAACTCTCAGCTATGCCTGCATCATATGCCTGCCTGGATGCTGCCATGCTCCCATCTTGAAGATAATGGATTGAACCTCTCTGAACCTGTAAGCCAGCCCCAATTAAATGTTGTCCTTTATAAGAGTTGCTTTGGTCAAGGTGTCTGTTCATAGCATTAAAACCCTAACTAAGACAGTCACAACAGTTCAGGTGGTTTATGAGAAAGATCAGTGAACTTATACACACAGTACAAATGACTATTCAACAAAAAAAAAAACAAATGACAAATATTAGGTGTATGGTCATAAATAGAACATTAATGGGTTATTGGACAATTGAAAGGAGCTCATACAAAAATTTTTTTTGTGTGGGGTGGTGGGTGCTCTGGGGAGTGGACTAGTCGAAGAAGAATGCCTGATGTCTTTTCCAGAGGACTGGCGTTCTATTCCCAACACCTGCATTGTGGCAACACAACCATTTGTAACTCATGTTAGAGAAGATCTTCTCACTTCTTCTAGCCCCCACAGGTCCAGGAACATATGTGGTGTACAGACACACATGTAAGCGAAACACTTATACCTATAAAAATATAGAAATCTAAAACAAATAAAAATGCATCATTGGACTCATAAAAATAGTTTTAAAATATAATCAATTAGTTCAATTTGACAAAATAATAACCCTACACACTCAAGGATGCCACAAACCCTAAACAAAGATACATAACCAAAACTGTACTTATATTTATCCTAATTAATTGGCTCAAAATAAGCAATGAAGAAGAATTAGTTTTCTCATGTATAAGTTCCCTGATAGATAATCCAATCCTAGTTTATCAGTCCTAAACATATGTACATATATGCTACACTAAGTGAACTCAGCAGGTTGTATTTCTACACACACGTGCAGCACATGTGCAAACACACACACACACACACACATTGAATAAGAGATCATGAATATATAGCACATCTACATCCACTGGCAAAAGGGGTTACAGAGAAAGAATTATTTTACAACATTTAAAAGTAGAGAAAACGTCAATACTGTAAATCTGAATTACACAAAACAACTGAGGAGAAAAAAATCTGTAAAACATGTAAAGAGGAATTGTAATATGGTGAATTTTAGGGTGCAAAAGAGATTGTTACTCTAGTCTAAATTGGAAAAGGTAATTCATTGTTTAAAGCAATGTTAATGCCTTATTGTCTTTATCATAGATGTTGGAACAAAATGTATAACAGGGACATGAATGTTGGCTCAAATTCAAAGTAAGTTACTTGAAGGAAAATTATGGTAAATTAAAGATATTGGATATATATAGAGAGATATCTATCGATAGATATCTCTCTATATATATCAAAGAAATTATTTTTTTAAAAAAACAGGAGCAACAACAAAAACAAAAACCCTATACAACTACTGATCCAAGAAGAAGAGATTGTTTAAAATACAAAACCTTTCAATCAAAAGAATTTTTTAAAAAGAGGAAATAGAATGACAAGAATGACAAGTCATCCAGAGAGTAAAGCCAGTCAGGATAACACACAATACAGTTGGCCCTTTAAAAATATGCTTTGATTCAGTTTGCTTATATTTCTGAATTTTATAATTCTTCATTCAACAGGAAATCTGTGATAAAGTAAGTCAGAGGTCAATCATCAGGTTTTCAGAGCCATGATTCAAAATGCATAGATCCTTGAATCGCTATGAAAAACAAATTTCCTCTCACATTGAAATGCATTCTGGAGAAACTGTTGTAATGTCCACCTGGAGAAGAGAAATGTGAATTTCTTTCCCCAAGATACACATATAATCTAGGGATGTAGACATCATTGAGGACTTGAATATCATCTCAATAAGTTTGGGTTCAAGCAACTGGTCTGTACTTCTCCATGAATTCACTTTAGAGGGGGTTAGGTTCAGAAATAAACCAGTAAGGGGTCAAGACAAAAATTAAAAAAAAAAAAAATAGTATCACAGTCTATAGAGGAAAGAAACTACAGAGGCAGTTACTGCTTGTTCAGCTGACTTCCTCACTCCTTCTCAGCTCCCTCATTTATCCTCTTAGGATTTAGCATTTGTGGTGAATAAATGAGTCCAGGATACTGGCTGAAACATCTCATTTATTTCCTGGCATTTGCTGTAGATACACTTGCCGAGAATTTTATGAGCTGAATTTCCTTCAGTGTGCATTAGAAACCCTTGTCCTTAGAAGTAGTCACATCAAACTGCTCTACCTTCGAGGGACTCTTCTCAATAGCTGAGAGTTTGTTGCTGCAATGGAAACTCCAGGACAATGCACTTAGTTAATATGTGTTCAGAACCATGAGTCCTCACATGATCATCTCTGAATTATAGGCACGTGAACTGGCTTGTCCTTCTTATGTTTTCTCAAAGCAGTGGAGAAGATATGGAAGGACTGGAGGTTTAATGAACTTCAAATGGTGTCTATAGTTGTCTTCCTGATGGTGGTGCCTGAATCTAGGATATGTGACTACTACTTAGTACTGTCTGTTGGTCGTTCAATCTGAAAAGATGGCAGTGAGGTAGAGAATGGGTTTCTAAGGAAAGAAGAGGGACCAGATATTCCATCTGAAAAAAGGAGAATAGCAATTTTCCTCCATAGCAAACACTGTAGCCTTTAAAATATATAGAGAGAAGCTTAGATTGATTACGTGCACATAATTGTTGAGGGATGTGCTTAGGGAAAACCTGACCTTTGCGTCTAGAGAGTAATAGTAATATAACCTGGGCTCCTATTCTCATTGTCAAGTACCAGTTTAGGGTTTGGGGAAAATGTGTATCCAAGGTTGAATAGAGGCTATATTTTGTTCTTGGAGAAGGTACAAAGCATCAGACTTTCCCTTCACTTACTAAGCCTGAAACTAACTCACAGGAAGGACAGAACTGAGAGAATCAGGAAGAAATGGAGCCAATATTTGTATTTATCCTACCTGAAGACTGTCTGACTCATGGAGTTATCTCTTCATATTATGGGTCCTTAACTCTGGACCCAGTTGCATTGTGTATCTTTGAGACTTGCGGCAGAAATCATCGTAATTGAATAATTTTTCATCCAATCTATTTCACAAAGGGTAAAATAACAACAACAACAACAAAACAAAAAACAAAACAAAACAAAAAAATCTCATAAACTAAGGAGGCAAAGTGACTTAACTAAGGCCATAAAGCTAACAATAAAGCCAGGACTATATAGTGATCCATTGTGAGCAATTGCATACTTAAATCTGAGGTACTAGAATAATGCTCACATATCTATACTCAATATGTGACTAGCCCATGGCAAATCACTGCAACAGAAGAAATTAACACCAACACCATTTCCTGATCCTTTTCTAACCATCAGTTTTCTGAGAATTCTTGCAAATTTACATATAGTGATTGTAGTATATGTCTCCATGGGTGTTATTCAAAATATTCAATACCGAGAAGATATGAAAGCCATCCACTCAGAATGGGTCCTGGCTGTCCTGCTAGGCAGTATTACAGAGACTTTCATCCATTCTACTTCTTGAATAAAGACATGTCCTGGGACTCCAAGAAAGATGGTAGGCACCAGAAAACTTCATTAAGGAGGAAAAATAGGTTAATAAATATTTCTGGAAAATAAAACATCATTAGTCTGGTTGTAGCAAACTGGCTGGCTTTCATGGCCATGTTCCATAGAATTTATCTACTATTAATCTTGACTATGGTTTTTATCCTCTACCCCATACAGGCTAAGTTCTTTGAAAACAAAGATAAGATTTAACATCTGTTAAGTCTGTTCTGTGTCACCAAAACCCTTAGTGCCTCAAGATTTAGTAATTAATGAGCAATTGTTTCCCAAAAATGTTAAGGTATAAATCAAAATTCTCATTTTCTAGCCCCATTCATCCTCTGTAAGGCATTTTTAGCAAGTTCTATGAAGTCCGGGCATGAAATGGGTGTTTGAGGAAATGCTCCTTCATGAAAGATGAAATATGCTTGGTAATTTTTTTGATATTTGGACTTTTATCTTCTAAGAATCTCTTTATAAATCAGCTGGCATATGAAAATATAGCGGTTAAACTACCTGGAAGGACCTGTCTATAGCCAAGCAGCACTGCATCCTGCATAACCCAAGGCTGCCCAAGACTTTTAGCCACTTGATTGTTGCCAGAAGAAATGTGTCCCCATTTTATTTATTTTGTTCCCCTTAGTGGTTCTATATACTTAGATGACACCTTTAAAATGATACATTTTTAAATGCCTAAATAAATGAGTATGCCAAACTTTCTTTTCTGAGTCTCTGCTGGTTAAGCTTTGAGTGTGAAATGTCCTCTATAGGCTCATGTATTTGAGTATACAGTCCCCAGCTGGTGGTGCTGCTTGGGAAGGTTATGGAATCTACAGGAAGGGGATACAGGATAAAGCCACCCGGGATAGACTTTGAAGGTTTTTAGCCTAACCATACTTTCTGTTCTCTGTTTCCAATGTTGGGATAAAGTAATCAGCTGGCTTTCTGCTCATGCCACTATGCTCTCCTTCCTGTGGCTTCATTTATCCTTCTGAAACTGTAAGCCAAAATCGCCTTTTGCCTGTAAGTTGTTTCATCAGAGCATTTTTATCAGAGCTAGAGAAAGAAAGTAGAGAGACAGAGACAGACAGACAGAGACAGAGACAAAGAGACAGCAGACAGACAGGAAATGACACAGAGAGAGACAGAGAGAAGCAATCAAGCAGGCGAACACACTGATATTATATAGTATTGCTTAGGAGTTGGTGACTGGCTTGTGTTTCATTTTCTTCCAAAGAAATTCATTACTACCTTCATTTCTGGTCCACAATGCCTACTCAAGTCTGACTCCACTTAACCAGGATGGTGCTGGGAATTTTTGAAGAAAAATGAGAAGATGTGAGAAATAATAAAAGTCATGCAAAAATAAGTAGAATATTTTTAGACAATAGCAGTTCAGAGGTTACTCAATTATTCAAAGGTAGTAGACTTTAAAATTGAGGATTTAAGTAAGTATGGTAATGTCCTGTGTGTCACATTTCTTGTGTTGAAGGAACAGAAATATAGGCTTGAGAGGTCAGCATCATTCACTATTACCTGACTTCTAAAACTACACAGACCATGATTTCCTAAGCATTACCATTACAAACCACAGTGGTGCAATATGGGTTTTGTCCTTTCCTTCTATACCTTTTTAGGGCTCCAGAAGAGAAGAGGCAATAAACGATTGGTAAAGTAGTTAGAGATACAGAAAGAAATAATAAAATAACCCTTACATCACATAATTATGTTCAAAATGAATTTTTATAATCACAAGATAACTCTGGATTTATATTTGGTAAAAATTAATGGCTTTTCATACTAGGCTAGACAACCCATAAACCTTGGAACCAGACTGAAATTTTATAAACATTTCCAAATTCTAATTGTTAACACTGGCTTTCAAAATGGCAGAAACGGAAAGTAGTCTTTGTAGAGAGGACTGTATCCTCCATGAGGGCCATAAGAATATAGCCACTTGTCAATCGGGAACTGATGTTTAGAAAAGATGTTTTCTTGGACCAATGGGGCACGGGTGGAGGGTATTGAAGGAGCTTGCAGCAGCTTCAGATGAGCTTGCTGCAGTGTTTCTGACCTTTACCTGCAGTCTGTGTTGTTGACTCTGAGCCACCTCACCTACAGGGCAGATAGGATCGGGCAGTGAGGAGTCCAGGGCACAGGCAGCACCCAACTATAAAATTACATTTTACATAGATTCCATATACCTATTATGTATGTCACTCCTAGAAACCTTAAAATGTTCTCTTTAGGTTGCATTGCTAAGCATCTCCTAACGTGAGTGGTCACTTTGGGTATTCATTTTTATTTTTTATTTTATTTTTGCCTCAACTAGCTACATGTAGAAAGGAAAGCTATTTTCGTTATTGTAAAATATTCAATATTCAGACCAAGAAAACACTACTGTGTTACGATTTTTTCTTTCGGTCATCAAAGGGTTGACATATGATTTCACCTGGTCCGAATTGGTCATCATCAAGGACATGGACGAGTTCATATGAGCACATTGCTAGAGAAGAAATGATAAATCACCTACATATGGCATGAATGATTTATTTAGCTTGTCCCTTCTCTGGTCATTTAGGTTTAACGTGAGGCTTCTCAATGTTGACAATATTCACGGAATCAATGTTCAATTAAGGAAGTATGGATCCAATTAAGTGCGTGGCAGCAGTAAACAAAACACTCAGAAATCCCTGTGTTGTTAGTGTCTTGTCCATTATAATGAAGTCTGAGGAAAGGTCTGGGTGGCTTTTATCCTTCCAAAGATTTCATCTATAGTCATTGTGACAGGAAGGCTGATATCTTTCCACCCAAGTATTACCTTTGGCAAATAACTACATGTTTTGTCAACTTTTCTAATACATACTTCCACAGTTTCAAAATAATATACTAAAATCTACACTAGAGGAATTCCATGAGGAGTAACATATAACAAAGCACCTAGCACAATCGAGTCTATGATGGATGTAGTGGGTATTCACCACATTTTAATTCAGTGCATGCTCAATATGGCAGAAGACCTGGTCAGTCAAATATATTTCATTCATTTCTTGTCCAACTATCTCTCTTGAACCCAATACCTATAGTTTCTGCTATTTGTCAGTTGTTTGCTTTTTTTTTTTTTTTTTTTTTTTTTTGTCATATGGTCATTTTTTATTTTGGCACACAGAAAAAAAAGTGAAATTTCAGAAAAAGTAAAACATTAATTTTATTGTCATAAAATATTCAATACTTAGACCAAGGAAATATTCCTGGGGAAAAAAGGAGAAATGAACTTTATTAGCAGTGTGTGAAGTTCATTTAACAACATGACATCTTCATGTGCAACATGTACAAGAATGAATCTAAAGTCAAGACTGACCAAAGCTAGAAAACTGCAAGTTCTCAAACTCAAGACACACCACTCTTCAAAGCAAACCTCACCAGGCACTATGCAGTTTTAATTTATCTTTACTAAGAGAAATTTCATTTGGCTTCAATGAGAAAGGTACTTGTTTGTGAATTTACTTGCTATTTCCTTCAACACAAAATCTGATTCTATCTCATATAGCACCTAATATTGAAGAGTGGGCATGGGAGGGATTCCAAGGAGATTATCTCCACAGGAGAAGGGACAATATGTTGACTGACGGATGAGGCCAAAAACAAAGGGCTGGGACTCAGCTCATTTCTCACACAGCAGTTGGTGAAATACTAAATATAAACAGGGTGTTCATTAGTTTCTGAGTTGAATGAATGGTTTCATATATCAAGCTACAATCTTTGAATTAATCCCCCTCGAACTCTGGCTGATCTCTCAGGTTAAATCAATTATTTAATAATAGGAATTTTGAACTCAAGACTTGTCTAGAGCCTCTGTGTTCCCAGGAATGAATACTATATTAATTGATACATGGCAGTTTGTTCTCTTGAAACAGAAATTCACCTTTGAAACACTTGGTTTTCCTAACAAACTTTCTTTGTCAAAGTTTTAACAGACTATTCTATTTTCCTACTCCATTTCTAAACACACAATCAACAATAGGCATAGCAAGGATGTTTTGAAACTACTTTTTGGAATTGTGTTGAGTCAAATTTTTGTTATCTTAATGTTTAACTTGTATCCAAAATTTGCAGCTATTTGACTTAGTCTAATGAAGCCTGGCTTCTCATTATAATATACCATAAATTGCTTACTACATTAAAAAATAATTTGATTTTAATATAAGTGTAGCTCTGGCCTTTCATCAAAGAAACTTCATTTACAATGAATGGAGACTAAAACTGATACCCACAACTGGTCACAGTTACTAGACTAAGTGTCCACTGGGTGTACAATTGGATACGTCTACAATACTGCTTTAGGAAACTTGGCATTCCAGCGATTGAAAGTTCTCTGAGAGCAGAGAATATATCAGGTGCTTCTTAGGCTTAGTATATTCCAGTAATACATGCCAGAACAAATAGCACTCTGGGAAATCAATAGATAGTTGATAATTTGTATAGAATAAAGTAGAATTGAGTATCAAAGTGACTTAAGATCCAAAAAGATATGATAGTGAGTATGTAGCTAACTTTAACAGGAAATGTGCCCAGCTGTTGAGATCATTATTTTTAAATACTATAGATGGTATAGATAACTAACAGATTTTATTCATTGTCACTTTATACCACGGTGGCATAACTTTTATAGGCTAAATGCCATTTTTCTGCCCATTCTTCAATCCACAGTGGTAAGCATAATTTGGGGCTTAAAGTCGGTGTTCATATAGACGTGTTGGAGGAATAAATAATTTAGTAAAAAGATTTTAAAAACAAAAGGTAATGCCTTGTTTTCTTTTGTCTTGAGAACGAAGCTATTCAAAACCTACCTCACTCAATGGCTTTAGCCTTTCAGCTTTCCAAGAACGTCCAAGTAAAAGAGTAAGTAGCATAAAAACACTAGAGAGCTGAAGTGGAAACTTAAAGATTCTTTGGAAACTCATTTGGATGGTGTTTTGCTGGGGCAAACATGTGAAGAAATAGTCCCTTGAAGTGGACACAGGTGTGAAAGGCTAAGGTCAACTCATAAAGGAAAGTTTCGCTGAAACAGACACAGGAGAGAGGATGTTCTGCTGAAGCAAGTAAATAAAAGGGCATGTGATGAAAGATTCTTAGCTAACAACATGCATGTATTGGTCAGCCTTACATTGGGTAGTTGAGCTTCGTTTGTTGGGACTCCATAGAGAAAAATGATGTTGCGAGTTCTACCTAGCTGGACTGCTGGTATTTCCATGAAGTGTTTGCAAGTGGATTGAGATGCTGCTGCATGCTAACCTGTGAATTGAACAGCCCATTTCCAGATAATACAGATAGGAATTGCTCTAAAGAACCTTTCTAAACAAGTCTACTTCCCTGGTATCCTTTCTTTTCTATTACCTCTGGTGGGTGGTGGGGTACAAGGGAGGGTAAAGCATTTAAGAAGCATCATTAAAAATAAGATTTGAAAAAATTAGTTACTGATAACAGAAAAGACTTAACAGGTGATAAATAGACAATAAGAGCCATATAATGAAGAGGTGGCTCATCCGGTTTCAGGGATAAAGAGACTAGACAATCACCTAGATACAGATCCTAGTGAAATATGCCGTTAAATCCAGTCATTGTCCCCGAAAGAGGAATCTCTTCTTACCTATGAGTGTCTCAGTATTTTTGGTCTATTTTTATGTTAAATTAGTTGGGTGAGACTCACTCATTTCAGAAAGTATAATCTGGGATGTAGTTGTGCCCCAATTGGTAGAATGCTTGCTTGACATACAGAACTCGCTGAGTTTGATGCCAAGCAATGTGTAAGCCAGGCCTGGTGATGCACACCTGTAAATCCAAAAGTCAGGAGCTGAAGGCAAGAGAATCAGAAGTCCAAGGTCATCCATGACCAAGTCTCAAAAAATAGAAAATGTTCACCTAATCTAGAAATAACCTATGGTAAACACTCTTATATTATTCAACCAAATATCTGGATACTTTGTGGTCCAGTCGAAATGATAAAAATATTAATTAAGATTTCCATAATTCTCTTTTATGGAAAAATAGACTATCATATTCAGATACATAAACACCATGGCAACTTCTTTAACAGTAACAATTACATTATTCAAAAAACAAAACATGAAATATGTGCTAACAAAGGAGGGAGGATAAAATTATGCCACTTAAGAATTTACTTTAGAGCACATTTCTAAATTTTTTTTCTGTTTGGTGTGACAAAGTACCAGACAAGTCCAACTACGGATAAAAGGTTTCTTTTGACTCATAGTTTGAGAAGGTATACAGTCCAACATGGTGGAAAGGTGTGATAGCTGGCGTGTCTACTTCTGACAGAATGAATATGAGGTATAATTAGGTGTGTCCACACATAGGAAGCAGAGAGACAGATATGAAGGTTGGAGTTCACCTTACTCTCATGTTTATTCAGTACACCTATTTGATGACACTGCCCATGCCAGGGTGGATTATCCATTCTCATTTATAGCTCTCTAGAGATGCTCACACAGATGTGTCCAGAGATGTGTCTCCTAGGTGATTCTCTAGTACAGCCAAGCTACGATGAAGAATAACCATTCCATCAAAAGCAATAAACTGTTTTAATCTCTTTCCTTCTTTTTTTCCTCCAATCTAGGAAGTTATTATACTCTGCAGAATGGAATGGGGAATGGGACAGAAAAACAAGATCACATTCATCGTCAGGTTGATACTATTCTAATCACATTAAAATTGAATGTATTAATTTCATATGTGTATCTCTGCTCATGTTTCTCTCATGTTAATGAAGTTTATTGTATCAAAGACACAATTGTTTGATTGCAAAGAATCTGTAAAAATTATTGTTGATTATTTTGAAATACATCAGCTAAAATTGAAAAGAAAGCAAAAATGCTAATATATTTTATGTCTCAAAATATTTCTATTATGAAGAAATTTGGTTTTATTTAGGAGGTAGTAGGTTTCTGTGCTTTTTTTGACAATATATCAAGAATGGTTGATGAGTCATAAAAAGTAATTTCCCTAAAGTGAGGGTCATGATTATTGGACCTATGTTTTACACTTAGTTATGTAAGTAGTAATAGTAGTTTGATTCTCTTTAAAGAAATGAATTCTTTGGAAGCATGGTAAAATATAATTCAGTGATGCCCCAAGCTTTTGTATAGCTTCCTATACTTTGAAATCAGCTTTACTTCTCTTTTATTAAATAGCTTGTTCTCACTATGCACTGTTATCTTAATAATTGCTGTTGACCTGAGCTTAGGTCAGAAACAGTAGAGACCAATTCATTCAAGATCCCCTTCCATGTTCAAAACTCCTTCCATACTATCACAAAGTCATTCATCATCGAGAACACTAATGCTTTGCTAACTTCATGCTCTGTTCCTGAGGAGCTTCCTTTGTATGTGAATGGAAAATAATGCTTTCTGTTGTCTTTGGACATTTTTTCCCTTTTATTTTTGCTTACATTTCTTCTCTTTCTTTTTCAAGGAGATAGGTCAATATTTGATTGAACTTGGGGAAATGATGTAGCAAGAGCTTAGGAAGCCTTGTAGTTTCATATCCAGAAGTTGTATAAGTTTAAAATTCAAATTAAGATCCTCAACAACATGATGAAACAAGACTGCCTTGCAGTAAACCGAGATTTTCCAGAACTCAAAGAAGGGAGCAGACAAGTGCTTTGGCTGCCAATAGCAGAGGAGAGGCAGTGGGAGAAGTGTCCTCAGTCGGAATGAGCTATTGCTAACACAGACATAAAAACAAAAATTAAATGGCAAAGGCTATTACAAATGATAAAGAAAGAATGATTTTGGCACACCTGAGTGGCGAACTGAGTTTCGTTACCCTACTGTGTACATGGAGTTTTCACTTATAGCGTAGTTTCCTTCTTTGAATGTAGCACATTTTATCAACATCCCTAAACTTTGGCAAACACCCTGATGACAGATTGACAATTATCACAAGGGTATGATTTATGAATGGAGATCTCTTCCCATCTATCTTCTTCTAGTTTCTGTGCTTCCTTCAATGCAGCCAGAGTCAGTTTTTCTTCGGCATCCACATCACGCTAATGATCAATACTACAGACAAACAAACATCAGAGGTTTTTTTTTTATTCATTCCTATCACTATTAAATGATAGCTTTTCAGATTTGTACCAATTTTGGCTTAATGTTAAATACAAATTATTTAATTAATTAATTTTTTATCTTTTAAAATTTAAAACTCTCTTAAAGCATGCAAAATCTGCTTTCAGATTTGGGCATGTGTTCATCATTAAGCCCTATAAAAGCTCTCCGTGTATTAGTTAACATAATAAATTTCCCATTATTCTCAAATGCCTACTCTTTTAGCTTCCAAGAGGCATCTGCTCAACTGTGTCTACTGATAGTTCTTTGATAACTAGACACCCACAGCACATAATTATTTGAGTTTAGAAAAATGTGAGGTCTTTTATCTCCACTTATTTAACAGGTGGGAGTTTGTGAAACTTTATAAATTTAAATGTAAAATATGAGATTCTCAAATTTTAGAGGTGCTTGATTTGGTGGGAAATGGATTTCCTATATGCTCTAGGGAAATTGGAAATATGCTTAAGGGCATCAAAAGTTCTCAAAGGTCAGAGTTGAGCTACACTGGTCTTCATTCCTTGGTTCCCAGCAGCCCATTAGTTACAAGTTCACCTAATGTATCATCTTCCAGTCCATGGTCCATAAGATGCTATTGGGAGTGTATGAAATCCTAAGTGTTTTCCTTACGGATTTTAGAGCACCGAAGAAAATAACTAATTTGTAGAAAATAGTCTCCAAGTTGAATATAGTGCTTCTAGGTGTCATTGTCCTTAGGAGAAATTTCTGTTTATGCTCCCAAAAGTCTTTTTCATGTGTATCATAGAAAAAAAATAACTCACTTAACTACCTTAAAAATGTTTTCCGATCAGAACATAGAAGAATTAGGAAGAATCCCAGGACATGTTTGTGTGGAGACACTGAAGCCCATCTGCTTGATTGTCTGCCTCAAGCACTATCTATTGAGGTGACTAGATACTACCCCAGTGAATACTTTTCCTCTTTCTTTGAGAACTGTATTTGGTGACTTTTCTTTATTACCTCATTTCTTTCTGCATCATAACTGACCACATGATAAATTGCTGAATTCAAGGTTTTTCTGATTAATCTAGCCACATCTCTAACTACACCTGAATGATCACATGTACACAAGCATCACAGGCTATTAATAACATAGTCTTCCTTCTTCAATGCAGAAAGTTCTCTAGCATTTCCCTGAGATGAAAACACTTTCACTCATGCCCATGCAAAAGGTGCTAGCCACAGTTTGAGACAGAAGAGAGGGGTCCTTGCTGGCGTTTCAGGATCCCATGTACTGTGAAGCTCTATAGAAACAACATGTGAAGTCTTCCTGTTGGAAGGAGAGGAGACCATGTCAGTCTCTTTCCATGCATGTTTGTGAGAATGTATGTTTTTAATCCTTTCAATTATAGTCATTATAGAGTAAAATGGTTTCTTTTCCTGGTTTTCTTTTTATTTCCCTGGCGACTAATGATGTGAAGAGCTTATTCATAGTGATGAGCAATTTGTATCTGTTTTTGAGAAATGTCTATTCTCTTCTTAGCTTGATTATTTTTTCCCCTGTTGAGTTCTTTACAAATTATAGAAATTCAATTCTTATATAATGAGCAGTATCTTATTAGAATTTTTACCTTTTTGATAAACACCATGACAAAAAATCTACTTGAGGAGGAAAAGATTCATTTCTTCTTATGTGTACATCACCAAAGGAAGTCAGGGGAGAAACTCAAGGAAGGCACAGGCTGAAAGCAGGAGCAGGTGCAGAGACTGTGGAGGAATGTGCTACTTGCTGGCTTTTTCTTCAAGGTTTCCTCAATCTGCCTTCTTATTGAATCCTGCACCATTGGCCAGGAGTAGCACAATCCTCAGCAAATTGGTATCTCCCATACAAATCAGGAAGATAATATACATCACAGACTTGCCCACAGGCCAATGTGGTAGGAATGTTTTCTCAGTTGAGTTTTCCACCTCTCTAGCCTGTGTTAAATTGACATAAATACCAGCCAGCATGGGTACTTTGCAAGTATCTCATCCAAGTCTAGAATTTTATTTTCCTATGCTACGCTGTGTCTTTGGCTGTACAAAATATTTTTGTTCTGTACAGTTTCATCTGCTGCTGTTGCTTCTGTTGTTTGTCATTGTGCAGTCACACCCCCAAATCTTCCCAGGTCTACCTACTACAGAATTTCCCTGTTATTTCTTCTATCAAATCAATAGTTTTGGGTTTTTTATCTGTTTTCACTAGATATTTGTAAGTGATGACAACCTGGAGCATAGTCACTTTATTCAAACCGTGCTTAGTGAGATTTCCTGGAAACATATATAGGTAACAATTTCTCTTCATATACAGGTTAATGCTGCCCTTGGTGGGGGCAACCCCACTGGCAATATGTGGTTTGATTCCTATCCACATGCCCTCTGACATTGTCTGGATATCTGCTTTCAAATTTGGTTTTGCTGTTTGGTTTGCTACCATTTTTGAGTGTATTTTGAAGTCAGGTAATGAATAAGCTTTGTTTCTTTTGCTCTGGACTGTACTTTTCCCATCAGGGATCTTTTGTGAGTCCACACAAGTCTTAAAGTATTGTTTTCTATTTCTGTGCGATTGGTATCTTTACAGGGATTGTGTTGAATCTATAAGTTACTTTGGATAATACGGGCATTTGCAACATCGGTTTTCCCCTTCTGTGAATGTGGAGGGCATTCACTTTTTGTTCGTAACCTCTCTAATTTCTGTCTTTGATATTTTGCTATTTTCATTCCAGAAATCATTCAGGTCCAGAGCTAATTCTCTCTAACTCCTTCTAATTTTGTTGATATTCATGAGATTGTTTTCTTGATTTATTTGTCGGTTGTTTGTCTGTTGATATATAGAAATGCCACTCATGGACCAGGGAGATGGCTCAGAAGGAAAAGCACTTGCCATGCAAGCATAAGGAGCTAAGTTCAAATGTCCAGAGCCCACATAAAGTCAGGTGCAGTAACAATCATTCCAGTGTTCCTCTGGTAAGATGGAGTGTGTGGCAGGAGAACCCCTGAAAGGTTAGTTAGCTTGGCATAAGCAACAGAGAGCAGGAACAAAAAGGAGACTTTGCCTCACAGTGTAGAATTTGATGACTTACCACCTGAGTCTGTTCTCAGACCTTCGCATGTGTCATGGCATATACATGTCCATTTCATACAATTACATTCACACATATCATGTGAATGCAAACACATGCACGTTAGACACACAAAAAAATTTAAATGTATTAATTAAAAGAAAAGCTTCTCATTCTTGTATATTGGTTTGTATCCAGCCACCTTCTGAATTTATTTATCAGTTTAAACTGTATGGATGAAATCTTTCATCTGTGTATAAAATCACGCTGGGTTCCTGTCATTCTCTGGATTTTCTGATTGTTTTGTGTACCACACATTGTTTTCTTTCTTTCTTACATCTCTTTGCATTTTGATGGGTTTCTGTGTTGGCAGTATTTGATCTGCCTCTGTTTCTCTTTTATGTATTTACTCTGCTCTCCAGTTTCATACTCTTTCACGAACAGATATTTCATCCATTCATTTTCGTATAGGACTCATTTAAGCATTTCCTATAGGGTTGGTCTGCTGATAATGACATCTCTGTGTGATCTCAAATTTCTCTTTCATTTTATAAGAGTAATTTTGAAGGGTATATTCTTAGTTAGCAATTTTTTTCTTTCATTACTTTGAATATACCATCTTAATCTCTTTAGGCCCATTAAGTTTCTGCTAGAAACATTTTTTCTTAGTCTTTTAGTTTTTCCTTTGTTGTGATTTAGAACTTTTTTCTTACCTGTTTTCAGAATCCATTTTTCTGATACTTTTAAAAGTTTCATAAAAATGTGTAGATTCTTCCATGAAACATATTAAAAGACATCTTTTCAAAGGTTGGGTAAGTATTCAGGAATGGCCTTTTTTTCCTTTTCCTGTGTCTTTCCTTTTCTGTGCTTTATCTTTCCGGAATGTCTGAAATATCTGACCCCATTAGCTCTGACTGATTTCATTGTTCTCTCATTTTTATTTTTTGTTTTTAATCATACTGTTTAATTTTACAATGCTGTCCTTTAAACCAAGCAATTCTTTCTTCAGGCTCATTCATATTTCTGTGAATGTTTTTCATTGTATTTGTATCTGTCTTAGTTAGGGTTTTACCGCTTTGAACACACTCCATGACCAAGACAACTCTTATAAAGGACAGCTTTTAATTGGGTTTGGCTTAAAGGTTCAGAGGTTCAGTTTATTATTATCAAGGCCAGAGCATGGCACCATCCAGGTAGACCTAATGCTATAGGGGCTGAGAGTTCTACATCTCATTATGAAGGTAAACAGGAGATTACTGGCTTCCAGGTGCTCTTAAAGATAAGGCAGTCTTCCAGATGTGGGTCTTAAAAACCATGCCCACAGTGATACACTTCCTCCAACAAGACCACATCTAATCTAACAAGGCCTTCGCATAGTGCTGCTCCCTGAGCCAATCATATTCCAACCACCACAGTATCTAACTCACAGTATCTATCTCCATGACTTTCTATTGTTATTCTAGTAGTAGTAGTAGTTCATTTTTATTGTCTCTCTTCTCTAAACCCCTCACTGATATCATGAATTGTCTTCTTTGTTTAATTGAATTTCCTGTGTTCTCTTGAACCTCATTGAGTTTCTCTTTTAAAAAAAAATTCATTGCCTTGAATTCTTAATCTGGTGGTTCACCAATATCCTTTCTTTTGGTTATATCTCCATAATATTTCTTTGGTAATATTTAGCTTATTTTTACTTATTTTGTTCCTACCTCATTGGTATTTCTATACCTAGTGAGTCACTTCAATCAAGATGCCTTCCACAGTGAAAGGCTTTCTAAAGTGATTTGTTCCTGGGTATGGCCTCTATAATCTTCATTGAAATGAGTAATCTAGTGTATAGTTACTTTAGCTATAATCAGTAGGCACTACATCTGCAGGAACCCAGACTTCAGGGTTTAGAGGGTTTAGTTACCACATAATGGTAACACCCACCTTTGATAGAATAACTATCAGAGGACAAGTCACCATAGGGGCTTCAAGTGAGTATGGTGCAATATTTCCTAAAATGGGATGTCATGGCATTAAAAAATGAGTAAGTGAAGCTACACGTTCTTCAGCATTGGTGGGCTGAGCTTCTGTGAAGATCTTTATAGAAAATACTTTGTCCTCATATAGTGACATACATCACATGCAGACAAAATATTTTATTTTCTTTAACATTTGAACTACCTCTCCTCTCATTTTTATATCCAATCTACAGTACTAGATTACACATAAACATCAGATGAGTGAGAATACGAGCAAGAGATTCAAAGAAAAGAAATTCTTATTCTCAGGTTTTTCAGCAGTTTGAAGAATGTGTAAGAGTTAGTGTTAATTTAACTCATAGAAATGTACATGCATGCATTTTCTCTTATATTAGCTTCAAGAGAGACTAAATAATAAAACTACAAAGATTTATGCAGATAGTATAAAATGTATCTGTGTGACAATAGCAGTTACTCCCTCATGAACAAACATGTCCTTAATCTGTACCAACATCTTTTCATCTTTCCAAATATTTTCATTATTTTTTTGTCTCACTAGTAATAAAAAAGTAAAAATCAAGTCATCCAAAACAATGCTTTGGTTTATTTATCCAGTACAAAAAGATTCCCCAATCTGTAATTAGCAATCCAATTATCACTGTGTATGTCGCAATGAGAATACTTCAGTCTACTATTCCAAGAAAAGATTATCATTATTGATGGTAGTTGTCGGCTGGATTTTATATTTCTAGAAAATATTCATGTTTCAAATAAAATTTTATGCATTTGGCCAACATCACCCTGTTTCTCTTACATTTGAAACTCTGGAAATCACTATTGCAAAATAAGTTTCTCAAAGCTTACCATTATAAATTTCAAACACAGGAATCATGAAAAGTTTGGTTGTTTTTCTTCACTTTGCCTCTTTGACCTTCAAGAATGCCTTCCAAGTCCATTTATGTGATTCCAAATGGGAAACTTCCCTTTTCAGTGCACAATTGTATTCTAATATTTATGTATTATATCTTACTCTTGTTCAGGTATTTCATTTATCAGGTTTATATAGTAGTTTTAAGCACATATTACAATTATTTCATCTACACATACAAGGATGGATATTGTATACTGCTGTGATGAATAACAAGATATAGTTACCTTTCCAACTTGTTGATTTCATTTGTGTTTAAACCCAGAATTGAAACCGATACTTGCACATTAGTTTAGAACAACAATGAGCTTTGTGCAAGTGGAGCAAGATCATCTGCATATACATAGCTGGTTCAAATTAAAATTCTCTTCATCTTTTAAACTAGAAGTTTAGAATATTTGACTTCTTTTACTCTGATTTCCTCAGTTCTGTTCATTTAAGTTCATGTCATTCTCTATTTATGTTGTGTGTTGGAGTTTATATTTTGCTTCTATTTAACAAATATCACTGATGGCTAACCATGTGTTAGGTATTGTCACCACTCTGGAAAGAGCTCAGTCAGCCAAAGAGACAAAATTTCTTTATACAATTTACATTTTATTATTTGAAGTAGAAATTTTTAAAAAAGAAAAATAGTAAGCTGAGTTATTGATATTAATGAAAGAGGGAAAATCAGGCAGACAGTAAAAATTCACAACTGTAACCAATATGGTCAGAAAAGACATTATAGTGGTTATATTTGAGCACAGGCCAGAAAAAGAAGAGGAAGTGAATCACATCAGAGCCTGGAGAAAGGACATGCCAAGCACAAGAAATGGGTATAGGAAGGCAACCGATTGGAATGTGTCAGACATACTACAGGAGTAACAATGATGCCAACATACTCAGAATTGTAAAAATGAGAAACTTAGGATCTCTAGATGCCCAGAAAAGCTCTGGACTCACTGTTGAGGAAATGGCTGAATCAGGACACTTTTAAGTAGGAATTATATAATTAACAAGCATTGAAAGTATCATTGAAGTTACAATGTTAAAAGCTTTTCAGAAATATTTTCCAAAATATGAGACTATAAATCATAGTTTTCAGTGATATCTAAATCAACTCTACCAAGGCTAGCATGAAATGCATATAGGATGATAATATTTTCACAGCTTACGTATTTAAATCATAGTTCTGTAAGGGAAAATGTAAGTACTGGAAAGTGTCTAATTTTAAACTGTAAGGGGGACTAAGAACAATACATTGAATGGATATTGGTATATTTATACCATACAGCAAGAGATTACTTGAAATGAGTGCAGCATCCTATACCAAAAGCAACAGATGAAAGCTTGACCCTGTAGATGCTACCTGCCATACATTCAGGCTACAGAATCCAAAGAATGAGTCAGTGTAGAGTCAGTTTTCAGGAAATCTTACTCCTCTTCTTTCTCCAACTTGATAGCAATGTCATATTTTAGCCTGGACATTGGACCAGCAAGTGAGCAACAAGCAAGGGAGTGTTAACGGCTTTGACACAAAGTGGACCTGAAGGTTCATGTGTTGGAGACTTGGTCCCCAGATGGTACAGCAATTATAAGGTGATGGGGTCATGAGGTGCTAATCTCATCCTTGATGGGATGTTAGAAGGTAAGCCTGGTTTAAGGAAGCCAGTCACTTAGACTATGGCTTGGCAGGAAATGACCTCCACATGACCCTTTCCTATCTCTCTCTCTCTCTCTCTCTCTCTCTCTCTCTCTCTCTCTCTCTCTCTCCCATCAGAACCCATCAAGTGGGTGTTCTGATGTACCATGCCTGCTGCCATGATGTTCCTCCTTACTGCAGCCCAGGCAACACCAAGCAAAATAAACCTCCCTTCCTTTTCAATTATTTCCGGAAATCAAATATAATGACACACCACTCTACACACTTACTTCAAAGCCAACATTTTATATGACATTAAAACCAAGCGTGCACCCTGAAAGTAAAATTTAAAAATTGTATCTGGACCTGATGCTAATGAATCATATGAATAAAATCCTGAAAATAAAAACATCTTGTAAATTCTAGGCTACCCAAACACAGTTAAAGCCATGATGTAAAATTAAATAAAGCAGCTAATTAAAAATTTTAAGACATAGACTTTCAATCTTTTAAAAAGAATATAAAAATTCTATACTCCAAAGGTTTTAACAACTGTTAAGAGACTGTGTCAAGTAGTTACCCGGATTATCATCCTAGAAATGCTTAAATAAATGTACACCTAAACCAATGTCTTGAACAGTATACATATATTAGAAACTTAATCAATCCCTATTCTGTTTTATGTTTGTTTCTTATTAATGTTTTCTGCTAAAATATCTTGCTTCCACATGTTAATAGGTGATATCTTGAGAAGTCAGTTGCATATAAATTGAAATCACCTGCCCTTTCTAGACTCATAACATCATTGTCAGATGCGCTGGGAAGTCATCATTTTCAGTGTGGTAAGACTTGCTGGAAATGGGGATCATACAGATGGAATGGATAAGTGAATCCATGGAATCTTCATAGTCCACACTGAATCATAGTGAAAAATACAGACGTAGGTTGAATGGGAAAGGAAAGACGATCTCGTAACTATTTGTTTTTCTTAGATTTACAGCTTTACAAGTTCATAAATAAACTTGGGATTTAAAACAAAAGCACAATCCCATGTGGATTGTAAACCGTCTAATAGAAAAGACAGGTAGAGAGAAAGCAGAGCTGAGTGGGAGGCACTTCTCTGTGAAGAGGTTGTCAGAGGACGGAGACTTCACTGGGCTAAAGTATTCATCTGATGAGTAAATAAGAATGATGTCTGCCTTCATTTACTTCGTCTTTAAGCAAGGATATTTCGTCACAGGGACAGAATCACTGTGCCTTCCTGTTGACTCGTTTCACATTTCATGGTATATAAATGGAAGAATTAAAATAGTAAACAGGAAGCAGCTATGTGATCAGATTAGGGAGGGAGTCTGAGTCTTCCCTGAAGTGAGGGCAGCTCTTTTTTTAAATCAAGTATCTGAGATGCTTTCCCATGACTTGCAATTTTCTATCTAGAAGAGGAAAGAATTCTGCAGCTGAAATATTTTTTTGTTCACTTAATATTTGAAACTGGGATTGTCTGCTTTAGTTTGTGGGGAGGGGCTGCGAGGCATGTAAGAATTCATAGAGAGAATGTGGGGGAGAAGGGTCATAAACTGTTAAAAGCCAGGTCTTCGGATGCTGGGTCTGGTTAACAAAAGGGGATTGGGTCGTTAGGGCTGTGACCTAATCAAAGGTTTAATCCACTAATGAATGCCCATAGCCCATTGTCAATGTAGAATTTCTATAGAAGATGTAGCATCAGTGAATGAAGATGGTCACTGCTAGCATGGACTATTATATCTTGACCCCATTTCCTTGCTGGTTCAATGTCCTGGCTGCCTGAGATGAACACTGTACCATGCCCTTCTACCATGATGTTCTGCCTCATCATGAGCCAAGAATATCAGAATCAGCTGATCTTGGGCTAAAGCCCCTGAGACCATAAAGCAAACTGAGTCTTCCTTCCTTTAAACTGTTTCTGCTAAGTATTAGTCAGAATGACAAAAAAGAAATTATCTTGTAACCACAAAGAATACATGCTATAAGCAGGGAAATTGAGAGGCCAAGATAGTGCTCTGTGAGCTTGAAGCCTTTGGATGCCTTGACACAGGAACTGAATCATGATATGCCATATCACTATGCAAAGAACCTGCAACTGCACAGTCTGGGCTCTACTCAGTTTGCTCACCTTCATTGTAGAATGTGACATGCTCACTGCTTCCTAATAGATGATGGAATTCATAGCCTTCTTTCCTGGTATCCTCATGGATAAAATGACTTCCAAAATTACATCTCATTCATATCATCACTTGTTCATGTTACAAAGCTTCTCGCTATACATGCATGGGAATGCCATTTGAGGGTGGAATAAATGGCCTTTCTCAGTGCTATTGACTTCTCAGCACTTTAAGTAAGTATTCACATATTGTACAGCTTACCCTCAAAGAACTCTGATATAGATTATATGGAAATAAAATTCAATTCAAATTTAACATTAATTAAACCTTATTATAGCTGCATTGATTTGTAAGAGTGTAGCTACAGTGGACAGTGTGGCATTTGGCTTGTTACTTGAGGGTCTGGCAATGAGAAGGGAAGTGCAGCGAGCTTTCTCTTTTTAGTGAGGACTGTGAGACAGTTATGAACATGCTTTGTTGTCCTTGGTATTTAGTACTTCTCCTTCAGGTCTTAATGATGCATAATGTGAAGATCATGTCTGTCACTAAATAGAAGTACATCAAGTGAAAATCCTAAAAACTTAAAAAAATATGCTTTACTTTCTCTTCAACTTTTAAATACATTTTTACCATAATAAACAATCTTCATTTAAAAAGAAAAATCAATTACTTTGTATCCAGTATTTGTTTATCACAGATAATTTAATAAGTGATATTAATGAATACTTTGAGGTGATATAGTCAAACAAGGAATTTGAACAAGGGAATGTAAAAGCTAATTTAAGTCTTGCGTGATAGACTTGATAGGACAAATGACTAAGAAGGAAGAAGCTTCTGGAGACAGGCTATTAGTACACTGTACTCCTGAGATTACTTCTCCTACTATAGATGAAGATACACAAGCCCCGTTCATGCCACTGTCATGAAAATTGAGTGCAATAAAATGGAGCTGTAAGAAATTTCCAAACACTGCGTTCTATTTACCCTCTGTACTAAAGAAACAAAGTCCTTGCCTTATTGAGACCTTGAATCTGTTAAATATCAACTTGCCTTTAATGATTAAATCTTTGCTGAACTTTTATGTCAGGATGTTTGTATTAATTGAATAATGATTTATGGTACCTGTGTGCAGGTAGATTTGATGTTGTGATGTAAAAGCCACTTTGTTAATTTACTGTGAAGAACTCACAGCACATATGGCTATTAATATTCTGCCTCTGTAATCTATAGTTTACCTGATGCATTATATAAATAGCACTGAAGAATTTACTGTTTTCTATGAGAAGACATTCAGAATGATACACTGTGAATTTCTTAGTTTTTGTCCACTCCAGGTAATGTGAACAGTTTCTCTTTTGTTTCAGCTGATACAAGATATTCTGCAGCATGGCATTGTGAGCCTTGGTTAAGTAGGCTTCTGGCCACTTCTTTTGCCTTTGTCCCTTGCTAAGTCACTATACACATGTTGTCAGTATTTCTTTTCTTGTCTTTTCTTTTTTAAAGAATTACTTATTTTAATTATGAGTACACTGTCGCCAGAAGAGAGCATTGGATCCCATTACAGATGGTTGTGAGCCACCATGTGGGTGCTGGGAACTCAGGACTTCTGGAAGAACAGTCAGTATTCCTAACCTCTAAGACATCTCTCCAGCTCTGTTGTCAGTATTTCTAAGTTACGTCTTTCTGCCCACTCCTTCTCCCACCCTACACACACACACACACACACACACACACACACACACACACACCTTTCCTTACCACTCTCTTTTTCCATGGTAACTTCAAAACTTAATGAAAAGTTTCATCATCACCTTGTTGATGACACATCACCTTTATGGTGACACATTCCTTTGCTTACTTTGAGAAAAGGAAGAAGAGTTATCAGAGATCTTAGTTAAAAAATTCATAAGCTAATGATTGTCAAACGCCCTTCCCAAGGCACAGGTCTCTACACCACTTTTCCACAGTCAAATTTCTCAGGCTTTCATTTAGGCTTTGAAGAAATTAGAGTAGAAATCAACTATACCCAAGATTCCACTAATGGGGAAGGACAGGGGACAAGGAAGATGCCGAGTATAAGACCATATATGATCTCGGAAACTGTTGGCAAAAGTTTAAGCAGCAAGTTATTGAATAAATGAATACAAGAACAAAAATTGGATCTCTTTGAGCAAAATCAATTATAATTATATCATTTATTTCCCTTCCTCTTTCTCCTTCAAACCCAATTTTTGTGTCTTTAATATATAAATACAACCTGCTCAGTCCATAGGGAGCTCTGAAGACCACAAAGAAAGAAATTCCCATGTTGTCTCCATTCTGAGTTGTCACCTTGCAGACAGAGTTTGCTGTATGGTGAGTGGCCCAGTAGGATTATATGTGTGTTGTGGCTCTCACAGTATGCATAGAGATATGAAAGCTTGGAGAAGAGTCTGTAAGAGCCTGCTGCTCTGTTGCTCCACACTCAGATGACCTTGGGCAATTCTTTCTTTCTTTCTTTTTTTTTTTGGTTTTTCAAGACAGGGTTTCTCTGTGTAGCCCTGGCAGTCCTGGAATTCACTCTGTAGACCAGGCTGGCCTCGAACTCAGAAATATGCCTGCCTCTGCCTCCCAAGTGCTGGGATTAAAGGTGTGAACCACCACTGCCCGGCTAATTCTTTCATTTTCTAAGTCCTGTAAAGGATGAACACATTGGTAATTCAAATACAAACTAAGAGCCACAACTTGGAAATGTGTACTCATTAAGAATTTGGATCTAGATGATTCGCATTTATTTATTTATTTGTTTGTTTACTTTTTTTTTGTGTGAGCCCTTCTATGTTGCCCGCCATTGCCTGGAACTTGCCTCAGACTCATGGACAACACTCCAGACTCTGCATATGAATGCTAGAACTACAGGCATACATGACCATGCTGGGCATGGACCAGACTAAAATTTCAAAGTGTTCTAATATTTTTGTCTACACAAGTTAGCATACCTGCAGACTCAGAGTGTACCAGCAGCATCTGGATAGGAATTTGTAGAGTTGGGTCATCACATCACTTGTATGGCTGATAATATCCCTTTCTTACTAAATGTTTTAATACCCTGGTGATTCAGACTAAGAAGGACCTGATTAGCTTGTACCATTCCTCCACTCTTTACTTCAGCAGAGAGCCCCTTCCACATAAAGGAAATAATAAGAAAACCACTCTGCCTGAACTTCCATTCAGGACTAGTCATGAAGGCCCTCACTTGAGCAGAGTGCATCCTTTGGTAAAAAATAAGGAAAACCAACACATTTTTTTTTTCAGTATAAAGAACACTGGGTGAGGTCAAGCTGCAAGTCACTAGCTGAGCTGCAGCCTAGTGTGGCTTGTTAAAGCGATTTACTGAGAGACTACATGTTATGCCACTTGGCTCACTGTGAGATCTGTTTTCTTCTCCCTAGCAAGTGCCACACATATGAGGCCACAGTGAGTTTAATTAAAGTCAATGGCAGCTATTCATTCAAACTTCATAGATGCACTTTAGAAACAAACAAAATTCCAAAGTCAAAACATGAAAAACACCACGTAAGTATAAGTTTTAATCATGTACATAAAGTAAAATCTCCAATTATGGGCTGATGGAGTTCAAAGATATGATTTCCAGTGCTGGATTGCCTTCCAGCTGACTAAGTGGTTTTCTTTGGTACAAGTTAAAATCAGAGAGGGGGTAGAGGGAGAGGGAGGGGGAGGGAAAGGAGAGGAAGGGGAAGTGCAGAGACAGAGTGTGTATGTGGGGGGGGGGAGTGGGAAGGGGAGGGGGAGAGGGAGAAACCAACTTATAGGGAGAAACCCAGCAGTATGTTATGTGAATTGAGTGCCTAATAAATGTGGGTTAAGTATAGTAATGTAACATAAAACTCATGAAAGTGTTTATTTTTTATATGACATACAAAATGAAGAATGAAAAGTGCTACAGCAGAAGAAAGAAGGATGAAGGTAAGTAGGGAAGAGAGGACTTCATTAGCTTCTGGCCTCTGATTCTCAAATAAAGCTAGATTGTTACCTCTTCCTAGAAAGACTTAATGTGAGGTATAATGAGATTAAATATTATGAAGAATTTATCACTTTTGTAGGATGTACTATTAAATGTCATGCATAATTGAAAGAATAATTTGGAAGTGATTCATTTCTACAACAAATGGATCAATTCTGGAAGGAGTTAAGAATTTTGGAACTTAGAGGCACCCTCTCAAGTCCAGTGACTTTACACTCATTGAGGTGACTTAAGGAAACAGATGTGTCACTGCAGATCAGTAGCTAAATGTTGTTTGTTTATGCTTTACAATAACAGACTATTATTCTACATCTATACTAACCCAAGTCATTTGTCTCATTTGAAATGAATTTCCAGATTAGGGTTGCAAATGGGAAATATGAACTGCATGGTCATCCTGAATACACTATCTTCACGCTGACTTCTGTGATATGTGCTATTCATAGACTCCAAGAAACAATAATGGACATCCTTTATAAGAAACTAAAATAATCATCAGGATGTGTAAAATTAAAAGACAAGGCAATCCATTTTGAAATGAGAAATCAACATTGTTTAAATTCTGATAAGACAAACACCAACTAAAATGTTATACTTGCCGTATAAAGAATGCTCTTGCCATTCAGGAGTGCCCTGGCCCAGTCTCACTTGAAAAGTAAATATTTGAAAGTCTGCATTCTAAAATATTTAAATTTAGATCAATGTCACAAAACTCCAAATACCTCTTTGATTACATATTGATGTTTTAAGCTAAAATTATTGTGTATTGTTTATACACCTGAACATTTGGAACACATTCCTCATATTCCATCATGAAAATATTTTACATAATTTTTGAATAATAAATGATGAACTATGATCTTCTCCATGCACTGTAAATGTTAAATACTTCATTGTTTGCAGACATTAAGCCATAAGTGTTATTTGCGATCTTACAGAATCCTGACCCCTTTAAAAGCCAAACAGCACTACTGCAGGCCTTCCTTAGCAACTGTATTCATAATGGCAATCTCCTCCAGTCAGTCAAACTAAATAAACCATCAAGAATTCCAAGCTAGAAATGAGTTGTTGAGGGCTCCCGTTATCATGTCGGGACTGAGGTCATGGAGGAAACCCGAATGTTATTTTCACTGGTGCTGGCCTGCCAGTTAGTGTTGGAATTAGATTTTAGTAAAGGTGAACCTTGCCACTGCTGATACTGGCAGAAATGCACTCAAAATCCTTGTAAGGACAGCAAAAAGGTTTGTGAATCTACTACCTCCCCTTTATCCTCTCCTTGTCTTCCATGTCTTCTGTTGATCTAGAAAGTCATGGATGTATGCTAGGGTTTATGATCACCAATTTGTCTGGCACTGCTGAGGGTCACCGAAACATCCTGGGCACAGTGTAGCATCACAGGCAAAAGGATCTAGGGCTTGTTGTAATGCTGGTTAAATATTAGCAAAGCCTGTTTTTTGGTTTATTTTGTTTTTCCATGTGGTACACTCAAACAGACAATCTGCTTTTGTACTATAGTTATGTTAGAGGGGAGTGCCATAAAACATTACTGCCTCATCATCTGTTTGGACAACAAAACATCTTATCAGGTGAAATAACGTGTTAGGGAGGCTCTGGCATTCTTCCTGAACACATGGTTCGAACTCTATGTCTTCCTGGCCCAGGAGTTTCAGGTGAAAAAGCATACCTGTTAAACTTCCTATAAAACACACACACACACACACACACACACACACACACTTGAAAAGTGTCTCTGCACCCAGAACTCCGCCACATTCCCTTTGCTTGTGGCTCAAATATCCAGCTTTTAAGTCACTTGCTCTAACACAGAATCTCAAAGGAAACGATTAAGGAAAAAAAAAATCTGTATGTGTAAAATGTCTTGTGTGGCAACAGCAATGTGTGAGGAAGTTTACGTTTAGACTCCATAGCGTAAAATACTATTTGGAAATTATAAATGGACTATTCAGCCACAAGATAACATATCTCATATTCATAATATGTTCTCACTTAAGGGTTAAGTATACAGTGAACAGAGATAGCATTTAAAACCACTACCAAGAGTGGAAAAATGAGCTGTGAATTCACATTATGTATAAATTAGCAAAGCAAGTTAAAACCAGCCTATATTTTTCTTTCTCTTTTCTAGATCAAGTCCTAATATACCATTAATTTTTGTAGGAGTAAATCCTCAGGTAATTTCTATGTATTAAGATTCCTGGTAGTCTTTTCTGTTTCCTTGACTGGAGTAGTAGGAGTGCTACACTATAAAAAGAGTCTCAGGATCTCATCAGGATGCATTATTTACCAGTTTCAGATGTTGCAAATACAGTGCACAAGACACAGAATCTTCATTGACATATTGATGAAAAGAGAGAATTAGTACCATGAGGACACAGTGAAATGAATAAAGAATAGTGTTTGAAGAAATTAGGCTAATGATCTGAGAAGTACAGGTTTGTGGTCAGGAAATTATCCCTCTAGGCAGATCCGATGCTGAGCTAGATGCAGGAATCTCTGTTGTACCTGCTGGTTGGCCAACAATAAGCCAACTTTGGCTGGAAGTCTTGACAAATTACAAGATTTCATGTTCTTGTTGTAAAACGTTTTGGAATTATTTATTATATCTGTTGAGTTTTTAGAATAACCTTTGTCCTGGATTTTGAGCACTAATGGGCATTTTCATATCAATCTGACATGAACATTTGAAATACACCCAAACCCATATATTCTCAAGATTAGAAATAGCCTGTTATGAGTATCTCCTAAAAAATTATAGCCTGAGATGCAATGGGGATTTTAAAACTTATTTTTTTTGTAGGTTATACTCTTTAAAAATGGAACCAAAAGCAACATCATGTTCTCTGCTCTAAATGTCATTCTCTTTCTCTTTCAGCACACAACAGTCAGTAGTCTATAGAGGCCTGTTTGTTACTCATGGGGGATGGGTTACTAGACTTGCTTCTGAGAGAAAAGTGATGTCTAAGTCCTACTATCTGCCACCATCCTCACCTCCAACAAATGGCCAATTAAATACATGAGCCAGGCGTGGCGATTCATGGTTTTAATTCACTCAAGATGTATAGGCAGATGAAGCAGCAGTTCAAGGCCAGTCTCAGCTATAAAGCAAGTTCTAGGCCAACCTTGGCTACATGAGACCCTTTTTCAAAACAAATGAAAAACAGTATATGTAATAAAGAATTTATCAAATATAGGAAGATGCAGATCATCTAAGCTGTGTTGCTTTGTTGTTGAATATAGAAATAGTGACTATGGAGCTAAAGTAGAGCAGAAACACTGCTGAGCACACTTCCAGCATTGGAGGAAAAAGAAAGACTCCATACTGTAACTTATAGATAAGTTCTATAAGACAAAACAAAACAAAATAAAAACAAAAAACGCAGATCATTTCCAGATTTGGAAATCAGAATGAACAGGATCCACTAGTAATTAGTACACAATTGAAACAGGAGGAAAAAGTCAATGTTTTAGGAAATATGACCCAAGTAATTAGGTATATAAGGAAGGCAAACTCTTTCTTCCATCACTTACTGAACTGACAAAGTAGGTCATTGTTAATAGGCTTTGTCTCTGTGTATGCAAACCCAAAAAGCTATTACACTTATATCACATAGATATTCATATTAACTCTGCTTCTTCAAAAATTATAGGGATCCTTTGCATCATTTCGACATTAACATTTACTCAACTTCGTGTAGTTTTAAGAGGCAATGCTTTTAAGTTTGTGATGTCCACAGCATGACCATTGCAATCATGGTTCTTTAGGAAATTTTAAGGGTAGTTGAGAGTACTAGAAGTAGTGAATATTGAATTAAAAGAATTAGTTAACCCATGCTCTTTAGTGAAAGACTCAGGATTTTTAACATGTGAATACTATAATCTTGAATCATTTTACAACAAATTTTAAACAATTGATAATTTGATAGTAATTTATTATTTCCCAAGACATATCTGACTGCTAGATTCTACTCTCCAGGACTCTCTGTGTTTGGGGGCAATTTTGCCAGCATTATTCCAGTAGTATTCCCTCACATCTCACTTCTAGAATTCTCAGACCATTTCATAAAGTAGATAAAAACAAAGAATATGATGCAAAAAGAAAAAAGAAAAAAAAGAAAAGAAAGAAAGAATGAAGAAAAGCCAAGTCTCTCTCAAGTTGAGCTAGACTGATCGATGTTAAATGCCAGGCATGAATGTGCAATTGCAGGTCTGAATTCAGTTCTAGATGATGTGATACATAGAATTTACTGAGCATAATCCAATTGTTTCTTAACATTCTGAGATCATCCCATTTAATATAGGTTATTATGTAGTACTGTAATGACCAAGGTTTATAGAACACAGTGGGTCTACCCTAAGAGCTCCCAGAAAGCAACAAGTTTCCAGGTCTATTTTTCCATTTATCTCCCCACTGTTGTCAATAAGTCTGTGATTGTCAGGCTCACCAGACTCACCAGGCTCGCCACTCTCAAAATGCCTGACTAATCTCTGACAGACTGGACTTCAAGTCAAAGAAATCTGATTGCTAGAATTATTTCTTACTTAAGATTCAATAGGCTAGTTTGGAACTACCTTTTCTTTTTATAACATCTATATAATTCAGTTATCATATTTTTAAACTTAATTTTGAACTGACGAGATCTCATACTGTTTGTTTCTGGGTTGTTGACAACATTTTAAAGTGAGAAAATATACCTCTTCTTGTTTGGGACTGTCCATGATATTTTATAACATTTAATCATTAACTCTACGAAAGCTAGATTATCTAGTATTTTCCTGTTAAATACATAAAACACTCAATAGATATATGTTAGTTGAAAGATCTTTTAATTTCCTCTTCCTTGTCTGTAATTTAAGAAAAATCACCGTCAAATTTATAACAAATTCGTTGAAAAAATTGTGTTCCTTGCAAAAGCACCCTAATTTTGTGAATTGCATCAGCTCAGGACTCTACCTAAGTCTAACTTCTAGTACCACCGAATATAACCTTGAAGTGCTTTGGTAGAGTCAAGTGGACTCTTAATCCAATATTATGTCTTTACGAAGAGAAGAGATACTCAGACAGAAGATAGACAGTCCACAGACAGGAAGATACATTTGTACTTGAATTCACAAGTTTAAGAACACCAAAAAAGAGCAGAAAGCAAAGAGAAACAAGAAAGGATTCTCCTCTGTAAGCTTCAGAGAAGAGTCAGTCCTGCTAACATCTTACCGGAAGAACTGGGACGTAAATAGTTGTGGCATTAAGTCTTCCAGTTTGTGAGACAGTTTAGAGCAGGTACAGGAAACTTCAGGCTCATCTTCTTTTATTCTCACGTTCAAGGGAAGAAAAGGCAGTGAGGTGTGGCTGGCTCCTCTGATCACATGACAGACAATGGCTCGTCCAGCTGCTGAGCTGACAGAAAGGCAGTCCCCATCAATGAGATCCGTAGGAGTGAAAAACAAGAATGATTTATTTGTCCATGGATGTATTAGACTAGATACCAGTGGTTACAGAAATGGGAGGGAAGTTCAAAATCTCAAGAGCTAATATTTAAATTTTTCCATCAACATAGTTAATGACAGCACCTAATATTAGTAGGGAGTGATCATATAAGAACATTATGATGTAAACACTTTATAATGTTAAGTCCATGAGACACTCATTCTACTTGTGGGAGGAAGAGGGTGAGGAGAGGAAGAAGAAATATGATTTTTGTGCATCAATTTTATGAAATTAAAAATTAATAATAATACCATGAATAATAGTAGCTACATTTAATTGGGCAGTTTATAAATGTCTTTAGGCCTCTGACTCTTTAAATGTGTGTTGTTGAGTTTGATTTACTTAAAACACTGTGAACCAGGTATCATTTTACAGATTAAAAAAGTGAATTACTTTAACCAGGTGTGGTGGTACATGCCCATGGTCCCATAAGAAGTAACCTCAAGTTCAAGGCAAGTCAGGGCTTCATAGCAAGATCGCATGTCAAGGAGAGAGAGAGAGAGAGAGAGAGAGAGAGAGAGAGAGAGAGAGAAGGAAGAGGAGGAGGAGAGTTGGAGGGATAGGCCTAATCATATTCACACAGCCATAATGTGAATGACATTCAAGCCTGCATCCATTGGACTTTGATTTATCCTCTTAAACACTATAACTCTGAGTCGGTACTTAATGAAGGCTCTAGGAATAATTTCCCATTGATTTTCTAAAAAGAGATAACAAGTGTAAAAGAATTTCTCAAGTTATCCGAGAATGATGGAGTAGTTTTATGTTTGGGGAACTGTTCAAATTTCAGGGAAATATTTAACTATTTCCAGTGGCAAGTTACTATATACAGCTTCCATGCTGTAATCTGGGGCAAGTTAACAAATTTGTTTTAGTAATTTTTTCATTGCCTGCAGTCCAGGCTCATAACAGTAGGAAAGGAGATTATCTGCATACTCATAGTGGAACCAAGAAAACAGGTGCTCTGCTAAAGACAAGCACTACTGAGTGCTGGCACCACTGAGTATTAGCACCACTTAATACTAGCTCTAATTAGTACTAGCACCACTGAGTATTAGCACCATTGAGTACTAGCACCACTGAGTACTAACACACTGAGTACTAGCACCCTGAGTACTAACACACTGAGTATTAACACTACTGTGTGCTGGCACCACTGAGTATTAGCACCACTTAGTACTAGCTCTAATTAGTACTAGTACCACTGTGTACTAGCACCAGGGAGTAGTAGTATACCACTAAGTACTAGAAATACTGAATACTAGCACAATGAGTACTAGCACCCCTGAGTGCTGGCACCACTTTGTGCTGGCACCACTAAGTACTAGCACCACTGATTACTAGCACCACTGAGTAGTAGAACCACTGAGTACTAAAACACAGAGTACTATCGCCACTGAGTACTAGAACTACTAAGTGCTGACACCACTGCATGCTGACACCACTGAGCAGTAGCACCACTGAGTACTAGCACCACTAGTACCACTGAGTACTAGCACCTCTGAGTACTAGCACACTGTGTGCTGTGAATGAACAAATTTTTTTTAATTGATGACTTTTGTCCTTTGACAATTCCCATACATGTGTATGATGTATTTTATTCACTCTCCCACCCCCTTATAGATAGGAATATTGAGGGAGTCTTATGAATATACAGCCTGTTCACTGCCATCCTCCTTCCTCTCCCCTTTTAATTGTTTTTATTTTGGCTTGTGGTTTCTCTGTCTAAAATTCAATGTCCAAATTTTCAATTCAAAGGAGCAATGTTTCATTTGTATATTCAATTTGTCTTCCCTTCTCAATGTAGGTTTTAAAACACCCTTTTTCAATTTCAGTTGGGACAATCTAGATTTGCGGTCCTGTTAATCGTTTTCCCCATTTACCATGGAAGCTGATATTATAATGTGAGTCTGAAAGGAAGGGTCTCACAATTCTGTAGCTGAGGAAATTAATACTGGGAAGGCAGGAAGTTGCATTAAGGATCCTAAATAAATGAGAGCTCTCCAGAGAGTTTCTTCTATTCCCATTGTGTTTCCTAATGCCAAATCCGTTCCTTGAATTTTTCTCTTATGCTTCATTGTAGGACACTTTTAAACTCCTCTGGTCTACAGAGCGATGTTGAGCCGTATTGCTTTAAAAAAGCAATCAAGTCAAAAGTCCTGTATAAAATGAGCACATTTCAGAGAATTTAAAGATAACACATTATACATTGAGCTACAATCACTCAATATTCTTTGGGGAGGGGGTCAGAGAAACATTTTTTTCCTAGAATTTAGTCTATATAAAAGGAAAAGACACACTTTTCTGAGCCTTTGTGTTTGCATGGGAGTTGGAGAAACAGGCCCCAGCCAGTCTGACAAACATCTGGGAAATGGTTGTGTGGAGTGTTCAAGGTGCCCACCCCTTTCACATTTTGCCTGGAATTAATAACAGTGTCTTCTGATGTGATTGGCCACAACAGTTCCAGTAATTTGAAATACAAATAGTGCTGAGAAAGCAGGGTGCAGATTGACATGCTATAGTTCTGGAAACTCTGATGTTCATGAACAGTGCAGCAGTCACGGAAAAGAGGCATCACAGGAAAATATCAATAGTGGGTTGGATCTACACTCATAGGAGAGGGCTTGCACAGCAGAAGAATCACATAAGCCTATGTCTTCAGCACTGAAGTTTCTTAGCTCCATTCTTTTCTTCTGAAAAGAGGAACGCTTTCTGCTATTAGTTAGTGGCCTCTTTCCCAGTGTTTATAAATGTCATGCATAGATGGATGTGGAAAGTCTCTGTTTTCAAGTATAGATTCCAAATCCAGACAGAGCTTCTCTCCTCACCTTACCCCATTCCTACTCCCAATCTCAACCTCTCCACCTGTCATATGGGTAAACATCAGTACTCCCACAGTGCAGTTCTCACAAGGAACAGAGGAGATAATGTATGCCAAATACCTTTAACATGTCTGGCATCCCCAACAATCTTGGTGATTGGTATTAACTCTTGAGTATGCATTTACTTCGCCTGAATGTGCTTGTCTAGAAATTGTGAATTCTTTATCTAAGATAATGTCTCAAAATATGCCTGAAATCCACTTCTTTTTCACCAATATATGATGATTAAATGGATTCTATGTGTTACTGCAATCTAAAGGCAAATAAAGGAGAGAGAGAGAGAAGCTATATTGAAATTGTAGAATAAAAATATTTTTTCTTGTATATATTGCTCATATTAAAAGGAAATTCCATAATAAATACTATAAGTGCTTTATGTTGATTTTAGAAATTTGTGGAAGGGATGAAATCTAACCAGGGGAAGATTAAAAGGATTCATGCACTGGATCAAAGAGGACAAGGACCTATCGTGGAGCTGTGTTCTGTTTTTCAACTACTTTTATGTCTTTATCCTTTCCAGTTTTGCAAACTCATCGCAAATGTTTTGGGGTTTGTTTGTTTGTTGTCATTGTATTGTTCTGCAGTAGGATGAAAAATAATACTTTAGAATTAAGAGGAGTCAAATATCAGCATATGTATCTTTGACCTTAATTGCTGATATGTACAAAGTTGTTACAGTAGAAAAATATGCCATAGTCTCATAAGACAAATACTAGACAATCTAAGATGGTTACCATTAAAAAGCAAGAATAATTCTTCTTATTAAAATAAATATCTATTATCATTTTCCCCATGAAAGCTGAGATTCTCAAAAGATTAAATTGATTCTAAGCAAATTAAATGAACAATCTCAACTCAGAATGTAGACATTCACCTTTATCACTGGATAAGTAGAGAATATGAATAGAAAATGCTGAAGATTCAGCTCAGGAGTCAAGAATTTGCTTCCTATAACTAGGGACTTGTGTTATCTAAACACATAGAAAGTAAAGGAATAGAATGTATGGGAATAGGTGTGTTATAAATACATTTAATAAGTTTATCAAAAGAACAACAAACTTGGCACATAGTTCATCTTCTAAATTTTAAAATGGGATGTCTCATTAATAGGTCATTATATTTAATAAGATTATATGAACAATATTAATCAAAACAGTTAGATTTTTACCTTCATTTCTTTAAGAGAATTGTAATTTATTCATATCAACATGTGAAAATTTCCAACATATTTTAGAAATGAGAGTTAAGTTTTTTTGAATGATTATGGCCCTAACAGGTTTAAAAAATTGATACTTGTCTTCAGTCCATGGAACTGTCTGGGAAGGATTAGAAGGTGTGGTAACTAGAGGTTAGCTTTGAGGTTTAAAAGCTTACAACATCTCCCATTTGCTCTCACAATTGCCTCCTTGTGGCAGATGTAAAATCTCAGCTACTGACCTGGCCCCATGCCTGACTGCTGCTGTACACTCCACCATGACTACGGTCTCCAACGTTGGCACCATGAAACCCAAATTAAATGCTTTCCTTTATGCCTTAGCTATAGTGCTTTGTCACAGCAATAGAAAAGTAATGACAAAGGTCCATTTGCACACAGTAAATAAATTCTCTTTATTAGAGATCTAAACTCCAAAGAAGGGAGGTGTGCCTGCCATGGTCAGAAGGCTATGGACGAAGAAAAAGTATGCTAGTGATGAGGACAGATCTTCTCCTGTGGAGGTTTTGAACACAACAGATGACAGAATTTATATCACAAAGTACAACTGAGGTCACCATGACTATGCTTTCCATAGCTCAGCCACAAGTGAAGGAATCAGGATTTCTTTTGTAATTCCTGAAAGCCGGGGGATCGTTCTACCATCTAGAAACTTCCTATTTTCCCTCCCCATTACCCGTCTATCCTCAAATGTAAATGCATACACAGTCATGCACACAGTGAGGAAAAAAAATCCTGACAATTTGTAAAGGTCTAAAAGGAAAATAGATTGTCTAGTAAGCCACTCCCAGTTCTTAAGGGTTCCATTATTTTAATAACAGACTCAGCATAACTAGTGTATAATTTCCTGAGGCTAAAAAGCCAAATACTATTAATAGTTTAATAATAGGTCCTCTTTGACATGGATACTATTTGTCCACATGAAAATATCATCAATGACACCTTTGTTGGCCGGTTTCAGCAAAACTACCACGCTCTTAATGAGCATTTATTATTTATTTGACCTTCAGAGGTCTCAAGGTGCATGCACAGTTATAAAGTCATATGCATAAAACCATTTCTGCTATAAATTAAAATTAAACTAACCATGGCAGTGGTATTCTAGGAGCATAGCTTTACTTACTTGGGTAGGCCAAGTGGAAGCAATGAGTTCTGCTCCATGTCTTGAAGGTCAAAAGAATCGGATCCTGTCAAAGAAGAAAAGGCAGAAAACTGCAGAGTCCAGCAAGAATCAGCCTCGAGACCGTGGCCTGTCTATAGAATAATCTAAGCAGGCAGCACCATCAGCCCTGCTGGAGAAGAATCAGGATGAACTACAGGCATATTAATGTGGTGCCAAGAGTAACTTCAGCAATTCTGCCTTGTTTACCTGCTCTATATTACAGTACAGAGTGGCCTTCCCTAGAGACACAAGTTTCTGCGATACAGACAAGATGCTTTCAGTGGTGCATATCAAAGATGATATTTTCATCACTTGAATATCCTGACAGTGAAGAGCATCAAATGCATCATCCTCTACTTAATAAGGGCTGCTTCGGTGAAGAAAGAAAATGTCTTTCTAGACAAGAGGGAAAAAGTCATAGGGCTTAATTGAATGAACTTCCTGTCATGTATGCACCACTAACTATGCAATGTACCACTGAAACCAGAGTTATATTGCATGTGGTTCACTGGTCAAGTGGTCAATGGCAAGGTTATCTACTGTTCTGAGAGCAACTCCAAACTTCTTGGATCTCAGCAGGAATGCAAGGAGGGGAAGCCACTCTGACTACATAAACTTCAGGTAAACAATAACAGGAGCAAGTGGAGATGTCAGAATAGCCATTAAAGCTCACCACATGATCTGATGCTATAAAAATGACACAAATTCAGAAAAAAAAATGATTTCTTACTGATATTTATCACTGGAAATGGAAAATAGATTAGTCATCAGAGGTGATGAAGGGAAAGAACATGGTTGGAGAGGGGAACAGGAGGGATGAGGTGGAGGAGGGCACAGAAAAAAAAAGAGATGAGGGATGGAGGAGAGAGAAGCTAGAAACCTAGGGCAATAGAAACTCTCAGGAATCTATGAGAGTAAACCTAGCTAACAGTAGTAATGGGGAGATGGAGTCTGAACTGGCCATCTTCTGTAACCAGGCAATGAAGGGATTGGGATACTAACTAAGCCAAAAAAAACCCCAACCAAACAAAACAACAACAACAACAACAAAACAAACAAACAAACGAACAAAAACCCGTAGACTCACAATTTGTCCTGTTTAAAAGATGTATAGGGGTAAAAGATGGAGCAGAATGAGGGAAGAGCCAACCAATGACTGGCCCAGGTTGAGACCCATGCCATGAGAGGGAACCCACTTTGACACTATTAATGATATTCTGCTATACTTGCAGGAGCCTAGCACAACTTTCATCAGAGAGGTTTCTCCCAGCAATTGATGGAAATTAATGCAGAGACCCACAGCCAAACATTAAATGGAGCTTGGTTCCGGAATCCTGTGGACAAGGGGGAGGAAGGATTAAAGGGGTCAAGAGGGGTCAAGAAGACCACAAGAAACCCTAAGGAATCAATGAATCTGGGGCAATAGGGGCTCATAGAGACTGAACTGCCAATTAGGGAGCATGCATTGAATAGACCTAGGCCCTCTGCACATATGTAGCAAGTGAACAACTGGATCTTCATGCTAGACTCCTAAACCAGGAGCAGGACTGTCTCTACTCCATTGCCTGCCTTTTGATCCATTTCCCCCGATTGAGCTACCTTATCTAGCCTCAACATATGTGCCTAATCTTACTGTAACTTGATATGTCAACGATGGTTGATACATAAAGGAGGTCTTCCCTTTAAAGAGGAAAAGGGGAAAGGGTTAGGGGCAGTAGAGAAAGTGAGACAGGGGAACTGAGAGGAGAGGAGGGAGAGAAAGCTGCAAACGGACTGTAAAGGAAATAAATAACTCAATCAGTAAAAAAGATTTCTATTGCTACAATATCATTGTTTTTACCTGCCCTCAATGTAGCCCCTTAACTCAAGAAAACACAAGGAACTCTGTCAGTACAGTATTATTTAAAAGCTGATATGACTGAGCTGAACATGTGGGTTACCTATCTGGTAGAGCAAATGTGCTCACCTTTGCAGACTCTGAGGCTTTATTTTTGTTTGGCTTCATTTTAATGCAGCTATTTTTGTGCTCTCTGATATTTATGCTTTGCCTGCTACTAATGTTTCCTTTGCAGTGGGATTGGGTAGGTCAATAAAATAGGAACAGACTTCCGTGATGAATGAAAAAAAGTCACCTTGTGTATATCTTTTCTTATTTCCTCTCTTCCAAATATTTTTAAAACATTTCCTCTAAAGAAATGCTTCACTAACTTTCAGTTCTGTAAAGAGGTAAAATTACCACCTTTTCTCCCCCAAAGAGAAGCAGTTTGTATAGCTAAAACCCAAAAGAGAGACCACTTACTTGGACCCAATTTCTTCAATTTGTCATTTTAGAATGAAAAAATGCCACTAGTCACAATCATATAATATAATATAATGTAATATGGTACATTGACTTCTGCAATAAGCCTCCAAAGTGTCTTGATTTTCAGCATTGGAAGTTAAAATACATGAACTATAATCAGTTATATGTCTTCCTTTTTAAAACTAGGAAAACTAAAGTGATAGTGAGAGCTATCAGAAAGGATTATAAACCTGAAGAGAGAAGGCTCAGTGGGGAAACTCTTCACCCCTCAAGCATGAGAATCTGAGCTCAGATCCCCAGCACCTATATAAAATGCTAGCTGGCTAGTACGTGCCTGTAATCTCAGAACTATGGATGAGGAGAGAAGGGAGAATTTAGGATATTCACAGGTCAGATGCTCTATTCAGTCAGTGAATTCCAGGCTCACTGAGAACTGCTATATAAAATTTAAGACTGGGGTAATAGAGAAAAATAACCAGTGTCAGTCAATCTGTCTTCCACATTCACATGAATATATGTGTATATACACCTGCATATCTCTCTCTCTCTCTCTCTCTCTCTCTCTCTCTCTCTCTCTCTTTCTCTCTCTCTCTCACACACACACACTATCTCACACATGCACATACACTCTCTCTGTCTCTGTCTGTCTCTCTGTTCTCTCTCTCTCTCTCTCTCTCTCTCTCTCTCTCTCTCTCTCTCTAGTGGTTGCTCAAAATACTTTCACTAGCTCAACATTGTAGTCCTCCAATTCCAAACCTCCTTCGTGAATGCTGGCTCTCGTTTCTCTCGTTTCTTCTACCCAGCATCATGCTCACTATCTATGCTGCTGCTGCTTGCTCATGCACTCTTTCTGAAAGCATGTGCTAGCTCTGCATGCTTTCTAATTATGCACAGCATCCTTCTTTCTACTTTGGTGTCAGTGTGTGACATTGCACGCTTAGCAGTTTGTCTCACCCTGACTGTCAGGCTTTTTGTGCTTTCCTTCTATTGTAAGCATGTGAAGAAAATCTCACTGCATGTGAAAGCTCCATGGTTAAGAACAATGGATATTGTGGCAGATATTAAATTCAAGCTAGTTTGAGATTGCTAGTCAGCAGAATGGTGTTTATCCATAAAATGGGCATTGGGATCTCTGGGATCCATGGATAAATAAATGAGATAATGCATACAAGCAACTTAGCACTGGCTTTGGGAATGAGGAGGACTAGAGGAATCATGGCAGTGATTACAACTCAAGCCACACATTTACAGTCATGTACAATTATTGGAGACAGCAGACTGCTTCGGTTATTAATGTTTACAATATGGTTATCCAACCTTTCTTCCTTGGTCATTTTTCGTTGTCTACTTGACTGAATTTGGATCCAGTCAGGAGACTAAAGCATTCATCTGTCACATGTGAGGTTCTCTGCAGAAGGGACTAACTAAGTATGAACTGTGGAAGCCACAACCTCAGGCCTAGGCACAAAGGAGATAATGTGAAAGGGGAAACTCGAGTTAGACTCCCTGCTCACCCCTCAGTGGAAGCCAAGAGCTCAATGCTCCTCTCTGCCATGCCTTCTGAAACATGGTGGTCTGAAACTGAGCAAGTGAAGCTGCTTCTACTAAGTTATGTATGGTAGCTATTTTATCACAGCAAAGTAAGATACCTACTGAGTCTCCTTCTCTTTATCCTAAGAAATGAGAAAGGAAGAACAGATATTCTTTACTTGAAAAAATGGTAGATTCTGCCATTGATTACACATAATCTTACTGAGGTCTAAATGTGTATTTTGTTATTCACCACAACCGTTCTAAATTTTAACATTTTACATATTCTCAGAATGCTAAATAAACTAGAATTAGTACATGTTTAAATATCTGTCATTATCTCTCTGTACAGAAGAAACCTCATGTATAGATGATAAGAATTATGTATAGGGAGTTTTCTATATGCTGAGGCATGCAGGAGCTTTATTTTTATTTTATCTTACTAGTCTAGAAATAATAAAAATCATTGAGTTCCCTTGAAGGATAGCATCCCTCAAACAATTAAACAAAATTTATGGTACACTACAATGTCTGGAACTCTTTGCTTTTCCAGTGAATAAGGAAGTTCCCTATTTTCAGTTTGAGGCGTTGGAATGAACCGTCCCGCTGATCAGTGCCTAGAAGCATTTGAACCTCATGACCCTCACATCTGATACCACTCTCCTCCTTGGCCCTTGTGAATTGTTCTTCTGAGCTGTTACTTAAGTACTCAGGTTCTGAATAAGTCCTGGTGATTCTGGGTCCAGGAGAGTGGCCTCTTTACCAAAATGTTCTCACAGGTTAATCAATGGCCATTTGATTTCAATTAATATTTTTGTATGGATCTCATTTTTCACCTTGGAGATAACTGTGCTGAAGGCACAGACAGCCATTTGTTACAACTTTTTGTTTGTTTGTTTGGTTGGTTGGTTTTGTTTTTGTTTCTGTTACTGTTAAGAATGCCTAAGTAAAATTAATTCTTGGCTACCTATGAAGGAATCAGATCCTGCTGATGGATATTATAAATCAAGCCATCATTCTCAGTGACATCACAGCACACCCTATAGCACTGGGATGTGACTTAAGGTACAGAAGAAGAAATGAGGGTGAAGAACTCTTTAAAAACACATATTATGTTCTCATATTTCTCAATTCACAAGAAGAGAAAATGAAGTGACTAACTCTGAAGTATACATATGTATTAACTTAAAATTTACAAATTATACTTAGCATGGAACATACCTTGTTCTATCTGCTACCCATACACATAATGTGTTATTTCATTTTTCTTTTTCTTTGTTTTTAAAAACACCTTTATATATGATAGTGTGGTGTTGGGTTAAAGTGGTGTGAGTCCTGCATCCGCCCCAGGGCTCAGGTATCTGGGAGAGGCAGGAAATGGGAAGTTTGACTGTGCTCAGCCCATGGTACCACTGGGTGGATGTTGGGCTGTGAGAAGCTGCAGGACACTGGGGGTGGGGAAGCATGGCCTGGGAGCTCTGGGGACTGCACAGAGCTGGCTCTGTCTGGTTCTCAGGCTCTTGGGCATCCCAGGCATAGCTGGATGCCGTGGAAGAGCTGAGAACAGAGTGGGGGCCCAAGGGCTAGATCTAGCCTGGGGCCAAGGGGGAAAAGACAGGGAGGGTCCCAGCTGGGTCCCACTGAGGACCAAGTCTTTGGCTTATCTGCAGCTAGCTGGGTTGGTTTGGTAAAGACTGTATCGAGAGCGCAGAGAGGCCTTCTTCAGTAGACTAGATGCGGCTCTTTAGAGGAAAGCCTGTTCCACTGCTCCCCACAGCAGATCCCAATGAAGAGAGACAGTCCATGGTTCTAGGGCGTTTATTGTCATGGTAGAGAGTGGTGATGAGTGAAACCATACTCCCCAATCTCAGGGCAGGCCTGAGATTAAAATACCTTTTGCAGGGAGGAGGAGCTTGGAAGGGGAGTTTATTGGCTAAGCCTCTAGTTGCCTCATTAAAATGGGAATGTCTTTAACCCTGTGGAGGGGTTTGGTGTGACATGACTGATGGTCACATACCTATGGATAGTTGTGGCCTGTGTCAGGAGCCTGGGGCCCAGGAGTCTGGCAAAACACCTACTGTCCCTTGTACAGTTGTCTCCTGCTGGGGAGCCCCTACTGGTCTCCGGGGTGTTAAACCTTAACTGTACCAGAAACCAGGCTGCCTTTCACGGTCTCACAGTGTGGTAACTAGATGTATGGTGACTTGACATAAGCTAGAGTTATCAGAGAGACGAGAAAAATCAGGTTATGGACAAGCCTGTTGACCGTTTTCTTAATTAGTGATTGATGGGGTGGGGGACCTCCATACCCTTGTGATTAGTACCATCCCTAGACTGGTGGTCCTGGGTACTATAAGATAGCAGGCTGAGCAAGCCATAAGGAGCAAGCCACACTTCCATGGCCTCTGCATCAGCTCCTGCCTCGAGGTTTCTATCCTGTTTGTGTTCCCCGCTTACTTTAATTTTTAGAGATTTATTTTATTTTTCTTGGTGTGTGTGTGTGTGTGTGTGTGTGTGTGTGTGTGTTCATGCCTTCAGGGGACGGTATTATACCTCCAGAACCTGGAGTTTCAAGTGAGAAGGAAGAGAGCTCAGGTACACTTCTAGAGCATCAAAGGCCTTTAACTCCTGAGTCATTGCTCCAGCATCGGTTGGCTTACTTTATATAGCATAAAATCCATTTTTTTTTTCTGTAGTCTAGGGTTAAAGAAATGATTTATCAGATAATGTAGTGGCTATTCCTGATTGTCAACTTGACTATATCTGAAGTGAACTACAATTCAGAATTAGAAGGTTCACTTGTGATCCACATCTTAAATCTGGAATACACAAGTTTCTGACCTGAATCTTGGAATGGAGATCTTGAGGCATAGTGGCCATGAAAAGTTTAGGCCCAGGCTAAATAGTACATGCCCTTAATCCCAGGAGACTGAAGCAAGGAGATCTCTGAGTTCAAGGTCAGCCTGGGGCAAAGCAAGTCTCAGACCCAGGTATGGTTATACACACCTTTAATCTTCCACACCTTCTGCTGGAGACCTACATAAGGACATTGGAAGAAGGAAGATTCGCTCTTCACCTGTGTGCCTTGTGGGACTGAGCAACTGCTAGATCCTTGGACTTACATTCACAGCTGCTGCTGACCATTGTTGGGGAGTTGGACTACAGACTGTAAGTCATTAACAAATTCCCTTACTATATAGAGACTACCCTTAAGTTCTGTGACTCTAGAGAACCATGACTAATACAGATAGCAACACTTGTTTCTGACTCCTATGACCTACAAGTTAAAGAAGAGAACTGACACACAAAGTTATCCTGTGACCTCTACACATGTGATTTGGTAAGTATATATATACACAAACACACACATAGCAAATCAATAAACACTGTTTTAAAAACTTTTAAATAATTCTTATGTTAATAGCTAAATGTATAAACAAAAAAATTAGTTAAATGTCAACATTGTGTCTCTGATTTATATATATACATATGTGTGTGTGTGTGTGTGTGTGTGTGTGTGTGTGTGTTTGAGAGGGTACCAAAATAAACAAAATAGCAAAGCATGAAAAAATGTAAGAGATGCCATAAGGGCAAGGAGTTTCTGCATCACTGAATAAACTAACAAAGTATTGGCCTCACAATTCAAAGGCACTACTACTAATTGGAATTTAAATGAAAAAAATCAGATTTTTAGTTATTCATATCCTCTAGAATAGTTGCTTATAATGAGAACCAATTACTTCCAATAGTTTAATTAAGTGCCATATTGAATCATTAGGTTTTCATTTATTCAAAAGCTTTTTCTAGCATCATTCATTTCCACATTCACTCCAAGACATTTTTCTGGCCTCTGCAGAGAATAAGAAAGAATTGAAAATTATTTCCCCCAAGAAATTAAACAGACAAGTTGAGATTAAAACAAAATCAAGATGTACAAACATCCAAATAAATAATGAGCAGGAAATATAAGTAAAGCCAGGACTGTGCGTGCAAGGAATCACTGATGTCTGCTGACTGGTGCGAGGAGCTACATACTACATCATGAACAACATGGGATTTATTTTCTCTTTTCCTCATAGTTTCATAAGGAAAATTTCAAAAATTTTCCCTGTTCATGTGAACTAAGTTGTTAAATATTTTCCCTAAGAATAATTAAACGTCAGAGATACCTAAGTTATCAAACCCTCAAACATATAACCTGGCAGGGGCAAGTAAGCCTGGGTCTCACAGTGAGATGTGAAGACCACTCTGTCTCACTCTCCAAACTATGGGATCTTAGACAAGTCATCATTTCCCATGATCCTCGAGTGCTTTCTTCCTTTTCTTTAATAGCAAAGGAAACATGAGGAGCCTTTGCAAATTATAAAACATTGCAAACATCAGAGGATAAAACATTAATTCCTAATGACATACATGCAGCACAAGAGTACACAGTATTGAATTATCAATAAAAATAGATTCTTTTAAATAATGATAATTGTAGGATCATAGGAAATTGTTCAATGGGGGCTAATATAGACGTTTCTGGAGGTCATTTCCTATTTTCAACAGCACAGTCAAAATTTTATTTGTTTACAAATCCACTACTCAGTATGAACAATGAAACCAGCACACAGTTACTACCATGTTTAGATGCACTTATCTCTTTCTGGTCTCTGGTGCCCACCTCCCACATAGAAACATCAAGAACTGTTAGTAGAACCGTTAGAGTGGTATTTGCAATGGTTATGTCAATATGAAGCTCTTGCCAGCACATCTAAATGGAAGGGCAGGGGCTTTATAGAAAGAAACAAATGGTTATTTTTCTATTAGATGTGTAGAGTTTTGCAGTATTTCATAAATGCTCTGACATGCATAAAGCTCCTTACTCGGAGAGTATGGGCAAACTAGGCATACATCAACTCTCACCATGCCCCCTTGTTTCCCTTCCCGAGGGACTCTTAGCAGTAAAAAGACAACCACCATGTCAAAGCAGACAGCAACTTGATGTGTGATGTCAGTTTCATTTAAGCCATTCTCTGCTTGCATAGTTTTAATGTTACTTGTCTTCACACTCACCATTACGATTCTTTAAAACATTAATCAGTGCCAATTCACTTTCAGTGTACTACATGCTTCTCTAAACTTAGGTGTTAAAACTAATCCAGTAATTACTATCATTTTATCTTTTCATCTCTCTAATTCCTTGAAGGGGGCACTTTTTTATTATCAATGTGAAATTCAACCTATTACCCTAATGAATGTATTTTTTGGTTAAATAATTGTTAATTTTTAAAAGACGATGATAATAAATTGAGAAATTATTTCAGTCCAACACACTCACCACTTCGATCTCCTTTGTACCAGCTTAGTCAGTGCTGACTTGTCAGATGAAATGTTCATCAGTTAAACAGAGATAAACTCAAAACGTGGATTTTGCTCCATGTTTGCCTGTTTCCAAGATGAGCATGTCACAAAAACTAAACAAATGAATGGATTAAAACTCAAATATTAAATAAAAGTGATAAAAATATTAGAAACTAAGCAATGATTGCAAAGATTCCTACAGAAAAGGTTCTTTGAAAAGGTACTGGGGGCGGGGTATTGATTTCTCAAAATTTATCAAACTTCCAATCGAAAGGAGGTCTACTAACATGAGGAAAAAATGACTTTTTGTACTGCATCATGTTAATAGGCAGCTCTTGGTTCTACACTTCATTTCCTCTCACCAACTGACTGGGTATAAAACTGACTCTTGGTCGAAAGAGAAAGAGACAGAGCGGGTGTGGAGTAATCACGAACACATTTTTCTGAAAAACAGCAAAGAAGCTCAGTTCAAATTTTGTCAACCTGAGATTAGAGAGCTTGGTAGAAGAGGTCGGGTTCATGGTTTCTGTGATTTAGAGCTTGCAAGTATGCCAGTGGTAGAACGATAGCCTGCTTTTGCATGTTAATATGCCAAGTAAGTTAAAGACACAGAATATCCAAAAGCACTTCCAAATCTTGTTTTTTTCTTTTACTTTTTCATGTGGTTGTTTTTTTTGTTGTTGTTGTTATTGTTGCTGTTGTTGTTGTTTTAACTTTGAGCACAAATCAAGTGGAACAATGTCACAGATCTCTAGGCACAAAAGACCAGAGCCAAAATGAAACAAAGGACTGAGCAAATACATGGTCAACTGGCACTGACCTGGAGACAGAGTCGTTCTAAATAATTTACACTCAGAATATCACTTTGGGACCCATGTGGTCTGGATCAGTTGTCTATACTCCTTAAGACCACAAAAAGACATCTTCAGCTCTCCTTTTCCTTGAACAGAATAGATATGTTCAAATTGCTTCACTGCATGTCTGCTCAGTGAAGAGTTTGTGAACACCTAGCCTCTTCCGGTACATAAGGACATAACTCTGCCATAACAAGAGCTCACTGTTAGCATTGCATGAGCCAGTTGCAAGATCTCCTGACATCCAAATTGAGTTGTAGCATCCTCCAGCTTATAACTGTGCTAAGCAATAGGAAGCTAGTTTGTCTGCAACCAGGAAAACCAAACAGTCCAATTTCTTTCATCACGCCATATTTCTTTTGCACAGTAATCTGGGAGGTATGTACATGAATATATAATGCTGTATAATTGTTACTTACAATTACATAGAAATGATTATCAACCTTACATTTTGTATAATTAAGGAGTTTTCCCATGCTTCACAGAGCATATATAAATTTTTTTTGGTATCTTGTTGCCTGAGAATAACTTACATATATTTTTTCTTTTTGGAAAAAGTATTCAGTAATTAATATGAACCTGAATAGAAATAGAACAATCAACAATATAAAGTAGAGCATCAGGTTTTGTCCCTAAGGATGGGAACTAGCAGGCGATAGACCCCTGTGCACAGAAATGTTCTCTGCAGGTATGTAACAAGCCACATATCTGCTTTTAAAATATCATACATTTCTAGACACTAATGTTCAAAAATGATACATGGCCCATGTTTCTGGCATGCCTTATGTCCATCTGCTAGCATGGAATGGTGCCCATTCACAAGGTAATAAGACAATTTCACAAGCACACAGATGCCAAGCATAGTAAGGCTCACAGAGTTAACCTGAAAAATGAAGCAAGTACCTTTCTTTTTCTACTGTGAACACTTCTGCCTGAGTCACCATCACCATTCTTGCCATGTATCTGTTCCATTTGATGAGGTCACATTAATTGACAAGGGGTCGAACACAGAGGGGATTGCTGTTGCTAGTTCAAATCCTAATCTCATGGCTGTTTGTAGGTTACAAAGAGGAATTAAGGTAAAAATCTTACAGAATAAAATCCTGGCACTAGCACTTAAGCTAAAAGATAGACAGCTTCTCTGGAGAGATTTACTGGTGAATAGAAATTCACTACTGTATTCTCCAATATCTGAAGGCTTCATGGTTTCATTTTTTTGTAACCATCAAATGTCCAATAACACATGGCTCAGACAAACACAATGGTTCAAGTGTTGATATGACTGCATTTTATGTAGCTATAAACCTATGGACTCATCTTCCTGATCATATGCTAATAAGAAAGATGTGGTAAGAACAAGCTATGTTCTGAGTCACACCAAGCAGGCTTCAACTGAGTCTGTTTACTCACCTTTTGAATTTATGTCAATAAAGTATTGTTCCTTCAAAATATGCATTGACACTACAAATATTTACTCACAGCAATGATGCTTCTGATAAGTTTTATACTACTTTTAGACAAAATTTCCTTCTAATAATAATAAATATTTCAATTTATTTAATAATTTTTATAAAAATTTCACATAGTGTATATATTGTACAAATTGACTATATATACATTTGTTTAGCAAAGATAAATATGCACCCAAATATTTTATGAAAACTTCAGTCACTAGCTAGTGGTGGTGGCATGTGACTGAGACTGAGCAGAATGCTCATGAGTTGAAACAGATTAGGTTACAAAAGATGAAGCTGTCTGGGTTACATAGTGAGACTGGATTCAAACTTAAAATAACAAAAGCACACTCAAGCAAACATTAGAAATCAAATAATATGATCTCTGTGTTTCCTTAACTCTGTCTGTCTCTGTCTCTGTCTCTGTCTGTGTGTGTGTGTGTGTGTATGTGTGAGACACTCTGTCTCTCTGTCTCTCTGTCTCTCTCTCATGTCTGTCTGTCTGTGTTTGAAAAATAATTCTGATTGAGTTACCAGAAAAAGGATCCAACAACATTACCAGATGTATAAATATAAAATGTTTAGAAAATTCTGGAGAAGTCTTGCCTATATTAGACATATTTCCAAGCATTAAATTTTATCTGTGGACTAAAATTTAATCTTTATTTTGTTCTATGATTTATTAGTTAAGAAAGATCCATTTCTACTTTGTAAAGCATATTAACATTTTTAAACATTTTAGAAATACTGTATGAATTCTGCATATGTATAATGTAATGCATTATGATATGTTTGTATAATTTTGCCTCTAGTTTGCCTTTAGACCCGAGTTAAGTCTGTGCTGTATATCTTTATCGTCTGAAAATTATGACTGAAGTCTAGAAATGATAGTTTTAGGGTGAATACAATGAAGAAAAAAAAGATGATGATGAAATGGAATAATTACAGAGACCACGGGCCGATCTGATCACCTGCAGTGTGAATGACTTGATCGTTAGTAAGAAAAATAAAATTTAGTTATTGAGAAACTCATGCAGCTTGGGTCACACATAATGTCCAAATAAACCAAGAAAAATGGTTGGAAAAATAAGCATATTTTGTATAACTTTGTGTCCTTCCATCCCCCATTAATTTAATAAGGGATAGACCTTTGTAAAAAGCAGAGTGAGAACCCTTTAGTCTTACTGAACAATAACCAAGAAGAACGCCATTGCACAGCATGTCAGCTAGCCTTTACAGCATGAGTGAGTGACTTCAAATCTAATTAGGACAGGACATTTTGCCTGAACAAGCCTGAAAAATATTGAGCAATTTCGTAGCAGTCATAACACTGATTCCAGGTATGCCCATACAAGAGTGAAGTTCATGGGAGAATGAGAGCAAAACCAGCCCCAGGATCTGAAAGGAAAGAATACTTTGCTTAAGATGCGTCAGGATAGGACTCCTATCTGTGCATTTCACTAGATCTTTGTCTGTGGTAGAAATTATTTATACCAATTGCAACTGTTTTTGAACCTAAAAAGCCTAGCTCAATAGAGGACATTTCTTGGTTGCCTATTCATAAAGATTGCATCTAGGATGTTAGAAGTGCAAACATGTAAATAATCAACAGAAGCATGAAGAACAAGCATCATGGAAGAGTTTGATGTTCTGTGCCTCAATAGTATATACCTGCCATAATATCCAATAATTGGCTCCAACTGCTACACAAGCACAATGTTTAGGAGCAAGTAAAGCTAAGCTCCGCTTCTAAACAGTCTTGACATCTATCTCTCTGAAGATTTCCCTAAAGCTAACACGCAAGTATGATGTTCACACAGGACCACAGTTTGAAATATGCACTGATTTCATTTCCCTTCTTGACATTCCAAACTATTTTTTGGCTGCTTGCCTTGTTTTTATGCGAATCATTTTCTAGTTGAGGGTTTGTTCCATTTAGGAAGAAAAAGGAGTCAAAATATCAGACCAGAGTTTCAAACTGCAAAACAAACAACCTTGGAAAATAGGAGTTAAAAAAACCAAACCAAAAACCAAAACAAAAATGGAGGGGAGAAGTCTCTGTAAATAAGCCTTAAGAATGTAAAGAATTCATGAATAAATAGCAGTGCAGGAAAATAAATACAAGATGAGCAAACTATAATTTTTACAATACCGAAAAAGATTAAAACTTGTTTCTAGAGTGGAGAAAGCAGACAAATCAGAAAGGAAAGCAGTGGAAAAAAATCTTTAGGCACACGGACAATAGGGACAATAGTGTTTAGCCATGCATGTGTTCTGTTCCTAACTTTGTTCTTTATTTTTCCAATTTATTTAGTTTATTAGTTTTATTAGTTTATGTCAATTAAATACTTTATTGTGTTTCTTCTAGTAAATATGACTTGTATCAATTGATAAACCTTGACTTCTGAATATAGTATAAGATGTGGAACATAGACTGATCAAGAATTGTTTAGATTTATCTCAAAGTGAAATTTCTCTTTAGTCTGTGAGTGTCCTCCAGTTATGATCAATGTATCCCTTTCTCCTGAAAGAAAGATGAACTAAGTGTGGTGCACTTAGAACAGGAGCAGTGTATGCATGAGATCTCTATAGAATGAGGTAGATCTGAAGATGAGAAAGAGTGAAAACTTGGCAGCCAAAGTTAACATTAATAGCAATTAAACAAGGGCAAAAATAAATTGAACCCTAGAATGTGGTGATAGGAGCTGGTGTCATATGGATCATATATGTTTCATAGGACCAAGTACACAGGAAGAGAAATCCACCAAAGATGGATGCATTACCAAAGTCCAACCCAGCATAGGTAACAACTCACAAAAATTGAAAACTCAGAACACATTGTACAGCCTGCAATAATTTAGAGGGTGTCCTTTCCAGTGACTCAGCTAGTGTATGCCTCTTCAAGTATGTCCATATCCATTTTTATATTATAATATTTCTCAAGATTAGCACTGGATATATGTCACAATGGATGTGGTGAAGACAAACACACATGGACACACACACTTGGACATGGACACAGACAAGGACAAGGATGACACAGACATGGAACAGACACAAATATAGACATAGACACAACACTGGCACAATGTTCAGGGGCAGGTAAGGCTAGGTGACTAGATTATATCTCTCAAGTTTCCCATAAAGCTAGCATACAAATCTAATTGATGTTGACATAGTTCAGAACAAACCCTCAACTAAAAAATGATTTGGTAAGAGCAATGCAAGAGGTACAGAACAGTTTGGAATTTCAAGAAGGAAAGTGAGATCAGTCATTATCTCAAACTGTGATCCTGTGAAAATATCAGATTTGTATATAATATAAATATAATATAAAATATCAATTAGAGTGTAGAAAACTATTCAAAAGTTGTAAAGCTCCCAGGGATGGCCAAGGGGTGAGAAAATTTCAGCAGCCATGGAATCATGAATTCATAAGTATTGAATAACTTGGAAAGAGGTGATTTAGATTATTAAACTTACGATTCCATGATACAACTGGGGAAGCTACTTAAGGCATGCACAGAATCACCAAGACTGGGCACAGTGATTTAAGTCTCACTAAAAATGGAATACAGCTAAAGAACCTCAGACTCCACATCAGAAATAAGACCTTCATTCAACACCAAAATGGAAGAATAAAATGAGATTGCTCAGTGAATTGAGTAACTCAAAAGACTGGGATTATCTTGGACTAACTAAATGTTAGAAAAAAACCTCAATTTTATTTTAGAAGTCATAGCAGTAAGTCCTACTGGTGTTTATTAGTGTCTGTGTTTGTCTGTATTTATGTCTGTTGCAGTGTTTGTGTCCTCCTTGTCCTTCGTGTCTGTGTGTGTGTGTGTCAATGTGTGTTTGTCCTCACCACATCCATTGTGACATATATCCAGCACTAATCTTGAGAAATATTATAATATAAAAAGGAATATGGGCATACTTGAAGAGGCATACTCTGGCTGAGTCACCTGGAAAGGACACCCTCTAAACTATTGAGCTAAATGCAGGCTGTGCACTGTGTTTCAGGTTTTTAATTTT
>JADRCH010000029.1:12561082-12622815 GCA_019843965.1 Rhynchomys soricoides
GCATGCTTTGCTTAAACAGATGCCAGGGAAGAATTTCTCTTATATTCACCCATGACTTCTCTTTAAAATGATCTCTCCTCTAAGCTTAAAGCATGGTCTGAGCAGGACTGATTGTAAAGTGTTGGGCAGGGAGGGAAGCAGAATGAGGAGGAGGAAGACAATGTTCACCTGAAGGGCATAAAAAAGTTCAATTCCAATGTATTGTTCCTTTTTATATCTTTGACATTAAATGAATGTCTTTAAACACGCTGACATTTCATAATATTACAAAATGGATGTGGAGTATTGAGCAATCAATACAAATAGACCTTCTCTTTAAAAAAAAAAAATCAAGGAAGCATATCACAGAACATTCTAGAAACAGTGACAATTCGAGGGACCAGAAAATGTTAGATAAGTACAATAAATTTTAAGTTTGTTTCCCCCATTTCTGCTTTGTTAGCAACATCTCATGGAAGCAGGGTTAAACCCACATAAATCTCTTGCTTAGGAACCTTCCAGAACTTCTTGTTACCTACCTATTGAAATGCAGACCTCTTGACTAGTCCTCCACTCTGGCTACTTCACAATACCTCTGCATTTCTCATTTCCACAGATTTCCAAGGCAATCTATAGTACCATGTTCCTAGCAAACACCCCACAATCTTTGTATGCTGTTCATCTTTACTCCTTCTACTATGGAATTATACATTTCTTGTAAACTGTTACAATGCCTGGTGTTAATTAAGGCATTTGATTTTTTTTTTTTTTTTTTTTAAGTGAAGACTGATGCATGCCTGCCCTCAGGATACTTACAGCCTGATGGGAGAGACAGACATAGAGACATTTTTAAACAGACGTGAAGGAAAGATACAGGTTCTGATCAGATCTCAAAAGAATCTTCCCTAAACTACAGGAGGTAAATGTTGAAAATCTAAAGGAAATTAGCCTATAAAAAGGGAAGGGAAAAATTAATTCAAGCTGTGGGCAGAAGGGCAAGAGAAAGAGACGGAGAAACAGGATAATGTGTGCAAACCATGCTGGTTTATTCTTTGGAAGATAAATGAGACCACAAAGTCCAGAAAAGCTGTCCCCCTTCATGAACAGAAAGCAAACCAACAACCCCCCATTAGAAATCTTTTCTAAATGCACTTACAGCCTATATTTTAGACTTAAATTTATCTGTATTTATTCATAAAATGTTTTAACATCAATTTTGTTTAAATCTTCTGCGATTTTTAGCACAATATTTTTAGCCACATTAAGGACTCAGTATCCACTTTCTGAATGAAATAGAGAATCATGCAAAATAAGAGGCTTCCAGCAAACATGGATGCTTCAAATATATGTGAATGAAAAACATACACTATTATATATTGTCCAAAAAGTACATGTCTGCATAGCTACGACAATATTTCAGGTGAACTCTCAGTCCAGCGTGGGCTGTAGCGGTAAGGATACACATGACGCATCCCAACACTGTTTGACAGTGTCTGCGTTCAAGTGTAATTCTGAACAATTTCAGTAATTTTACTCAATAAGGTCAGGGTCTCCACTGGCTTCTCATGGGAGGAGGAGGTTGTATAAAAACATCTGAGTCATCTTAGCTGAATTCAAGTGCAAGTAATGATCCTTTAAATAATCTTCAATTTTAAGGATGGATTATTACATGACAATTTTTATTACTGTAAGACTCACTTAAAATAAAACCCAGGTTGCCTAGGTTTGACCAGTGGCTACTAAACAGTTTAGAAGGAGATACTAGTTTATTTTATGAAAACGTCTCAATTCTAAGTGCTGGATTAAAATATAGTAGTTAAAAATTAAATTATGCATAGTGTTTTATGATAACTGTATACTATAGTGTACCATGCCTGACATTCTGGATAGTATCTAATATTTGCTTTCTTTTCCCCACTTGTGCTTGAGGTCATCTTGCTTTCCTCTCTGTGACATGGACACCCATCCTATGTCCTTCCTAGTCAGCTCCCCCCTTAGTCTAGTGCCGGTCAGGAGACAGCCATCTGCAAAGCCACATTCAGTTATCTCTCTGATGATTGTCTCAGCTTTCACCTTTGCCACTGCGTGTCCCCCCATGCAATGAGGGGGGCATAGAATCCTCTCTCAGGTTGAGAGACATACCCATGCTCACCTATATGGTAGGTCACATACTCATCCTTAAGGAGAATAAGAGAACAAGCAAACAAGCTTCATTTCCTTCTGACTTTCTCAAAAAGCTCTAGTGAGGAAGTACCATGTAGAAAGACACTGTGTTAAAACATAGTTCTTTATGTTTTATCATCTCACAATTTCAAAAGTAAAGACACAAGGCAGAGGGTGGAAAGCTCAACCAAAAAATCAAGTAGTTGGTTCTTCCTGAATTACCTGTTGCCTTGACTAGTAACCTAATCTGTTAAACTCTCAATTTCTAATCCTTGTGTTTTAGCAAGAAAAAAATTCTGTAGTATGTAATATAGGGAAGGAAAGCTGCTGCATCCAGACAGGACCTGTAAACTTTCATGATGAATGGAATATGAAGACTGTTGCAATGTGATTTATTCTTAGCGCATAACTGAAGAGGTGGCTATAAAAAATGTAAACACGGCATGCAAAGCCACAGCCTTTGTGAAAAAATTATCAATTTAACATAAAGTAATTGGCAAAAAGCAGCTTTTGCTTATACAAAAGAGTGAGAGTTAGAAATCAATCAGTGACATGCCCTCTGTGGTGGATACTACTCCACAGTGTGCACGCTTTTCTGTGAGATTCTGTTCCTCTGATCTACATTAGGTTTTAGACAATTGAAAACTCGGTAAATACATGCAGTGCTCTATTGAACAGTTTACCTTTCTTCTGACTTCACAGTTAGATTATATCCACTGCTAGGTTGAACAATGGATTTAGTAATATTTCACTGAATACATAAGGAAATTGGAAGAAGTGCTTGCTTCTCTGTTAATGAACTTTTGCTCATCATACCTTTTCCTTCCCCCCTTTAAGGATAAGGATTATTTTCTTTCAGATTTTGTTAGCGAATTGCCTTAAGTTTTGTACTTCTGTAGTTCAGTGGATATATATATATATATATATATATATATATATATATATATATATTCTGAGCTAGACCACGAACTCTTATTTCAGTCTTAGGGATGGATTTAGTGTTGAAGGTTGGTTAACTCTTCAGTCTGTTTTTTTTTTTTTTTTCACCGACAAGGACAGAGCAGTCTTGCCTGACTGGCACAGAGCATCTATATGTGTGCAGAAGTCGTCAGCGTGTCATATCACAGATGAGTAATAAACGAAATTAAAAGAGGTTTGAAGATTTAAAAAGTCATCTGCACATTCTCTAACAGCGAGTCACAGACTGCTTCTTACAGTTATTTCTTTGTTGTAAAACCCAATGGACAACTTTTCTTAGTATTGTTTTAAAAGCTGTCTTCTAAAAATGTAGAGTCTCGGTGTTCTCTGCTGCCTAAGAATGAAGTACTTCTGTTTCATTTCCAATCCTAGTTTGTTTTTTCTTTCTTTTTTTTTTTTTTAAAAAAAAAAGTCCAGAAGGTCAAGCTCTGTTCCAAATGAAATATTTCTAACAAATATTAATTTTTGGCATCCCATTCTCTTTTCTTTTTAATTGTGATCTGCCCAGATTTAACCATTTAATTTATCGTGATAAATTTGTCTATTGAGATGCAAGAAGATCTCAAATGAAGAATGAAATGAATTTCTAAGTATATGTTTGGCCTTTTATGACAGCTGCAGTTTTGTCTATTAAAGCCCCAGCCGAGAAGCTAGCAGACATCCGGACAGTGAAGAAGGGCATTCTTCCTAAACAAGTGTATTTTCTGCTCCAACCTTCAAAGTAACATTTTCAGCTAGATGGCCTCCTGGTCGAATATATAATTTGCCTCTTGCATTCTCAGCTTAGCTCAAATAAAGAGGACTGGAAGTCCACCAGGCCTAAAGTATAAACTCACCATTTATCTATTAAAGTCATATTTAATGAAAATGAAGAGAAATTATTGCCCAACTGTCCCTTTCTCTCATTACAATTCCTTAAGAACTTTGCCGGGCACATTATCTCGTAGACATCATGATCAAATGTTATTGTTTGCTTTATTATCTCAGTTGGATGGTTGGCTAGTCTAGGATGAAATAGGTTGAAGGCAATCCTCTCAGCCCAGAAGTCTGAATGAGGTTCCCATTCAAATGATCCTGATTGTTTGGGGGTGGGGCGGGGTGATTAGTAAACCAACTGAGCTTACACTGCATAGTAAGCGTCTGGATACAGCGCATTTACATCTAACAAGAGACTCCAGAAAACGTGTGTGTGTTTCTTAAACCTTATGTTGCGAACAAAAGGCTATCTCAGCCACAGACAATCAGCACAGCCCTGCTCCCTGGGATGCGAGCCACACACTCAACTGCACATTTCATTCTTCCTCAGCTCCCAGCACCACAAAGCCCCGACTCTCTTCCTTCTCCTGGGTCCCCAGATTGCTCCATAGCGGGGGGGCTGGGAAAGCTGAAGCCCTAGGTCTCTGCCTGCGCACCAGCAGCCCTCACCGAGGGCCCCCGGGCGCTGCTCTCCCCTGCCCGAGCCGCCTGGGGGAGGTAGGGAGGGGAGCCGGGGGAGCTCGAGAGGGGACCGCACACCTAGACACTTAGGGTTTTTATTTATTCCCGGGGAGGTGGAGGCGGCGAAGTGGGTTCAAGATGATCTGCCTCCCCAACTTGCCTCTCCCTAGCAGATAAAGTCATTTTCTGACTGGTGTGGGGGGCCTCGGGGACCGGGGACGTCCCGGCTCCACGTTCCGGTCCCCGTCCCGTGCGCGCAGCGGCGGGGAGGGCTGGCCGGGCTACGGTGGTGACCGGAGGGCCGGGGAGGGGCCCTCAGGGGCGCGCGATCGCGCGTGGACAGCGGGGCTCGCTTCCCCCGGGGGCGTCGCTCCCCGCGCGCGGGCTGGGCCGGGCTCCGCGTCCCCGCGCGCCGGCATGACCTCGGGGCCCCCTCCGGGCCGTGGGAGCGCGGCTGTGAGGCTGGGCGGCCGCCGAGGCCCGGGCCGTGTAACATGACCCGGCGGCCGGCCATTGCGCCCTCCCAGTCCGCCCGCGGCCGGGCGCCGCTCGCCGCCTCCCGCCTCCGCTCCCTCTGCAGCCCCGGCCCGCGCCGCCGCTCCTTCCCGGGGCTCCCGGCCCGCCGTGCTCCAACGCCCGCCTCTCGCCACTGCCTCCCGACGCCCGGCCGCGCGGCCGCCTGTGTCTCTTTCTCCCTCTCTCCTTTGAAAACTGATCTTTGGCTCTTAGTGTGAAAGTGATTTGAATTTGGCTCGGCGGCGCTCTGCGCCTGCGCTCAGCCTCTGGCATGCTGGCTCCTTCCAAGCAGCTGTTTTGGGTTTGAAATTCCAACATGGCAGAGGCTGCAGTCCGTCTTCCCTTCAAAAACTTGGAATGATTTCAAATCATAGGCACCTTCACTTAACCCTAGCTTCCATTCATCAGCAAACACATCGGATCGATGCTACGCTAACCTATCGGGAGCTCGCTTTGCGCGTCCAGGTAAGGGGAGCTTCGTAGTTTTTTACCATCTGTTTAAATTTTTTGTTTTTGTTTTATTTTTAAAGAATATAGATAGATCCAAGACCTGTAGTGAGAAGAGGTCGCTGAGTTGTGCCGTAAATAGTAAATTTAATTTGCATTCGTTTCTATTCTGTACGCCAACCTGCTGTCTAATTTCTCCGTACAAAGTAGCCCTGAAACATTATGATGCATATTTCTGCAGCTTAATCATTGTAACAATAGTATGAGATTAAGAGTTCGTGACTGCAAGAATCTTGCTTTTCGCGATATTGGGCTTACTCGCTACTATCTTTTTACCTCAAAAAATAAAAAAAATAAGAAAGCAGAGCCATAGGGTGGGGCTAGACTTTCTTCGGGAACTAACTTCTAAGTAAATAAGAAGTGTAAATAAGAATCTTGCACACACACAAAAAGTTGAGGTTAAATTACAATCTCGTGGCTGGGGGATCGAGAAAAATGTCAGAGGATCGGTTGCAGAAAACTGTAAGCACATCATGCGGGAGGGGGTACAGCGTGGTGGGCGTATTGTTGGCAAGGAACGGGAGAGAAAGATGTATAATTTAATGGTATATACAATCCACTGATCCTATTACCGTCCTCCCCGGAGCTCTTGTTAGTTTCAATGGGAGTGAGTGAAATTGACATGGACTTGCATTCCTGGTCATGTGCTTTTTTTCCTTTCTTTCTTCTCCTGTGATCTGAGATCCCCTTTTTGTTGATGTTGCTTTCCCCCTTAATTATATGCATGTAGGTTAAATGAATACCTGACGAAAGGGCCCACGTTTCAAGGCAGTGACATTTGATAGCTGAGAGGAAAAGTGGCTTTAATGAAAAGCAACCTTTGGAATTCCTGCTTGTGAGAAATCCAATTCAGCTTTTTGTGCTACCAGCAAGAAATGATCAGTAGCACCAGTGTTTATGGTATGTCAGTTTTGGAATTTACTTCCTTTGCATTTAAATAGGAAAGACAAATTAAATAGCATGATAAAAACCATTGGAGACTGCTTGGGAACCAGATGCTCATGATGTCCAAGTCTTTTTAAACATGTCTATATCTGTTTATTTTAATCTGTCAGTGTGCTTTTTTTCCCCTCGTATTTGCTTTCACTTGTTTATGCATTTCAGTTTTTATTAATATATTACTTGCGGACACTTTTACTGGTTTGAGCTCTAATCTTGAAGTTGCATGTTTCTATTAATGCTCTCGACAGGGGTGAAGTCAAATGGTATGTAAATTAGTTAAACTCAGGGTGGGATTTTTTGTTGTTGTTTTTGGGTGGGGGGCAGCTGGATGGAGAGGGTGGGAGTGTAGGGCAAAGACTGCTAAGTAATGAACGTATTTATACATACATACACATATATGTACACACACAGGACTGGATGGAATTTTCTTTTTCCTTTTTTCCCCCTCCTCAACCTTTTAATGGAATTTGACTGTTTGCTCCCTTGATTGCACTTTATGGAGTAATCGGTTCTTCTGTGTGGATTTTCTGCCGTTTGGGTGAGTGGGTGAAGGCATATCTTTCACATGAAAGTAAGTTATGAATGTATTTATTTTTTGATCACTCCAGTCTTTTACCATCTTGTAAGAAACACTGGTAGTTTTATTTACTTATTTTTTCCATTTGCCATTCACTTGTCTGCCTGTCAGAGCTTTTTACTTTTAACCTGTGATAGAATTAAATAATCAGGCACTGAAATTGACTTTATTTGAAATCACTCTTTTCTCTTTCTTTTTCTTTCTTTCTTTTTTTTAAAGTCAGTTAAATGGAGTGAGAGGGGTTTTCAATAGCTCTAGTGGCTGTGCTGTGTGTACACTTTGTGATATTCAATTAAGTCTAAGAGGGGACAACAACAACAAGAAGATGGGAAAGTATTTTGCATGACCAAAGAATATGTGCACTTTAAACTGGTTCTTGTTGGTACATTTTCCCCCCATGGCATGGGTTTCTCTTGAAAAGAGTGAAAGCAGGAAAGAGGAATAAAAGAGACTAGAGAGGGTCAAAACTGCCAGGCGTCTGTAGTGTGGCCCTGGCCAGGGCTTTCTCATAACACAAATGAGAAAGCTGGAGAAGGGACTTGAGGACCAGAGGCGCGACGTGCACTTCTGCCTGGGCTCTGCTGACTAAACACACACCACACTTGCAGGATAGGAAGGATTTGATTGGATTTTGCATTTGGAACTTGTTGACTTTGAAGCGATCAATAAGAAGACTGTTTATTTTAGATGCACATCATTTGCCCTGAGAAATGTTTTAAGAAGGAGAGAGCACAGCTTCTTCTTCTTCTTCTTTTTTTTTCTTTTCCCCTGGAGCTGTTGGAGCGAATGGGATTGCCAGATGGGCGATTTCCCTCTGTGATGTTAAAGCTGTAATATATATTCAGAGCAGATTGGGCTGCTGCCTGTGATCAGGAGGATATTACATTTATAAATTTTAAATCGGACCTCGGACAATGTGCTGAGAGCAGAAATTGGGTGGTTTGACTGTTCACCATATTGATACTTAAACATGGTTTCTGGATAGTAGTAATACTCATTATTGAGATAATCAGTAAAAGCACGCACAGGCAACAGTACCATCGGAGGCATGTAACAGTAAATTTAAGTATGTAAATTGCTCTTAGACTAGTTTTTGCTTACTATTAAGTAATACCCACATGATTTCTTTCTCTGTGTGTTTAAATGCTGGATGTGCAAATGATGTTTAGAAGTCTTGTTATCACTCACTGCAATCTGATAGTGTGAGTGTTTGTGTGTGTGTATGTGTGTGTACATGTACATGTGTGTCTAGAAAGTAGACACATACATGTATATGCATTAAAAGGCACTAGTGGTTTCTATTTTCTCTCACTTTGATTGTTTTTAGATTTTTTTCTTTTTTTTCTTTTATCTCAAATGTGTGGCCTAAAGGAACCAGAGCCAGAAACGTAAAAGGCTGCAAAGTGGGCAAGTGCCCATACTCCGCAGCTCTGCTGCTGCAAATTAAAAGTGTGTTGTGGTCAGGAAATGAAAGCTACAATGTCTCTTTTGAACAAGTCGTTTATCAAGAGAAACATCTATCAGGGACTGCCTTGTCACATTGATCCTCTAAAAGTTAGGTCCGAGGTGGAAGCTGCTTTGATGTTTTTGATCCTAAATTTAATACAACAGGGGAGTGGGTAAAAAAGATATTTTGAGCAATATAGATTTTGTTTTTTTTAAAAAAATGTTTCCAGGAACCAACAAGATCTATTTGTTAGTATGTTAGTATTGCACTGTGTGTGAAGTTTTCTAGCCATCCCAATCCGTAAATGTTTCAGAGGGAAATCTCAGGTTTTACAAATTGATGATTGTTCAATTATACATTTATAATATCTTCAGTTATGGATAGCTTCTTGATTGATTTAGGATTTTTTAGAAGAGATTGTTTGGAATTATATTAAGAGTCAGCAGTTTTCATTCATTTAAATATTGAGTTCTTTCTTCTCTTTTATTCTTTTATTCTGGTTTCTGGTTTTCATTGTAATCATGACAAATTAACTCTTATTTGACAAAACAATGAATTTTTTTTCCTTTTAAACTCTGTCCCCAAATGTGCTTGAATGTACCATTGCTATTGTGTATTAATTTTGCATGTGGTTGGTTATCAATATAAACTACACAGACTTATGAGTCCTTTGGAGTCTCAGTTTGAAAATAGGGCTACCACATAAAATGTGACACATTTTCCTGAATATAGTGAATGCATTATACAAAATTTTAAAACATTGTTAAAACAATGACCCGTTTCTTTCTTAAATATTTTGTAAAGACAGCTAAAAGCAGTTTGCTTTATTTTGGGAAGCAAAAATAGAAAAGTGTTTCTTTGAAATAGAGTTTTTGGATACCTGTCTTACAGTGGCTGGTGGCCACTTGTTCTTTCGCTTACGCGATTAAATAAGCCAGCAAGAGTGTGCTGGGAGTTTTTAGGAGTGCAGTTCTTGCTAATTAATCATGTCTGAAATGAAAGAATCATAGCAGGGTAATACAATCTCATTGTTTTCCTGGAAGAGGGTGAGACTTCTGTTTGGAAGCTGTACATGTGAGTAGACTTGCTTTGCTTTTTTCCTAAATAGAGAGTTTATAAGGTCTTTGGAATTACTTGAAGAAACACTAAAAAAATCTGTGAGGTCTTTAAAGCAGCATCTGATTCCTTCTGAGTACAATCTCTCTCTCTCTCTCTCTCTCTCTCTCTCTCTCTCTCTCTCTCTCTCAAGACACCTGCAGTAGAGCTTCTAGCAGAAAATTATTTTTGTTGTTAGGAACTTTGGATCGCATTTTGTGGGCCATTGCTTCAGGAGGACATGCAAGAGAGTAGAAATTTCATTAATTATCTTCAGTTAATACAAGCATGTGGTCAGAGCGCAGAGCGGCAGCTTTTGAATCCACAGAGACAATCTGCACCACTATCTGCTCTTCTAACGTAGTTTGAAAATTCAGCATCCTGCAAGAAGTGCATCATTCCTCACTGGTAAATTATTTTGTTTTCCAACCTCCAGGAAGGTCGTACTTTAGATGTTACTTTCTTGCCCAGGTTATGTAGAGAGGCGGATGCAGAAAGTTTGCAATGGTTTTCCCGGGTTGTCATTTCCAGGTGAAGGTAGGCTCTGAAGTCCCCAGCTTCTGTCAGTGTTTTTGGCTGCCTAATGGTTGCCTAATTAAGTAATCAGCTCTAATCGTTCCAAATCAGCAGAACTATTAGGTGTATTTGAAACAATTGCAGGTCTTTTGTTTGGAGCTTTCTATTTGTGCTCAGAACCTTGCTTTTACAAGGGTGTCTGCAACTCTTACCTCTGATCCATAAACTCTCCTGTCTGAATTTTGTATGCCAGTCTCTAAAGTGCTACAGGCATTGTTGTAGAGATAAAACATTTAATTACTAAGAATTTAAATTGATTTATATATATTTTAGTAGCAAAAATTGTGGCAGACTTTTTATAGAGAGATTGACAGTTACTAGTGGAGAAGGTTTTATTAATCACCATATCAGCTTTTGTTGGAGATATTGATAAATTAGAATAAGCAAACGGAACAGAAAAGGAGGCAATTAAAAATGTTGCATGATTCTTTATTTAGAGATTTATAGAAGCTGATGTGTCATTGTCATTTGAACGGAGCCATTTTTTTCAGGTACCACTGGAAATACTGCAGCCCCAAAATTGATAATCTGGCAACACACAGGCGTATACTCACTTCCCCCGTAACCCCAAAGGAATGTCTTATTGGACAGAATACAAATAAATGGCATCCTTAGCAAATATTTTTATGGCTGGAATTTTATCAAAGTCTTCACCCCCAATCTTTACATACATCCTTTTTCATTTAAGTTCTGGTAGAAAATCCAAGCACAGACACTATGGCAAGAGTGTTGACTGCTAATTCTTAATTTTGCTGTTGATCTTAAATGACTGTAAGTTGTTTATTAAAAGAAATGTCCAAATTAGGAGCAGAGGGGGAGTGAAGAGATGGAGTTGGCAAGGCACTGTGAAAATGGACGGGGCTGGGAGGTTTAAGGCAAATGGCAAGCAAGTGGGTATGGCAGGTCCGTTAGGACAGGACCACAGGTGCCTGCTCAGCCCTGGCAGGCCCCTAGGATACCTGTTGATGAATGTTCATTGAGATTGTGGAGGCAGGAAAGATAGATGATCCGAAGCCATCAAAACACTGGATATCATCTGGCACTGTCTGTTAGTAATATTTACATATTTTAGGCAGCAAATCTGCTTGTTGTCCTGTTATTTGAATATTGACACTTCGTTTCTCGTTGCATATGGTTGAGTCTGGGTAGAGAGCATCTCCAAGGCAATTTCATCTCATAGGGGGCTCATGTTACGTGATGCATACATGGATGTGTTTGCTCATACTATAGCATGTGTGCTATCGCTCCTTCAAATCATATTTTTAAACTGACACAGCTTTAAAGTAGAGTGCATGATTTATTATATGAAGGTCCAAGGTTAACCTATCTTTTCCCCTTCTAACTCATTTATTTATTTATGTAGGTTTGAAAAAGACTGTTTTTTTTTTTTTAAGAAAAAAATTAAGTAGTTAAATAAAATTGATTCTTGTTAAGAGCTTGTCTTTATTTTATAAGCTAAATAGTTTTTATTGAAAATTATTAGTGATAGATAATTTGCTAGCCTATCATTTACAAATAAAGAATTTTTTGATGGAAAAAACAAAATTTAGAGCATTCATTATATGTTATCCCCCATCTTATCTTAATGTTGAAAATGCTTTCTTCAGTTTTTTTTTTTCCGTATGGATTTTGGTCTCTGCTATTGATTTACGTATTTGTCACAGTGATTTGTAGATATATCGCTGGTAAGGGAACAGAACATGCGTTTGACTTTTCCCACAGAAACCGTTCTTGTTTTTCCAGAATCAACTAATACTCGACTTATACACTTGATGCTGTAAAAATCATTGACAGTTGTCTGTGTGTGATTGTAGCTCCTCCAGGAATGAATGACCTGTGCTTTTTTCTGTGCCTTGGTTTTACAGAAAATACTATGCAGGGAAACAGTAACATGTGCAATTGGATTTGAAAGGCAGTGCAGTGTGACGTCGTGGCTCTCTGTGTATTGCAGGAAACTTTTTGTTATTCTTTTGACTAATTATTCTTTGCATCTACAAATGCTGTGACCTTCAGCTAGGACTCATCTACCTCATTTATAGGGCCCAGCACACAATCAAAATGTGAGATAGCTTGTTTAAAAATTATATATCATTTCAAGACAGCCACAACAGAGCATTCTAGCAAGTGCAAAGCCCTTCTGTTGGGGTCCGTGTGCCTGCCGAGGTCACGGGGCAATGATGCTACACTTGGCTTTTACTATCTACAACGTGTATTAAGGGACAGTTTTGGGGAAATCACTGGTTTTCTGTGTGTAGGCTGGCTGTTCCATTTATCCGATTTGGCTCTGCTAAAGGATACTGATGGGAGCTGTTAAAGAGAACAGATAAAATAATAGGCCTTTAGGACTTCTGTTTTTTTTCCCCCACTGAACAATCTATTTGCTTTCATCTCATATTGTCTTGTACCTGTTATATCACATGAATGTTTGTGTTAGCAGAAACTTGATGTTTTTAATTATGTGCATGTGGGCACAAAGCTAAGAAAGTACACCCGAAACACAGAGGAATTATTTCAGTGGGATTTGTGTTAAGAGATTGAATGGTTCTTGGTTGCCTTGTACCACCTCTACCTTTTCCTAAGGTCATGAAATCTAAAGTTATTTAAATATATAGAAAATCCTGACCATTAAAAATAATAAAAGCATACTCAGCTCATTGAACGACAGTCAGGGAAGAGGGACCACCACAAAATAATCACCTTAATATGTTAGTATCAGTATTGGTATTTAGACATGAGGAGGTGACATGGTAGCTATATACCTGTACTGATAGGAATGTTCAAGGGGTATGTAACTCTTCTGTACAGGAGTCCTAGCCCTGGGGTGTATCCTATTCCATTCAAATTGTGAACTTTTTCTGACAGGCAATGAAATACCCCCTCCCCGACCTGTGGTCACTCAGTGTGGCTACTTTTCTACTTTGGTTTGTCCATTCTCAGCAGATGGGTCAAGCAAACATTGAAATTCTTCTTTCTCAATGCAGTGCTCAGTAAAATGAAGTTTCGTATTGAGATGCCGTAGTAGTAAACTACATCTTGTAGCCTAACAGCTTTTCACATGAAGATTGAGGCGTGAGGGAAGGCCCAGCAAGTGTGGATCCGAGAGCACTTGAAGTTGGACCATTTATTTTCAAAAGGTAGTTCTTACATCAGATCACTGCCAGGAAGGAGATATCAAAGAGCTGGGGAAAAGTCACTCTTCTTTTATGTAACCCAAGACTGGGGAGGAAAAGGGGTCTTTAAAGATATTTTAGAGGAAGAAAAAAAATTGGAACTTATTTTGAATACCTTGCTAGACTTTGTCATAATACTATAGATCTAGTCCTGGGAAGAGGTGCCTTGATGCTGAGTAATAATGAGGAGTTACACCAATGAACGGAGGCTGGGAAATAAGTGTTTTAACCCACACTTTAGGGATCTTCTACGTGAAGGACAGTGTAAATGGCAGATGGTAGTAGGCATCAATTCATATTTCTTAACGTTCCATGTTTGGTCTACACTTTCCGTAACACAACTGCAATTCAGCTCCTTAGTTCTTTTTAACCTTACTCCTATCTTTTATTATATGTTCATATTAATTGTTTGGCTTCAAAAATAAGTAAGGCTGAAATCTGTTTAAATACGTAGTGCTCCGGTAGGCTGCTGTGACTGACACAGCTTCTTGGTTGCTACAGTGTTCAATTCTATTTTGCCCTTTCCAAACTGAAGTAGAGAATAAACACTTTCTCTCAGATCATATACTTAAGTGAAGCTAAATTATAAATCTTAATTAGGTATGATTGACTGATTTTAATCTAACCAGATAATTATTGTAAGTAGGATAAAATAGGTTGCCTTAATATTGAAGCCATTTTCATTTTAATCCCTGTTTTAAGATGAAACAAATACTGTTAAATAAACAAGCTACCATTATTCTTTTATGCTTACTTGTTAATACTTTTGAAAAAGACTGTGTGGCTGGAGGACTGAGACATTGAAAGAACAGACTGACTGTTTGCAAACTTTGAATGCTTTTTCTGATAAATTTCACTGCTAGGTATTACAGGGATCTTAAGGGATCTTTTAAATAATAACTGCAGGTTTCCTTATCTAAATGGAATATCCTCTTATTCATGTGCACAGATATATTTCTTTATAAAGCTATTGATGTCATAGATGTTTTTGGTATTTTTATGAATAATTAGGTTAACGGGGTTAGTTAGAAAATGTATCCATTCCTGGAAAATGAAAAATTACATTCAAGCAGAGGTCCAAGAATAGAACATATTCATGACTGTAAGTACTTAAAATGATATTTTATGACTCATTTTTAAAGAATAATACCCAATATGTAACTTGTTAAGAATAATAGCCACATTTAGTTTTTATAGCATGTCTGTGTTAAATCTGACTCTTCTGTTCTCAAATCCCAGACTCGGAGTCAATTTTAGATCTTCCTTACAAAAGATGTGTGTCTTATGTCCTGGCCCCCACCATCAGTCTGAGTCTGAGTCTTTTAAAAAAGAGATTTCGTTCATGTTACTCAGGTGATCAGAAAGCATTGGGGAGGGAGAGCCACATGCAGACAATTGGGACCTCAAGCGGCCCATTTCTCACAATCTGGGAAAAAAAAAAGAGATGAGCAGTTTTGAATTTTTATATGTCCATATGACCAAAGTTTTTTCTGCTTTCAGGAATATCTTAAGTGCACTGTGAATACGATTAAGTTTCTTAATTAAAAAATATGCTTTGAAATCAACCAATTATTGATAGAAACTTACTTGTATCTGCTGAGAGAGCAGACCCTTCAGAGATAAATTTAGTGTCTCATTAAAGGGATAGTCTATGCATGTGCAGAATCTCTCGAGTTTTTAAGTTATGGGCATGTCATCTCTATTGATAACATTTAAACATTAGACTGTTAGGAAATCTAATAACAAGAGTTCTTTGTTCTGTTTTGATCTTTAATGTATTACTTCATGAGTGCAGACACCAAATCAATGCTTTTTTTTTCTTTTCTTTTCTTTTCTTTTCCTTTTTCATTTTAGCACCAAAGTAAAACTTTCTATGGGTGAATGGTATTATACTACTTAATTTTAAGATACAAAGGGAATCCAGTCTTACATGTGATATAGGTTTGGGCAGAAGAATGGATAACCCCTCCAGTTTTACAATCCTATAATAGTTCTCTGAAATTACATTACCAAACTACTGTCACAAAGCAATCCCAGGGAGTTGTTGAGATGGGTGATTGCAAATCACATGCATTTGCATCTACGACCCTGTGGTTAAGCATTTGTCTATATTTTTTGCAGCTACTCTCTATTTTCTGTCAGGGACAAGTGCTTTGGCCCAGTTTGCTGTCTGCATATTGCATACTCACCAGGAACCTAGCTATCTCAGCTAGCCTCCTACTGCTGAGCTATAATCATACAGTCTACCTGTGCATATGCACTGTGGTGACACCTGCACTCTTTATAAACTTATCTGCAAGGCTGGTTATTACTTGGTCATCTGGAAAATCAAGTTTCCCTCGATCCACCAGTATATGGATGCTTAGATTATGAGGGGGTAGTCTGAATCAATTAAGAGAGTATAAAGTTGTTGAGGAGTGGTAAAGCTGCCTTTGTTGTCATGGACAAACTATCCTTGATGAATGGCAACTGTAGGAAAGGGGGGCTCAGGCAAAGGAGAAAGAAATTAGAAGATGTTGAGGCGAAGTTTATGGTCCTTTCCCATGTGTTTCTTCCTGAAAACAGTACTGGAAATTATGCTGAACTGATCCTAATATAATTATTTGCAAAAATTAGCACTTATTAGGAATTAATGACCAGTGTGCTGTAATCTAAGCAAATTATAATTTCCTGTTAAGAAGTGGTAGGTTCTTTATCACATTCTGAATAAAAGAATCTGTGATTCTTTATATGAAAAGTAACTATTTCCAGTCTACCTTCCTGTAAGTTGAAAATGTATAAAGTCATACATGCCTTTAATGGGGGCTAAATTTATTCTCAGAATCTTTATTTTTTCCTTTTTTCCACTGATATCTTTCACTTGTTTAGTCTGTAGTTGAAATTGTAGGAAAAGATTTGCTGACATATATCTCTTGTATTGATTCTTTGGGAATGATACACATTTTATTACCATACAAGGGGTCTGAACCTTGAAATATAAAGCTATGTCTGAATTTAAAACTTTTGATAGTTTTTCTATTAGCATTACTATCATTAGTCAGCAACAAAGTTCCCACACAAGGGCTTGTCATGGTGATGTGTGCTATAATTTCAGTGGGCGTTCCGAGTCTGACACCACCCCAGAATACATAGCAATTCTATCTCAGGATGTTGAAGAGATCACACTGAAAAAGAAAGAAAGAAGACAAAGAAAGAACCTCACATATTCATAAGCCCCACTCCAAACTAGTCATGTGGGGGTTTTGGATTTTGTTTTTATTTGGGGGAGTCAGGTGCCATGATGTAAAAGTAACATACTTCCTTTTTTGCTCCCAAAGTGATTTCAATGTAGAATTAGTTATGTCAGTCACTTTCACAAGCCGAGGGATTTGTACATCTCATGAACTCATAAAATCTTTACTTTCCTTAGAAGACATTTTTTTTTTATTTCCAGGCATAAGTTATTATTTTTAATTGAATACATTAATGACATACACTAGAAGTAGCTAACAACTTGCATTGAGTCCACTAAGAAGAGACAATGGTCTACCTTGGAGGGCCTTCAGGGTTGACAATGAGGAGATAACATGGCAGCAGAAACCCACAACCTCTTTCTCGCCTTTATTACCTAGGCAAGTCATTCAACTCTGCTCACACTCAGTTTTCTTTCTCATAATGGGAGATGGAATTCCATAACTGCCAAAGAACAATGCAGGGCTGCTTCTCCATTTACTAGTGAGCTTTGGTAGCTCTGAATCATGAAAAGGACTCCGTTTCTCTCCATGAAGCGCAGGACCCTGTCTTGGAAACAGCGAAGAAAGGCAAAGAACTGCTTATTGCCTGGTTGAGCCTTTCGTAGTATTTACTTACTAAATATAGTTACTAATTGGTTGCAAACTAAAGTGTCAGGTATTCCAATATGTTGGGAGATAATAAATATTAATTAGCTAATGCATTTCCTCCGTAAGAAATTGAAAGTCAGATTGGCTTATTCAGTGGCTTTAGGAACCATAAATCTTCTAAAATATATATGAATTATATCAGACTAAAAGTTATATCTTCATGAAATGGTGGCTACTCTCAGTATGCATCATCCACCAACTCTGCTTAGGACGGATTTTGACACAACTTCATTTTCCTTATACACACTAAAAATGTTTTGTTTGGACTTGGTGATCTGGCTCAGTTGGTAAAGTGCTTGCAAAGAAGGCATGGGGACCTCAGTTCAGATCCTCAGCATCCACGGAAAAGCCTGAATTGGTAGTTTATACCTATCCTTGTGCCAGGGAGGTGGAGGAAAGAGGAGTCTCCTGGCTTATTGGTCAGCAGTCTTAAATGAATCAGGAAGTGTCAGTTCCAATGAAAGCCTATTTTTTCAAAATAAATAAATAAATAAAAGTGGGGACAATTGAAGACAATACTTAATGTCTAATTATAGCCTCCAGGAGGCTCCTGAGCACAGACAACTCCATCACACCGTGCACGCGCGCGCGCGCGCGCACACACACACACACACACACACACTTTTCTTTGATCATTAACATTATTTTTTCACACTGAGTATCACTGTTCATTTTTTTTCCCATTAGGGAGCTTTACATTCTTATAAGCAGGCACATCAAATTCATTTGTATTTTCTTTAGCATGCATACCCAGTACATGAACTGTATAGGTGTCCCATAAACATCTGGTAATTTGAACTTGTCAAAGCAATGGAAACTGACATTTTGTTACTCATTCACTAATCTTACTTTTAAAAATAACTTAAGATGTTAGATTAAAAAATTGGTGGAAAATATTAAAATTGTGTACTTCAATTTAAATAATGACATTTCTTTTTATTTATTTTCAAATTAGTGTACAAAGTAATGGGTCTTGTATGGTAGTTTATGTCTACATCATTTTCCTTGGCTTCAATTTCTTAGCCAAAAGTCATATTTTTTTCCCGTGTTCTCTACCTACTACATAATTACCAAACAGAGGAGACATAACCCTGAAAATAGCTCTGTAATTATAAATGTGAAAAGAAGCTTACAACTATTCTGTTTTCACATTGCTGGGGAGGAGGAGTTTAAATTATCCCATTAGAGCCACATCCTGATGCTACCTTTAAAGTCCCACAAAACATAGTTCTGATAGTTCTGCTCACTACTTTGATTAAAGGCTAGTAGCAAGTCTCCCTTTTTAATGTTTTCTTTTTTTCTTTTTTTTTTTTTTCTCTTGTGGATTAGAAAATTTGAGAGAACAGAACTATAAAATATTAGAATTCGGGACTTCCAACTGCGAGCTTGTTACTACCCTAGAGATGATTGGCTATCCAGCCTTTGTTTGAGCAAAGGAAATCATCAACATCCTAGCTGTTTGCTTCTTGTTTCTCTTTCCTCTGGTTAATATAGAGTATACATTTGTGTCCTGTATTCAGAGCATAGTGCAGTGGGGATATGACAGTACTCGGGCGCTAAGGCGGGGGACACTAACTCGCTGACCTGCTCTTGTTATGCTGACTTAATTTGCAGCCAATCTGTAGTTTCTAAATGTCTTTGGTTAACATTTTCATTGGCGCTGTTTTGTTCTGTTTAATGTCTGACACTATTAATTTATTTTGCACTAAACACTGGACTGCAAAGAATTTCACTGCAAGTCCACCCATTGACCTCTCTCTTCCAGTGGCTCAGATGCTTCACCAGTTGAGCATGTGTGTTTGGGGGCCAGCTTCATTCTAAATCTGCTTACTAATCTCACAGCAAATGAAATTATAACATTTTCTAAGGGAATTTCAACTTAACTGAATACTGAGATTGTAATGGATCAGTCAATGTGTGCTTTGAAAACAAACACAAAAGACATATTAGAGAGAAGTATTTGTTCACCTTGCTTCAGAAAAGAGCCCATTAAAAGAAAGAACAAAATCTACTTTATTGTCTTTCTTTGAAATACACATCTTTAAAAGAAGCCTGTACCTTTTCTGAAAACTCACTTCGTCTCTTCTAACTTGGGCTTTTCAGAGATGAAGAGTTCCAGATGCTAGCTTAACACTTCATGTTGAAATCGGGAGGGGTCTCGGATATTCTAGGTGGAAGAAAATGTCTGCTGGGTAGCTGCTGAACCTGGATTATTATAAAGAAGTAGCACTGAGTGACAGAGGACAAATGTTGCTTCGTTAATTGCATTGCAAACACTGAACCTTCAGCAAATGGCTTTTACACTAAAGGACAGTACTTTATTGGTAAAGTCAAAAAGACTGTGAAACAATATGATCAAAGTAGCAATACTGTTTCCACAGTTGGTCTGCCACATGTGCTATTTCCTTAACTCAGTTCTGCTGGCTTTCTGTAACCAGTCAATAAATTTTAAGCAAGTTAAAAATTGCTAAAATAGACATTCAAATCTACCAGATATTAAAGGTTGAATTGTAAAGGCTTGTGATGGTAGCTGGCTAATATTCAAACTAAATCAGGGGAAGGTTTAAAGGGGCTGGCTTAAGCTTCTGTTTGATTTATAAACAGGGAGTTGAGGGCTTCTAAATGAAGTAAAGGAAGCATCCACACAGAATCTTTGTACCTAAAATGCTAATCATTTTTCCTTTAGAGTTTTAATAGGGGGAAGTTGAAATATGCTGCTGAGAGGGTCCTGTTATAAGTTAATTTTGACTGCAATATGTGAGCCATGGCTCCAACTCACTGGCCAATGGTTTAGTTTAATTTTAGTTGTGAGTCCAACTGTTAGCCTCTGTCTTCTAGGTGTTCAGGAGCTTTATCAACTTCTGTTTCTGGGAGTCATTTTCTTTCTCAAATATTCTTACTATTCATGCAACAAATAACATTATAAAATGTTGTGTTATGTTTCATTCCCCTTATATATGGGTACCTGTGAGTAACTGAAATTTTAGAGAGGTTTAGACATGGAAAAATTGAAGAATGTGAAACTGTATTTGCCTTGAAACCGAAATAAAGCATAGTTTTTATATTAATATAACTGTTTGTGTGTGTGTGTGTGTGTGTGTGTGTGTGAGAGAGAGAGAGAGAGAGAGAGAGAGAGAGAGAGAGAGAACCTGCATGTCTTCAGCAGAGAGACCTGTAATATATAGCAACATTGAACACCCCTTCATTCTGAGTCAGCAGCCAGTTGGTAAGTTCATGCAGATATCATCTGAGAGAACCAATTTAAATCTCCTCTCATTCTTGTCTAAGTGGCTCATGTTTTTCCCTGATGTGGTACCTCTCTGTCCCTTGGGAGTTAGGTTTGGAATGACATTCATTTGAAGTCTCGGTAAGCAAGATTTATGAGAAATAAAAACCGAAACTGACAATGGACATTAAGAAACCCTTTAAGATAGGTTAAATATGTATGTTAGGGAGATGCTCTATTACAGAGCTACATCCCCAGCCCCAAGGATGCTTTTTAATTGATACTTCTATTGAGAATCAAACAAACAACAACAATCTGATGTACAATTTCTTCTCCTAACGCTTACTTGCTCTGAGTTAATGGCTACGTTCTTATCCATGCCATGCATGGCCATATCATAGTCATATTTTGTAGTCATTAACTTATCTTTTGGTGCCAGTCTTTGCCCAGGGCTTAGTTTAGCCATACGCATGTCCTTGAAGAAATGTAACATCTTTCACGAGATTTTGTCCCAGTGAAATCAGATTCCAGTTTTTATTGCAGAACCAAGCCTACAAATGTTTGTCTTTAGAGACAGTTTTAATAGAAAGAATAAGGTGTAAATCATTTAAGCAATTACCTGTACATCGTGGTTGCCGGGCTTGGATTGTCCTGTAGCCTCAGATGTTTCCAGATTCTACTAATAACCCAGACCAGATATTTACAGCTTAATTTTCTGTGCATGTGCACTTGTCCACAAATGACTCCCATTTCTGTTGGGAAGCTGGGCTACTTAGAAGCCAAAAGAAAATTTAAAAACAAAACAGAACAAAACAAAAAACCATAATTTTATTGTTAAGGATGACAAACATGGATTTTTTTTTTATGTTGCCTCTAGAAACTGTGATAACTTGAAAAGTAAAATGCTAAATTCTAGACTATCTTTACACATAGACCTAAGATAAATTCTTCAAATAGCATTTCTCATTATGGAGTGGGATAGCCACAGAATTGTATTTAACCATGAAATACTACACAATCTAAGGGATTCTGTAGTTTGTGTATAGTGCATCTTCTGGCACTGGTTGAGTTATCACGCAGCCTGCTAGTTTTCTTTGCATCACTACCCCAGAGTTTTTCTTCTTACTAGAAACTAAACAAATTGAAAATAATGATTGGTAGCCATCTGTTGTGCAGAGATTTCACAGATAGCAGTTAACTCTATTTTATAAAACAAGACCAAATGAGTGAGTTATACTGTTACCAGCAAATAGCAAGCAGCAGAGTAATTCCCTTGAACAAAGTGGGGAGATGGGGAGCCAGCATTTCATTATGGGAAATCAGTTGAATGCACTTTGAGGCCAGGTATTAACAAATATTTACAGCTTTACAGCGCTCTCTCGATTACTCTCTCTCTCTCTCTCTCTCTCTCTCTGTGTGTATCTGTCTCTCTCTCTCTGTGTGTGTATTTGTTTCTCTCTGTCTCTGACTCTTTTTCTGTCTCTGCCTCCCTGTCTCCCTGTCTCCCTGTCTCTCTTTCTCTCTGTCTCTGTCGCTCTCTGTCTCTCTGGTGTGTGTGTATCTCACATATGTGTAGAACACTATTGTTTCCATTCTCAGCCCTATGATTTTAGTCTAGAAAATAGAGTGTGTTTTGTAAACTAATCAATGCAGTCACATCATCAAAGTCTTTTTGTTTAAGAATTAAAGTTATACTTCATAAAGTTGCACAGAAGAGTAGACTTGGGGAAGTAGGGAGTGTTCAGGTTAGAACCGTCATTTTCCCAGTGGACTCTGTGTTAATGACTAGCGGTTAGCCAGTGTAACTTGAAATCATTTTCTTGTCTAAGTCTCTGTCCCCAAAATACCTTAACTGGAAATCAGATTGAGCGTATGTCAAAAAGAGGTTGACAGGATATGAATATTCATATAGTTGCTCTTGAAGTGTGAGTAGTCTCTGCAGAACACACAAAATAGACAGAGGTAAGTGGTCGTAAAGACTGGAATCAGACAAAGGATGGATTTTATAGATAATTTTACAGTTATCTACATTGTCTGTGCCCAGGCAGCCTCTGTGTTCTCTCTGTGTTCTATACATATGTTGATTAGATCAATATACTTACGTACTCAAAACATTTAACTCTTCTCTTTCTAACTTTCACTTATCTGATACTTGGATTTTGCCATGCAGCAAGAAAAGTTGTTTGAAATGAGCACTATATTGAGTTCAAAGGACCCATACAGTTCATAAATTCTCTGGTGTCTACTGGATTTTTCATCAGGGAGACTTCCAATAAAAATGATCTATTTTAGAAATAATATTGTTTAGTAGGTTGAAATGTGGTGTAATAAAATTAAACCTTCAGTCTTCTAAAGTTACTACTTAGATGGCACCCTTGGGATGGTAAAATGGCTGTATAAGCAGATGAATCAGACGGTCCCACTGATGGGTACATTTGTCAGTCTCTGTTACAGATATAATATATTCTTATATCTGTAATCCTGACACTGTTACATCCAAATGAAATCAACATGAGGTTGTCATCTTTAAGCAAATATGTTAAGTGTTGTCTTTTGTGCTTTGGATTTGAAAGAAAGGGGCCCAGGGGAGGCAGCATCATGCAAATGGAACAAATCCCATTTCTTCTGAGCTGTGCTGTTTTTCCCCTCCATGGCAGCTGGCTGTGTTATCTTTGTGTGTTTCTCTGAGTGCTGACAATCCTTTCAGTGATCTAAGTTAGGGCACATTAGAAAGTGGAAGCAGCTGTCTGTCGCTATACTGAGAGACGTGTCTGCTCTACTGCAAAGATGAAGGACCATGAATCCTTGACACACTCTCCCCCCTCCCCCCTGTACTTTCCAACATGATCAACATTCAGACGCACAGATTGTCTGCTTGGACAGTTTTTTGTTCTGACTGACAGCATCTGGCATAGACAAATTTAAAAATACATAGCATGCCATGCTTGGGCTCGGAGCATCCCTTTTTTATTAATCTCATTTAAACCATTCATTTACATTTCAAGAAAGGTTACAGCTTGATATGGTTGAAACGTTGATTTTTTTTTTTTTTAAAAGAATAACCTTCTAATGAAATGTCTTGAATGAGCACCAAGCAGCTAGTGTTCATTAAAAATTACACCCGATTAACAGGGCCTTGAGAGCCTGAGAGGAAAGGGATTTCTTATTGTTTTAATCCACAATGCAGCCCAGTGTTTACCTTTCTGGCACAAAGCGAGTAGAAATAATGCCTGTTTTCAAAACACTTCTGATAGGGAGCGTAACTATGATATCGTCCTTAATCCCACAAAACACTTGGCCTTGTTTAATCAGCTTTTTCTCCTCCCTCTTGGAACCCCCAGAGGTGTTTTCTAAACATTTTTAAAATATACCCTTCTCAAATCCTTTCTTTCCTTGTCCCACCCCTTCCCTCTAATACTATGTCTCTAAATCCTGATATTTTTGGGGGGGAGGAGGGTATGTTTTCATGTGGAGAAGTGGAGAACACTTGGATGAAATCCTCTTCCTGGACTCAGGAGAGCTCAGATGTATCTGTTTGTTTGCATTACTTAGTAATAAGACACAACAGTGTAGAAGTCTTTCTGTGATTCTCATACCCCCGCCCACACTCCCTCAGCAGTCTCAGTACATGCTTCTCTAAAACACCTGTAAAATTAGTGTGAATATTGGGCATATTGGTTACCCTGCAGAGACCGAGGCCAGGGATGGGTAGCTTGGATAGAGGAAAATCTACCTTTTATCACGCAGGTTGGATTTTTCCTCTCACTGCAGATTTCAGCCATATCTCTCAGTGCTGAGTGTAACTATGGTGGCTGTAAGGGCTATTGCAGGGAATGGTGCTAAAGAGTTACAGTCCAAGATAAATACATATATTCAAGGACTGGGTTGTACTTATGCAAAGCAAGGGGTTACAAGGAAACCATGAACTCCAAGAGAGCTTAATAAACAATTGTAAGTAGTTGGAGGGAAATCTTTTTAAAATCACATGTAAGAGGTTATTTTCTGTACAACGAATTTCGACCAATTTCATAAAACAATAGAAGTTGAATAATGGCGAAGAGAGATTACAGTTATGTATCAAAGCATGTTTGGCATGCTTTCTCCATAGAGAGAGAGAGAGAGAGAGAGTGTGTGTGTGTGTGTGTGTGTGTGTGTGTGTGTGTGTGTATTTCTTAGTTTTTCTTAATTGTTATTATGAACTCTTTTATTTTTGTGAACTTATTTTATCTAAACTAAGTGCGTCAAGAAAATCAGTGTGCCTAGCTTTCCCTAGTCTCCCATTTAGTAAAGTCTTTCATGTCTAGACATTGAAGGTAGACATTATTTGGCTTCTCTCTGTTCCTATTCTTTTTATTGCCCTCCCCACCATATAACAATGATAAGAAATGAAGTCTGAGTAGATAAGGGCCAATGTTTGGACTGCTAATAAATGTTTTACAATCCACACTTTAAATATAAATTACTTCTTCTTTTCCATTTTTTAAAATGAACACCTTTTAAAGGTTGTGCCAATGTGTTTCTGTAAGCAAACTGGGAATGTGTTAGAGTACACAATTCCCTGGAGGAGGAAGCCAGGTTTAGCAGTAATGCTTTTAATCTGGACTTGTAGAGGATTCAGGAGCATCCATAGATCTGCTCCAGTAATTACCATACCCCAAGTGGCACTGGGAGAGACATTTGCCTAAAAACTTGATGTCTTCATTACACTGTTTACATTTTAATTAGAAACATGAAAATTACTGATTCATACGGACAACTATAGTTTAAGTGGTTTCGTTCACCATCCAATAAATCATAAAAAAAAAAAAATCCCTACAGTTGGCATAAATAGTTTACTAGGAATCATTCATGGGAATAATGTGTTGGCACTATAAGCTGCTTAAAATATGTTTTTATTTTACCAGCGGTAGAATTTGCATATAAATTAGAGAATGGCATTTTAAGTTGACAGTCATTTATGCAGAATACCACCCACATGCAAATACATGTATGGGTGCATGCATATCCTTACTTTGAGTTTATAGGTTTTACAGTATTATGGTTACAGATATGCACTCAACACAGCCAATGAGTTTAAAAACTGCATCCTATCTTTATGGAAAGTCTTTTCAGAAGTGTTGTGGCTGCTCTAAATATGGATAGCTACAAACACAACTTTATGTGCTGAGCAATATAAACTTGCGAGAGCGACCCATGTTTATTTTTGGGTATCTGGAAATGGAGTTGCTGATTCCTTTCCTCATTTGTGCTCTCTGCCGTTGCTCTGCCTCTCACTTTTGTGTATCCTGACAATGCTGTTCTAGAACCTGCTCTCCAGTAGGACTGTGGCTGGACTGAAGCAATGTGGCTGTCACAGTCCATTCCTGGGTCAGCAGCACAGCCATTGTTTGACTTCTGTGATAGTCGTCCTCAGCCAGGTTTTCTATCCCCTGGGGACAGGTGTCCTCAGCAGCAAGGAGAAATTGCCCTTCCTTGTGGCATTTTTCAAATCCTGGATCTCTGCACACAGTGTCTGAGTTCGAATCCCCCCTCTACAGCTGGAGTACTGAGGCACTGTACAAACCCACTTGTGTGTATATTTTCCTCACATCTGCAGACTCCTGCCCTTCCTTCTCATCCCTCCCTACCTGACCCCTTAGCACTGATTGATAGTATACAAAAATGAATCCAGAATAGCCTCAGACATTAAAAGCCATTTTCCTTTGCTCTATCTTTGTTAAAAAGTTATTGGTCATGGATGAAGGAGGCTCTGTGATTATTCCTTGTTGTGATTATTTATTGTTGCTTGGCTGAGGAACAGCACCCAGTGAGCGAACACGTACATTATTGCACTGGAAAATTCACTTTTCAGCCTGGTTTATTTTTCATCTTAGACTCATGAGCCATGAGTGAAAGGGAATTTCAAAAGTATGAGATAGGAAGCCAGTTGGTAGGTGTCCTCTCGAAAAGCTGTAGTCATCACTGTTTAATCTTTTGAATGTAAACAGGTAACTTGGGCTACCGGTATGGAGTGATTTCTTCAGATTGAAGGGCATAAGAATAGTTCTCACAGGCAGCCATGGACAGGAGACATCATTTCACTTGTATATCTTCTGAGTTGTCTTTTTAAAAGCGGAGGGCGCTTGCAAAACTTGAAGGTGCTAAGGAGTGGCTTTCTGTTTTAGATTTTAATGGAAAGTCACTGGGATTCTTTCCATGGTAACAGAAGGAATAGGTCTAGATAATCAGACTAGGGCTTCAGAAACAGTTATTAGTATTGAACAGGCAGAGTTCCTAAGCAGGTCTGCTAGGCAAACAGTAAGCCATGGGCACCTGTACCTTGCTTTTCATTGGATTGCTTCTTTGGGGGCCGTGTGAGAGTTGGCAGGGCTCTTATTAGTTCTGTATACTTCCTAGATGAGATTAGACACAATGGTGGACATCTGTAAGAAGAGAAACATGCTGTTCACTTGTACACACAACAAGATTCCCAGAGTTCTGGGCAGTCTGGTAAATCCCGTCTGCTTTATGCAGTGTGGCCCGGAACGGTTATGTAGTGAAGGAGTGCTGGCTGCTGGCCAGACATTGACTAGGAAATCTTAGGTACCTGAGAGCTTATCAGTTCTTTTGCTTTGCGAAAGAAAAAAAAAAAAGTGATGAAAATGTTGGTAAACTGCCATGAAGGTTTAAGCCTGCTGGAACAAGGGGCCGTGTAATCAGATTGGAAAATGGAGCTGGAGGATCTCTGCATGGAGAGGAGCGGTCTGTGGACCCCGTGAGCCGCTGTGCAAGCGCCTGAGCTGACCACTTTGTTAGCAAATCAGCTTGTTTGCTACTGCAGCAGGGTGGAAAAGGCCGGAGCTTGTGATGGTATGTAACAGAGGCAGAGAGAGAGAACTCTTGCATGGCGCAATCTAATCAGCTTGCAATTAGCTCGGGCCCTCCAGTTGCCTTCTTAATTTTCCTCCCCACCCCCTTTGTGGTCATGCTGTGTACTTTAAACAATTAAGTGAGGGAAAGAATCCTTCAAGCAAATCAAAGCCATCCTTTTATTTTATCACCCTGATGAAAAAGTATCAGGTGGTCCAGTGGTCTTCATAAGGAGCTGGAAAATCTCTGACTCACTCTAGCATAGAGCTCTTCCCAACTGATGTTTAGGATAATCTTTCAATGCTCTTGGCACGGTTGGTAAGAAAATGGTACGTCATTTTGACTAGAATGGAAGTTAAAAATCAATGTGAATCTGTATTGAAAACCCCCTTGGCTTGTAGATTTGTTTTCTGCTTTCAGTAACTAGAAGCAGGCTATGTACATGTGTGTTAAAGACAGCGATCTGCCTCTGCTAAATACAAAATCATTTGTACTGCTGTTTACTCAGGCATCTCTGCACAGAACCTCCTGAAGGTCTGATGACATAGCCACTTGTCCACATAATTTGACTGCATCTCCCTTACCAAACAGGACTCACTAAGGTTGAAAAGAACAAGGCTATCATTGCTGACCATGTGTGTTGCTTATTAAATCCCTAAAAATAAAATTCAGATCCTCCAAGGGGGAGGAGAGAAGAGCAGAGGATTTATCTGCAAAATCAGCGCAAGAGTTTTATATCTCCCTCATTCAAGGACAGGAACTGGCGCAGCTTAAGCAAGGCATCTATTTACTGAAACAAAACAAACCATCTTAAAAACAAAAACAAACAAACAACAATTTTCTGGCACTGCCTATCTGTTTCTCTCTTCTTCCTGTTCCTAAAAGCATTTGTCAGTGTGCGTGAACCCCTCTGCACAGTTGGATTTATTGCACGCTCGTCTGTCGGGAGGCAGGAATAGGCAGCCTTTTACCAGTGTTTAATGAGGTTGAAGAGCTGTTAGGATTGGCTTGCACTGAATCCTGGAGAATGCACTGGAATGTTTTAGGCAGTTTACCTCTGACATAGTCAATTTTTTTCTGAAAGTTGAATGTGGTCATGTTAGGAACCCAGTGATAATAATTTTATTTGATTACAAGAGTGTCATCATCTGCAGCATAGTAATTTAGTTTCTTTTCTTAGAGAAGATAATACTGATATTGAACTCTCTGTCTTCATTTTGCTTTTCTAAAAGAAGCGGAGACTTGGAGCCTATAGCCAAAGTCTCTGCATTCAGCATTTTCTCATCTGACAAACAATTACAAGGCATAATTGATCATGTGTTACTGCCTGGGCTTGGACTGGATAGCATGGTTTATTTAGTACATGTTTGGCCATGTGTCTTACGTTTTGCATTTGAAAAAAACCTCAGTTTTCTCATTTGGTGGAGGATAAAAGTGGCTAACAAGAAGTGTATTTAAAATTATGTGAGCATCAAAGTTTGCCTGGGGGTTTGCTTGCGATTCTGCACTGTGTCTTTTTCCTGTGTTTTAAAGGTTTTTGTTTGTTTGTTTGTTTTTAATTAAAAGGAAGATTAAAAGAAATATGTATCACCTGCACACGCCCTGTGCCGCAGAGTTTCACTTTATATTCTTCTAGGACAAATTCCATTAGATATGCACTTACTGTACTCTAGATGGTAAATCTTACAATTTAATGGTAATTCAGTGAACAGTTATTGCTTCAGTGGCCTTTTTTTTCCTCTCTTTTTGTCCCATCTCACATGTGAAATACAGTTACCCTTTACAAGTGTCACATCTGTAGAATTCAGCTTGGGTACTTTGTAGTTGTTCCTGCTGCATTGGTGTCTAGTTTTAAAACAAGTCGGGTTCTGAAGGTCCCAGGTGGGGTTGATGAGTCAGAGATTTTTGGTTTTATGTGTGGAAAGGGTCGAGGGGGGTCGGTCATTAAATGGGAGTGCAGGGAGAGACAGAGAGACAGAGACAGAGATACAGAGAGAGAAAGAGACAGAGACAGACTGAGGGAGAGAGATAGATTTGGCAAGCCTGACTATCAACAATATAACCAGGAACATTAGTCTCACTCTAGCAGATTGATATCTTTTTCTAAATTAGCATTTTCTCTAACCTTACTCTCAATCCACTGTTCAGGTTTCCATGACAGAAAGTCCTGCACCTGAAACCCTGGAAACAGCAGTGGCATCTGATTTGGCACACATCACTCTGCCTTGTTTACACTGTTAATATTCTCATCCTTTTTGGATAGTTAGAGATTTTTATAGAAACAATATCTACATTCGTAAAGAAATTATAAAGGGATTCTCCTCCCGCAGATAATGAGTCCTCTTAAGGAACTGTAGGTTACATAGTCCACAAATGAGCTCTAAGTGGGGGAATTTAAAGTCCTGCTGCAGCATTTAATTTCTTGAGGGAAGAAGTTCAGTTGAAGGTTAGCCTGTTATTGTGGTAACTACTCGCGGGCCTGTGCTTCTGCCAGCAGAACTGCACAAAAGGCACTCATTTTTATTTAACATGTAGGGAGGTATTAATCACAGCAGTATTTTCCTCAAAAATTTATCTTATCATATTCATTGTTTCACTAACCATGACAATAATAGGTGTTTAATTACCCAATAAGGACCATTTATGGATTCCATTTGTCCTGCATGCTGGACAAACGGTATTGATTTTGTACTTGGATGCAACATGAAATTGTATTAGACACAATTAGAAATCCAAAGCTGGTAAAATCTACATTTGTTACAGTAACTGGGCTTGTTCGCCTTCTAGTCCAGGTGACGTCAATGGAGTAAAAAGCAGATGAAATGTTATTGCAGCGTCGTGATGAAAACGTGAATGGTCTTTCCCCCATACTGTGTGTGCAAGATCATGTGTATAGATTTAGTGAAGCAATAAAGAGTTTCTTGAAGTGAAAAAAAAAATTGAAATAGATGCTTATTTGTATCCAGAAAATCCAGCACATGCAGGTGAACACAGACTTAGTGTGATATTGTAATTGAGAATTTTTAGCCTCCACAAGGACTCTTTTTTTTAACATTGACCAAGTTCTTAATATGAGTGAGCATGGGAACCATGCAAGATGAAATCTTAGGCTGCATTTTGGTGAACCCTCTATCAAAGTGACAAGGAGGAGCTCTAAGTCCTGAAGGTGTCCTAATTTAGGCAGTGTGTTTTTGTTTGTCTGACTTTTTATTTATTTATTTATATTTTATGGAATTATTCAACAACTTCTCATTTAACTGACTATAGTGGCAGAGTCTTGCAAGAGCCAATCTCCAGCCTGCAATGTGCCTCTCCTTGCTGTGCCAAACACATTTGAGACTGCATTTGGCACGTGTGGGAAACCATAATTAGAGAGCACTCTCTTGTTGGTCAGCACATTAATTGCCCATGATCTGCAGCTCTGTTCAAATTTGTGTCTTGTGGAAGAAGGTCATTTAGCCTTGCCCAAACAAAAGGAGAAATAAACTAACGTCTGACAGGCAGCTAGCCACTAGATCTTCACAGTTTCACGAGGAGATATTGTATCCTCCCGAGATTTGACATTGTGTTTTTAAGGATAGTAGGCCTCAGACGAGAAATTTCTCTTTTGCCGAGGAGTGAGGGTGAGCATCCTGTTCACTGCCACCCCAAATAAAGGACCTTGCTGATTGACATAAGAGGGTATTGTGTTTGCCTAGCACTATTGATTCCTCTTGGAGCACCAATGGCCTCTACTTTAGCACAGTAGTTTTAATGTTTGTGTAGAGGCTCCAAACTTTCAGGGCAAGGGCCTTCCCATTTCCCTGAGGCTGTAGCACCACGCTCACAGAGTGAGCACTTGCATGACTATTTCTCTTCTGAGTCATAGCATACATTGTTAGCAATTAGAAGATAAGGACACACACTACGAGTGTGTTATTTTTCTCCTATGCTTCAAAGAGGTGATCAGAAAAGAATTTATTGACTTGACCATTTAACAACACCGCTATCTTCATTGCTTCCCTCCCCCCGACTCAATATGACAGGAATAGCAAACTTTCATTGTGGAAATACATTGCATTTGCTTAGTTTGCTTTGGAGAGGCTGGACAAAGTCTGGTAGGCGAGTGTTCTCTGGTAATGCAATCTGAGGTCTTGCAAGTAGTGTGGTGGTCATATAGCAGATTATGTTGGGTCTGTGAGCTGAACAGATAAAGCATGGAGTAGTGTGTTAGGTAGGGTCACAGTTTAGAAGTGAGCACAAAATATACATACCATGGACAATTTCAATACTTTTGTTTGTCTCCTGCAAAGTGAAAATCAAGTTTGCAGGATTCTCTGATCTTGACTCTAGATCCCTGGGGATTCCTTTGTGTTCTCATGAAATGAAGTCTTTTGTAAATTTTAGCTAAGCACAGAAAACCACTTGTTTGCTGCATTAAAGTGTAGATATATTTAAGTGAAAGGCATTTCATGCAAAAGTAGCTAGTTATAAAGTAGATTACATACAAATTTGGTATGCAAGCCATTTGATGGCCAAATACCACCTTGTGGAAAGAGTTTCCTCATCAAGAGACAGGTCAGGCTTCTTAGGGATGTGTGGATATGTGTTTGGGCTGCAGCTCTTCTTACTGCATCCCCTCTCTGGATTGATAAGAATGAAGATGTGGCCTTTTTAAGAACCTGATTCTTCAGGTTCTTCAGCCAAGCTTTAGATTCTATAAGTTCAGATGTGCTAGCAGATTTATGAAGATATTCATCACGGATTCACACTACTTTAGACTATTAGGGGAGTAGTGGATTTTGAGATCTTCACTTAATCCTCTTGATGATACACACACACACACACACACACACACACACACACAATGACATGGTTATATGTGCAGTCATTGCTTTCTAAACATGATGGTATATGGACATTTGAATCCCTCCTTCCATTTCCTCTTTCTCTCCCTCCTTCTCTCCTTCCCTCCCTCCCTCTTTCCGCCTTCATTTTTTCTTCCATCCTTCTTTCCTTCTGACACAGGCTGGCCTTGAATTCTTTTTCATCCAAGGCAAAGATGACCTTGGACTCTGGATCATTCTGTCTCCAACTCTCAAGTGCTGAGATTACGGACATGTGCCTCCGTATCTGGCTTTCTGTACTGCAGAGCAGTCCAGCATTTTGCTTGCACAATCTCCTATCCACTGTAGTATGCTAACACATGTCCCTGGCGTTATCTCTTGCAGCACCTCCTTCCAGTCTCTCCACTGCCTTCTGTCCACTCAGCAGCCTCCCCCTAACCTCACCGTTAGCTGTTTGAATGAAGGAGATCGATAAGACTGTTAAAACCATCGAGAACTTTTTAAAACAGAGAAATAATATTTTAATTACTACTGACATGCCAGTTTGAAGCCCATATCCTACTTTATGACAGTTCAGTTTAGAAACTACATTGCTTCATTTCAGTAACTTTATTACCATTTGGCTCAGAGATTGCTATTTCGCCTTGGCCACAGATTTCATCAGTTGCCCGGTTCACCTTTGTCCACGTTATACTTGTGAAATGACCCCTTCCGTTAGTGCTTGTCAATAGTAAATTGCTATATTCTGTGCCTAGAAACACACTGGAGGATGACAACACTTTATTGAATGTCTGAGTTTGTAGTTAATTTTTTTCCCAAAATTAAAACTTAATTGGAATAGTCCTAATTATTATTTAGTGTCCATGAATTAAGACATTGTTTAGGGTCAGCTATTTCTGATAGTTTTCTTATTCTTAACAAGAATACAAGACTTTTAGACCATAAACGTGTTTGCAGACCAAGTATGTTTTCTTTCTCTCTAATTTTCTAACAATTCTATTAAACTATAAGCATGTGAGGTGGCCAACGTTCAATTATACTATGACATCAAATTAAATTTATATCTGAGAATTTTCTGTAAATGAATCCTTTGTCCACAGAAAGCTCTGTTTTGTTTAAAGCAAGGAATACACTCTTGTCATGTAATGCCAGAATGAAAGAAATTTCAATTTCTTATTGAAAGTTAGCTCTGAATAATATTTCCTTTCAAACAATAAGCAAAGTGTGGTACTTAAAATATTTATCACTATTTCGGTTATTTCAAGAACAAATATATTTGTGATAAATATGTAAATTTGTTAACTATTAAAATATTAGCTATTCCATTATAGCATTTATAGGAAAAGAAAATCGCTGCTCACTTTTTCACACAGTGTGTAGCTCCTTTATCTCATTAACAAAGCTGTTGCCGGAAATAGAACACTGATAAGTTGCTTGAAAATGGAGGTAAAATAAGATACCAGCACTCTTGCAGACCCAGCTCTGGGGGACTTGCTGCTGCCTGCAGAACATTCTTGCTTGTCCAGTGGTGTCAAGAAGCACTTGGATCGAATGAATGATTTCACAACTTTTACTTTTCTATCACTTGAATTTCAAAGTCCTTACATCATGGACTTTTGCTCCATTTTATTTTTGCTTTGTATACTCTGAAATAACCAGCCATGAGATTGTTTATCTACTCAAAGGCAAAAAGAGAGGGATGAAGGAGGAAGAGGGAGAGAGTCAGAGAGAGAGACAGAGGGAATAGAGAAAGTATGAAGAATACTGGTTTTCATTAAATTCTAGTATTCCAAATTAACGTATGGTTGATTGAAATTTTATTATTAAATAGACATGAAAGAAAAAACATTAAAAGAACATACTTTTACTAATGTTAGGCAACATGATAGCAAAGAAATTGTAATTTCTTCACTATCAGGTACATAAAATTGTACCATTTTTCTGGCTTTCAGCAATAGGAAAGGTTCATTGTTTAAATCTTTGGATATATTTGCTATATATTTTTGTTTGTTTTAAGTAAACTTTAAAAAGCTCAATAATATGTTTTATGAGAAAATAAAATTTTGTTAGATTTTCAGCCAAAGAGAGTTCACCTCTGTGATGCACACTGAGTAATTTCGACATTGAGTCTCAGAGACTGATAGTTGGGTTCTGTCTAATGTTCAGATCACAGTGGTATCAAACCAAAGGGCTATGTATCCAAACACAAGTGGTAGGATGCTATGCAGCAGGAAGTGATGTAAATTTTGTATTCTAAACAGAGTACTTTAGACATACACTACCACAAAGTCAATAATTAAATATCACAGTCTTAAACACAGAATAAATGTACATTTATTTAGGCACAGTTTGAATCATTATATTCAGGGATGTTTTAACTATATGATACTAAACATTCACTGTAACTAGAAAAGCCATACTTAATAAACAGTGTTTGAGCAAGTTGTTCGTGATTATTAATAGCATCACAGTTTAAATAAAATGATTAAGTCCCTGACTTCACATCCTTGTTTCAAAGCATAGCTCTTTTCAAAGGATCCATTCACAAATAATAATGGATGGAAATCACCAACATGGGAAAGTATATGAGCTGAGAGCTTGAGTTTACTGTAGATCAGTTAAACATCAGCGCTCAAAAGTATAAAGTTTGTGTAGCGTTTAACAGGCCTTCGAAGAGCATTTAAAGTAACTTGGGTGGAATACGCAGTACTAACAGAGCTTCCCAGAGCCCCAGAGGAAGCTAAAAATGTAATTCACATGCCTACAGTTGCTAGAGATGCTGAGATTATGGCTAAGATAAAGCTTTTATGCCACCATGTAAGTTCTCCAGATGAAGAGAAATGGAAATATGTGGACTGCTCTAGCGACTTAAAAACACACATACTTCTGAATGTGCTTAAAATAGATCTTAAAGATGTCAGACTTCCTTTAGTGCTTGACACAGGGTTAATTCTAAACCAGCTATGGGGAAACAACACCACCAAATCCAAACCAAACATACATCATGGCCCATTTTGTAACCAATTTAATAGAAAGATAAAAGCTTGAGGAAGTGGAGAAGATAAAAAAGAAATCATCCTTGTAAACGTTTTTGAGTCTTGCTTGAAAGTTAGGGGATGCCATCTTTATTTGTAATGTTGGCAAAAGAAAGAATAAGAGCAAAATGACAAAAATCAAACTAATGGAAGACTATATAAATGCTCTTTTCTGTGAGTCTTTATGAGTGCCCATATTGTTTTACATTTATGTGTCTCTGTGTGTTTGTGTGTGTGTATGTATATATCTATAACTATCTATCTATCTAGATAGATAGATAATTTTATATACTCATCTACTTATCTCTCATCTATTGGTCTGTCTGTCTGTCTGTCTATTTTCACTTATATTTAGAAATTGACCTCTTCTATCATGTGGTAATTAAGGGGGTGAAGCTCAGCCTTGCTGAGTCCTAGTAACTTAATCTTATAGAAGGTGACCTGCATATAAGTCCTCCCTGAGTTCTAAAAGCTGGGAAGATCTAAATTTCCTTCAAAGATGTTCTATTTGGAAGATTTTAGGAATGTAGAAACTGGTTCTTTCACTTCATTTTTCCTAGTTACTGCCAGCTGTGTAACAAGAGTGTTTCAACAGTATGTTGGTCTTTTGCTTCTTGGGTTGTGGTTCCCATACTCACTGTGGGATGCAAACCCCTGAGAATATTAAACTTCTAGCTGAGGTTTACCAAATTTCTGTATATGACCAAACTATGTTACTATGGTTTTGGTTATAAGTGAATTATGTCATGAGTAGGAGGAAGACATCTATCCATTTAGAAATGGCCAAAGCTGTCATGAACATACTGGATGAGTGCACTGTCATGAACGCGCTGGATGAGTGCACTGTCATGAACGCGCTGGATGAGTGTACTGTCATGAACGTACTGGAAAGCTAGTCACTTTTTTCTTCCATCAATTGATGTTAAAAATAAAAAGCACTTTTTAAATCTGAGAACTTTTAAAATTAATTAATTAATTAATTTTGCCTTTGTATATACACACAGACGCAGACACACATGCTGTCAGGACATGTGGAGGTCCAAGGACAGTTTACAGGAGTCACTGCTCTCTTTCCACCATGGTCCCAAGGCTTGGATGCTGGTCTCCAGACTGTAGCAGGCACCTTTACCTGCTGAACCTTCCTAACAGAGCAGCCCAAGTTTTTTTTCTTTTTTTATTAAAAATCTTGAAGTCTGTGCACTTTTGGAAGAACATTACTTCTATACAATTTGACTATGTAGTGCTGCCTTGGATGTGACTCACTATTTAGACCTCTTCAAGTAGTTTAGAATAATTAATTCTAGTCAAACACCTAGTTAAGGTTGCGGTTTCATTTCCTTAATGAATATATGAACTATTCTCTTAGATTGATAATAGCTGATTGATTCTTTCTATTGGTGAATGATTATGTGTCGAACATTTGTGATAAACTGTGTTGAATATGCATATGTGTGTGCATGAATGATTATTGCCAATTTCTTGATTAAGATATTCTTAAAATTTCTTTGCATTGTTTCCAAATCTTCATAGCCACTGGCTTAGGGCAAGTCAGAATCAGCCTATGCAACATCCCTAAGGACCCCTTAGTGCCTGTTGTAATAATTTACTTCAGATTGAGATGCATAACACACACAGGTCCTATATGGGAATGACTGATAGTATGTGTCCTGAAATTTACCTATCATTATGGAATTATCTCAGTTTTACTGGTATTATGCCTCAGTTTACCCAACTTTTAGTGAGAGGCACACTCTATTCTTTAATTTTACTTTTCTTGCAAGGATAATGTGTGAAGTAGTTCATGCTGAAAAGAAGTGCTTTGATGAGGGGAGCTCCATCTAAATGCTAAGTATTATTTATTATTCATGTAAGCATATTACTGTACCCTTCAATCACCTTTTTTTGGATGTTTCAAATGGGCAATTACTGTCTCTTTGTGTAAAGCTTTTAAATTTTTTAATTTAAATTAAAAGTTAATCTAATTTAGGAAAACTCTGCCAGCTGGAAAAGAACACAGATTTTTTTTCCCCCTCCCTTTCCAAACAAAACAGCAATTCAGAGCAGACTCTCTAATTCGGCAGTGTGCACAGGCTTTTCTGAGCTGGTGGTGTTAGGAAGGCAGGCTAATTAGCAATGGCTGCTTCATAATGCTGGTAATCCACGTGTCAGGGTTAGTGATGATAATAGATCTGTTTAGGTGGAATTAACCGATATTCTGAAGGATTGAGATTCTTTTGTTTATGAAATCTCCATTTTGGAAGCACATCTCATAGCTGGCATAGCTGCATCCATGGAATCAAGTTAACATGGCTTTTCACAGCACAGTCCCTATGTATGAGTTGAGGCTGGTGGCACGGAGGGTTATTTGAGCTTAAGAAGACCTTCGCTGTTTAAGGATTCCCTTAAGAGCATACACTTCATGATCATAAGAGTTCAAGGGTCAGCAATCCGACATGTGCTTCAGAGGGCAGGTATATTGAGTTGGCCTCCACCTTGGACATCTAGCCATCCTCCTTTCGAGATCCTTCTGTATCTCCACCTCACATCTCTGCTGACTCCACAGTAATTGGCTTTCCTTTTAAGAGAAAAAAATTGAAAAGCTGTTCAAAACAACAAAAACCAAGAAAATCAAACCACCTAAGCTCACCATTTTCTTATTTCCTCCCCTGCAAATTTGCATATTTAAACTTCCCTTTTAAACTCACCCGCTTTAAGTATTCCCTGGCACTATTAAATTTTAAGGAAGTCTGCTTAGAAATCACATTATTCAGGCCCACAGTTTCAAGTGCCCAGCAGCATCATTAAATCCCCTATAGTGATTCCTGTCCCATAAAAATTGGGGACCCCTTTACTTTGTTTCCATATTCAAATGGAAATCTTTTTGCAAGTTAGTAATTAAAGTATTTAACCTCTCTCTCCCTTCATTTATTAGAAAACTCTTTTTTCTTTATTTTTTCAATTACGAAAAACTGCTAAAGCCAATCAAGCATTTATTTTGATAAACCACTTCTAACAGTCTCAGCTAAATTCTGCAAATACAGGGGGGGAGAAAAAAATCCCAGCAAAATAATCACCCTGAGCAGATTTTGCAGAGACCTTGCGCTCAACCTGTTCAGAGATAATTACGCCAAGCTTTTAGTATGGGGCAAAGGAAAACATAAAATTAAAGCATGAAAGAAAGTCTACCTATTTTGAGAAAATACTGGGATAATTGGTACTCTTTTTATTACCACTTTATTATAGAAAGTTATTGTCTTGCCTTGAAATATAGGTTTACAGCAGTGAAATAGTACTGTGTGGGGTTGGGAGAAATTCTGTTAGATGGATTGATTTAAAATGTAATAAAAATAGCAAATTGCTAAACAGTGAATTGCTAAATAGCCAAATTAGAGTTCATTATTTAAATGACTCTTCTTTTTAATCATATGATGTTCATAATTGCTTTGTTTCTGACAAGTACATTAGAAGGGCCCGCTTTGTTCTCCTGCCTTGTTTTCCCTTCCTTTCAGAGTAGCTTTGGGTCTGGAACTGAGGCCAGGAGCTTTCCTTGAGATGCTGCAGCAACAGGAACTGCACCATCTCATGCTCCTCCCTGGGAGGAAGCGTAGACAGATTCGCAGAGCTATGAATGGCGCTGATGTGAAATGTGACCCTGATAATGGTTATGCAGTGCTCTTGAAATCCACCTCTTTTACAGACTTTGTCCTTTTATATGTGAAGGTGACACTGAAGAGTGTGCCTGCCCAGAGAGGTGCAATCTGTCTCTATTTTTATGTCACCAGGGACATATCTTGGCCTAGCGGGGGCCCAAGTCTCACACCACATGGGGGCCTTGTTTGAAGGACAGTGGCTCGCAGTTAAAAATTATACTTGAGCCTTCAGCTTCCCTAAGCCCCTGGTAGAGCTGCCTCTGCTGATTCTGTACCATATGGACATTATTGAGAATGAATACTAAAGGCCTCACTTAGCAGATTTAGTTGATTTCACTGCTAAGTACTCATGGCTGGAAGATGATTAATTTAACTTGTAGATGTTTTGGCAAAAAAAAAAAAACAAAAACTATTTCCCTAGAACTGATATTACTATTGAGGGATTGGAGGTGAAGTCTCAAAGTCATCATGACTCAGTGTCCCCAGTGAAAGTTTTATATCTTGATTGTACGCAGTACTTATCCCTGAAGCAGGGCACTTGCCACCGATGCTGAAGTACATGGAACACCTTCACCTTACTGTGTCACATTAAAGAAGCTATAGAGGAAAGAGAGGCCAGGCTTGGCTACAATGGATGGAAATCTTCCAAAATGGCAGCGCTGATAATAAAAACTAACACAGGGAGATGCTGGGAAGCGTTTAGTTTGTGTGTGGGAACAGAAAAGTGCCAGAAAAAGAGAAATGGCCTTGATCTGATTACCTCAGTTCCTTGGTGGTCCAGGCCTTTGGGAAGTTACCTAGTACCATCTGCAGCTAGAAGACCTGTGTGCTAACACTTCAATCTCGAGGGATTACTTCCTTAATCCATTTTTTTCTACGGAAACCTTGGCAGGCTCTCCTGTGGCAGTGGTCTCTTCACTTTCTTAGCTCCTGACTGACTCAGACATTCCCTCTAGGTAGGTTTGCTGTGCAGGAACTCTCCTGCGACTTGACGAGATCATGCCTCGAGTGGCCACACACTCATCGAGTGGTGTTAGCTCATACAAGCATGTCACGGGTGACAGAAATAACCTCTTACCTTTGCATGGCTGCTGTGATTTGTAAATCCTGGGGCTGGTGACTGTCCTTGCTTCTCACAAATCCCAGAGGTAGGCAGAATTGATGCAGCGGCTCATGCTTTATAGACAAATTGTCCGGTGAGGAGCCTGCTCCACATTATACACTGACGTGGTGAGCAGGATTTGAATCCTGAGGTATTGACCTAGAGTGGTGTTCTTTTTTCTTTTTTTTTTTTCCTTTTCTTTTCATTTTTTTTGACACATTACACTAAGGCACTTCAAATTTCTCTTTTTGAGTTAATATAGTGAGAGTGGGTCTAACCCCTTAAAACTTTGTATTTTTTTTATTGGATATTTTATGTATTTGCATTTCAAATGTTATCTCCTTTCCTGGTTTCCCCTCCAGAAATTCCCAATTCCATCTTCCCTCCCCTGCTTCTATGAGGGTGCTTCCCCCCACCACCCACCCACTCCCACTTACTTGCCCTCACTTTCCCCTACACTGGGGCATTGAACCTTCACCCCATTGATCCATGACAAGGCCATCCTGTGCTACATATGCGGCTGGAGCCGTGGCCTCTGGCCTTGCATGCCAGTTCTGTTCATGAACTCAAACCCTGAGCCATATCCTCAGCCAACATGGAGAATTTTAGAAAAGTCTTCCACAAGGTTTTCAATTGCTTAGTAGAGAGAAGAACTGTAAGAATTCGTGAATGCATACAACAACATATGCTTATATTTATTTCCTTAGTAATTATATTGTATAAAAGCAGGAGAGGTCAGAGTAAAGTACAGAGTGAAGGGATATGCCTAGAATACATGCCACCTCATATGGATTAGTTGTGATCTATACATGATTGTTGAGTACTTGGAGACTATGAGATACCATTAAATCTTTATATTAGTTGACGTGTGCTTTTCTGAGCCATATTCCTATGAGAAGACAGAGTTGTTAGACACCTGACTTCGCTCTGCTAAAACATGATGCAATGGATGAGAATGTTCTGGTAAAAAATGTTTCTCATGCTCAGCTTGAATGCCTTTGCTCATCTTGTGGTTCCGTTCTTCCCATCAGGTTGTCTTCCTCATTGGAAACTTTGAGAGAACATTTCCCCTTCAGCCTTTTCTTTGGGTGTGTGTCAGCATTCTCACTATGTACCCCACTCATGACCTTGTTCTATCCCAGTCTCAAATTATCCAGCTGTCTTTATTCATCTAGACTGCTATGATCTTCAGATAGAGCTCCCAGACTCTTGTTAATTCTCATAGCAACTATGTTGCTACTACCTCTGCCTCTTGCACAGGCTAGCCCCAAGTCCCCCTCTCTGCCTTCCCTTCTTCAAGTGAAACTCAGAAAAGATCTCATTATTCACAAATCTGTAGCCTTAACTGGATTCTGCATGTTTCAAACTGCTTTGGGGAATGGGAGGGGTTCAGGCAAGTAATGCTACTTTCCCGATATCAGTGTGGTGAATAATTTCTTCAATTTATTCTGTTTCAAAATAGCACAACATAGTCATTTGACTTTATACTTGAGATTCTTGTTCACAGCCCGTCATGTACTTGCTTGTTTCTTGAGGAAACAGAGGCATCCCCATATTTAAGACTCTGTTTCAAAACTTAAATTAAGTTGCAAGTCCCTGTCCCTTATCAACTACTTTCTGTGTGTTTTCCCTCCTCCTCCATGCCTCACACAGATTAAAGATACATTCAAAGATAGTACATGTTGGGAGCTAGGAAGGTTGCTTAGTTGAAAATATGAGTCCAGATCTTCATCACCCTCGCTCCTCCTGGGAATTGGAGGTGGGAGTGTCCCAGGGATTCACTGGCTAGCAGTCCAATCAAATTGTGAGCTCCGGCTTCACTAAGAGACCCTATCTCAAAATAAATAAGGGAGAGAATGACTGGAGAAAACACTATATTAAAGTTCATGCTCCCCATGCACACATACACATGCACATACACACGCATATGTGCACACACACATGCACACACATGGGCACATGCCACATGCCAAAAACCATAAAAGCATATTCTTAAGTACATAGGAACTCTCTCCATAACATTAAAAATATAAATGAATTTTATGTCGATAATAGCTTACAAATAGTTCATTTTCCTATACTCTTGATTATCAACCCTCGTCAGGCTACCAAGCTATCTGATTTGCTAAAAAATATGTATAAATTTGGCAATACCTATTCTATTCAACAATACATGAAGATTCCATTAACATTCCTTTCTTAAACTAATGTAAAACTTTAATTGAATCTTAAGTTTCTCCTTGAATGGGATTTTCTTAAACCTCTGTTCTCGGGAATGATATGTCACTAGAAAATAGAAGTGAATTTTAGTTTTAGTATTTTTATCATATTATAAACATTCTAAATGTAAAACACATGTCAAATAAGAAGGTACATTTATGTGAACATTTAATTACTCCAGTACCCAATGCCCAAAATTTGAAAGGCAGTGATCAAAAATTACAATGTTTTATTTGGCTTGTCAGGTTTTGATTTTATGATTACAGGCTTCTATAATAGTTGGATACTGCATGATTCCAAACATGAACTGTTGGCATCCTACTTTCTCAGGAAAACAACAGTGGAATGACATTTCTTTTTCCATGGCTTAAAAAAAAAAAATACATCTTAATTTCATATAGCCAAAAATATCTGACACAGCCATTTCTCCATACTTACACTGACCTAACAGCTAGCAATTCGTGATCCGTGCTTCCTAACATTTGTGTGCACAGAGTGTTTTCGTTTAGAAAATTCCCTTGTACAGCGATTGGAAGGTTTTCTGTAGATGTGGTTTTTTTCTCATTTATTCCCACAGAGATCTTAGTGGCCAGTTTAGGTCCATTTCTTCCTGGAGGCAAGGGATGGGCTCTGCCCTCCCCAGGGGGCCTGTGAAACTATGACTTTGTCAACATCCAACTACCACAGGGATGAGAAACAAATCAAATTTCTATTCTATGTCTTTTGCTTCCTCTTGGATAAAACAAGAAAAACTGTTTTCAAGTGTTGGCAGTCTCCATTTGAAAACACATGTTTCAAAAGTTTGGAAGTGACAGAGATACCTTCGACAAGAAATCTCATAGACAAGAGAATTTACCAGGTTTAACAGTTAGCTTTCCAGTCTAGGCCACAGAAGTGCTGTTTGCTTCACTGTCTGCATTGCAGTATCAATAGATGTTACCATTTCCATGAATTGTGTATATTCAATTCTAAGTCAGCAGTTAGAAAGCAAGGAGTGAGGGTTTAGGCACAGGATGGGACTCCTGTCCCTGTGAGTTTGGACAGTGGGGCATCGGAGATCAGGCCCACTTTGCTAGGCATCAAGACCTCTCTTTTCTTCACATAGAATGGTGCTGACCTAGATGTGTGGCTGGGGTTGAGTGTGGAGAGAACAGGCAAGTACCCAGGCTATCTAAGCTTCTGTCCCCTTTCCTTGTTTACCTATTGTTTCTCTTGCAACCCTATTGTCTTTCCACATTGGGATGTTTTCTAGAAGGACCTTAGAGAACCCAGCAAGGCAGATAGAGAAAGCAAGTATAACTAACATCAATCCCTACCAGAATCCCTATACAGTGGGATAATGAACAGATCAGTTTTCTTTTATAAAACTAGAAAATGAGCCTCCGGGAGTTAAATAAGCCTCCGACCATTCTGCAGGTAGGAAGAGCTCAGCACAATTCAAAAGGCAGACTTTGTCCTTACCAAAGCTCACCCCTCAGGTGTAAGGCCACCAGCATTGCACACAGAGCAGAAATGAAATGTCCTTTCCAGTGTGTCCAGTTCTTTATCTCTTCTAAAGAATCCCAAGTGCTGATGAAGTTGAAGAGACTGAAGGGAAGGGTAAGGCAATGCCAATAATAATATTCGTTAAGCACAGGTAGTTTCTTGATACAGTGTTTTTGTGCCTTAAATATGTGGTCTTCTATTAAAGTCCCCTCCCTGCAGTGAAATCTATTAATAGTTTCCCATAATAAAGGAGAAGCATAAGTTCAGAAATGGGCTCCCAAGAGTAGCCTGCTGCCCAGGGCCATGGGAATTCTAAGCCCATATTCATGTTCTAACTTCACACCCTCTTCCTTCACCCATGTCCTCACATGTGCCTTCCTGACTTCCTTCTGTGAGGACCTTGGTGCCCTTACTCTAGGGAACTCCATCTAGATTTCGTCTATGAGAAGTAAGGGTACAGTGTGCCTTCTGCTTCCTTAGTAATCTGAGGGTTTTGGATATGGTAGAAAAAGCAGAGATAGAATGAAGCAGCTATGTGTGGTAGCTAGATAAAGGAGTAATATAATTAGAGTCTATGATTGTGAAGGATCAGGCCTGGCTATCCTTTGTGATTGGTGAATTCTAGTCTATTACTTAAAAAGAAAATTATAGGTGCAGCAAATATATCTAGCATGGTAAAATTGAATGATATGACATATATAATTAACAGACAATTTATGAGATACTCACTGGTTTCTTTTTTGAGTGTTGCCATTTAAGATTTTTAAGATATGTACATATATAAATATCCTTTTCTGATTCTCAGTTGAATGAACCCAACTACAATGGTATTTTTCTGATGTTCATCAGGCATTGAAAACTACCATCTTGTCAATCTCAAAATGAAATGGCCCTTTGCTTGAATGATGGTCGTTCTTCAGAACGGCTCTCCCTGTTCAAAGCCTGCAGAGAGTTCTGGGGGAGACAGACATGTAAACAATCATGGCATGAATGTGCCTAGTGATGTTCTATGGCAAACCCAGTCTTAAATAAGCACATAAGTTTGGATACTGGTTTTCTGTTTTAACCTTCCAATTCCTTATCTCTAAAATTGGGATAATAATGTTATTTTACATGTTATTCATGGGGCTAAGTGTGAGTTCTCTCTCTCTCTCTCTCTCTCTCTCTCTCTCTCTCTCTCTCTCTCTCCCTCTCTGTCACTTGGAGATCCTCAAATAACTAATTATTGAATCTTTGGGGAGTATGGAAAAGAGGCAATTAAATACCCGGACACTCTGAATTATATTTCATGAACAGGCAGCTTTAAAGTTGGACCATAAATGATAAGAGAGTATATGATAAGGAAAAGAGGCACAAACCATTCACGTCTCTTCTAGCTCATCTAAAGGAAGGCCTAGAAATACCAAAATGCCTGAGAAAGGCCAAAAGAAATTATGAAATTTCAAACAAGTGTTGCTGAAATATTACGTTGTACCAAAATGCTTAATATATGTCCTTAATAATATTTCTGTTATCATAAGGTGCTTTCTTTATAGAACACCATAGTTTTTAGTGCCTTAACTGGACTTACTTATTTAAGAGACATTTATTAAGAACTTAAGATTACCTTTAATGTGCAGGTAAGCTATCATGTTTCTTGTGGGACCAAAAAAATGTGCTGTCCAGATCCAGAACTCACTCATTTGTGAATGAAAGACACCAGGCCAGTAAGACATGTGGCTGTAACAATGAATCTTCTGGCCAGTCCATACTTGAATTCATGTTGTCACGCTTGCTGTATTAATATATATACGACTGATTACAAACAAGCTCAAAAAAGTCAAGCTCCCCACCTCTGCCCATCTCAGCAGAAGGCTTGACTAAGGGTTTCTTGTAATCAGTAGTGTATATATATTTGTTCACAGTCCTGGTTTGGACAGCATAGTTTTTGGTCACTATAAATGTTGCTTTTACTTCCTCAGATGATGTGATGAGATGAGAGCTATACCTAAGCTGTGTGAATATACAGCTTTGAGTGAGCACAGAGGGTGGCCTTCTCTGTTACTACTGTCCCTAGCCTTTGGCTTGGAAGATCTAGCCTCCTTACAATCTAATCTTCCAAGCTGTCTGATTCAATCCAGCATGTCTTGGCCTCTGACTGAATTGCTCTGCCAGTAGCTTTGGCAATATCTTCTAATCTTCTGGCTCTTCATTCTCTGGATCATTCTGTCTTCACCTGTGCCTAGCTAGTTCTCCCTGTAATCTGTCTCTCTAAAACTGACCTAGTAAAGCTGCCCCAGTAAAACTGCCAAACACACACTACCCACCACACATCACGCTTTCTCTCTTTCTCTGCTCTTAAGTAGTCTCTTTTTCCTGTGCTATTCTCATAAAAGTTGGGCATATCCTATTTCTGACTCACTGGTTCACATCTTTCTCTGATTCCCCCTTTCGTTTGCCCCTCAACTAGAAACCACTTATCTTCCTTGTTAGGGATTAAAGGTATGTAGTAGCCATGTTGCTGGATCAAAATTCCTCTACATGAATACATACAAGTACCAGTATATTTTATGTACTCATTAAAGGTAATTGCAGACACTGAAAAATCAAACATGGTTTCTTAGGCATGGGGATAATTGAGAATGAAGACTGAGGGAGTTGACCCCGCGGAGGATAGAGAGAAGGATGAATGAAGCCCATTTCACAGGAGCTAAAGATGTGGCTGGAACATTGCTGAAGAGTGGGTCATGTAAAATATTGAAAGTAGCAAATACTTTTGGGTCCAAGGGGGAAAAGAAACTCGATTTATGGTTAAAGAGAAAGGATGCTTGAGGAAGTTGAAATCTCAATTACAGACATATATATCTAAATATGGTAAGAAGAGCCTGGTACCCAGGACACTGAACTAGACTATTACACAGGACGATTAGAAGGTGACATAGAGAAGCTATAATGAAGGTCAGGGGAATATCTAGGCTTCATTTGCTCAAGTAAGGGAACCATAGGACTTGGCCCCTAATGGGATGGCTAACATTTTCACATTGCGTGTTCAGTTGATGGCTGTGCAAACTTTGCTAAATAGTTTTGCTTCATTGGACTTTGGTATGTAAGGGGAGGGATTAAGTTAGTACTTTGTAGCCCTCCAGTTCCCAGGCAGAACAGTTTCATCAGTAAAATCTTATGAGAAGCTGGCCAGGTTTTCACTCTCATCTCCTACTTCCATGTTCTTTCTTTCTCCAAGAGAGGATTCCATAGGCTAGTAGATGTGGATCTATATTAACTGTGGTTCTTTACAGAGGGTCTTTGGAGTTTCTAATGCATGTGTCCATTCTGAATTCTGAAGAGGAGATTGCACTATACAGCATTCTCTCGATTGATTAAACTCTATGTTTAACTTCATAGTATATGCTCATGTACTTTGTAAACAAACAAACAAACAAACCGTCACTAAAGCAACAAAAACCCCAAAATAAAACCAAAATTCTATCACTTTCAAGTTGATACAAGTATTGAGTATCTGTTGTCTCTAGTAAATATATATGCTGCCTGGGAGGTGATGGATATTTTCCCAATATTAGTGGCAAAATATAGCAATAAGCATTAACCATTGGGGTACCAAATATTTGCAGAAATAAAGCTTGCTTCTGAGTCTTAGAATGAATTGGAGGCAAAGTGCCACTGGGCCTTTCAGCTCTGTCCAGACAGAAAGCCTTCATAGCAAGCTCTGACAAGAATGATGGGCCGGAAGGTACTGTGATGCCTGTGTTATGTCTACAGTTACAGCAGGAAAGCAAGGGAATACAGAGTAATGTGGCATTTAGTTAAGATGGCATTTAAATCATACTGATTGACAGTATCATTTGCCATTCTGTTGCTTATCAGTTTGTATCCGGTCTGATGTGTTATTTAGAAAAGGAAGAGTACCTCTCTGGTGATGTATAATTATTTATTTTTTAACAGCATTTTTAAAAAATGTATGGATTCTTTATCAGTTCTATATTTTTCTCCCTATTACTTTTTGTTAATTGAAATTATTATTTCATGTCTCTTGATTGTATCTGGTAGGTTGTTAGTTTTTGTTGTTATGACCATTTTAATGGTGTTCCTTCCAAAGATTGTTCCTCAGGACCCAGGGAGGTCTTCCTTGATAACTAATGTTTTATGACACTTCATGAATTGAGTGTACATTTTCAACAGGTAGGTTTTATTGCTCTACTTATTGGCTTGTCTCTTATTGAACAACTACTATGTAAGATGCTTCTCTAGGTGGTGAAGAAATGGGGGAGAATGGGACACCCACTGTGGTCCTTTTATGCACGTTCTTCCTTCTTGCTTTTTGTAGCTCTGCCACAAGATTTAGCTCTTTGCTCTTCTGGTCTTATAGCTACAGAACGCATCCATAGAGACAGACAGACCAATGCATACACAGGTCTACTAGCACACACACATGTGCACACATACACTGGTTTAATTGGCTAGACGATAAGCAAATAGCAGTTGTGGCATAGGTCAGATTCTCAAACAGGTTGTTGGGATTTGCTTTTGCTTCTTAGAGGTATGAGATCTGGTCATTTTGTCCATCTCACATAGCTATGATACTGTGAACAGCCTGCAGTCATCTCAGTTAAAAGAGGGTAATGGGGAGATGCTAAAGGCATGTTAAAGGAGGAACAGGGCACGTGGCAGCTTCCTCTTAGGACTGTAGTTCTTGCTCGAACCACCTGTGCCTGTGCATCCAGGCTGAGCAGAAGGGCACGCAGGCGCATGCCTTCCTCCCTGGTTTTCAGAGATTCTTCGATTGTCTTGGCTGTCTCGTCTCCTCCAGTGTCTCTGGCAAAAGGTCGTAGGTTTCATTTGATTACCTCTTGGTTTCCTGTTAAACTCTGATGGGTCACCTTGCTCCACATAGCTGTTTAGAATTTGCTCATTTGTTTTTTTCTCCTTAGCGTGTCCAGTGTTGAAAGTTAATGCTTTCTCTTTCTATTTTTCATGGAATAGATGTCAGAGGACACAACATTAATAGGAGTCTGTTTCCTCTATTACCTCTCAGGACTAGACTTTCTGCGCCCTTTAGGAATTACCATTTGCAGTGGAAAGTGAGCTTCAGTAAATGGACAGAAGTTTTTCTCTATCTTTTCCTAATTGTTTCATTGCTTTGAATTTGGACTGTTTCATTTAATTAACATGATCCTATTAACCTCATCGCCACAAGTAAAAATAGACTATATTTCAACATTTGAGGTGCGTAAGTTTCTTGGAGAAAAATACAAGTGATAGCGTATTGCTGTTCATAGTTGAGCTAAACGCTTCTAACTGGTTTACTCCAGAACATAGCTATAAATAACCTATGAAGATTAGCAATATCTTCTACTAGAGTATCTCCTTACTTTTCTGGATGCTTTGCTAGAAAATCCAATTCTGTGTTTGCTCCAGCAGGTTAAACATTTTTTATCAGAATGAAAAACAGACAGTGCAAACTCTTTTGACTTGGGCAACATTAGAGCTACAAACACAATCAGGGTCACATTGTCATCTCAGGGATTTATTTTTGTAGCTTCCGTGATAGTGTAACGTAGGACAAGTTGTTTATTCTCTTATTTATATGCTTGTTGATGTGGGTTTTGAATCAGAAAATTGGTGTAATTGCCTGAGTAGAGAAGGTGTGGAAATTCTAGAGGTTGTGGGGACCATAAGGTTTCTGTGTTTTGAGGAACAGTCAAAGCACAGCAGAGTCTGTGCAGCATGTGCTCTTAGACTGATATTTTCCTCAGATAGAACAAAGCAAATATTTAAGATGAGTTTCATTGAGTGTTTAAAATTCTTAAGACTGTGATCGCTTCTGGATCTCTGTTCACTTCTCAGTGAGAATCCTTGTTAGCAAATTTAAAGGCATGTTGATTTATCTTTTACTTGGAGAAAACATTTTGTTCCTCCTGGTAAGTGCAAGTTCCTTTGGCTTTGGTGGTTCTTGTTCTCTCTCTCTCTCTCTCTCTCTCTCTCTCTCTCTCTCTCTCTCTCTCCATAAACTCCACTCTATTTTTGTTTGTTTTTATGCTTATCTTAATTGAGTTGATTTTCTCTTCCATTCTTGAAAAGAAAGAGAGGGTTATTTTCCTGGTAAAGGGAACTATGTGGTATTCAAATAGAATTGGCTGAATTAAACAGCAAAGTAACTACTCATTAATGTCCACCTCACTGACTTACCAGGGTTTAGCATTCTTGGATTCATTAGCAGGCCTCCATGTTCTAACACACTAAACTCACTGTTTGAGAGAGGGTCACATGAAAGAGCAGAGTAAGAAACAGCCACATTCATGAAGTAGTGGCAACAAACTCAGATGTTGTCTGGAACCAAATCAGAAAGAAATAGTGGAAAACGTGTATTAAAATAGTTCCTCCTTTCTCACTATTAAACGTTGGCTAATTGTTGAATTGGGAAAATAAAGGCAGCGTGTTGGCTGAGCCCCTCCACTCCCTTGCTCTCCTTCTCTCCCCTTCTTTTCCCTCTCCTATCATTCAATAATTCATTTTAAAGTAGATTATATCCGGTGTTTAATTTAAACAATGAAAAACTTGACAAACAGTACACTCTGCATTTTGTAAAAGCTTGTCGGTTTTTGGCCTCTAGAACCTCAATCAGGTTGAAAAAAGTAATACTAGTAATATTTTTAATGTTAGCAACAAAGTATAGCATATTCTCAATACTCTTGTCAGTGGCAAGTTATCTTATTCTTTATGAGCTTTACTTTATACAGAAAACGGAAAAGCACGATAGTACAAAATTTGCACCATAGATTGTTGGGAAATATTGAGTTGGAAGTCACTTCCTAACATGGCATGAGGAAATACTCTGTCTTAGTCTAAACTGAGGTAACTGTCTAAAACTCAAAGACTGTTAGAAACAAAAACAGTGCTTAACCATGTAACCTACCTCAGTGGCTTCTAATGACAGAGTTATATTTTTGATATTCATTGACTATATTTTGTTAGATCTCTAAATGTAATACAAGTAAATGTCTCATCAATCCCAAAGCTCTTCAACCCTCTTAATTTGTTAATATTTCTATTTTGAAGTCATATCCTGGGGGTCAAGCCAACAACCTCTCACATGTCAGGCAAGAAAGAGTAGCACCACCAGGAGGCATGCCCCTGGAGGCATGCTTAAATTCTATTTCTCTAGATTAGATAATTCAGATTTTATACATTTCTTTAAATACTGTCATACATACTCTTATGTTTCTCTTTACTGCTTAAAGACAGAATTGGGATTCCTACCAGTAAATATCAGGAAATTACACAATGGCGTCATTCCTTTAAATTTTTTTTTTTTCTTTACCTAATTTAGGAAAGCTTGCTCCCTCTTACACAGGTATTAGTTTTTATTCTTTCCCAGTTGCCAAGGTTTGTTTTTGTTGTTGTTGTTGTTGTTTACACATTTCTTTTTCTGCTGTTAGAATTTGCAGTTCAATTTTATTTTATTTTTCCTGTAAATGTCTAATCATGCCTCTATACTTGCCTATTATTAAATTTATATCCAGGATGTATCTTTTGTTTTGAATTATAATTATATCCTTTTCTCTTAGCAACAGTACCTATCTTCACTGTGATGTTATCTTTAAAATTAAGTATCATGTGATCTTTCTTTATTGAAGGCAGTTAGATGAAGTGTTTAAGAAATACAGGCCTCATCCTGAGAGAGCACTACAGTAGACTTCCCTGACATTGAATCATTGGAAACTGCTCTTTCATAGGCCCAATTTGGTCATCTGATTTATGCACTTTGTATCTTCAGAGTCAAGGTACAGACTTCCCAGGAAAAAAAGGCACATTTATTTTAATGTTGGGATCATCTCGAAATGGGGACATCTTTAGATGCCAAATTGAAATTATCAGTATTTTATACTTGTTTTGCAGTAATGAGACATATGCTGGTTACACTGTGGCTTCAGAAAGCATTTCCTGCCCATTTAGAGTCTCAAGTGCAAACTGTAACCCTTTAGAATATTATGTGGGTTTGTGGCACTCCCAGGGGGACCTTGGGCCCATAAACCAGCGAATGGATTATATAACGCTGCATAAATGCTGTATTTTTCATCTGACAAACATAATCTTGATCCTATATTTTTATGTTACCTAACTGCTTCAGAATACCACTGTTGAAGCAACCCATCAAAATGGAAATTGCTTCTAAAACACGGAGCAATAAATATTGGTCAAGGCTTTGTGTAATTCAGTGACTCCATTCTTGAACGTGAGTCTATTGAAATTGTCTGTTGCGTTAAAAATATAGTCATAATCTTCATTTTATCATGCCATTTGAATTCTTTCTATCTTAACATTCACATGTTTACTTTTCAGAAATTAAAATAAACTGTTCTTGATTTGTTTAAGGCATGCTTGACTATGAATCAAACCTAAAAGCAGGCAAAGATACAGTACTGACAAGTTATACAGCATGGGGATTCAGACTGTCAATGGGTCAAGACACATTTGTGGTATCTGTAGAATAAATCCTGAAGGGATACATCACTATGAAACTTGCAGTAAAAGCCCCGTCTCCACTGTGTTATGTTTGAATGACCTGATCGGTGGGCCATGAAGTCTCATCATCTCAGCCTTTTGATGGGCCACAGGCTTTCTCTGATTTTGTATACAAATAACAATAGTTTTGACTCTGCTAATCCTTTCTTAGAAACATAAGTAGACATTTCCGAGCATTTCTTCTCCTGTTTTTTGATTGGAAGAAAATTCCAGAGCTGAACACTCTGACAGCATGGTTCCTATCTCCCCACCATCCTTAGCATGTCTGAGCTGGCTGTTCTACTCGCCCACTTCTTGCACAGAAGGTACTCATATCTTCTGACTTTCACTGTTAAGAACAGATTCCCCTTTGCTTATGAGATGGAAACAACTGTAGGTTTCTTTCCATTTTACTAAAATTGACTTTACTGTTCTCATAGGCAGAATTGACACATGATCGTTCGTATATTTTGAGTACTCTTTTTTTTTCTCTAAGGCACATAGCAAGCATCGTCCTGGAGTCTTGTGTGTCTCAGGATATTTTATTACTTGATTGCTGATGTTACTCTTTCTTCTTCAGTTTAGCTGTAACATTAAATTCAGCTCTCAATTTGATTACCTTTTCATTTTATTCGCCTCTTTATAACCTAGGATGATGTTCTAGTCATGAGTGCTTACATATTTTAGTGAGGCTCAGAGAATATTCTATTAAGGGTTCAGATTCTGGATCTTTCCTATTTAGTATCTTTTTGGAGTAACCATGAAGACCTTGGTTAAGAATGTGCCACTTCACTGAGAGTTGGTGTTATATGCTTTTCTTTATCTCTTTTGAAAGGTAGTTTTGAAACTTTTCATTATTTTATTTATTTAATATACAGACATATGTCTATTGTGTGTGGAAGTCAGAAGAAACAAGCAGGAATCACCTCTCTCCTATCATGATGGTCCTGAGTATCAAACTCAATTCATTGGGCTTGGCAGCATGCACCTTCATCTGCCAAGACATCACATATCCTAAAGAATTTATCCAAACTGGATGTGTGTGTGTGTGTGTGTGTGTGTGTGTGTGTGTGTAATATAGTTGGTATATTTTGCAGGCTTACTAAAGCCTTCTAAAGCATTTATATGCTAACTGGTAATATCGTTGTCATGGATGATAAATTTTAAGAGAATGATTTATTACTATTGTTTTCAGTGTGTGTGTGTGTGTGTGTGTGTGTGTGTGTGTGAGTCTGTGTGGTAGGGTGGACATGTGGGTGTCCACAGGTCAAGAAGCATCAGATCTGCCTGGAACTAGACTTACAGGCAGTATGTATATTATACAGTATGTATGTATATTAGTAATATATTTCTGGCTTCAAATCTGTAAGGACTCCTATTATTATTTAGACCTACATGGCATTATTCACTTACCATTGTACTTTGAAAAACAGTATCACCATTAAATTAGATTGTGTAAAAGTAGAATTGCTAGACTAAAGATACAAAGCTAAGTTTTAAGTTTAGTCCTAGTTCACAGTATGCTATTCTGCAGGCATATAATTACTTAATGGTGGTAAATGATAAGGCTACAGATTGCTTTGTTGATTAGGTTCTTCATTCTCGATTCTTGATATTTTTTTCAGCATAGCACTGTAATATAAAGTCGGCACACCAATCTCCATTACTACGGTTTGGAGTGAAGGCTAGCTCTTTGTAGAGGAAATGATAAATTATTCTTCAGGGAGCAATACAGTTTACTAAGCTGTGTATGAGGCTTGGGGGTCAGGTGACCTAGCTCTGATCAGAGGGTCAAAGGCATGTGTCAATTGCCAGTGCTTTCTTTGCTGTCTAAGCTAGTGCACAGAGCTTGCTGCTTCTGTCTTTGCATACACACTGTGGAGAAAGGTTCTTGTTCATCTTGCTAAGCAAGCTCCGCTCTGGTTAAAATGCCTACCTACCACTCTTTCAGAGCCATACCCAGAGGGAGAGGAGAAGATGTAATGTAATCTGCCAGGTGTATGGCTTCAAATACCATTCTGTTTCTTTTTTACCATAATCTCTGTGATAAGCATGTTTCTAAACTTCTTTTATCATTCTGGTGATAGGAAGATGCACATCATTATGTGAAAGATAAACTCAAGCAGTAGTTGATATTAATTATAACATACAGTCTAAAAAACCTTTACATTCAAAGCACATTCAGACTTCCTGCTAGGAAGTAGTTTAGATCATTTTAGATCATTTATCTTTATGGGTGTGTATTGCACACAAATATATATATCTATCTATCTATCTCTATATATATCCATATAAACACACACAAACAAGCATACATGTGTATATGATTATCTACATATTCTCACACTGTATATATGCATATACATAAAACATATATACATAAATATATTTACATATATATGTATATGTACAATATGTACATATATATGTACATATAAACATATACAATGTGACAATATATAAAGGGATGGTTTAGGAAACTATCAGTTTACTTAGACCAAGTCAGCTGGGGAGGTCCGATGAAAACTAAATGAAATCTGTAGTTAGTCTCAAAAAAACCAGGTGTAAATGTAGAACGAACTCAGCTCTCTGTAGTCTGTAGCTGGAAGAGCTTGGAAAATATGATAGTGTGTATAAGTCAGTTTGCCAACTCTCATGTCTTTACAGATTCAACCTCTGCTTTCCAAGGCAATGAGACTTCAGGCATGCTGTTGTACTGCTCATGAGAGTGCCACTTTCAGAAGATTGTACTTGAAGTGTTTTTAAATAGCACTAGAACGACTCTGCCATGCCACAGGAAAGCTTTTCCCCACTCCAAGTGTGCATTTAATCAGCATTATGGCAATTACAGCTCAACTAGAAATGCTTCACCCTTTGTTTTGTGGCAGGAACTTTGTCTAGGATAAAATTATCATGAGTAGAGGTAATTTGAAATGTTTTTCTTCCATCTATTTATGACTGAATAAGACAGGGTGTTGTGGAAAAGATGAATATCTTTTTCTAATTGAAGACATCTGCTTTGATCTTTAAAACATGTAGAGTTCCTATCGGAGAAAAGAGAGGAACCATTCCTTGGTGATTGTCCATGTGATAATGTCCTTGGGTTCATTGACTGAGATGTTATAATGAGACTTAAAACCAGACCTAAGAAGCACAAACTTGGTGCTTATGTGATGATCTCATTGATTTTTTTTTTAAAGCTACTTTAAAAGACTGTGCTGCTGCCACTACTAACACATATGTATCTCTGGTCTCTGATGTAGGTTTGGACACCTGGGGAAATGAAGTCAATGAAAACCCAGGCTGTATGTCTACCCTAGATTGTCTTCCTGGATAGCCTTCTAATACCACCGTATTTTATGTAGTAGGTGAACCTAAGTGAAGTGCTCAGATATACAAATGAGAGTCTTCTGTCCATACTTCATATAATGATAGTGATAGATTCTTAATGTTGACATAGCAGAAGGTGAGCTCATCTTCCCACTGATGAAGAGTGGAAGTTTGTGTGATAGTTTTTATCTTAAGTTGCAGGTTCCTACTGATGGAGGAAGGGCTAGGCTGTGAACTGTACACAGATCATGTCACTGTTAGAGTTATTATTATTATTGTTTTTTAGGGTGCCTAAGACATAAAGGGACACTGCCACAGGTGATGTTGTCAAAGAAAGAGACTGATTTGAAATACTTCATTCGGGGAGGTAATTAAGTAAGCTAGGCAATTGGGTCAGAAACAGAAAAAAACAACTTATGAAGACATTATCAACAGCATTTCATTATTTGAAAAGCTGTTTTTCATTTAGAAAGTAGAATGGCCCTTTATTTACTACAAGAGAGTGAGATAAAGATTATATGTTAATTTGTAAAATACTTCTAACTCTAAGACAAAAACCTGACAAATTAGATTAAAACCGGAAATAGCAAGGAGCAACATATTACTGGATTTAATTAAGAAAAAGAAACCACTAGGTGTTTGAGAACAGGAAATGCTTTTAGTGTGTCACATGAACCCACGTTCAGTAAGCTTATTATTCATGTCAGATCCAATTGGACTCACCTGTACTCTCAGGACTCGGGGGCTGAGGTAGGAAGATCAGTAGTTCAAGACTGACGTGGGCTTTGTAGCAAGTTTAATAGGAATATATAGTGAGACACTGTCTCCAAAAATAACAAACAATCTTAAAAGCAGTTGATGAAGAAAACAAGCACTTTCATATCTTTAATGGAAAACCGATATTAATAGTTTTAAGTTTTAATTATTTAGCCTCGTGGAAGAGAATGAGATGGTTTGATTAGATTAAATACCCACCCCCTCCCTGAATCCAAACTATGATCATGCACATCATAAATAGGCAATAGACGGTTTGCAAAGAGAGTGAATGCTAATCTCTTAACTTTAAAAAGGGCCCTCCTAGAGACCACAGAGACCACGTGTGTTTCCAGATAAGGACGTCTGAATAATTTGTGATTTACAGGTTTGCACTGTGCGTGTGAAGGATAGTGTTTGGATATACATTATGATCCTGTAACACTTATGAAGGAAAGCTCTTGGCAGTGACAGCATTCATACACACACCCAACACACACAGCCTTTGTTAGTGAACATTTTTGTCACTGATCTTTATCGTTGGGAAAACAGAGACTGTTTGCTACCTTGGAAAGCCCACAGAAATATGTTGACAGGATAATACAGAAAAAAATAGAATTATAGAACTCTACCATGATGTGCCCAGTTTTAATGTAAGGGTAAGAAGTTGAAAAAAACCGCTTTAATAAAAAAAATTAGCTAGACCATAAAAAGAAAAGGCTGAAGATAGTTCATTAAAACATAGTCTTCAGGCCTGCCATAACTCTCTGCCCTTCTAATTCACTGCATCTCAACCTTGGCTAACATTAGAATCACCCAGGGAGCTTTAAATATCCCAATGCCCAGCCTACACCTCTAGCTGATTAATTTAGAACCTCTGGGGGGAAATGGAGGGGACAGCATTTAACAGTGTCTTTTAGAGCCCCACATTCAATTCTAGGTACCACCCAGGTTGAGTTCGACTTCCTGTTCCTTTCTGTGTATTTCAATTGGATCTACACATTGTGCTTAATCTTCCCCAGTTCTGTGGATTCTTCTCTGGCCCTTTGATTTGACCTTTTAGTAATACTAGTCTACACACACCAGTCCCCCTCCCCACCCCCCACCGCCAAGCTGTATTAGAAGATGCTTTTTTGTTTGTTTGTTTTTGTTTTTGTTTTGTTCTTCCATTTAGACGTTGCATTGTGCTGGCTAGCAAAACTGAATTCAGGATTTTTTCATGCTCAACATTTGTTTAAACAATAGGCCTTTGGAATGCTTACATTTTCCATTGCAGATATTCTAGTGGGGAGAGAGTTGAACCCTTGGAGAAGAGGGGTGACATGGTTTAAGGTTACTTTCCTGTAGCCCTGTGATGCTTCAGAATGGGATTTGGGTGTGGCTGGGGAGAAAGACACTGAATGAAAGTCATGTCCAGTCTCTCTTCTTCTCAGCCTGTCCTACCAGTGAAATCATCCTAGTTTCATTATACATTGGGAGGGTAACTATATATTATCACCACAGAGATGAGCATCGCCAGTGCAAGAAACAAGATGGGGCTTTGAGAACCACTGGTGACCAATCCTCTTATCACACAAGGAAGGCTGCGTAAAGGTTAAGTGATTCTTCCAAAGTCATAGAGCTAAATTGTGCCCTTTGTTCCTGCCAGTGTGATCTCTTCACTCTCACCAGAAGACAAGAAGCCCTGTCATACCAACACTTGACCCAAGGTCTTATGCATACAGGTACTTGGCAAATATTTGTTGAATGAAAACACGAACAAATGCTATTTCATGATCGTCTAATTTTGCTCACAGTCACACTATGAGAAGAATACTGGTTTCTGGTTTCTTCTAAAATCTTTCCCTTTAGAAACAGCAAATGTTGATGCATAGCTCATTCTGTTTGTTCTTCAAAGTCTTTCCTTGTACATATAGACATTAAAGTAGTTTATTTGGTTCTATTAAGACATTTAAAAAAATCTTTTCTCCATTTCTTCATAACTGGATTGTATGTCTATTTCTTCGAGTGTAGGACCTTCACTGGCTGTACCTTTGTCTCTTTTACCTCAGCCAAAGATCTTGCTTGGATTAGTCAACTGCCCTATAGAGGCTGTGAAGTACTGTATTGCTGTTAATAGTAATTAAGAAGGCATCAAATATCCAAATTTATTATGATTGAACTTTTGTTCAGTATGAAAGTTGTTCTTTTGCCTAATGAGTAGCCAAATGGTGTTTTTATGTCCATAAAATTTCTTTCCCTTTAAAGTATTCTTATCTTTTATCAGACCTCTTTTTTTTTTAAAACAAAAGATTACAAGGTTTTTTTGTTCTTTTTTTTTTTTTTTAAAGTAGATTAAATAATTTGGTGTCTGCCAATTTTTTTTTTTTTGAGGTCTCTGAGTATTGCCTCTCTCAGTCATTTAACTAGTCTCTAAAAGCAAAGCCAAACTGCAGCTTCATGGGAAAAACACTTGGGAAGCATCCAATCCAATGCATGCCAATTCACATTTTCCTTCCTCTTTCAAAGCCACATTTCCTGGCTGGACTGGTTAGAATTTCCCTTTGAAGAAAAAAAGAAAGGAGTATTCCTGGATTGGTTTCAAGCCCTTTTGTTCACTGCAGTCATTCCAGCATTCTCTACAGAGTTCTTATAAGCCAGTAGAAGAAAAAAAAAAATTTCTATCGTTTTCTCTGGAAAAGTACTTAAATGTGTGTTCTACACCCTGTCAGAATACACCCTTTGATGAATTCCCAGCCTGTGCCCATCTTCTTTGATCAATTTAAATTTCTAGTAGTGCATGTAACCAAAATTTTGAATATGTTATACTCTTCCTTCTTCCAACCATGCCATGGTTGGTTGATTACGTTTCTCTGTTTGTGCTAGTTTCTCTTTTAAGGAACCACATCTGTGGAATATTAGGTACAAGTACCTGTTCTGAGAAAAGAAAAAAAAAGAAAAAGAACGATGTATCATTTAGATCCTGCTTACTCATCTGTAAGGAAGAATTTGACTATGCTGTTCCCAGGGATCATAGGGTCCATTTGTTCAGCTTGTACGTTTGGCTACCTCAATGGGTAGGGATCTTGGTATCCTTTATTTTAAGCCAGGATAGCTTGCATTCATTCACGTATATCCACATACTTGTTTAAGCTCTTTGATAAAATGGACTTTACTGCTAAACTTGTACTGAGTTCTAAAACTAAAGTGTTCAATTAATTTGAATAAAGTTACTTAACTTTTCTGACTTTGATTTTATAACTTGAAAAGTACTCATGACTAAAGCTACCCCTTTTCAGTTATTGCTAGGAATATATAAACGCTGTAAGTATGCTAACATGGTACCTGGCACATAGTACCTGGTGCATAGTACCTGGCACATTAGTACCTGGCTCATAGTACCTGGTGCATAGTACCTGGTGCATAATACCTGACACAATTACAGTTTGTCTTCTGCTAGGAAATGTGACACAGATTTCTGACTTCCTAAGGCACATGTTTTGCCATTAGGGCACTCAAAGTCGATGGGAGGGAACACATGTGAGCATGAGTACATTCTATCAGGAGTACCACCATAGAGTTACTTACATACAGTAGCTAAAATATTCAAAAAGAGTATGTCTAACTGTAGGGAGAGGGAGGATAGGGAGCAGAAAAAAATGGCTTATGTGAATGTGAAAGAAAATGTTGTTGTGATGAATGATGAGGAATAAGTCAAAGAAAGATGCGTATGTTCAACATCAATGGGCCAGGCAGAAAAATGGTACATATAACTAGTGCTTTCAGTATGTGAGACATGAGATTGCTCTTTGCATCTTTCAGTCTCTCTTCTCAATGTCTTCTCAGAGCACTCTCTATTGCTCAAGCAAGCTGAGGTAACTCTAATTGGATGACAGGAGGTTTCTGGTGGTGGAGAGGAGTTGTGACAGTAGTAAAGAAAGAAGGGTCTGTGTGAGATGACTGGTGCGCTTACCACAAGTAAGAGTCATTTATCTGATACAGAAGCCTCAGAAGAAGTTGGATTTCATCTGAAGACGAAGGTCTTGAAAGGTTGGGTACAGGAATAAAGGGAGTCAGATGGTGCATAGCAGGAGAGTTTGGGGCTTTATTTTCATGGTGCACTGTGGAGTTCAGTGAGTACGTATGCTGCCTCACTTCTTTGGTGTGTGTTTGGGTATGGTTAGGGAGAATTTGCCTGTGAGCATCCTCCTCCAGACTGAGGCAATGAGGAGAGAGAGTAGTGAGATGTGAACATCCTGTGTTTAGACTTATGGCACTCCATGTGAGCCTATTCTCTGGCTGATGCTTAATGACCTCTGCTTAATCAGCAGGCCTCAGTCTGTCAGTTGAAGGCCATGTTCCAGACAAGCTAAAAGGTGATTATCTTTCTCAGTCTTGTACTCAAAATGAAGAAATGAAAGGTTATTTATTTCAAATAAAGAAAGCAAGTTGGAGCATTCATTAACTGTACAAATAGAGACAGATAATGCAGAACAAATGGCATCTGGTTGTAAAGGACAAGGTTTTAGAAACTAAAGTGAAGGTCCATTTTTAGAAGGTTGGAGAAGTAGTCTTATATTACATACAGTGAGGAAACGAAGAAAACTCAGCTTTAAATTCCCTTGTGTATATATCCACTAATGACATAATTTTAGAAAATAAGATATAGCACTGTAACAGGAAGACAGGAAGGTTGACTGGTCGGGAAGGGGATGATTCAAGACTAAAGCAAGAACATTGAAGAAGCAGCTTCCACAGTTGGCTCACAGTGTGCATTTGAGAGTCTTTACACATAACTCCTAGTGTATATTTGATAGACCGTGACTCATTCATATCATACAAAGTATAGAGTGTATATTTGATAGACTCATACAATACAAGGTATGCAGATACTCAGTGTCTTATGAATACCCAAAATTCAGTTAATATGGAATCTACTAACATAATTATCCAATAGCCCTTTGGGATGACACAAATTTCTACAAAGCCACAAATTATTCCAGATAGACTCAGTTTTTTTTATGATAAAATTACAAGTCATATAATATATATTACATATAATATATATTACATATTATATATATGGTAGGTAGGGGGAACATAGAAGGTATCTCAGGTGTCATTTGATCTTCTCAGTAACTGAACACAAAATGGCATGATTTGTGTACATCTAGGAGAGTAAGCTAGCATGAAGATAGCTTCCATGATCCAGGAGAACCTGGCTTGTTTGTGAAGAAACCTGTTTAGGTTACTAACCACACATTTTGGTGGAGAGCCACTTTTTTATTGTAGCCTTAATTTTATTATTACTTCCTCCATCATTGTCTACTCAATTACAAATTTCCTTGAGCATAGCAAGAAAGCAAGAATCACTTAGGCCGGGCATTGTGCTGCAAGTCTCTGAGTTTGAGGCTAGCCTGATCTCCATAGTGAAATTCCATCTTTGAAAAAAAATCAGTTGAAATGAAAGTTTGTGTGTGTGTGTGTGTGTGTGTGTGTGTGTGTGTGTGT
>JADRCH010000029.1:12623215-12639778 GCA_019843965.1 Rhynchomys soricoides
AGAAAAACTGAAAGAAGTCAGAAAAGATGAATGAGCCTAAATGAGCCAACTGATTTGGCCTAACACAGAGAAGAGTATAGGACTTGCACTCTTAGAATTGTCTTCGATTTTATGATATATTTCCCAGAGTTGATGCCTCTGAAGAGAATACCAAAAGGGGAAAGGGGAAAGAACTTTTTTTTTTTTTTATTGGACAGAACAAATATAAACTATTTGTAAGGTCACGGAGGATTTTTTTTGAAGATCTTGGAATGCCATGATAATTTATGTGTCTGTGATATTGTGCTGGTTAAGACAAAATAGGGGTATTATACTTACTTCTTTCCATGTCTTCAATTAAAATTCACAGAAACTGAAACAGAACTAAGGGACATTAGTGTTCCCTGCTTCACACAGTTGGTTTTCAGTTCCACGCAGAGAACAAGGTTTTCTCTCTTTCGAGTAGATAAGATTGGCAGAGACAAACCAGCTCTGTGCACTCATGGCTTACATTCTTCACATGGTTTTGGCTTAAAGTACAGCTGCGAGAGTCACCAACATGGTTGGCTTTTGGTATCGACTGAGGTTAGCACATAAGCAGAGAGGGTGACCCAAAGAACCTGAACTCCACCATTCCGTCCTTCCACTAACGTAGTCGTCCATCCTTATCAATGAGCTCTGGAATTGGTATTGTTACAAATGCTTTCTTACATGAATATTTTGATTGTAAAATTCTCTTGCTATTACCTCCTATGAACTTTCCATTTACAAATATGTTCTTGATGGAATAAGGTTCTGTCCTTTGAGCTTCATGCTAAAGACCTTCAGAAGAAAGAGGAGCTTGAAGTATTGGTCCAAATGTTTCAAGTTGTCAAATAGAAACTGAAATCATTTTCAAATTAGGTGACTAATACAATGCAAAGCAATGATGCTCTACCTTAAAATGTGTATTGACTATCGTTTTACCTGTTATAAATAAATATACACGGTTTTATATGAAATGATGTGTGTTCAACAGGGATTTGTTCCAATATTCTCTGTATGTGCATTTCTGCAGTCCATGGTAGCTTCCTCTTCAGTTTGAAATTGTGTGAGACATTGAACTTGGGGCCCTTGTATATCCCTGGAAATGCCCTACCACTGAACTACGCATCCAGAACTTTTGTGTTACCTTTGACACATGGTCTCTGTGTAATTGATCTTGAACACTCTGTTAAGGATGACTTCAAACTTATGAGTTCCTTCCTCTTAAATACTGAAACTACAGATGCTCGACATCATGCTGGCTTACAATTTTTAATGATAGGTTTTCATTTCAGAGATAACTTGAAAAAATCTTAAATAAGAACAAAGAAAAGTTGTTTTAAATACTTAAGTTTTTCCAATTGAAAAAAATTTCAATCACTTTTACATAGTTTTTCTCCCATCAAGTCCATTGTTTGTGACCTGTAGAAGCCTTAGAACAGCCTCTGTGAAAAGTGAGTTCATGGATTAAGACCTTATATTCAGAAAAATTAAGGCTGGAGAGATGGCTCAGCAGTTAAGAGCACTGACTGCTCATCCAGAGGCCTTGAGTTCAATTCCCAGCAACAACATGGTGGCTCACAACCATCTGTAATGGGATCTAATTCCTTTTACTGGTGTTCCAAAGACAGCTACAGTATACTCATATAAAATAAATGAATAATTCTTTTTATAAATTAAGCAAAACATAGAAAAATGAAAAGTTATCTACTAGTATTTATCCTTGTCAGGGTGGTTTGCCTAAGGATAAAGACTTGATCCTCCTTTTGTGTTGAATGGTAATTTAATTGCAGACTGGTATCTACAATGACAACACTTAAAAATCAACTGACAGTTATATTTCTAATGGATTTGATGAGTCACTTTGACCTTGTGGTATATGCCTATTGGTACCATTTTACTTAGTATAAAACATCAGCCCCTCAAAGGCTCACATTCCAAAATCTGCTGCAATCAACCCACTTTAGTTGAAGGCAGTCTTGTATGAATATTTTTAAATATCCCATATATCTGAATCTGATCCTGTGGAGGCAAGGGTGCAACAATGAGTATCTTTGCTTCAAGACTCAGAGAGACAAATGAGAAGGTGATCTCAGTGTAAATATCACCCACCCATCATGCATCCTCCTGTTTAAATGTGGCTTGGTGTTTTCATGTAGTTAAGAGGAGGAGCTGATCAGAAGAGGAAACAGAAGAAGCGTACTGAGCCTGTGGCTGTGCGGATAGTCAGGTCAACAGGCTGAGTCCAAGACAGAGGTTCTCAAGCCTCTGTAAGCATCAGCATCTCCAGGAAGGCTGCTTAAAACTTACTCTTACAGGCTCTTCCCCAGATTTTCTGGCTCAGTAGATCATGGATATTGGATGTCTAACTAGTGCCTCTGTGACACAATTGCTGCTGGGCCAGGAGTCTGCACTTGGAGAACCACTAGTGCCTCTGTGACACAATTGCTGTTGGGCCAGGAGTCTGCACTTGGAGAACCACTAACCTGAGGATACAGTTTCCAGACCACACTAAACGTAGTTTGCTTCACAGCTCCTTTCTGCTGAGAGTAACCAGTACTTCGGGTCTGATTCAACAATTCAATTGATAACAGTAGCAAAATTACAGATATGAAATAGCAGTGGAATAATTTTATGGTTGGGGGTCATCACAATGTGAGGTGCTGTATTAAAGAGTTGCAGTATTAGGAAAAATGAGAATACTTGCCCTAGTTCATTCATTCAGACAAGAGGATTCTATTCTAACCTAAAAAAATACATCAGAAAACAAAGCAAAACAAGACAAAAACCATCAATATCTTGACAGTAAATATTCTTCTAAGCTTTAAGCTAAAAACTCTTTTATAAGTAAAGTGTTCAAGGTGAACATGTATTATAGTCTTTCCTTAAGGGTCATATTCTGAAGCTACTGCAGATCCATCAGGATTAGTGGATTCTAACCAAAGACTCAGGTTATCCACCTGTCTTAAACGAGCTGACTCTATGCTCTTCAGAAAGCCCTTTAAATACTGCATGCCTCACCTTTCCTGTAAGAAGGAACATTTTACTCATATTTTATTTGATTTATTTCTATATTGTTAGAATCTCTGTAAAGAGTAACCACACTTAGGGCTTATGCCACTCTTTAGAAGAAGGGGACTAAACAAATCTAGAGAATCACATGTCATTTCTGAGATTAAATTTTCTGTAGACATCTTCATTTCTACCTAAAAGTCCACCTTCATAAACAGTTAACTATTGCCCAACTTTATGGACTATATTTAACAGTTTTCACCAGAGACTACCAGCCCCTTTCCTCTCCAAACACAACAGTTGCCCACATCAGTCTATGTTTAGGGCCAACTTGACAGTTCTGTTTCTGTTTGCCTTCTGGACAGCAGGCGGCTGAATGACAGTGCAAAACTAAGAACAGCTTTAGGCCAGAATTATATCTGCCCCAGTACTTTTCTGTTTAAATTCTGGGGAGTGTGAATCCCAGAAATGAGTTTCTACCATGCTACAAATAACAGAAAAAAATATTAGATGAGGTGTTGGTTTAGCAGCAAAACATTTTAATAAAAAATTTCACTTCATGTATGTAAAAGGTAAATGAAGGAATTAAGTATATTAGCTGGGCAAAAGCAGCAGTATTGAGAGCTCCTCCCTCCTGCCTGACTCCTAGAGATGCTGAGCTTTTAAGGTGTCGGCCCTTTTGGTCACTCAGTTAACTGAACGGCGGAAAAGAAGGGAGGTGAGGGAAGAGAGAAAGCCAGGCTCCTGGTTTTGTGCTTAATGGCTGCGTTCATCTATTCATCTCACAATTATCTGAAATACCACCGGATAATAATGATAAGAATTTTATTCACACTGTACATAGATATATTAAAGGCTATCTGTGCAGTAGACACTATTTGATCATACGAGAGCTAGTACTACAGCTAATTAGCCATTGGTTTGAAAAGCAGATAGATACTTGAGTGGATGAGTAAACTTGGCACAAATGAGACTCAAAGCCCTGACTAGAATTGTGCAGCAAGTTTGAAATTGTGCTCAAGTCTGAGTTTACTGGACTCCAGGCTCTAAATCTTAAACCAACGTGCTCTACTGCCATAGGGTGCCCTTAGCGCTGCACCATGTGCTTGACCACAAATAAACAATAAGCAGAACAGGTGCCATCTCCCCCCCCCCCCCAGAAAAGTATGTTTCAATTTCCTCTTTGTAAGTTGGCATTCTTACTAAATCTTTCATAAATCCCAGGCAATTAAAAGAGGGATTTAATGAAACTAGCACATGTAATTGGTTGAGTGGTTTTATATCTTTACTCCTTGGGAAATGCACAGTTGCTCTGGACCAGTTGCTGAACTGAGCTTGTGCACTGAAATCTAGAGAACTGTCTAGGACACACTAACTCCTTGTCAAGAAGAGAATCAGCTGTCACATTCAACTTTCTACAGGATCCAGAGGAGTGGAGTCTGTTCCTTGAGCTTACTTACCTTTTTATTTGAAGGTATCCTTAAGTAAACCCATCTTTCAAAGAAGATGTTTCTTCTCATTTGCAGAGACAGTTCTGTGTCTCATATTTATGAAATGTTAATTAGCTGCCTACAGCATCTTTTCTGATTAAAACTATTTTTATTTTAAACAGTATCCCTCTGTCATGAGTTGCTTAATTTTAAAAAATATTATTTGTGCACGCATGTGCGCGTGCGTGTTTTTGTGCCACAGCATATGTGTAATAGTTGGAAGACAGTTTGAAGGAATCTGTTCTTTTCTTCCACCCTGTGGATCCTGGGGATTAAAGTACAGTTATCATGTTCTGGCAAACGCCTCTGCCTGCTGATCCAATCTTTGGCCCAGCTTCATAGCTATCACCACTGCACTCATTCATGTTTTCTAATCAGCATGTCCAGCTAGCTGTGTATTTGCATTTAAACCACATCAATATATGGTTATAATAAAATCTCAAATATATAAAATACCAAATAAATATATAAAACGTAAAATTATTTGAAAATATAATGAAGTGGCAATCTAAAGAATTTAAAATAGAATTAATAAATCTTCAAATTGGTTTATAAAGTTGCAGCTTCCAAAACTTTGAGACCCATGCATGCTATATTTTAGTGGCTGACCTAAAGCGTAAAGGACTATGTGCATTAATAGGGTAGCATATAGTATTTCAATTTCTCATAGAGTCTTAATTGAAGTACTTCCTTCTAAAAATGGCCTCAGCCCATCCTTTTGCATCATATATTGAAAGTTGTAATAGGGCTGTAATATATGCAAAAGTATCCTAGTAAGTAATTGCAAGATGCCCCCAAATGAAACCAGTAATTGGGATGTTATCATTACTGCATAGTGGCCATTATCTTCAGTTATCTGTTTGTCAAATATATTTTCTAATTCTTATTATGATTGAAGAATGAGAAGGAAGGAAAGAGAAAGAGAGATGCTTTGCCCTGGGAACGAATATAATAGATCTTCAGGGACTTCAAAGCAGAACAATTATCTCAGCCTCTGGGACGATCCAGTGTCCCTTTGTTAGCCATTTATGACACATGTGCAAGACACTGACATTAATTTAGAACCTAGCATTGCTGGTCTTGCCATGTTGCCAAGAGATTTCTGTCTCAATAATATATTGATTATATTATTGTAATGAGTTGGCTGATGACTCAGAGTTACACAGAAGTTGTACTAAATTTATTTGAGGGGGCAATGCTGGAAACTTCAGAATTAATATGAGCATGTTTCATCCCCTCTTCATGTCAACTTTTACCTACTTTATTAATTGATACCAGCTCATGCTCTTTAGTGTGAATCAGAAGTAGGGACTAATTCTCTGCAATTATATAGTTCTTAACACATGTATGGTTGTTTGAATATATATATCCATCCTTCCCTATTGGTGAATGTGGGTTAGTGCAATTCTTGGTTTTGTCTATTTCCTTGAAAATGATTGAAAAGGATTGGTGGCTGATCAGCTTTTGAAACCACTTAGCCAATGCTGGCAGTTCCCTTTCAGTCAATTGTGTGCCTACTAGTCACAGACAGGTTTTTAAAATGGGTAAAGCGTACACAATTTGTCTCGGGATGTACAGACTCTGTGGCTCTTTGAGATCACAGTATACCTGCTTCCCACTAAATGCTCTTTTGGAAAGTGTTTGTTGGCCACAGTCCTTTTTCCTGTACATCAACCATATTACATGTAACACATCTGGTGATACCGCCTGCTCTCCTGCAGGAAACCTCAAATACGTGGGAACTCCAGCTTTCTTCCATGGGACAGTCCACTATGGAAGCTGATTCTTTTCTATCTATGCTCCCTCTTCCACTGTTGTGTCCTATTCATAATTCCCTCTAACTGCCTGTCACACTGGATATCTGCCAGTGGCAGAGGGGCAGAAAAATGGATGATGCCCAGCTAGCAGAGCTCACATGCCATGTCTGGAGCACTCAGAGCGACTGGGTGTACTGCATCAGAAGTAATCACAAACCAGTGTCCTGTCTTATAAAATGGTCAAGTAATGCTTGCCAGTCCTTCCAGCAGGATAGATGGTGTGAGTCATATTCTATAGCTGCTCCCATTCCGGGCTCATCTTGATGTTATGGTTGGTTAAGTAGTATTGATGAACTAATCATGTTCCTAAAATAACCCAATTACATCTGTTAAAAAGGATTCACGAAAAAATAAACAGACAATCTTATCATAAAGGCTTGTGCAAGAAGCCAGAAGTAGTCACTGTTTGCCGTATTTGTTTTACTGTATTGTGCACACATATCTTTTGCACACACATCAGATCATGTGTTTACTGTAACTGGGGGAAGGTAGTAAGTAACTGGAATTACTTAATGCATAATAGAAGATTATGGACAAAATTTTAAAACTAGGCACTTGCATTTTATCAATAAGCTAAATAACAATGAGAGAAGAGAGACATATAAAGCAATTAAAATTGAATATGAGGCAATTTAAATACAAATGGGCAGGCCTAGACTCTGAAGCTGTGTGTGTGCAGCTCTTAGTGTGATTTATTTGGTGACAACATTGTACTATACACTTAGGAGTAATGGTAATTGGGTAATTATTTTTAACTTTTTGGCATGGATTTCTATGCTGTTAGACTTCTGGATTTTCTAATTCTAAAGAATGGATATCCATTTTCAGGACACTTCTTACTCTATGATTTCCCCCCAAATCACAAGTCCCATTGTGTGTGGCAGGAATAAGATTTTACCTTGTTAGTATTTGACATGATTCGTTGTGGCAGAAAAAAAAAATTAAAAGGGATCACATTTATTTTAGTATCATTATAAAATTATTGTGGTGTACCCAAGCAAATCACTCCAGTTTTGTTTAGGCTAAAATCTGCTGTCCACCAGAATTACCATCTTGTCTGTCTTTTTTTACATAATCAAAAGACACCAATTATGAGATATTCTCTCACAGTTTTAGATCTTCTGTCTCATCATAAAATATTTTAATATTAGGCTATGGAGATGACTCAGTAGGTCTAAGTGCTTGCTGTGCAGGTATGAAGAACAGTCAGCTACTCAAAACCCACAGAAAATTCAGATGAACTGGAGTCTCAGCACTCCACTGGAGCACAAGGAATTCTCTAGATGCTCGCAAATCAGCTTGCCAGCGATACTAAGTAGAAATGCATCTTGTCTCAAATAAGGTGGAAGGTTAGGACCCACACCCCAAAGTTGCCCTCTGAGCGTCACACATTTGTTCATAGCAGAGGTTCCCATATTCATACACACAGGTGCGCACACATGCACATGCAAGCACGTGCATACACATGCATGCACATGTGTACATACACACACCACACAAAACATGCATGCATACATACACACACACACACACACACACACACCACAGTTGAACAACTGAACAGCTTTTGCTTCTGTCGGAACGAGTATCATGCCAGATGCACTTGCATACACATGGGAGATAGGAGCAAGATAATTGCCATGAATTGCAGGTCAGCCTGGACTACATAGAGAAGTTAAGCACAGCTTTGACTACATGGTAAAATTCTTTCTAAAAGTGAATATAAATACTTCCATATATAATAGTAGTATATGTGTTGAGCTTAAGTTAATCATAGGTATCCTCAGCAATTAGGAAAAACAAAGTAACGTTTTTGTCACAAAGGAAGTGGAGGTAGGCATCATGACTTACATAGTAGTTTTCTTGGGTATTTTCACAGCAGTGTACAGTTTAAGTCTTTTACATCTCTTTGTAAGAGTGCTAAAATTATCTGAGATACGAAGTTTGTGGAAGGAAGACAGGAAGGAAGGAGGAAGGAAAAGAGGGAGGGAGGGAGGAAGGAAGGAAGGAAGGAAAGAAGAGAAAGGGTTATATTCAGCTGTGCTTTGAGTGACAGTTTGATTATAGAATGCCCCATTTCATTTTACCATCAATCTACAAATTTTAAAGTGGATTTCTTTCCAACCCATAAATATAACAATTAGAGCTTCATTCAAATGATAGCATGTATAGAGTCAAATGCATATTTCATACTTGTATGAGAGGGTAGCTATCCATGGATGTCATTATATTGATCGACACGCCTGCTTATTTCCAGGTTGCTGAAGACTGAAGTGGATGCTTAGATATTGTTAGGGATTTGGGTATACATTTTTGAGTGGTTTTTATTTTGTCAGTCTTAATTTTTTCAGCATCAAAATATAAATACATAAAAGAAGAGACTAAGTTGACTAAGACTCAAAGAAGGTGGAGGAGGGAGTAGACCTCCATCTAAAAATCAACAACATAATGGGCACAAGCATGAGTGCCCATGTCTGTTCCCCAAACCCAAAATTGAAATATGTAAAGAGAAGATGGCCTCTTTTCCTTAAATTAGTAGACATGTTATTTGCTCCTTTGTCAACTATGCCATTATGAAGTTCTTCTGAAATGCACCCAAATATCTTATAAGTATTTCTTCTTTTAGGCTTTCTTTAACCAAGGATAGGAGGAAAAACCTTTTTATTAGCATCGAGTCATCCTTTAGGAAGAACAAGGATTGAAGAAGTTAGGTCCGGGTCTCATGTCTTCATTCCTATGTCAAGCGTCATAGTGATTGTGTCCCAAGAAGAGAAGTGCATGAAGTGGAACAGTTATCTTCCAGGAGCTTTAGGCAAAGCTCAAGGACATTAACTTTTGGCCCCTCCTACATGAACATTGTCCTTTTAGGTTTGGTGATCAGGCACTCTTTGTTTTTACTTTTAGTTTTTCATAGCCTGACAGGACAGATGTTTCCAGTTGTTCTCCTGTCTCCACCAAGCATGCTAGCATACCTCTCAAGCTCTGATCATTATGCACTTTCTTTACTGCTTTTACTCAACCACAGGACATCTTTAAGTACATTTATTTATGTTGTTTTCCTCTCAAATTAGTTATATCCTATACCCGATTGTGTATTTGCTCTGCTTAGATGTCCAGCTGGTGCTTTTGAAATGAAGAGATCATTGAATAACTTAATCTTGTTCTACACATGCGTTATTTCCCCAGACTCTGGCTTCAGGCTTTATAACATTGATACCTGCTTTGGGGAACAAGAAATCACCAAGCTATCTGAGAGGATATTTACCACTGGGTATGAGTTTCTATTAATCCATTACCACAGCAACTACTGAGTGCCTGTCACTAATTGGTGGGGAGAATTGGTGGGTGGTCCTCTCTGATCCCTGGAGCTGTGCAGACATCCATACCTAGTTCACTCACTGTTTCATAATCTCTGTCTCGTTCTTCGAACAGAAAAAAACCTTATCCTTATCAGCTGCTTTTCTTGTATGTTACATGCAAAAGGTTTTCGGGTTTTGATTGGTTTGGTTTTTGTGTCTCTTTCCTTGAATTGTGTGAGAGTTTTAATAAAATCAGGGTTAAGTACATGGAGCTCTGCTTGATTGTTTATCCAGCCATTCATAATCATAAACACATACCAAGGACCTTCTATCTTCTGGGATCTGTGCTAGACATGGAGAGATGATTAAAGTGCACGTCTTGCTCTCAAATGATCACAGTCTTGAAATGGGAAAAGGTAAATAAACAAGTATAGCATGCACTCAACAACAGACGAGTTATGATTAAGTCTAAGGGGAATATGGAATTGGAAGAAACTTAGTGGATTCAAGATTTACTTGAGCTTTAAAAGATGAATGGGATTTTCCAGGTAAACACTAGGAAAGTAGCAGGGATTTCCAGATGGAGATACTAACATATGTCAAGGCACAGTGGTGTGCAGTACCTTGGGAATATCTGCAAATATTTGTTCTGTCAGAAGCTAGAATGTGAGTGGAGAAAGGCGAGACCGTGAGCTGGAAAAATGGGCAATAAAGGCCTGGTGTTTGCCATAGGACGCTTAGACCATCTGTCCTTGGAAAACTAATAAATGCGTAGTTGCTTTGTGGGTGGAAAATGGTTTATGTTTTTAGTTTGGAAAGATATTTTGACTTAAAGTTATGGAGATGAGTTGGAAGCCAATGGGAAAAGCAATGATGAGAACTTGAATGATGTAAACATGGGCCTAAAGGAAAACGTACAGTGTAGGAAACAAAGTCAGAGAGGAACAAAGTTGTATTATAGAGTATGTGAATGAGAAATGGTTCAACATGCAGATGGATCAGAAAGGGTAATGCCAGGGTTGCTATTTCTGGACAATGGGCCTCTTGGGTAACTCTAACCAAAACCAGAGGATGCAGAAAGAAGAACAGGTTCATAGGGTGTGACAGTCAGTTAAAAAACAGTTTGTGTATTTAGTGAGTTTGTCTACCAAGACACTGTGCTTAAGAATCCGTGGTTTTTTTTTTTTGGTTTGTGAGTTTTGTTCTATTTCATTTTGGGGGGGGGGGCTGGTTTTGAATGGATTTTGTTTTAGAGTCAAGTTGGATCATTCATAATAATTCAATGGAATATGTACTATCAGAATGTTGTATGGTTTTTCCACTAACTCTTCTATGGGTTTTTGTATCATAAATTCAGCCATCTTGGTACCAGGCTTGCTTTATCTTCAAAATTACCTTCATACTTTTAATCTTTCCAAATATATCTTGTATTCCAGGTCCCAGGTCTTTATATATGGACACAAAGAATGATAGAATTCTAGGTCTTGGGAGGAGGTAGGTAATTCAAACTTATCCCTTACCCCTCATACATCTGAGTCTGCAGAGGTGATGGCTTTAAGGGTTTGCTGACAGTGGAGCAATAAGTTAATGCTGGAATAGTCACTGAACTTAGAATCCCTAATTTGTACTAATTAATTTTGACCCCTCACTGAATATACAGTCCATAGTTCCTATGGTTCTGGTTCTCCTGTGGTCCTAAAAGCCGTGTAACTTTGGGCAATTAGACGAGACAGTTCCTCTTTGGTTGACTCTTCCCTCAGTGTATAAAATTGTACAGTATAGGAGTAGGCTTGAGTAAGGAAGCAGACAAAAGACAGTGTCTTCTGACTGGGATCCTTTGGGGGAGTTAAGATGAGTTAATCTACCTCTTGGTAATGTCCTATAGTCACTTGATCTTTCCTTGGGAGACATCCAGCCCTTACTCTTTCCTGCATTCATCTTCTTTCTATTAAACTCAGATTTCAAAACCAGAGGCAGACAGAGTAAAATGATTGTAAAGCAAGAGGGTCAGCTGCCATTCTCACTTATATTTGCACATCCTAGGGTTTTAAACAAACAAAATGAGTGTTCATTGCTGATTCATGTTTTGATTTAGGGTCCTGGATCCTTTTCTACCTCAGTCATGTGATATGCACCATGGTGGCTTTCATCATATAATGCATTCTGGGCTCCCCTAAATCCTAAAGCACTTTATAAAAGTGAAACCATGGGTCTCATCTTTCTGAGGAAGAGAGCAAGGCATAGAGAGATTTTACAAAGTGATACAACAAATAAAGGAGGGAAAAGAGTCCAGGATCATTTTTTTTCATTCTGCATTAAATGATGCTCTCTCTTATGCTTTTCTGTTGTCAAAAGCCCTCTCTACATTCTGTATTGTTGGGTCATCATCTCCTATAGTTTGTACAATATGGTGTATTATGGATTGCTCACAAAGCAGCCGATATGAATTCTTTATAATGGATTTGTTCTTTTCAATTTTTTGTCATCTGTGGGCTTAATAGAAATAGTTCAGCATGTTATATTGTGTGATCTGTTCCTAAATAGATAAAAGATTCCTGTGTTTTGAAGGAAACATTCATATTGGTTCATTTGCTGCATTGCCTGCAGGAATGTTAGTCTGTAGAAGGAAAACAACTGTTTCCTGACAAAAATCTTCCTTAACTCCCTTAGAAACTTGTATTTCAACAGGAAAATAAAGAACAGTAATCCATAAACGATCGAAGCCCAATGTCTTAATGAATGTTTACCATTCCTCAGACAAGCCATGGAAGATGGGGAGACACCAAGGTTTCCCCCTTTCCTTACTTGTAGAATGGCTCTCCCTTAATTTCCTTCCCAGACCTTCAGCTATGCAAATGTGAGTGAAGGCATTTTCTCTCCATGCACAGCTCCCTGCTTGCCCTGAGCCATCAGCATAACTGCAGTAGAAAGAAAGCAGTGCATTCCCCTGCAAGAAATGAAACACCAGTGTCCACAATGTGCAAAACACTGTGAAATTGGAAGCGGGTCCCTGGAGTAGCTAAGAAAAATAATAATAAGTGGCAGCTCTCAACAATCTCTTGGCAAATAATCAATTATCTCCTGAATTACTATACAAATCTACAGTGCATTTTGCCGGACCATTGGGGAACAGCTTCCACATAGGAGCCAGTCACTTGAGATAGAGGGCTGGTTTCAGTTTGTTTCCAGGTTGCCTCTGAATTAACAGCCACTGGCCTGTGAGCTGGCATGATGCAATCTCAGAGCTCACATAATCGAAGCACTGAACTGACGAGAAATAGTAAACTCATTCCAGCAGAAGCCTGTGGCCTGTTGCATTTTGTAGTTACAGGGTTGACTTACAGAGCTTAATTTTTAAACCTGGGGAAACTGCTAAGCTTGTCCAGGTTTGCTGAGAGCAACACTATGATCCAAGTAGAATTTGTTTGGCCTCCTGATAGATTCCGAGGGGTGTAAAGAAAGGAACAAAATGACAAGAAATAATGTTTTGATACTGACCATCCATATAAATAAATCGGTGGAAATTTAGATTGTTTTATAAGAATACCTATGATTAATAAATCAGTGGTTCTTTTTTTTTAAGAACATTCGAGAAATGTGGACCTATGGAGATATATGAAAATACTCAGAATCTGTTTAGCTGGAAGAACAGTGCTGGGGAGGCAGTCTGTGAGCCTGGCTGTTAGAAAAGGTGTAAAGGGAAGCAATTCAAGAGGCCTCTTCTGTTTTTACTGCTACTGTTTTTTAAGGGGGCAACATTTGTCATCATAAAAACCCTACTGAAGTTAGGAGTCTACTTAATACACTGCTCTGGTGAAACATTCCTTTAGTTAGTAAGACCTACTTCATTTCTTCACCAAGTTACACCTCGAAAGTCATCCAGCACACACAGATGCATATGTGCTTTTGTGTAATTTCACCTGTTTTGTGGATGAAACTTATGTGGTGATTATCAAGAATGGCAGAATTTCCAAGTCATAGGCTATTTTATCAAAACAAGCAAAAGTCACTCATTTACCTTCCCTCATTCTTTCTCCTGCCTGAAAGTCAACAATTTATTACTCCTTTACTCTCTCAGCAAGAGAGATGGCTCAGTGGTTCAGAACACTTGCTGTTCTTGCTGAAGACCCAGGTTTGCTTTCTAGCACCCATATGGCAGTTCACAATTGTCTACTACTTAGTTTCCCAGGGATCTGACAGCTTCTTCCGACTTCCTTAGACAACAGACACACACAGGGTGCACATACATACATGTAGGCAAACACTGATACATATAGAATAAAAATCAATAAATCTTTTTAAAAAATCTTGTTAAACTTATAGATATATATGAATCCATATTCTCAGCAAGAAGAGGACAAAGAGGAGGAAATAATTCATGGGGAACTTAGTTTTCACCCTTCTCTCTCCAGTTTTATCCAACTTTAGAGCGTCCCCTTTACCAATAGCATGGCAATTCCTTTTGTATACCTTTCCCTACTTTCCTGGCTCCCATGAATGACACCACACTAGACACACAGATTTGTTTTCTGCTTTCGTTACTCAGGCTCCTGAGTAAAATCATAAGTCAGACTGACTAGCCAGTCCACTGGAGGTGAAAATTTTCACTGAGTGAATTTAGTGTGATATGAATACTGCCAGAAATTTAGTTTAGCTTGACTTGGCTCTTTCTCAACTTATGAAGAATTGAATATTCTCTGTGTCTTGTAGGCATTATTAATTGATATGTTGTCAGCACTTCCATAAATATTTCTATACTGCAGTGATTTCTTTGCACTGAAATGTATGCTGACTCTTCAAGCACATCCTCCATCTATGAGATCAGATACCGTCAGTGAGAAGGGACTGAGCCAACCTGCACATCAATTCATTCCTGCTCGAATTACATTGTGCTGCAATGAATGCTTTTATGAATATTTAGAATAATATGGCACCAAAGAACCATTTAGACTACTCAGAGTTCTTAAGAGGACCGATAAATCTCCAAAGAAGGAGTTGACTCTTTTCACATAATCAGGTTAAGAATTGCAACAAGTCAATTTTTCTGTAATCTTTTTTGAAAGCGTGTTACATTTCTTTTCTGCTCTATTGGAAATTTTCTTACCCATTAGTACATCAGAGTTGCATTTTTGCCTACTGATGTTTATTTTCTTCTTAGTTTATAGATGCCATGACTAAAATTTGAGTTTTCGCATTGTCCATACTATGATAAATCTCCGATACTCCAGGAACACAATCTCAGCTAATGTGGGGAAAATAAAAAGAGTCAATTAAATTTGTGATGCTGAACACATGATCTAATTATCATCGCCACAAAGGCTTTGACTGGTTAGCCTTGTCCTTCCCAGAAGCCATTGGATTTTTAACTCTTTATAGTATCAATCAGGATTCTTCAGAAACACATTGAGATTCTCTTCTGTCTAAACCTGAGAAATGGGTTTTCACTAAGTCAGACACTGGGATCCAGTCAGTAGCCTGGGATGGTCAAGCCGATTTCCTATACCTCCCAAGGATGCTGTCTCCATAGGAATGTCTCATCCCACTTCTACCACAGCAAAGTATAGGGTATCTTCTGCATATGGGAATACCTTTGGTAATATATGTTAAGAATGCTTTGGGTATTTCTGAGGCCAAAATTTCTTAGTGTCTTAGGTAGCAATTGATAAATATATTAACTTGTCCCAAATCATTGTGAATGGTAGCACTTCCTCTAAATATTTCTTGCTTTGTGTTATTATCCTTTTTATTCTCTTGTTTCCTAGTTTGTCTCTCAAGTGTCAACCTGAGCAAATTACATATTATTCTTTTTTAACGATTATGTTTTAGTAATCATCACAGAATATGTGACTAGTCCAAACAGGAAAAAAAAATAATGAAGTTAAAGCATTGGACCCAGGGGTAGAGGTTCTTTGTGACTTTGTAGCAAGGCTCTTTTGATTCCTTCCCTGCTGTGAAATATGTTGGCCACTGAGACTTGCTGGCTCAAGGACACACAGAACAGCGTAATCAAGTGTGAAAGAATTGATGCTTGTAGCAAGTATTTCTTCACTCTCTTCTCTGATGGTATCTGAGGACTTGAGACAGAAAATATGGGGAGCGATTTCCTAAGAAGATCTGTTAATAACTTCACTATACCCATGTGCCCTAGAGACCAGACCCTTTGGATTGACCTGCTGGGTCTTAGCACTCGATCCTCTCCATAGAGATGAACTTTCTGCAGTCAGAACTATGAGATGCCTAAGGACTACTGCTACTTATTAAGAGAAGACAAAACATAATACGACTAGCAATGTCCTTTCTAAGACTATCCCAGGAATATCTATTCAGCAGAGGACTCACTTATTCCTTCTAAGAGAGCACTGTGATTATTTTGGGGGATCTCTAATGCTGATGACTTCTAGTCCGTCTCTCTCTTTCTCTAACTTTCTTGTTTAAAAACCGCTAGAAGAGGTAAAGGTTGCTACAGCTCTCCGAGCAAGTGCATTTATACTAAACTTAGGAAGCTCAGCCTGAACTACAGATTACACTTTCTCCTTAAACTTCAAATCACAAGATTACCCTATGTACATATATCATTTTCAGAATCTTCACTTGAATACAATCTGACTTTCCCATCCTTTGCATATTTGTGAAATGTTTTCATTGGGTATGAATGATTTTCCTTGGGTTCTTCTTTACTAAAATGCATAAGGGTCTCTGCCTCTTACCATGGTGTCTGACTTAGAAGATTTCATTTGGTCACATGCAAGCTTTTGTTAATTAGCAACTTTTTGTATTTGACTGCTGTAGAATTGTTGAGTTTTCAGCTTCATACAAGAATCTGTCAGATTCATTTTCTGTGTCTCTTTCAGTCTCTGTCTCTGGGTCTCTTTGTTCCTATGTCTGTGTCTGTCTGCTCTCTCTCTCTCTCTCTCTCTCTCTCTCTCTCTCTCTCTCTCTCTC
>JADRCH010000029.1:12639788-12687288 GCA_019843965.1 Rhynchomys soricoides
CTCTCTCTCTCTCTCTCTCTCTCTCTCTCTCTCTCTCTCTCTCTCTCTCGTGTGTGTGCTATCCTGATCCTTAACCTCTTCCCAAGGCTATAATAGAATGCCTCTTATGACACATTCTATGCATTTTATCACTCTTTTTCATTGAAAATTATTACTGTCTGTTTTCAGGTCAGTATATTGCTACTTCAAGAATGATTTGTATTATCTCTGCTAATTAGATGTGTTGAATGTGATGAAGTCTTTTACAATAGAGCTCTATGCTGGCTTCAAACTGGAATGAATAAAATGCTGTGGATTAAGAGAAAAGCAGACTCCACATGAAACTAGCTTTAGATTCTGTCTTTATGAGGACTATTTCTTCTTTCTGGAAGTTTCTCTCTCTTCATCATCATAAGGAATGAGAGGGGCCTTTGCAGTCCATTTGTGTGTTTTCTCTTCCCTGCTGGAGTGGGGTCTAGTAAAAGTCAGATTCTGCGACTAGACAAAAGAAAAATACAGGTTTCTTATTGTTTGCTTTCAGTCTGTGGGACTTTTAAAGATGGCTTTCTATTTTCCATTTACAGCATATATCTGCTTATCCATATAGCTTCAGATCAATAAAGCGTAGATATTAAAAGTATCTGTAGTAGGCAACAGCTGGAATCACGCCAAGTACCTTTACATTTTAAATTCTTCTTAGGCTCTAAAGGCAGATGAGGCCAACTTCCCTTTGGACTCAGCAGGCCAGTTTTACTATGATAAGGGCACTGCTATTTTAAAAAGCAGCGCTTGACAATCTAGCTCCAGCAAGCATCCCTACCCTGTAAAATAGTACAGAGGGACCTGCCTGCTTCCTTATTGATGAAAGAGATGGAAATAATGCCCAATAGAAGCAATTTTAATGATTTTGTAGTTTAGCTTCTGACACCTCAGTAGATTTCGAACCCAAATATGCTTGCCATACCTCATGCCCCAGTTTTTCTCATTGGGGAGGTGGAGACAGCCTATTCTATTCAGGCATGGCGCACAACGGAAGTTTAGCTGAAGAACCCCTACAGGATTGGAGCCTGACTTGGTGAACTACAACTAAGGGTTTGTTGTAAAACTTAACTACTCTAAGCAGACCTGCACCTTTAAAGTATTCTTCTTTTTTGGGATACTTTCCTGTTTTAATCTGGTGATTTTATTACAAGCAGAAGTTTCACTGCCAGTCTGGCTTTGACGTAGAGTAACATGTCATAACGCTTATCTGAAAGCTCTGGCTATTTGTGACTCTTGATAACGAAAGAACATTATATGGTAATCATGTATCAGTATCAAGAATAAAGTGAAAATTGTATCTCTCTCCAAGTTGGATATCTCTAGGGATTAAAAGTCAGCAGTTACGGGGTAATATATAGTCCAGAGGTAATAAAGTTATTTATTTTGTACACGAACAGACTTGGGAGTTATGTTTGCTTGCCAGTGTTAGTGATGTGCTTGATGACTTGCAAAAAGAACTCTGCTTCCTCCTAATCTGAGTCATTTGATTTAAAGTAGTGTTCTCAACCTTGGTCCAATATGAATGACTAAAGGACTCATTACAAAACGTCTGGAAGAAAGAAACAGTCCTTAGCTCAGGCCGCTTACGCTGTAAGTACCTCCAGAATATCAGTGAGACCCAAAATGCCTTTCCTGCCTGCAGTGTTTTCAGAAGGGACTTATCTTTACAACCCTAGTTCTGGACATGGGGTTTTGTGTGGTGCTGTGGCTGTTTCATTATAGAAGGCATTACTATCATTCACAATTAAAGAACATTTTTGTCTCTGAGTCACTGAGATATTTGTGGAAGAAAGAGCGTCAGACTCAAGGCTCTGTCACCTAACGTGTTTTCCAATACAGCGTATGAAAATGGATTTTTAACTAATGAATTATAGAGATGTGGTTATTCTCTTAGTGCAGTGTAAAGAAACAATTAGTGATAGAGGCTGTTGGTCAGAACACTGGTAGAGATTAAGAGTGTGGAGTGGGTCTGGCATGTGTGATGTTTCCGAATGTGTCTATGGTTTGTAAACTGAAAACCCAGCACATGTTATTGTCTTGTGGTTACACTTTTTATCACAGAATCTAGAAATAATTTGATAGCATGTGAACTTGTATCTTGTTTGGATACAAATCTATCTTTGGATTTTTGTTGATTTTTTATTTTATTTATTTATTTTTTAATCTCTGATAGCTGGCGGAAAGAAGAGCTTCACTAAATGGATGGCTAGGAGCCACGTGGACTACCAACCACATCCAAACTCATATTTGTCAAGTGTGAACATATATACACTTACTAGTGAATTAATAAAATATCCCCACTTACTTTTCCTCATTTTTTTTTTCATTTTAAAGTAGAATGACAAAATGGAAAAAGCTATAAAAATAACTGTAGGATATCCTACTGGTGCTTTTGAGGGGGAGTGGAATCCTGATTAATATGTCAGCATCTTCATCCATAATGGACTTCTTTAATTCCAGAGTGCCTAGGACCATCCCAAACTTCATACCAAGTCATTAGGTTCTTCTTGCCTGTAAATATTTAGAATTTAAAAGATACTTTTGATCATTTTGATGAATCTACTTTCAAATACAAATGATTATACAGGATTCAGACTTGCAATCATTGTAGTAGTTCTAGGAAGGGATTGAAATCAGCGTGGAGAGGAGGAAGAGGATCCACTAATGAAGCTCTACAGGAAAGCTCCTCTTTTCTATCTCTCTCTAAATCCTCAAGACTATTCCAGGGTCAAGTGCCTTGCCTATTCAGACTGAGCCCCCTTGAGCACTGCACTGTTCAGATTTTTCTTCTATTCCTATTAATGCTTGGCTCTGGCTCGACACATGTTTACGCAAACCTAAGTCCATAATCAGGGAGTATTTGGCTGACATTAGACAAGAACCATAAAAAGAATTCCAATGCTCTTTGTTATTGGTAAAATATGAGAAATGAGCAAAAATGATCTGAAAGTATATTTGAACTCTAGCAAAAGAATTAAATTTCTGTAGCCACAATCTCTGCCACCCCCTTTCTACTTTGGTAACATACATAGGGCTTAATTGGTGAAGGGTTTGAAGTACCTTGGATAGATTGAGCTCATATAAATATTTTAAAATTTAGTATTTCAAATAGAAACGTTCTGACACAAAACATTAGCCAATCATATCTTGAAATATGAATACTAATATCTTGAGGTAATCAATAAATCACAAATAAACTAAGATTAGTATCTGATTCTAGAAAAGGATGATGCTATAATCAAAATTTTCTTTTTCACATAAGCAATGAGAGATAAAATTTCAAATAAAGCAAAATATTACTTTGGGGTTGATATTAAAACAACAGATTTTTCTTTTCTTCGTTTAAGCTGTTTTGTTATCTGACAGTAAGGTGACATTTTAACAGAAAAAAAAAGCACATAGAGCTTCCTAGAAGCTGTGGTAGAACTTTGATACATACTGAGGCTTACCACGTCCCGGGTGTCGTGCTAAGCACATTACATATATTAGCTCCCTTAACCTTCAATAACAACCTATAGGGTGCTAGGTACTACTTTGCAAACAAGAAAATCGTGGGCCAGAGAGAGGAATTCAATTGGCAGAAGTCAGAAGATACCTAGTGGTGAGGTCAAAGTTTGAAGTCTAAAGTCTGGCTCCAGAATATCCCTTGATTACAATCACGATGCATTGTGTGGGTAAAGACAGACTTTAAGCATCGATTGGATGAAGGAATGAGACTGAATGAAGATTTTGCATTAGTTGTCCCCACCTTCAGTCTTCCAGAAGCTGTCCTGGAGTGAGAAGCGTTTACTAGGGCTGGGTTGCCGTGCAATTGAAGTCATTAGAGGGTGTCTTTGAATGTGTTCATGTCTTCACAGGTTTTTTATTTTTTTAGACCATTTATTCATATAACTATTTAATACATTTGAGCTTATTATAGAATAGGTACCTTTGTTTACTTTCCATAAACTTCTTTTCAAATCAATGTTTTTTCATTTAATGTGAGCATCTAATAAAAATAATGTGCCAGAAGAATGTGTGATCAAAATATTTAGGTCAAAGGACAACTCACTTAGTATTCCTTTACAATATAGTAATTGGTCAAGTCTTGCACATACTGGTGTTTGCTACTTCATTTCTCCAAAATTCCATTTTCAAACCTCTAAAGAGTAATGTGCCTGAAGCTGATAGGCTTTCTATAAGTGGGAACAAATAAGATGTACTCAGCAAATAGAGAAATGATAGCTCGTAGACATTTAAATATAGTGCATTTGTGGGGACCAGGTATGAGAAGGGAAAACATCATACTTCATTTTAATTTTCTTCTAAGTGAGCCAGATTAAGTGAACATCTTAATGTTCACTTAAGAATATATACTAATTAACCTAAACAGCTATTTTTTTTTTTACCATGTAAATGTTTAAACTGAGATATTATACAGCGGCTCATGTTTGGATGAGTTTATTTACATATAAGTAACTTGAGAACAGTCAAATTATCTCATTTTACAGGATAAAAACCATATTACAATCATATGGGGAAATCTTATTCCTAAGCAGTGTGCTAATTTTCAGTGAGCGTTCTAAACACGTTCCATTTGCTGGCAGTCTGTTCACTAATGGGTGTGTTTCTGCCATCTTCTTCGCTTTTCTTGAATCCCCTTCTCTGAATTGCCTGACACTAAGTGATCTAAATTTTTAAATACAGGCAGGAAAGCTGTTATTTTTTATTTAGCTTGTACCATGTAATGGAATTTGTGACAAGATTATTTGCTAAAATGTTATTTTGTATCTTGATTGGTGTTCTTTGCAAAGGACACCAAGCTATATGCTCTAAATGGGACACGAGCTTTGAATCAGGGGTGGGGTGGGCAGATGACCTCCATTCAAACACAGCCACGTAGTCATTACCAAAGTTGTAGGCGATTTGAACTGCTTAACTAGAAGCATGACAACAGTAGTTGTGGTGTCTGTGAGGAATAACTGAGTTTGCTCAATGAAGAGCGTGAGTTTTCTTAAAAGAAGTATGTATCACAAGGTGTATGGTTTTCTTGGATTAGATCCTTTTAAATTGATGCTTTAGACATATCTGGACATCTCTAGCTGCCTGAATGTCTTACCACTAACAATAGCGTGATCTATCATTGCACATCATCAATCTGTTTGCCTCCACTATAAGCACTTGCTATCAGACCAGAAAGAACTGAGCGACAATATTGTCACTAGCTGTTTGAGATCAACGGTCAACAGCTGAGTGCCAATGGTATTCCCTTCCTTTAGCAAACGTTAGCTCTAATTTTGATAGGAGTACCATTGTTATTGCATTCAGAACATAAAATTGGCAGACTCTTTCGGTTACCTTTGTCAGGCACTCTCTTAACTTTACCATCATTCTTCTACAACTATGGTAAACGCCCCAAATCATGGGTGTTTGAACAGTAGGTGTTTCTCTTTAGAAACCAAGTCAAACTCCAAACATCAGTTAAAAAGTGATAAGGAAACTAAAACATTTTTATTCTTGGCCGAAATATAATTAACTACAGTGTCTGTACATCGTTCGAGGGACTGATATTGTCTTGGTTTCCAGTGAGCCCAACATAAAAAATCAATAGACTGTCCTGTACGGTTAGAGTTTTATAGGTCAAAAGCTATTTCCATAGTTCCTATATTAAAATAACATAAAATAAAGTCACACATTGGTAGAGAATAAATCCCAGAATTTTGTAATCTGCTATTTATCTACCTGATAGAACTAGGTACCCAAACATACAATTTTATTTGCAACCCCCCTTTCTAAAACCTGAGTTCTTTACTCATAGGAAAACCTTACAGTCCTTACCCTCGGATGATTTTTTTTCCTTTTACAAAGTCTATAGAAGTTTGCTAGCTTGGTTGAACAGTTTTTTATGCCTTCCAGAAAGAAGACTTTGCTACCAGAAAGAGATACAAAATATGAAATAGATAATATGTGAAAATCATATAGAAGAATTAAAAATACACAAATATTACCTAATGTAACATATGTAATATTTATTCTATATATAAATGTATATAATCTATATAGCATATTTTATCATTTAATAACAGGGATTCCTTTTATATTACTTTATAAATGTAATACATCAATAATCCTAATTAGTATTAAAAGTATCAGATTTACCACAAAAGAATGTTTTCATGGCAAATTATTCAATCTCAGGTCTCTTTTCCATACTGCCTCTACTTCCTCCTTCCCCAGTTTGCCTCATGTAGCAGAGTAAGTATATCTGGGCAGTGAAATCAAATTTGTTTTCAAATTCTGCCTCTTCTACTTCCCAGCTATGTGACTGCAGGCTATAATGCTCCTCACACTCCTTTTGTCAGGGTGGCAATACGGTTTAATGAGATAAGTAATGGGCAAATTAGTACTTAATAAATGATTTTATTTCATGCTCAACAGGAATAAGCTCTAGTTACTTATGTTCTATCATCTTCTGAATTTCCTCATGTAAACTTGCTATTCATACCATTTTTACCTTTGGCTTTAATTCTGGTAATCCATGCTGTTTAATGGATTACACGCAAATCTACTAGCGTAAAGCAAAAGAACATTGTTTTTTAGGACAGGGTGCATTGCCAAGGAGCAGACGAACCAGTCACCAGGACAGAGGCTGAGGCTGCAGAGATCTTGACACATTGCTAGCAGTCTCACGTAACCAATTGGCTCCTGTGATCATTAGCTTTAGGAATTTTATCCCTTTGATGGGCTTGCTCAGTGTTCTTTTCAGGAAAATGGAGCTTCCTATATAAGCTCCCCCAGAAAAGACATTTATAAGTAGAAAAACTAAGGGGAAAAATGTCAGAACTCCTTGAAGCTTTCTATGGGAAGTAGCTTTCTGAATCATCTGGTACATCTAGCCTGAGAACAGGGATCACGGGCTCCTTGACTCAATTAACAAGTATTAAATAGGGAGAGTGGTATACTGGAGGATATTGTAGAAACTAGGTGGCTGCTTTGGCTCTCATCAGTCCTGGGGTTCTTAGCAGTGATGCTATTTAGTGGCACAGGAGAATTCTCTTTACAATTGTACTTTTATTTGGATACAAAAAACTCTGACAACTTTTAGATATCAGCATATGAGATAATGGACTTTGGTCTTGTTATAAAACACAGCTCATCTATTGTTGATGAATGGAATAGCCCATTAAGAATTGGCTCAGATCACATTTAGTTCAGTGTTAAATAGGATATGATAAGAAACAAGAAAGTCTATGAATTTGGTGTTATAACAAAATCATCCAAGACATTTAGTTCTAAATTTGGTCATGCTCTTTTTCAAAGTGAAATTCACCATTTTTTGTCCTCATTCAAAATGAATGTTGTAAACTCAAAGGACTGAAAAAATGTAGAAAAATATTTTATAATCACAAGAGTTTAAGGAAAGGAGAGTAAGGGATTGGTGACCATTGGCTTTCTAAACGGAGTTAGTTTTATCCAAGTTGTTAAGGTAGTTTATTTTTGACATAGGTCTTGTCACTAGTCTTTTCATTCATTAGTATTTTAAGTAATTTTTGCTATTCTAGTCTAAGAATGTAGGGTCAAAGACTTCTAAGCACCCAATGTTAAGAATTCCTTTTTAACCTGGGAGGTTACTCAGTAGGTAAAGGGTTAGCTGCACAATCATGAGGACCTGAGTTCAGATTCCCGGTATCTGCACTAAAAAAGCTGGGCTTGGTGGTACATGCCTGAAACTCCTATAGTGGCTGTGGGGAGAGAAAGATAAATCCTTGGGGCTCACTGTCCATCCAGGACAGCCCAAACAGCGAGTTCTAGGTTCATTGAGCAATTGTGTCTTAAAAACTGTTGCTGGAAATGCTATTGAGAAAGATATCATGATGTGAATGTGTGTTTTTTGGGGGGTGTGTACCTGCTTGTACACAAACACACACGCACACACACACACACATACACACATACACACACAGAGGGGGGAAGAATTCCATGTTTTAATTGTCATTAAATCCATAATAAGAAGACTCATAATACATTTTTCCTGTTATTTCACTATTTCTTAGGCAGGGCACAGTGAATAGTTTAACATGAGGATTGACTCTTTCAACCATGTAGTCTACAGCCATTGGTTTGATTCTACTCAGGTGTCATCCCTGTCTTGTCATCTTCCCATTCTGAAGTGAGACCGGTCTTGAATATGTCCAAAATGAAAGTGGGAAAAAAGAGTAAACTTACAGTTATACTTTAGTTATCCTTGATTTCTGACGGTCTTGACACTTCTTGTAGCTTATAGGAGGCATGGGACAGTTTAGATTCCACTGCTGGTTTTGTAGTACAGGTCTAATGAGTACAGACTCATGGTGTAAATTAAATCACAACTCCACCATTTTTGTTTCCTCTATTCTTCTTTTTGGGTGTGTGTGCACATGGTGTGTGTGTGTATGTGTGGGTGGGTGTGCACGTTCATGCGTGCATGCATGTCTGTCTGTCCTGTATTTCTTCTTGCTCCTTGGTTTTTTCTTTTTTGTTTTCTTTTCATTTTTTGTTTTGTTTCTTTGTCCCCTCTCATGACACCTTCTTGAGTCCTCCTTTCTTGGGCTTCCACATTTCTTTCTATCTTAGAATGTCAACCACAAGCTGTGTATTAGTGACTTTTGTACTACTGAGATGAACCACCATAATCATAGAAAATTATAGTAAAAAGTTTTATTTGATTGTATGTTCTCTAACCAGAGGGTTAGAGTCTATGATGGTGAAGTGACAGCTGGAAGGCAGTATTAGGAAGCCGAGAGCACATATAGTAAACCATAAGCACAAAGTTCCCCCCCTCCCAGTGACTACTTCCTTCAACAGGGTCATAACGCCCACCTCAGCTTCTCTAAACAGTGCCACCTACTGGGGACCAAATATTCACATGCCAGAGACTATGGGGAACATTCTCATTTAAATCACGTAGACTTTCTATTTTTTTTTCTGACTTTTTACATATCCACAGAATCTGTGCATCACAAAGAGAGCAGACAACAGCCAAATAAGGAGATGCAGATGAGTTTGAAGTATTCTTGACATTTACAATGCAAAACATAAACATAGTATTTAGTATTTGTTCTTTAGAGAGTTTGATGCAATTCTGCTCCTAATAAGGTGACCCCTGAGATTTAAGGATTTCAAGTTCTAGTCCCTCTCTCTCACCAACTGGTGGGATGTGAGGAAAACAGGGATGTTTTTCCTTTGGGAACAAGTCAAGGATTATTTTCAGCACTTTCTGGGGCCCTCCCAGTTACTGCTTTTTGTTCTTTCTAGATCTCTTACCTAAACACTGGTGGAGGTTGTTACCACTACTTTTGTTACATGATGTTATAATTCTTTATTATAAGGTACTGGGAGACTGTCTACAACTAATTACTAACAGAGATGAGCTCATTCTGCCTCTGACAGTGTTCTTATTTTATTATTACCAAAGAGAACTAATTTGGCATTCTTATTTTTCAGAGCCAACAAAATTACTTGTGTGTGTGTTGCTGTGTGTGTGCATGTGCATAAGTGTTGTACTTGAGAAAGTGTATATGTTCATCTCTTTCTATATCAGTGTGTGCATGTGTATATGTGTGTACTTGAGACAGTGCACATTCACTGGGTATCTGAAACTGGCCTTGATCCTGCTGCTTCTACCTTTCTAGTGCAGATAGTATAGGTGTGTGATGCCATGATTGATAAATAATAGCTTCAAAAGCCTTTTGGTAAATTATGATCCTTAGAGGCAAATTTCCCTACTGCCTGTGCCTGGACTAGATTTAATTTTGGAAGTAGAATCTAGTTGTATGCCTAATTTATTTGGTATACTGAATTCCCTCAACAACAAAGGAACCTTTGTTAAGGCACTTTGGGAAATTGGTTTAAGGCATTTTGCAACCTCTAGTACTTTCACATTGTTAAGCTGGACAGCTTTCTCTGCTCTTATTGCTCAGTTGGTACTGTCTAGAATACCTGTCTCTGCACCAGAAAGGGCCTAGGCTCCCATCATTGTGGCAATGTTTACTTCTTCCCATCAATATATCTGCTTTCTCTTCTGAAGTAATCACTATAATTACACTTCTTCAATGAGTTGTGTTCTATTGTGTCACCAGGCTTATCTGTTAAATATCACTATGTTTTTCTTATCTGAGTGCTCTCAAATGGAGACAGTGAGACATGTTGGCAAGCCACCTTCAATCAAATTAATGTGAGATCAGTGTGTTGTCACTGGAGGTGGTGATGACACCATTTATCCTGCTTTGGTAAAATGGTGCATAAAATGATTAAATGCTAGTCATATTTTTTTGCTGATGTTAATGAAAAATTTGGCTAGATGTTATATATATATACACATATATATATATTAATCTGAAAAACAATAACGATAACAATTTTTAATAGTCTACTTTGATTATTATTTCACTGAAATATGATGTAGTTTTCTCTGTTATCAAATCAAACTATAGTCTTAAAATTCTATCGTAATATTTTGTGCATTCCAGGAGTGTAACTGTTGAGGGTTGTAAATGAGAATTCTGATTTTGAGCTCCTACTACCTCCATCTATGTTTTCAATGAAATTTATACATTTTCCAAACATTAAATATGTCATTTGGTATCTCCTGTACAAAGCTGCAAGGCATGGAGCAAAGGTTTGTGGTTCATCTTAAAATATACAACACATGAGTAAATTCAGTTTTGTTTAACAAAATGAGGGTGCTATAAGAAGGGTATTTTCAAAGTACAAGGGCTGCAATGAGTCATTTCTATAATACATTTACCAGCAGCTTGATTCATAAAAACTCTAATGTTTGTGATTTGACAACAACTGGAAAAGGAAGCCCTACATCTGTTTACTCAAATGCTCTCTATAATAATTTTATAGATAGACATGATTCAAGGGAGCTTGTTATATGACTCTGCATTCCATGTTCTAGATTTATTTACTTGACCAATTACATGATAGATTCACAGATAACTGCTGTATTATTCTTAGAGGCAGGAATGAAGTTAAATGGGAAGGTTGCCGTAAATATTGGAAGAGCTTTGGACCTCTGATTAACAGAGAAGTGAGGAGTAATCATTGTACACTTCCTTGGAGGTATCTTTGGAGCTAAGGACCTATACCATGCATCCTTTTTAATTTTTTTTATTTTATTTTTACTCATACATAGTCGTATCTCAAAGCCCACGTTCCACACAAATATTATATCATTTAGCTGGAGGTGGTCCCCATCTTTATGCAAGTTTCTTGATAGATAACTCTGTGGGGATGTCTTCTTCTAAGGGGAGACTGTATATGTGGTTGAGCTTTTTTTTATGACCTCAAAGTTTATTTATATAAGCAGTTCTTAGCAATTTTAAACCCCGTTACTGCAATGCAGACTGTGTTGTGTGTGTATACTGTAATCTAGTTTGGGTTTTTCGGTCCTACTTCATCTCCATGTTTAGGCTGTGGCAGCTGCCACATTTGCAGTAAGTCCTCATAGTAGCTGGAACAAGCCTTCCCTCATTCTCGTTTTCTTTTTTCTTTCTTTCTATTCTTTTGGTACTTTATTTATATTTCAAATGTTTCTCCCTTTCCAGATCTCCTCTTTGGAACCTCCCTATTCCCTCCCACCCGCCCCATGCCTCTGTGGGACTATTCCCCCACCCACCCACCCACCTACTCTCCTCTTCCCTCCTTGGCATTCTCCTATACTGGGGCATCTAACACCCTCAGGCCCAAAGGCCTCTCCTTCTCCTGATAGCTAACAAGACCCTCCTCTGCCACATATCTGGCCAGCACCATGGGTCCCTCCATGTGTGTTCTTTGGTTGGTGATTCAGTCTCCGGGAGCATGGAGGGGTCAGGCCAGTGGACACTGCTGTTCCCTCCATGGGACTGCCAACTCTCTCAGCTCCTTCAGTCCCTTCTCCAACTCCTCCATCTGGGATCTCATGCTCAGCCCAATGGTTGCTGTGAAGTAGAGTTTCGAACTTTTGGGCTACTAACCACCTATCAATGAGTACATACCATGTTCATTCTTTTGTGACTGCGTTACCTCACTCAGGTTGATATTTTCAAGTTCCATCCATTTGCCTAAAAATTTCATGAAGTCATTGTTTTTAATAGCTGAATAGTATTCCATTGTGTAAATGTACCACATTTTCTGTGTCCATTCCTCTGTTGAGGGACATCTGGGTTGTTTCCAGTTTCTGGCTATTATAAATGTGGCTGCTATGAACATAGTGGAGCATGTGTCTTTATTACATGTTGGAGCATCTTCTGGGTATATGCCCAGGAGTGAAATAGTTGGGTCCTCAGGTAGTGTTATGTGCATTTTTCTGAGTGTCTACCAAACTGATTTCCAGAGAGGTTGTATCAACTTGCAATCCCACCAGCAATGGAGGAGTGTTCCTCTTTCTGCACATCCTTGCCAGCATCTACTGTCACCTGAGTTTTTGATCTTAGCCATTCTGACTGGTGTGAGGTAAAATCTCAGGGTTGTTTTGATTTGCATTCCCCTGATTGGTAAAGATCTTTTCCCAATCTGTTGGTTGCTGTTTTGTCCTATTTATAATGTCCTTTGCCTTACAGAAGCTTTGTAATATCATGGGGTCCCATTTGTTGATTCTTGATCTTAGAGCATAAGCCATTGGTGTTCTGTTCAGGAACTTTTCCCCTGTACTCATGTGTTTGAGACTTTTCCCCACTTTCTTTTCTATTAGATTCAGTGTTTCTGGTTTTATGTGGAGGTCCTTGATCCACTTGGACTTGTGGTTTAGCTTTTAAGTGTGTGATCCATTTTGATCATTTGTTGTATGACTGAAGGAGGGGCTTCATCCCTTTGCATGAACTATCTAGAGCTATCTACTGGTCTCATCACCATTTGTTGAACAGACTATTCTTGTTCCATTGACTGATCCTCATTTCCTTGTAGAAAATCAGCTACCCATAAATGTGCTTTTATTTCTACACATCTAATTGTAGCCTATTGATCTGTCTAACCTCATACCAGTAACATGCTGCCTTGATTATCAATGCTTCATAGTAAGTTTTGAAATTGAAAAGCATGACTCTTACTTTGTTCTAATTTTTTAAAGACCATGGTGACTATTCTAGGTTTCTAAGATTTCACATAAAGCTATAGATTATTATGCCTCTGTAAAGAAATAAGCTTGCATTTTAAGAGGTCTTGCTCGCTCAAATATGCATATTACTTTGATGCTAATCTTCATCCTGACAATATTAACCCTTTCAATCTCTGAGCATAACTATTGAGTTTTCTTTTCTTTCCCATAATTGGAATTCTCTTTATTTTTCTTCCAACTAGGTTTTTATAGTTTTAAAGTATACATTTGTTCTCCTCTTATATCATTATTCCTAAGAGTTTTATTCTTTCTGGTGCTATTATATATAAAAGTGTTTCCTTATTTATTTTTTGTTTTATACTATATCCAGTCATTGAAAACATGCCATGATACCAACTTAAACTATATTCAGTACCAGCTTTTGAGAATGTAAGAATTATGGATGAATCCATGGCTAAGCCTACTATACATTATTATCTATCCTACTTCAGAGTACTCACACCGACTGAAATATTCTCGGCAGTCTCATGCAAGATACACATGGTATTGTCTCCCTTTTATTGTGCTCTCACTATTTCTTAGTGAGAAACCTAAACTTAGCTAAAGTAAGAATCAGGTCATCGGATTGCTGAGCAAACACCGCAAATTGTTACCAGAATGGCGACTCCGGCTTTTTCATTGTATATGCAGGCTTGGTGTCAATATTAGGCAGGGTTTACAGGTATCTCTGGAAGCTTTTGGGAAGCACTCATTATATTTATTGGATTTCTAAGGTGCTAGTGGTTAGCACCAACGTAGGCAGTGTGCAAAACTGGGCTATAATGCCTGGAAAGTAAATGTACTTTCGGAAAACAAACTCTCACTGGGCATTTTACACGCCAGGAAGTCATGACTCAGCCATTCCCAGGTGACCTGAATTTGAAGTCAGAACATTATTTCACCTAAGACGATAAGCAAATGCCTGTATTAGGTTGCATGGGTGAATGATGCTGCTGTAATAGACCAATAACATAGTTTGACAATGTTTTTTTATTACCAAAATGCACCATGATGTATAAACACGAATCCTGCTGAAAATATTCACCACTTTAGTGGCCTGAAGAATATTGATTTTTGAAACACTACATGACAGATATCTTTACTAGGTTTGATGTTGAAAAAATATATGAATAGTAAGTTTATCTCCACTTGCTGCCAACATAGACAGGTTATTTTAGAATTCTAGAGGGTGTATTTTGTGTGCCAGATGATCATTTTATTTGTTTAATTTTTAGAAAGTACATCCTATAGGATTTCTGGCCACTATAATCCTGTTTTCCTTTCCTCCAGCATATTTCTAACTCCTTTGAAATTGAGATCTTGCTACAGAATGTAGACTATATAAAGAAAATGTATCTATAAATAAACAAAAGAGTATATAAGTGAAAAGAAGAGGAAAGTGGTCCTGATGCTGGTGATTGAACTGAAAGCCTCAAATACAATGGGCAAGCACTGTCCCAGTGAACCACAAATGATGGCGAGGTTTCGTGTTCTAAAAAGATACAGGGAGCCTAAGTGTATGTGGTAAGGGCACATTCCCTGCACTGAAACAGAAGCCCATGTTCTCAGGCTGTGTTGACCATGGCTTCACTGCAGTGACTAGGGGCAGACCCTCAATACTATAAAGAACCAAACTGATGGTCTCCACTCTCCTTCTAATTTGTTAAATTGGACTTCTGATAGTTAATTTTCCAAAATGTTGCTGAGATTTTCTTTTCTTTTCTTTTCTTTCTTTCTTTCTTTCTTTTTTTTTTTTCCTTTAGGACATTCAAACTCTGAAATAAGCCAAATATCAAACTCTGGATGATTACTCAATTATAGAAACTTTGGTTTCTTTTTATATCTTTACACAGTTTTAGCTTTTCAAAACAAACTTGGAGAGAATCTGCAGCCAGAGGGAAACTCACTACTTTACATTGTGAAGCCTAATGGTGGTCTACTTACCTTATACTATGCTAAACAGGCATCCTGTTTTGTGAGCTCCATTGACAATACTCAGCACCTCAAAAAACCAGCTGGATGAAGCCATGCCAGGGCTACACACAGAGAAACTGTGCCTCAAAGAAACAAAAACACACAAAACTGGAGGAAATTAATCAAAATGCTGTTTAAGTTTTGACTCTTCAATGTATGAAATATACTTAAAGTCATTGGTTATTTGTTTACTGGGATAACAATATAAATAAAATTTGTTGAAAGTTAAGAGTAGAAATACATGTGTAGACACATGTAAGTCTATATAAGCTAGCGAGAAATGATGGCAGAGCTAGTGTATTCTGTAGAAATAGAATGTGGAAAGGGATAACCAAGGGAGGTTTTCGCAGGGACAATTGGAAATCAACATCTGATTCTCACTGTCTTCTCACAGAACATGAAATGTTTCTTAGTTGAGTGTTGTGGAATTTTCCAGTTCAGTGTTTCCTGTGAGCTTGTTGAAAGTTGAACGATTACCATTAAAGACAGCAAAGCAGAACGGTATGTTACTCCTAAGATAAGTAGAAAATTTCTGTAAAACTTTATCATTTGAAAAATGAATGCAAGCCAGGTATGGTTGTGAAAACTTGTGATCTGAGCATTCAGGAAGTGGAGAATATAGGTTGGAGGTCATTCTGGACTATATAACTAGGTTGGAGGCAGCCTGAGCTAGCTGGCATGTAAGTCTCTGTTTCAAATGGTAACCCTTTTTCCCTGCAAAAGAAAAAGGAATGATGGAGAAGTAAGGAAAACAAAGAATGTGAAGACCCTGCCACCCGCTGAGGGAGGCATCTGTAAGAATGTACAGTATAGGTCGGTATATGTTCTTTCCTAGAAAATACTGTTTAAGGAAGCAACACTGGGCATCCTAAGAGTGCTATACTAAGAAAAGAGAATGACAATTCAGTACAGGACACATGATAACCTACCCAACTTTGTGCATAAAATAATCATATATATACACGCTCATACTTACAAAATGTTAGAATGTTACACCAATACTATTCAAATACATCATGAATTGTAATAGAACCTAATGAAAGTTTTTTTTTTTTTTTTTTTAACATACAGGTAGAGTTGAGAGGAGAATGATTTTCCCTTCAGTTCTTCATTTCTTTTTTGACTTGATAGGGATAGAATCCAGGGTTTCATAAATGCCAAGCAAGTATCTACTAATGACCCATACTCCTTAGCCAAAATGCAAATCTTACTGGTAGAAAAATGATTGATCTTGCATTTGAAAAATAATACCTTTTTGCATGTTAGTTCCTAATGGTGACAATGTTTTTATTTTTTTTTTTGGGTGGGGGGCGTTATTTGATTTTATCTGTGTCTATTTTTCACTGTGTGTGGGGGGGTGATGGAATTTTTAGGACTCCATTGAAAATGTAACTAAATACATATTATGATAAAGAAAAGTACTCTGAAGTGCTATTTCTGTGACTTGAGAGGACTGTGGGACTGTAAACCGTTGGAATGATGACTGCATCACCTGACTGACTTTCCCCATATACACATCCAGTGGGACTTGGTCATGTTTTCAAGGTTTGCTATACCTTTGCAGAAGTGTATCTTTAAAGCAATCAGATCCCATAAGTATGGATTGCAACATGTATTTCAGAGAGCTTTCTCTGGAATTTGGATATGGTAACTAATGGTGTTCTTTAAGCTGTGGAAAAAAAAGATACAGAGAAATTTGAAAACTAATTGCTCATTGAAAATAAGGCAAAATCATATTTTAGAGATATTGAGCAGTTCCCAGTGTGGCCTTATTTTCAATTTTCTTGGGTAAATATCATCAGAGAGCAAAATTAAAATAGTTTGCTTCCCTTTTGCATGCTTTTCTTCCTTCTGAGCCATGTTTTCTCTCTTGCTATTCTTAGTAACAAGCAAACAATGTTAATTTCAAGTGAGGATTCATACAATCTTTCTACAGTTCTTGGGAACCATGAAAACAAATCAGTATTGCTTACAGGAGGGTTATAATGCTGTTTAATATACTTTCTTCCTTACAATTAAATTAGATATTTTTTAGAGGAGGGAAAACTCATAAAGGAAACAGCCTTGGAGATGTAATATGTTCTAACATATTTAAATAATTAGACTTCTGTCCCATTGAAATGTATGTGCTGTGGGTCCAATAGTCATAAAAGTGGGAATATTAATATGATTAGAAAATTACATCATGTCATGGCTTAATTGATTGATTGATAACTGAATAAAAACTAACCATCTAGTATGTGAAAATGAATGTGTTCCCAGTTACTCAGACAGAGTCTTTGTGTCTACTCCGTTACATGATTAGTAGCTGAAATGCTCATCTTCCAAGCAAGATGGCATTGGTGTTTCTGTCCTTTGCTTGTGTCTGGTATGCTTTCATTATAGTAGCATCAAGACAAAGAATAAGAGGATTTAAAGTGCTTAGTGTTCAGTTCAGTGTGTAATTGTTCTTTAAGACTTGTCTGATGGACACTACCTTACTAATTGACTGAGCAATTAGTGTTTGGGAATTTACCTTCCTGAGTTCCAAGCATTAAATATAAAGCCCCACAATCAAGAGAGTTAATACTCTCTCACATGTTACTAGAGAATTGAATTGTCCCAATATTTAACTAATCATTAATTTTTTAAAAGCCTTCTTGTCTTTTTTTTTTTTTTTTTGGCTTGTGTTCTTTCCCTCTCAGTCTCTATCTTGATCTTTTGAAGATCACTGCTCACACTTCTTTAGCACCCAGACTAGCCAAGGAGGACCTGAGAAGCAAGTCCACTGCAGGATTCTGTTTCAAAGCTGAACCAATATTCACCATTGACATATCCATTCATCTGTGCAGGGTCATTGGAAGTCCTCTCTCTCTAGTTTTCCTTCCCTTCAGGGAGCAATGCTTAAAAGAGCAAACCCCTGGTGTGAAGAGACAGGAGAATTCTCAGCACAGCCAATGGTGCCAGGAATCAAATTAAAGTTGTCCATTTGCAGATGGTTGTCTACTGGAGGTCCCAGCACACAGAGGCCGTGTACTTTCTGCTCCTGCTTTGTTTACTTGAAATTTTATCTGCAGCACTTCAATTTAATATTTTTTATGACTAAAGTTAAATCATACCAAAAATATGCCAGGAAGGTAAAAACACTAAGATGTGTGCTGATCTGTAGAGTTATAGCATCTTATTAAATTCCCAAGCTTGCTCGAGGAAAAATAAAAATTTCAACACTGTGTATGTACAAGTAAAGACTGTGTCCTGTCCTAGAAGCAAAAGGAAAAAAAAGTTAAATAATTACTGAATTCAGTCCTCTTTTGAAGAGTTTTAAAGTTGTCATTTATTCTGCAAATTGTTGACATTTTCAGATCTATTTTGGCATAAATCACATTTTGATATGACTGAACCTACAATTTTGTCTCTCTTCACATGCATTATCTCTTCTAAGTGAGGGTCACCGTGGAGACATGAGTAGTAACCATTAAATCTCCGATGCCAGAAGTCAGGAGTGTGGACGTTTCTCCAGTTTGATTTTCTTTGCTCTCAAAGGATATGAGGATATCAGGCAAAGTTAAAGCTGTTGCAATTAGATTGGGGAGGGGGGTATTGAAATAATCACAGAGGTGAAGATTGAAAAGGTAGAATCTCTTTCCAATTCTTAAGCAAATATCTATAATAGCTTACTCTGAGCTAACTGTATTTACAGCTTCATTGTTCTTTTCCTCAATCGTTCCTGTTTTATTTGAGAATTATCTATAGTACCTGGAACACAGTAGTACCTTAGTAAGCATTTGTTTATAGTTTAATAAATCATACTTCATATTTGAGTTTTGCTTATAACTAGTAATTTTTTTCTTAAAGCTTTATTAAATTTATCTCATTGCTTATGTGGTAGGGTATGCATGACATGGCACATGTTGAAATCAGGGGCCATCTTGTAGGAGTCAGTTCTTTCCTAGGACCATGTGAATCCTAGTAATTAGACTGAGGTCATCATGCTAGGAAGCAGCTTCTTTACCCACTGAGCCATCATACTAGCTCTCATTTTCTTTCTCGACTCAACTGTATTTATATATTAACATAGACGCATGGGAATGTATATATATAAATTTTATACATGCACACAGAGAGATGCATGCCTGTTTTATGCTTTCCTTGTAACTTCCATTTAATGGTATAATTTATTTCCTTCTACTATGTCTATAGGATTTTCTTAGTGTTCTATTTGAGCTAGAGAATGTATTTCCCATCTAATGTCTACAGAAGCAGTTTATCGTGAGGTAGCTTGACCATATGTTTTAATAGCATCTTTGGGAAGGAAGCAGATGTGGCTTTAAGGAGGGGTGGTGTTACAACACACAGTTTGATCTAACTAGGTGACATTACACTGCAAGAAAATGTTCAATAAAAGTAAACTTGCACAAATGGCAAGCTGTATTCTAAAGCAAGATGAAACATATCTTAAGGGATCACCTACAATGATGGGTGTGCATCATCCTTGCAGGAGAGTTCTGTACAAATGGGCTTTGATATCCTATGATACTTGTTAGACTTTTTGAGAACACATGAAACATCACTCTTGAAAAAGGCAAAATAACAAAACAAAACAAAAAAAAAAACCACACAAACAAAAAACTATACCCTGTGTATCAATTTTTCTGTTTTAATTATTTTTGTGTTTATAAAAAATTGTAGTTGCCTAAGAGCATTTCCCACAGATGCAATTAAACCAGTTCTTCTCTGCGAGCTGGACCTTTAAAAGAAATACCATATCTGGTTGTCCTCAATATAAAATAGCCCATCAAAATTATCATGGTGCAAATCTACATCTTAAATACCAGAGTGTGGCCTCTGACCATTACTTATCCAACATTATTTGGACCAGCCACAGTATAAACTTTATGAAAGCAGTTTTACAAGTAGAGTAGAATGTGATTTAAAATATCCATATATATTAATATCACCTTTGTGCTTTTTTGATATTTAAAAATAATTGTAACTATATAGAGTACTTTGTAGTATTCCTGTTACATTCATATAACTATATGAATTATATAGTGCTCATAAAATATTACAGAGACTTACTTTACTTTCTGCTTAGTGAAGACTAAATCAACAAATATGTGCATTTGAAGTTATACAGATAGTGTATACTAATAGAAAATATGTGCTAGTTTGATTTTTTTAAAAATAGAGAAATATATAAGTAAACAGCAACATTTGCCCTTCATGAAAATTCAGTTCTGTGGGTTTTCAGTAGTTTGTCAGTTTTTATCTATTTTCTTTTTTTTTTCCATTCATTGACCACATATTCTAGGTATAATGCACTGCACCGGGCATGCCAACAACCTTAAAATCAAGAGCACAGCCTCAGCTTAGCACTCCCAACAACTTTGATTTAATAGAATAATAACCACATTTGCCTCAACAGGTCTTACCTGAAGTGTTACAGACTCTGCTCTCAAGGTCTGTGTGTGCAACACACGGTGTGTCTCTACACTGCTGTCATTGAATGCTGTGCACCGTCACAATCATTTACTTATAACAAGTCTTTTTGGGACTATCTCACATTAATATTGTTGTAGACACACATATATACCCTAGAACAGAGCAAATAGTTAATTGACTCCAAGAATTCCACAATCTAGGAGAGAGCCAACTAGTTGCAGCTTGAACACAGTACAATTAGACTAGGAAAGGCAGAATAGTGTGGTGCGAGAAGAACAAAGCCAGCAGAGAAAAAGCACACAGGGAGAAATAAGGTATGAGCAATTCTATTCTCCAGCGTTAGTAGGACATTAGGACATAGGGCATGCTCTCAATAATGTCAGAAATAGAAAGACAGAAAGATCCCAAACAAACACTACAACATTAAAACATCAGAGCTTTACATGGAATATAATGAAAATATACATAATAAATATAAAGAAATTTAATGTTAAATGATGTCATAGCTACATAAGCTTTTATAACAAACACGTATTTATGGTTTTGTATTGACAGAATTGAAAATAATAAATTTGTAACTTAAAAGCATAGGAACACAGTGGTTTTGTACCTTCTACACCACAAAGTACTGACACATAAGCACATACATATGAACGTACATAATAAAGTAAACAGGAAATGTGAGGATCCTTGTTGAGAAGGTAGAAAGCTGACCTACACCACTGACACATTGAAGTCAAGAGGGTAGCCATTGAGAGGGAGAGAGAAGCCTTGCTAATACTTTGCCTGTGGGGCAGGAGGAGACTCTCCCGAAAACTCAGAAGAACCTAGTGCTCCATGGTTCTTGTTGCAAGTCTTCTGTTCTCCCATGTGGGGCAACAGGTTAGTTGGTTTGAGCACTCTATATTCAATTTATATTCAATTTATGATATTTGGGCCAGCATTAAAACTTTGAATTGACCAACAAAAGCCCCAGAGCCAGAAGGTCTTCAATAGATAACTGACAAATAAGCAGAAGAAAATTGTAGGTAGGAATTCTAATTTTGAAGTTCCTATCCTAAAAAGGCAGTATGGCACCCAATCAAGCTCTGCTGAACTGGGACTGCATCAGTGAGAAACAAGGGTGCCTGTGAGTGGGAAAGATTTTGAAATGACTGCCATGTGGTACTGTCCCTAAACCACATACATGAAGACAATTGTAATCATCCATGAGCAGGGAAAGGAAGAATTAGGATCCCAGGAATGTTAAGATCCCGGGCTTCATAGAAAGCCTGCCAGGCTTTCCAGTCCAGGCTTCCACTGGTGTACTGTGTGGTGTGGCTGGCCACTTAGTCTTTCAGTGCCATAGTTGTTTTTTGTTTTATTTTATTCAATTCAGAGAATAAGGATAATGATAGGGCAGTAAGAAACAGAAGATTATAAGTTTTTAAAGCACTTAAAATAGTGTCTGGCCTTTACAAAGTGTTGATATGCTAGCTGGTTGTGATTGTTATTTCCTTTATTATCTAAGAATCCAGAGCTTCATGCTATAATAACTCTAGTTGTTTGCAAAATTTATTTTAGTAACAGCAAAGCACTGGCAGGGCTAGGAAAGATTATAAATCTTATAACCACACATTAATAGAGCAGACATCAAAGGGTTTTTGCATTATGTTTTTTAAGTCTACATGATCATAATTTGCTTTCGTCTTATTGTCTTTAGTTTTCTTGGAGCTTCAGAGAAGCCTGTTAGTATTAATAGTTGTTAAAGAGTAAAAAAGTGCTGGTTTATTCCCTTAATCACTTCAGTTAGTCTTCACACAACTTCCCAGGAAGTTATTTTCCTCGCCTTTGAAATAGGGGTGTGTATGACATATAAGATGAGTTTACCTAAGGCCCCACAAAAGAGAAGGAGTGTGCAGGAGTCAAACCTAGAATAATTCACAGATACCCTTACCTTTAAGCCCACTATGGTCAGGCTAGCAAAATGACATTTCAGCAGGGCTAATAATTGTGAAGTTACCTTTATAGGAAAAGATTTTTAAAGGTATTTCATCTTGGTAAAAAAAAATAATAATAAAATACTGTGAATAGTATAAAAATGGTTTCTGGAAACTAGATAACATTCTCTATTTTCTCTAATTTCATTCCGGCAACAACGGAAAGCATTGGATCTTTCCATAATCCGACACCATTAAAATTCCCTAGAGAGACGTGAGCTTTTCCTACACTCTTGAAATCATCGCCCACTTGGTAAGGTATGACTTGGAATAGTTTGTTGGTGTGTGGACAAAAACTTCGGAGGACTGGAACATACCTGTTGATGAGACTTTTTGTTTCTTTGTTTCTAAATGGGCACCTTACTGCTTCCTTGAAAGCATATCGTAATTGCTCATTAAAAATAGATGTAGAAAATCCTTATACTGACAATGATGATGAGCTTGTCCACTAAGTTTGGGTGGAGAAATACAGAATAAAACTTTCAAAACAGTATGAGTAACCTTAAGTCTTTGTCCTGATTCCATCCCTTGCTTTGCAGCAAGCCATCTGCTTCATCACAATGTTGACTCATTAGAAGCTTGTAGCAACTTTGTAGGTTCTGCCTAGTGAGTGATTCTAGAAAGGAAGTGATCTTCAGAACATGCTTATTGTGGTGATTCCTAGGTAAATGCTACTAAAATGCATTTTTTCCTCTGTGAAACTGTGTCTTCCTCATGGCTGAGACTGACTCAGCCAATCGTTTTCCCTACTATTTGTCCTCAAGCTGCATAAGGGGTCCCCATGGTGTAAAAGAACGTCCTATCAGTCCCCCACTGGGCTCCCAGTCAGTGGCCTCTTTGTCTTAATGAAGAGAGTTTTGCCATTGGAAATGATGTCATAAGGATGTCACTTTCGAGTTTGGGGCCCAGTTAAATACTGATACACATCTGTCTTTGTTGTAACAAGTGACCCAGGATGTAGAGTGTCCTATCATCCATTCTAAGGTTACTCTCATAGCACTGTGTGAGGAACCTACTTGGCCGAGGGATGTGACCACTTGGAGCCAATGCCATTCTGTCACATCATGAGCCAGGTACTTGGAACTCCCTTCACAAATAACACTGAGCCTCCTTAAATGAAGAGCTCTTCTCAGGTTTACCATCCAGACATTTCAAAGTGTCCTAAGATCTCCCAGCTTCACAATAAGACAAAGAGGCCATTGATGAAGAGAATCACAGTGGGGGATTGGTAGGATAGTCTGTTAAACCATGTGCTAAACCCATATGCAGTGAGCAGCCAGCTACTGAGGAAAAATGATTGGCGTAGATCAGCCTCAGCCACATAACAGCACAGTACCAAATTTGAACCTAGCTTCTCTCGTGTTCCTGAGGTTGTAATTGTCGCATTTGTTTTAACATTTTTGCTCAATGTCTAACTTTGTAAGTACTTCGTAACTCTATCATGTTAAAATACCTTAAGTATTTAGACAAAAGTGTCTTCAGGCAGTTGTCATTGTTTGCCATACGTTGTAATATATTTCTTAAAAAGTTGTGGGTCATCCTAAAAGTTGAATGTCTTATTAAACTATTTTAGTGGTAACTGCTACTCCCCACTCTTCCTTTGGTACAATATTTTCTAAAAATAAGAATGACTTTGTTAGGAGGGCCCATTTCTCCAGCATTGCTCTTGTCTGAGCAAAGGATCACTCAGAACTCTGGTTTCCTCCTGCATTTCGCTTTGTAGCGATGTATTCTTCTTGATGTCTGTACATTCTGTCTCACCTTTACACTCCTCATGTCCAGTGTGCGCACTTGCCTGGATTTGGGATTATAGCAAAAAGATTGGGAAAGAGCATGAGTCTGCAGACAGGCCCAAAGAGAGAAGGAAATAATACCAGTCTCCTAAACGTGTTTAGGGTAAGATAAAAAAGAATGTAAAAGGCCACCCCACGTGCCTACCACACCTTCCAGCACACTCTTTTCCCTTCACATTTGTCTGACACATGAGATCTTGATTCTGCTTCTGTCTTAGGAACTCATCCATTATAATTCGTAGCCTCCATTCTTTTTGTGTACCTCGTTTTTATTGCCCACTCTTTTCCCTCCCCATAGCCTAGGACTTTGGTTCACATGATTCCTAACAAGAGCTAGAGGATGAATGTATTTAGTTTTGTGGTCCTCAATTACTCAGTTCTACCTGTAGCTCGAGAACAAGCAGAAAATGTGCAGTCTGATGGGTGTAGCTGTGTTTTGTTGGAACCCAAAATGCCAGGCTGAGAATTTTGCACCATTTGAGGCTCCGTCATTGAGGGTAAAGATAAAGACTTACTCATGTCCATGAAATTCTGTGGTTTACTATTGTCTAAAGAGCACCCTTTTAAAAGCTACTTATTTTTCTAACTGTGTTTATGGGAAACATTCTTCTAGCTAGTCATCTCACTTTCTCAGAATTAATTTCTTCCGTAATCAACTCATAATGACTTCTGACCACTCTGCAGGTCTGTCACTCCTGGTTTTCAACGCTAGATTCCTTAGTTCCTGATTTCCATTTGAATTCTACTTGACTTCTCTACACATACAAACACTCTGGCTTTGAAATATTTTTCTCCTTGGTGTCTTTTATGGCAGCATGTTCTTGCAGACCTCTTGGTCCTCATTACCTGCTCATTGATTGTAGGTTTAACTTAGGATTCTGTTCTGTTTCTCTGCGGAGTCACTTCTTTCCTCTGTTGTGCCACCCATCACTTAGATCCCCAGAGTCTCTTCTACCATATTTACAATGGTATCCATCCCTCACTAGGATTAACTGTAACAGTCCCCACAACTCCTCTAGTTACTGTTCGGCAGCTGTCTCACCCTTATTTCTGTCTTTACAATGGACCCGTCGAATGTTCCCCTTCTTTGCTCTCACATCTTTAATCTGAATTGATTAGCTTATCCTTGGGACTGTATCTAAAGGTTTCCTTCACTATCTCCCTTCTTTTTGTTAAAGTGTAAGACCTTCTTCCACTTCTCTAATATATGATCCTGTGCACTTTTATTATTCATAAATTACTAAAGAGCAGACCAGGACTACACTGTATGTTGGCAGTCTAGTAGAGTCTAGATATTTAACTCCTTTGTCATTTCATGTCAAGCTTCCTGTCCACCCCCATTCCACCACAGGCATAGGTGCCTACTCCCATCCTGTCTTTAAACTATTATCAGGCTACTCGATTGTCTGAGAGTGCCAGAAACACTCTGCAGCATTTGTGATCTTTACTGATTTTTCTCAAACAGAAACCCGGTCTCTCTGTATCAAAATAGATTAAATTTTATTCACCCTTCAAGATATGCCGTGCTATTAAGTGTTCCTTAGCCATAAGATTTAGAATTACCTTGTGTTTGTTTACTCCTCTGAAGATAAACTATAATCTCTAGCAGTGTAGGGAATTTTAATTCTCAGATTTAGAAGAGAAGGTCTCTCCTGCACTAAGATTCATAGACTATGAATGCTGTTATCATATTTTAAACAATTTAACCAATTCACACTATTGACTGTCTGTCTCTGCTCCCCCAGTGTGTGTGTGTGTGTGTGTGTGTGTGTGTGTGTGTGTGTGCAGCAACATGCATGTAAAGGTGATGACATTCTTGTATTGGTTCCATGCTTCTATCTTATAGGACGGGAATTCAGGTTCTCATGCTTGGTAGCAAGTCCCTTTAGAGGCTGAGCCATCTGGCTGGCCCTAACACTACTTTTTTCTAATAATAATATAAGTGTTCATGCTGTAGAGACTTCAGGGTGTTGTTTCTTCAGACTATAATTTTTGAGGTTTCAATGTCTCTGTTTTCTATTTTTTTCATAATTGACAGGCTACATGAAAATTATGAGGGGAGATGGGAAGGAGACATGATGTTCAATAGCCATTCTACATGCCAGGATGGAGAGGAAGCAGGGTAGATCTAAGCCTGAGATGACTTAAAACCTAACTGAAAGAGATTGAATTCTCAGAGTGCATTTGTGGTTGACTGCTTGTCGGTCTCATGCAGATATATATGGAAAATATTTACTGTTAGCTTTTTTAACACAGGAATTTCTAACTGGTCAAACTGAATGTAGGCAAGAATCATAAGGCCAATGGTAGGCATTCTTGCTTCTTGAAATCTTAGCAGAATAACAATCCTTAATTCCTGTTGAAAATGACAAGCTATGTCTATGACTTTTCTGTATCTTCAGACTGTTATCAAGCCTTACAACAAAAGGCTAAAACATAAATCCTCATTGTTCAAAAATTTTGCCTGACCAAGGCAGCATCCACCCTATTATGCATGATAGAACTATTACTTGATTTACACCCCACTAGGTGTATTTGTGTATCCGTCTCAGTGTTAATTGTTATGTATGTAGTTGCCTTCCCTAGCTGTGTTCCATAACTTAGAAATTAAAACCAAGATATGTTATACCAGCTTTCCATAACCTCGTGTTAAATCTGATAAAGTACATATTCACTAGTTTCTCTATGTCTCATAAAACTCCATAATTAAAGCTAAAGTTTTGTCATTATGGGAAGTTCTTTTTAGAACTCACCAATGAATGATCTTCATTCCTGGTGCTACTATTGTTGTATTACTGTTTTCACACCTGGAAGACTCTTAGATGGGATCATAAAAAGTTACTATTCTGGAACAAAGGTGTGGCTCAGCATGCACAACCCCTAGTTTCTATCTTGCAAAACAATAATGACAACAACAAAAGAGCCAACTTACAGATCATGCATTACTTTTCAAAAAACATTCATAAATGGCTCATGAATGAAGTTATTCAAGGCTATCAGAAGGTGCTCCAAAGGCAGTAAAGGGATCCCTCCCTCTCTTAGCTTTTGTCTGTTTTATGATTCTAGCTAGGAATCATCTAAAGAAGCAAGATGGATTTTCTAACAGTTTCATACACTGGTTTATGCTTTTCTGAGTGTGAATATGAATTCAGTCAAGACTTAAATGGGAAGATATTTTGTTCTGGAGGGTATGTGGAGAATATATGGATATATATTCTGGAGGTGAGAATGAGATAAGTTTCTTCTCAACTTTGTACTGCAAAGAGTGCATTACACAAAATCAGATGAAAGAAGTCATTCACTTAAGTCTCAAGTCTCATACTGCCATCAATTCAGAAAGCCTGAATCAGTTATGGAACCTGACTTGCTCTATTAGGACTCATGGAGTCCATGAGGTTGAGAGAAAGGAAGAGAGAGGTTTCTTGGCAGAGGGATCTTCCAGAAACAGAATCCTTCTGAACCTAATCTCATGGGTGGATGTAAACTGTTACTGGGTGTACTATCTCGCTTACCAACTTTATGAATTTTTGTTATTTCAGAATACCTACAATACAGTTTCCATTTCATTGAGTCATCTTTTGGGGAGCTGTTAGTAAGCAAAAGATATTTATCTTATTATATGAGAAGTTTGTTTCATGAATATATATCAAAAACCTTTCTTTACATATTATTAATATACTTTTAAGAAAAATTCAACTCCTGTGAATGTAATTATAATGCATAAAGTTATAACTTGGGATGTGCTTCATTAGTAGACTAAACAGTGATGTTTCTATAGTCATATATGTATTTTAGCATATCCATCATTGTGGATAGAAATAACTCCTCTACCTAGAGTGAGTACAATATTTCCTCTTCAAAAAAAAAAGCCAACCTAAATCTCATGACCATCCTTGTGTATCTAAATAATAAATAACCATTACAGTCCTTTAATATTAACAGCCTAGTTAGTACTGCTGCAAACCATGAAGAAATCAAGGAGTAAAAACGTGTTCAAATTGTAAAGAATGCAACCTAACTGGTAATATCTAATAAAATAGTGTTATTTGTATCTGTTAACACAAAAGGTTGACATTCCCTCAAATACCCCTTCAGAATATCATTTTCTATATTCTGCCTTAGTAGAGGTGACTTTTTTCCTTATAATTATCATAACACATTTGCGTCTGGGATAACTTATTGCGATTTGCCATAATCAAATGATAGGAAGACATTTTTATAAGGTACGGCAATGCTGATGAGGAAAGGCTAGTACCAATTATCAGCTATAAAATCCTTGGTTGTCATCTGTTAGCAAATCCCCAGTTGAAAACCTTTCACCAGGTTGGGATCAGCCTAAAATTTTCTGTACAATGAATATAATTCATCACTAATAGAAGATGACTGTAATTTAACATACATTTAAAATAGAAAGAATAAGATTATTGCAATAAATCTAACATCACAAGCAACCAATCCAAGGAGCTTAATTATGACACTACTAAATGTGAGAATCTATTCAGTGCTAGGGACGCTTTTCACATTACATTCACGCTAAAGATTGGCTGTTAAGAGCTCATTACTGGTGTTTCTCTAAAGAGTGGTTTATTAAACACAGTTACCTAATAAGCATCTTTGGTGGCACAAATTGCTGAAAACAGTAATGAGTCTGATTAGACTTCATTTCAATTACGACAGCTTGTCTAAGGAAAAAAAATACTCCATACATATATGAATGCTTTCATGTGTCTGTGCATGTGTGTCCAATGTATATGTGTGCGTGTATGAATGTGTGTGTGTGTGTGTGTGTGTGTGTATACACACATACACACGCTGTGCTGTAGAGTTTGTTTTTCTTTTAAAAAGCCCCACCAGTACTTCCTTTCCCCAGCTCACTAAGGAAAAGAGAATTGTCCAAGTCATCATGTAATTTACACACTGGAAAGCTGGATGAACAAATGAGTCACAATCTTGTTTGCTTAAAAACAGCAATGGCTTCGCTGACTAATGCATCTATAAAAGGTCAACTTTAGTTCTCCTCAAGGTCTTCTTCTTCCCCTTACCCCTCCCCCTTTTCTTGGTAATATACAGCAATAGAATGGGGACAACAGTCTTGATTCATCCCTGTTTATTTTGTGGAGGTTATTCTCTCCAGATTCAAAGACTCACCTTTCCACTCTGTTTTCTCCATGGACTGACTACATAAAATCATACCACAAATTATCAATTTCATTTTTAATAGTAATGTACATATTGGAAAGGAAAATACAAGTTTAACGAATTTATCCCAATATTTCAGAGCAAGCAAAAATACTTGTGAGAGACCAAACTTTTTTTTTAATTTAAAAAGTGTGTAAAAAGCATTTTACAGCTAACCTCTTATTAAATCATGCCTGGAATATTGCTACTAAAAAAATCCTTAATGTAAAAAGCCTTTAAGTGATTAGGCTGTCGCTGTTGTTGTCTGGATTCCCTAGTAACATTTTAATGCTTCTGGGATCTATAGCAAGGGGTGTAAGCCACTACTTCATCATATACTCTAATAGATTCCTTAAAAGTATAGTATAGTTGGACACTGAGCTGGATAAAATAATTTCTGTGGCAAAATATTAAAATAATGAATGGATGTAGAAGCTTTAAATACAAAAGAAAGCACCATTAAACACTTATCTGAGAATTCTTCACAATTTAGATAAGTAATCAGGGAATAGGTATGGATTAAATATAAAATATAAATGGAATCAGCATCCTCCTTCATTGTCATTCTGATGGTTTTTTAAAGGATTGATTAAAAGGCAAAGCATTTCCATGTGAAACAGTTCAGCAATCAGAGAGATGCCATAGGACCTATGATTTATCATCAAGTCTACGGGCTCTGTATTAAAAAGAACACATTATACATAGAAAACACAAAAGTAGGTCTAATTAACTAGTGTATACCAATTCTAGGGTATTGTTGCTATTTTTGCTTTTTGTTTGCTCTTCAGGATCCCAGACTCAACATTCTGAATCCTGGGATTATGTGCATTGCTACCATGTCCACTTTACCCAATTATATGTTTTAATGAACATATTTTGCTTTTTATGTAAACTCAGTTGTTTCTCAAAGTCAGTTCTCAATTAAAGAAATGAATATTCATAATGTATCTCAAGATCATAAATAAGATTTGGATTAATAGGTGTGTTTCTTCTTGAGGCTTTTGACCTTGCTTAAGTCACAAGTAATAAATGCATAGATAAAAAATTAAGTAATGTTTACTCTGATAGAAATTATGATGTGCACAATCCACATTAGTTAAATAGTATATAATGTGTTCTCTGAGACTGAAAGCTCAGCTTCATAGCATGTGCTTAGCATGCACAAGACTTTGGACCCGATCACAGCACCTAACCCCAAAAACATTTACCCTCAAAAGTTCATTGTAATGTGTTTTGGGATCTGAAACAAACTATTGTAAGTATAGTAAATCATAGGTTAATTTCAGCAAGAAATCATTAAATTTTTTTTTATTTATTTCTTACCTCCAGTTTCTTTTTGCCATTTAAAATTAACATCTATGTGCATATGTACACGTGCACTTACATGCGCGCGCGCACACACACAGAGACACACACACATACATACACGAACCTAAATTTTACTTTCTGTGTAGCTTATATGTGTCAACTGAATAGTTTTGGGTGGATGCTGGCTTTTCTGTTGCTTAGAGAATTTGTCTCAATTATATTTGAAAAATTGGAAAATTGGAAAAATTGGAAAAGAAGCATGGTTTGGGCGTGGGGGAGGGGGAGGTGCCTGGCTTACTCTTGTAATACAAGCAACTACAACTGAAAAATTCTCTTTTAATCAAATTACTTGTTCATTAAGATTCACTGGAAATTCTCTTACTCCTAAAGTTATTAAGAAACAAATACTGTACATATCTATAACCAGACATGTTTGTAACACTGCTCATAATCATTACAATAACCTCATTGTGGTTTTAAACTTACTTAAAACACTTCATTTTCGATTTTGGAGTAGAGACCTTTAAGCCAGAAGAACACTGGATCGTGAGTATGGAATTGTACTTCATGTGATTAATCACATAAGAGCTGATCACCCATTCCATTAATTTAGTCAAAGCCTAGACCACTTTCAAAAACATAACAATGCCTTCCATCATCACAATATCTTAAATTCTGATAACCATTGTCCAAAAGAACACAGTCGAGGACTGGGGAGACATGGCTCAAAATGTGAAGTTTTTTCCTATGCAAACGTGGTGGGTGAGGCTTACATTGCCCAGCTCTTACATAAAAAGCCATGAGTGTAACTCTGGCAATGAGACGGGTGTACAAAAGTGAGCTCCACATTTAGTGAGAGACTAGAGTGTCATAGAGGAAGATACTCAAAGCCAACCTCTGGTCTCTCTGTGTACACACACAGGAGATTGCACACACATGGGTACAACACACACACACAGGGGGAGAGAGACAAGAGAGACACAGACACAGAGAGAGACAGACAGACAGAGAATCATGTCAGATTGTATTTGAACTATTTGTTATTTCTTTAACTAGTGTCGCTCCTGATATTAGCATTTTCCCATGGGTTAGCTTTATGAAACTTGCTTACTCCAGGATAGGAAACACCCCCTGATTTGAAGATACTGCATCTTCTCCTGCTAACTGTCTCATCGCACAGCCTTCTATACCTTCACCACTCCATAAACCAACAGCACCAATGGTTGGCCTTTCATTCATTCTGCATTTTCATTAGCTGGAAATCAGAGCACTGCAAAGGGAGGCGGAGCTCCTGGGCAGTTCACCATACAGAATAGGGCAGTGTGCTAACATTATAAAAGTAATGAACCCCAGGTCCTGTGAAGAAGCCTTACTTGTAGACCCTCGCTTATAGCAGTGTGTTCTAATGCAGTGTCTTCATGCATCATCCCATACGGAAAAATAACAGTACTAAACTTACCAGAACTATTCTTATGTAGGTTTTCCTCATGCTTTCAGATCAAAGTTATTTTCTTCAGGATGGATTAAATTATACACAGGTCCCTGGAGTAAAGAACACTGAATTAATGCACTGTATCTTTCAGCCCTCAATATAGTGTATTTTTCCATATCCAAGATACAATACTCTGTACTACATTAAAAATTAATGTACAGTTTACCAAAAAGGAGAAAGTTGCATAAATAACCTAAACAAATTTTGTGTGTAGTTCCAGAATTTAAACTCACCTAAAGAGTTTTTAAGGGAAATGGTTGAGGGGCTATAGTGTGATATATGAATTATATTCTTACTTCCTTGTCTAATGAGAGAACTCTTAGCCTTAAACAAGCAGCCTTAACTTGTTTGTTCTATAAAAGGTTTCTTTTAGGAATGAAATTCTAAAGGAATACAGAAAAATGATGGATGCAAATTTCATTTCTAGCAGGATCGTGGTAATACTAAATTTGTTGAGAGACCGTATCAATTTCCTATATTGGGCATGAATGGAGCTCAATTTAAATATAATTAAACTGGGGGTTGGAGAGTTGGCTCAGTTTTTAAGAGCAATTGCTACTTTTCTACTGGACCCAGGTTCAATTCCAATCACCTATGCGGCGACTTGTAACAGTCAAGTAGCAGTGTTCCAGGAACCAGATACCATTTGCCCTCTCTGGGCACCAGGCACAAAATGTGATGCACAAATATACAATCAGGCAAAATACCTACACAAATAAATTGTTTTCTAAATAAATGAATATAACTAAGTCAAGAATTGGACTTAGATGTTTCAAATAAAGGGCACATGTGCAAGTAAATGTTTACAATTAGTTATAAGTTCAGGCAGTGGTTCACATGACAGTTAAGGGACATGGATGAAGAAGTGAACAGCAAGCCTGGATTGTGTCATCAGAGTGCAAATGCATATCATAGATAAACATATTTTCCCAGTCAGCAGTAATAAGTTCAGACGCATAATGATGGGAATTAGAAACACCACAATGTCCATTTTCAAAAGAAATATTTAAACCCCTCAATAATAATGTAATGCATTGGAGATCTGTATTGTTGTTCTAGGCTGGATTCCATGAATGTAGCATGGGGCTCTCTGGTTGGCTTAACCCCATTTACTCCTGCATGGTACAGCTCACCTGTTATTTGCACACATAAGAGGATTGATTCTGCAGAACAAGGGGAGTGCTCTGTAGTGACACAGAACATACATATTCATTAGCCTCAGCAGTCCCTATGGACATATGTGCTATGTCCTGATGATCTTTGTATGACAAACAGAACTGGAGGAAGGGTAGATAGCCTTAATGGATTGAAAAACATACATGGGAAAAGAGAAGAGACAGCATGAAAAATGAGAGTCTGTAAAAGAACAACTTTAAAGGTTAACTACGAAGCACTCTTGTAACTGATTATAAATTGCCTAAAATTCAGAAGGAGCAAAACAAGGCCGCCCTCTTACCTTGGGCTCTTTCTTGTTTTTGAGTCGATGGCAGCTGGCACTAGCTGCTCAGAATCACAGTATGAATCCCTTTTATGTGTTCGGTCATAAGTGGATGGCTACACAGGCATTTAACATTGTGAATTACTCTAGGTTAGACACAGGGTGTGGTCCTGGTTTATATTTGTTTTTTTATTACCATAATTATTAATTACTATGCAGAACTTTGTTGTAATCTAAAAACATATTTTAAAAAACTGTCCCTTCTCTCACACAAAAACATGTCAAATTTTAATTTAAAACTTTATAGGTTTTGTATGAATGTTCAGTTATCCAGTTTGATTTTTTTTAAGTACTGGGAATTTTAAGACCCCCCACAGGAATAAAAGAAGTAGTTATTTAAATTATGACCATTATTTTCTGAGCTGCTTTAAATCATATGGTACGTATGCTATTGCCATATTGAGTGTGAAGCCTAAGGTATCAACACTCTGCTCTTTGGCATAATTTTCTTTGTAGAAGTGTTTGTTTCCACTCTTGTACTTCTATCACATTTTTCTCATTGGTTTATCTATTGTTTCTTTTGAGACCATCTGTTGCTATATAGTTCTGGCTGGCCTGAAACTCACTATGTAGACAAGGCTGGCGCCAACTTGCAGTGAACCTCCTGTCTCCTCCCCCAGAGTTCGGTATTAAAAATAATGACCCATTAGTCCTACACATTAGTCCTAACCAAGGTCCTCCTTGGTTAGCAGTATGGGCAAATAGTCACCATTTCATTTAGCCATGTTCTTATGAGTGAATATTTTCTTTGTGTAGCCAGAATTTAATGCTTTTAAGGGAGTCTAATTCGAATCATAAGTTATCTACAAGTTAAATTTAAGGACAAGATACGTGCCAGCCTAGTCCAAATTATTATGTTCATAATGAACACAAGCTCTTAATAACTCCGAAATAATGACCTGTAAAACAAGATCTGTCATCTTGATGTGATCTGTCTCTTTGGGGGTGTCTTAACCTCATGAATGTTGGACTAAGGCTGATGCAGTTGCCTATTAAATCATGTCTTGCCCTGTGATGTCAGAATCCATTGCATGTTAAAGAGAGAATATTAAGAATGATGGAGGTGGGGTGAGAGAAATAGTGAGAAATAATATCTGAGAATCAAAATCACGGGAAAACTGAATGAGCAATTCCCAACCATGTTTCTGAAGGTGCCATTCATTACCCACCATTGCACTCTGTTGTTCCAAAGACAGTGAATTGAAACAAACACCCTCAGCTAAGTTTCTGGTGCTCTGATTGTAGGGCAAGGATATTTTCTTATTAAAATGTAGCATTTGGAATTTTTTTCCTTGAAAAGTGACTACATTTAAAAAAATAGTTTTGGACTAAAAACTCAAAAATTTTTAAACTGAAGGGTTGATATATTTTAAGAAATCCACTTCATTGGTAACAAAACTAGAGCTTTTGAAACTCTAATACAAGGGTCATGAATTCATCCTGGCTCTGTTGCCTGTTACCTATAAACATACCTGATGGGATAGACTCTTGCAAACCATGAGGAAGGAAGGGATGTGGTACCCTAAAGTAGAAGCTAGTTTGCAGATTTGGCACACAGATGGCAGACCAGAGTGAAGTGTCTCATCTTTTCACCAGTCTTAAATGAGAACGATGGAAATAAAGTTGATTTTGTCTGGTTTTGTGTTTTTTTTTTCTTCCTTTAATCCTATGAACTTGGCTGTGTATAGAAATCCTATGCTGGAGAAAATTAAACACAAGTTTGCAAACTGCTTGCTGACATGTGCTTGAGGCTATATTTCTGCCAGAGGGTGAAGCAACGGAACTAGGTTTATCCAGAAGGCCAGTTAGTCAGATCTCTTTAATAGCTTTTTAAAAGAACTCTCTTGTACAAATACAGTGGGATTAGAGAGCGTTTCAAAACAATTGCAATGTGAAGTTATGAGGTATGAAACTGACAGAAGGAGAATAAAACCTACAGTATCAGTAAATAATTAATGCAAACTTTAAGACTGCAGATTAAAATTAGCCATTTGTTTTAAGCTCCCTTTCCCCACTCCATTGAGACCAAAACAACATGAAAACAAAAGAAAATGCTATGAAAGTCATTGATTTATTTTTGAGACCTTCCTCACTGTGTAGCTCAGCGTAGACTCGAACTGGTCACTCTCTTGCTTCCGTTTCCCATGTCCTGGGGTTTCAGACCTATCCCTCTGTACCCAGCTAGCAGTTTGAATTTTGACACCTTTTTGATTAAGGTGATCCTGAAAGAATTTCTATACCTTTCTTGTAACAACATCCACACTTGAGACTGTCATTTTCAGTGGCTGCCTTGATTTTTTTTTTTCAAAAGGGGGAAATAGTGTTCCTTTTTATTATTTTTTTCCCGTGCCAGTTACGTTATTTTGTGTTTAAAACATCTATTGGATTTTTAAAAATAAAAAAGCCAAGTGATGTTTGTATGTCTTATACTTGGGAAATAGTTTCATAAAAAATTAATACTATAGGTAGTCTTGGCTGCAGACTAAAAGAGGCGTGGCTCTCGCTTGTACATTTTATAGCAAAGTTAAGCAAAGTGAGTTCAGGCAGCGCTTCCAAGGATGAGAACAAGTAATGACTTGCAAGGCTAGAGCTTTTAATATTTTAAACAAGCAACAAACCTCTACAACTTCCTTTGTTAAAAACAAAACTCTGTGTGTGTGTGTGCGTGCGTGTGTGCCCGTGTATATACAAGACAATATTTTAGAGTCAGTTCTCTGCTTCCACCTATACTTGGTTGAACTTGGGCCATCATACTTGTCACAAGCATCTTCATATCCTGAGTCACCTTGCTGGCCTTAGACCATCTTTATTTGTAGAACTTTCTTCAGTATCTTTCTATTCCAACTTCTTAGTAATGATTCAAACTAAAACTCTTTGGTATACAAAATAGTCTCCAAACTACGAACACAAAGTAAATGGAATGCCAATCTGGAAGAGAGGCATTTTTGTTTGGACTAGGACATCTTAAAAATATATTAATCTCCTAAAACAAGAGTATATTTTTAAGAAATTTATAATATAATATTAAGTGTAAACAAAGCAGAAAATTCTTTGATTTAACTTTCTTATGGAGTCCCAAAGTTTTTGATATTGAATATTCTCAACTTGTGTACTAAATAAATTTGAGAACTTCTGTATAACATTCACACTATAAAATACTTTCGTGTGTGTTCACTGGAACTAAATACAGATAAAATGCCCTGTGCTTTTCCTCCACCCCTTCCTAACTTTTACACTGTATTTTAAGCCCAGCAAACATTAGGAAACAGAGTGAGCTGTTTTCCAGATCAAATGGGTCATGGTGGTCTCTTTGCTGCTGAAGATGCCTAGACGAAGGGAAAGAGCTGCAGAATCTGACCAAACACTGTCTGCTCCTCATCCCCTTGAAGAAAGGCAATGAGGAAATAATCACACAGAGCCGAGCCAGTGTCTGGAGCTAGGAAGATGGCAGCCCCTCTCGCTGAAGGCTCTTCACTGTTAAAGCCGTAGTTTGGGCCAGTGAATTTGATTCTCTGTACTTGAAGTCTTGAACATGCTGGGTCCGTGTGCGGCCATTCCCAATGTAAGGGCTGATGAAGTTGCTATGTCAGCAGAACGCGGAGGTTCTAAACCCTTATAACAACCTTACTCTTAAATACTGTAGTATGACTCTCTAAGTAGTGGTTTTTAAAACCAATGCGAAGTTCAGAGTACAGTCACCTACTGAACATAATAGGCATATTACCACATGGGCAGTGCCGTGCGGCTACCCAAGCGCAAGCCCTCTCTACACCCGGAATGCTTGCCTTGTGTCCTTACCCTTAGGAGTCTAAGGGAATACACAAATGAAAGGTCCTTACCAGGTAGTGGCCCCATGGGAACACAGCCGAGGCATAGCATTCCACACCGAGAGCTGTTGAATCCCACGAGTGTATTAAGGTTGGGCACGAAGTGCTTCCAGGTAATTCTTCCAGCAATCTAGGCCAAAAATAGATTCTAGGAGACACACCTTTTTGTTCCTTCTAGTTCTCTCCCCTTTCTAAATATTGTTCCCTTCACTTTTGCTGTGTGTTTTTTTTTTTCTTTAAACTTTTGAATCTGAGGCAGAACTTTAGACATCTTAGTTGTTTGGTTTCCAAACTAATTAAAGTGTATAATGAAAGCAGTAAAGCAGCTACTGTTTAGGTACTAAATTCTAAAATGGTCAGTACTGCGAAGAATGGCAAGTGTTATTCAAATCCCCACTTTGGTGTATATAGCAAAGGGATGCACATTTAGATATTCATGGTTCATCCTGTGGTAAGAACAGGAGAACAAAATGTTAAGAGATTTACCATCATATCTGCCATCTATAGGTAACATTTTTGATAAATCATCAATAATTTTGTTAATTATTTTTAAACGTAAGTACATTTTTTTACCATACGATGTGCCAGCTGGGGTAAGAAATTTCTCATCTTTTACAAAATAAAAATGGACATTTTGGAGCATTTTAAAATTATTTTTAAAATCTGTAGCCCTTGTTTTCTTATATTTTATTGGGGGGGGTGAAGAAAGAAAAACTGTATGTGAGACAAGATATCCCTATATAGCCCAGGCTATCCTCTTACTCATGATTTGGTAGCCTCCCAAATGCTAGAATTAAAAGTATAGGCCAAGGCATCTGACTATTTTCTGATTTTTGTCTTTATTGTACTATACATGATACTTCTGAACAACAGTGGGAATTATTGTTCTGAAGACAAGTTTCTAAAGTGTAAAATAGCATCATTCTTGGGATTTTCTTTTTCTTTTTTATGTTCTAAGGAAAAATCCCATCAAAGCTTTTTTCTTTTCTTTAACTCATCTCGCTGCTTTAGTACCAGGTTAGGTACCAGAATCCTTCTGCTCTCACAGGCAACGGTGGGGCAGTCAACTGGGGCACTGTATACCTTTGTCCAAAGATTATTTGGTGTCGTATTTTCTTCCATTTTGTTACCACGAGTAAACAAGATCAACAACAACAATGTCTTTGGTGACCTCTCCCAACACCTAATGCTAAGATTCAAGCACTGATGAACAGGCTCTTTGCATTTTCAAGCCCCACCAGGGTCGTCAACACTGACTCCTGTACATCTCACTAATATCAAGATCTAGGTTATGGTTAATGATTAACTTTTGCTTTCATTTAGCATTAGTGATTCCAGGGCTCTCCCAAAAGAAAGGAACACTCACTCCTTTTTCCTTCAGGTTAAACAGAACTCAGACTCCCCTTTCTCACATTTGCTAAGGATATTGTTTAGCATGCATCAATAGGTAAACTTTCAGTTACATCAATAAACATATTAAATCTAGTAACTATTCCAATGAATTATGTTGACAGATAGGATCTTTGCTTAATTTCAGATGAAATATAAATGTTTGAAAATTCAATTCGTTTTGCTACATTTAAACTGCACAGAAACACCCAGTTTAAGTGGGCAATCTATTTTGTTCAAAGTCCATAGGCTTATAGTTTAAAGCAATGGTAACATATTAAAATCATGTTTGCATTTTTATAACTGATTAATTTATAAGAAAACTTTGCTTAAACCAAGACAGACGAGAGGCCCCACGTTTTGGGTTTTTTTTTTTTTTTTCATTGTTCACTTTTTATTAAAGGTTATTTCTTTCTATCATGGTTATTAACTAACTCCAACAAGAAATCATCTCAACTAACTGGAAGGAAGCGGAATCTTTTCATTCTGTGTGTTTGCATGTGCATGTATGTATGCTTACATGCACAGGTTTGCACTTGCCTACACGTAGACTGTACTGTATTCTTGTGATTTCTAAATTATTTTTGAGATACATAATCATGTTTCTTCTTTATCAGTCTATTAATGTGCCCCATCAGAGCATGTGTGTTCTCATTTTTACTGCTCAATATTTTCCTTTTATTTTTTTAAAGAGGAAAAAACTCCTAATAGAAATTACTTGAAAATAATCATGGAATTAATGAATGTGTAGGCCTTTTAGTTCTATGCTACAGTCACATTGATAGTCTCTTCCTTTTGTTAGGCTCAGAGTAAATCCCTTGACACTGGAAGAATTTAGATACTGATTACTTGCGATTGGTTCCTGGTGATTTGCCCTTAATAATTTCCAGTTGAGTCTAATGAAAGTATGATTCCTGAAAAGCTGCTTCATTAAAACTGCATCTTTCCCCCTCAAGTGTGGGTTCAGTCACGTCACCCACTTTGTGGTGTATTTTCCTCCTCTTAAAAAGAAATGACTGAGAAAGCGGACACAATTAGGAGAATCACTTTACTTCTTCCTAGTCTCTGCTCAGCAACACCCCCCTCTTTCGCTCAGTGGGGGGATAAGAGTGTGCTTCTTCAGAGTTCACAATATTAATTTCCAGATGGATTTGATGGTTTTAAAGTATACATAGTCTTAAACTAACATATGAATATTTGAAGTAAAGCGAGGAGTATGTTGCATATAAATAAAGGAACTGAACTGAGATCTTTAGTATTTTTACTAAACACACATAGAAAGGCTGATTAACTTATACTTGTGCAGCATTCAAACTTAATTTCACTGAGTTGGTGATTTGCAAATGAATATCTGCATGGATCCTTTTTAAAAATCCAAATGCTAATGAGTCCAACGGCAGTAAAATATATTTGCAAATGAATCCTGTTGCTTTATTCATTTATTGTGTAATTACTGCAATCCTTCCCACCTTGTTTTCAGTATTTCTTAATCATTAAGTCGGAAGCATGACAGCAGTGCCAGCCCTGGCATGATTCTCTTTGACTAAAACCTTGTAAATTAACACAATTAGCACAGCATCCTCCTGCTAATTAACTTCCACTGTCTGGTGCAGTGGTTTTGCAAACAAGGAAGACAGAGTCAGAAGGGAATCAACATGCCATTCTGTTAGCAAACTGTGTGCTCTGTTCAGTTTAGCTCAGTGAGTCAAAGCTGGCCATGTCAAAAGCCAGAGTCAGGCAATGAGGAGCTGAAGTAGTTGGGGAGGAGAACAGAAAGGGATGGGAGCTGTCAACACTGCTTGGGGAATTCAGAAGGGACCGGATGCCACAGATGCCTCATTTAGACCAGGCCTTCCTCTTATCAAGGATTCTCTGCCAGAGGGCACAAGATGGTTTGCAAAATTTACTTAGGGTAAAACAAAAGCGATTAAAGAGGACATCTTAATACAGCCATACAGCAGAATAGGAAGTGTCCGTTCCAAGCAAGCAGAGATTAGTGTTAAGATGAGTGAGCAAGCACTGAAAAATAGGAGAGCTCGGTTCCAGTACTCTTTGATGGGTAACTATATGAAAGCCTCAATGGAACACTGTAACTAAGTCGCTTTAGGCACTACTTTTGTGATATGAGATCAGGTAATTCCCAAGGTCTTTCAAACGTTATCATTTCAAAGGACTGTCTGATTCTAATAACTGAGTGTTTTCTCTTAAGTAAGAAAATACTCATTTCAGGGTTTCTACAGAGTCACTGGCTTCAGCTAGCAACCTAGCAGATGATAGGTTTACTCCTGTGATCTCATGGATGAGTTATAGTCTTCCACTTTCTGCCACACATGGCTCCCTATAGGAAGGGGTTAGCAGCCAGATTCCCAGCTCTTCCATACCCCTCCTTTCTCTTTTTCTCATATGTGTGTTCTTCCCTCTCCTCTTGGTATCACAGTCTATAAGGGGAGCAGGATTATCAGAGGAGGAGGGGGAACAACACAAGAAGCAGGACAGACAAGTGATGCTTGTTTTTTTTTTTCCAGACTCAACAACAGAACTGAGAGGCAGAAAGGAGCCAGTTGTAATTCATACCGAGTTGTAGGCTTTGTGCGATGAAAGCGGTGGAGCGCTGCCTGGGAGATTGCTTTGCTGCACTCCACGAAGCAGATTTGAAACTGTCGTGGACCACTTTAGATGAGAGTCGGATTATGGAATGACCTGCTCTGTCTGTGTCATATTGTTCTGTGCAGGGAGCATTATACTGTGCTAACTAGGTGTTCAGTAGCAAATAAGAGAGTAATCCTAGATGCGATCTGTCAGCTGTGGCTCATTTTTATATTGCTAAAATGTAAAACAGAAACTGATGTGAAGAGCCAGAATAACTAGGTGGCATACATGTTAACAGTACTGCATGCTGGATATTAAAGTGTTTGTTTGTGTGTGTGTGTGTGTGTAGTGTCCATGTTAAATAACTTTATGGTTTTATGATAGCAGTAGACTCCTTTTTCTTTTTTTTTTTTTTAATTTGGTTTTCTACAGGGTTTTATATCTTTTTTACAGGGTTTAATGTCTCCCCATTTTGAAGGATTCATCTTATAGAGATCACAATATGTATTACAACCTGGGAAGATTCTTGTCCATGTCCATATCGTTAGTGGAAGATAATAAATAGCAGATGTAGTGGGGTGTGGGGAGCTTTAAGTGTTCTTATGAAGAGCTAAGTAAATTCACTCTTTCTCCTCAAATTCTTAGGCTTGAAGATGCAGTGGACGCCGGAGCATGCCCAGTGGCCAGAACAGCACTTTGATATCACCTCAACCACTCGGTCTCCCGCCCACAAAGTTGAAGCCTACAGAGGTCATTTGCAGCGTACCTACCAGTATGCCTGGGCGAATGATGATATATCTGCTCTGACTGCATCCAACCTTCTGAAAAAATATGCAGAGAAGTATTCTGGCATTTTGGAAGGTCCGGTAGACCGACCTGTACTCAGCAATTATTCAGACACGCCATCAGGACTAGTGAATGGTCGGAAAAATGATAGCGAACCGTGGCAGCCTTCCTTGAATTCAGAAGCCGTTTATCCTATGAACTGTGTCCCGGATGTCATCACGGCCAGCAAAGGTGGTGTCAGTTCAGCCCTCCCTCCAGTAGACGTCTCAGCAAGTATAGGGAGCTCACCTGGGGTGGCCAGCAACCTGACAGAACCAAGTTACTCAAGTAGTACCTGTGGAAGCCACACAGTACCTAGTCTTCATGCGGGGCTCCCATCTCAGGAATATGCTCCAGGATACAACGGATCATATTTGCATTCTACATACAGCAGCCAGCCCACCCCTGCACTTCCTTCGCCTCATCCATCCCCGTTGCATAGCTCTGGGCTCCTGCAGCCACCACCCCCTCCTCCTCCCCCACCAGCCCTGGTCCCAGGATACAATGGGACTTCCAATCTCTCTAGTTACAGCTATCCCTCTGCTAGCTACCCTCCTCAGACTGCCGTGGGATCTGGATACAGCCCTGGTGGAGCACCCCCGCCTCCTTCAGCATACCTGCCTTCAGGAATTCCTGCTCCCACCCCTCTACCCCCCACTACTGTTCCTGGCTACACCTACCAAGGTCATGGTTTGACACCCATCGCACCCTCTGCTCTGACCAACAGTTCGGCAAGTTCTCTCAAAAGGAAAGCTTTCTATATGGCAGGGCAAGGAGACATGGACTCCAGCTACGGAAATTACAGCTATGGCCAACAGAGATCAACACAGAGTCCTATGTACCGAATGCCCGACAACAGCATTTCAAACTCGAATCGGGGGAATGGCTTTGACAGAAATGCTGAAACATCATCCTTAGCATTTAAGCCAACAAAGCAGCTGATGCCCTCTGAGCAGCAAAGGAAATTCAGCAGCCAGTCCAGTAGGGCTCTGACCCCTCCTTCCTATAGTACTGCTAAAAATTCATTGGGATCAAGATCCAGTGAATCCTTTGGGAAGTATACGTCGCCAGTCATGAGTGAGCACGGGGACGACCATCGGCAGCTCCTCGCTCATCCAATACAAGGTCCGGGACTCCGTGCAGCTACCTCATCCAACCACTCTGTGGACGAGCAACTGAAGAACACTGACACGCACCTCATTGACCTGGTCACCAATGAGATCATCACCCAAGGACCTCCTGTGGACTGGAGCGACATAGCTGGTCTTGACCTGGTGAAGGCGGTTATTAAGGAAGAGGTTTTGTGGCCAGTGTTGAGGTCAGATGCATTCAGTGGGCTGACGGCCTTACCTAGGAGCATCCTTCTCTTTGGACCTCGGGGTACCGGCAAAACACTACTGGGCAGATGCATAGCTAGTCAGTTGGGAGCCACGTTTTTCAAAATTGCTGGTTCTGGACTTGTTGCAAAGTGGTTAGGAGAAGCGGAGAAAATAATCCATGCCTCTTTTCTTGTGGCCAGGTGTCGCCAGCCCTCAGTGATTTTTGTTAGTGACATTGACATGCTTCTCTCCTCTCAAGTGAGCGAGGAACACAGTCCAGTCAGTCGGATGAGAACCGAATTTCTGATGCAGCTGGACACTGTACTAACTTCGGCTGAGGACCAAATCGTAGTCATTTGTGCCACCAGTAAACCAGAAGAAATAGATGAATCTCTTCGGAGGTACTTCATGAAAAGACTTTTAATCCCACTTCCTGACAGCACAGCGAGGCACCAGATAATAGTACAGCTCCTCTCACAGCACAATTACTGTCTCAATGACAAGGAGTTTGCACTGCTCGTCCAGCGCACAGAAGGCTTTTCTGGACTAGACGTGGCTCATTTGTGTCAGGAAGCAGCAGTGGGGCCTCTCCATGCTATGCCAGCTACGGACCTTTCAGCCATTATGCCCAGCCAGTTAAGGCCCGTTACATATCAAGACTTTGAAAATGCTTTCTGCAAGATTCAGCCTAGCATATCTCAAAAAGAGCTTGATATGTATGTTGAATGGAACAAAATGTTTGGTTGCAGTCAGTGATAACATCTTTAAAAAAAAAATGTAATGAATGTTGGCACACACATAAAACCTGCTACATAGGGAATAGAGCCCCTTTCCAGTAGTGTTTCAATTGCTAAGGGTACTAGGGAAGACAACGATCATGTTGCATCTTTAGAGTCAGGGTAGCTTTGAAAGAAGCAGGCATCAGATGAGAGCCTCTGATTTGGAAGCCCCAGCTGACGGAAAGCATATACATGTGAATGCTCAGATGTGAATGCTCAGATTGGTTCAAGCTAGATGACACTCACCAAGAAGCAAGGTGCAAGTGTGTTGATTTCAGAAGGACATGAACCTCGTGTGTTGATTCCATTCTGCTGTTCTCGAGATTTAGTTGCTGTCAAGTGCCTGGAGTGGTGCTTTATTTTTTTTGTTTGTTTGCCTCACAATTACATTGGTGGCATGTGCTAATATAAAGAGCTTTAACTTCAAACACTATTGGACTAAAGAGATGAACGGTTGTGTTACAACAGAAAACCAGATTTTTTTGCCATTTTAAGAGCAACAGTATTCCTCAATCCTGTCTGTTCTGCAGTGTTAGCTAAGAACAGGTAAAACAGGGTAACGGTAATCTGGACCTTAATTTCTGCAGTTCATTTCTTTTAATGTTCTTGTCTGCAAAAACTCAGGAAAGTGATTGTGATTTGTACAGTACCTCAAAGGAATGTGTTAAAAGCACTATGTACTGCTGAGAGTAATAGGGTAGGCTTCAATGTTACTTTATATTAAAATGTATGTTTACCTCAACAATTGGAGAATAGCAAGGAAAATTACTTTGAATGTATCCAGAAAAGAAAAATACTGATGTGTGATACAACTGAATATTTACCGTTTAAAGTAGAAGTGGAAGGATTTTTTTTTAAGTTCTCTTACTAATTATGGGGAATTATTAACCAGAGCAGAACAATTACTGAAGAGTTCTTAATGCATTGCTCTCCTTGATGATTAAGTGGAAATGTTCATAGAAGTTACACTGGTTAATTGAAAAGCTATGTTTTCAGTTTGTGTTGGTGTTTAGAGCAGTCAGCTGCAGACCTGTTTAAGACCCTGAAAGTGACAGAACCTACAAACTATAACTGCCTTCTGCTGCTGTGGTGGTGGTGGAGGTGGTGTTTTTGAAGCTCTCTCTTAAATGGCTAGGGAAAGCGTCTGTTCTATTCACTTAGAGTTTCTAGGCTTGCAGAGCTGTTTCATAAAAAGCAGAGGATAGAACCAAATCAAACATGCAAACTTTAAAAAAAAAAAAAAAAAAGCAACCAACCACATGTATTGGCAGAGAACCCCTACATGTCTCCCTCCCCAGTCTCCCTCCCCCATGCCTCATCTTGACTTAGATCTTCAGAGTGCACTGCACTTTCGCTTCTCATCTTCAGCCCCCACCCCACCCACACACACATACACACACTGTAGAACTCCTATGTTCATTTCTACCTCAGTTTCGTTACGTTTCTTTTGGAAAGCAAGTGAGGAAATTAGACGTGGACATGTATACCACAACTGAGCTTGCCAAATGTTCAGACTTTTGTGTCCTGTTGTGTTTTCTTCCATCCTTTGTCAACTTCCCCAGTTAACACCAGTCTGTATGTATTCTTTCACCTCTGAGGACTACCACACAGCTTCTGTGGCGGTTCTTTCTCGCCCCACACCTCTGTTCCTGCTTCCACCAGGTTGTTCTTTGTCTTCTGTAATGCAGTATGTGCAAGGTTTCATTGACAGCTGGCTGAAGTTCACCAGTGTCTCTCACTGTCACAGTGCAGGACAGAGCTGTCCACAGCCACTGCCTGTGCAGAATCAGAGAAGCCTAGCATTTTGAATGTATTTTCCTGTTTTTTTCCTTCCTTTCCTTTTCTCTTTTCTTTCTTATTTTCTTTTTTTATACTTTGTTTTGTTTATATTTAGAGATGCAGTAATTGTTGCAAAGCACTGGCATTTTGTGTATTCGATAAGTGATGTACATTTTTAAGGTAATTTTAAATAAATGCAATGGCAGCCCCATGAAAGGTCTTTCTGTTATTTTTTTTTCTTCTTTTTTTTTTTTTCTGACCTCATTTGCAAATTAATTCTCTGAAACACATAACACAGAAATTGAATGAGAAAATGAACTTGTGGTATTTCGAAAATTGTATGATATCTGATTAGTAATCTCTCTATTTACTTTTCATGTTGCTAAAACTGAGCAAATGAACTAGAATTTAATGTACTGTGGACATCTATCAACTAACACTGTTCTAAAATATATCCCATATTTTAAAAGCAGTGCCTTTCATTAAGGATACACAAATGATAATACTACTTAGATATTTCCTCTGCTTTTCACAAATGAATAAATGCTGTATTCATATTCTGGATCTATCCTGTGCACTGCCCATGGTAAGGGGATTCTAATATCCACTAATTTGTGGGCCCATATTGATCTTAATCACAAGTTTCCTCTCTGTGCAGTACTGACCCATCTTCTCTACTTAAGAGGTCACCCCTCATTTCCACCAATATGCTGTGCTCACTAATAAAGTGAAAAGTAAAAACATCTGGCAAGTTTTGACAAACCAAATCCTCTTTAGTCAACTTTTGAGAACCCAGTATTAACCCACATTGTTTGGTGTGTGGTTGGCGGGACTTAATGCCAAATATATGAGATGACAATTGTGCTTTGTTCTCACAGTACTGATAATAAACTGAAGTCATACAAGTTGGCTGATAGCTTTAAAAGGCTTTAAATTAGTTTGAGATATGAATGATTTACAGATTAGTTTGGGATATGAGTGGTCTGAGATATCGATGCATTGAGCAGAAGTTTGAAATTACATGTAATTTCCACTTAGCCTAGCCAGGTCTAGAATGATCTGTTAGCAAAGTGGGCAAGTTGAAGAAAGGAAACCCTCACTCTCTAGCAAGGTTTTTAACTCCATGTGACAGCAGTGTGAAAACTCTCGTGGACTGTCGTAATCGGGATGTCTTTTCTGACCATCCATTTGAGAGCCTGGGGGAGAACAAGTTCCAGATCTCCAGAAGTGAGC